>OZ023197.1:11356540-12588294 GCA_963995505.1 Hypericum androsaemum
CAACTATTAAGAGATAATCCCCCATGAAGTTGAGATTACTGCGCGCATAGTTCTTGAAGGAGTTTTTGAAAACTTCATCTCCATCATAGAAATCAAAATAATTTTTTTTTCCGATTAATCGACATGTGTTGATACATCATGGATCGATTAATCGAAATAAAGAAACTTACTTTGGTTTCTAGATTGAGATGCGGTTTTCAACAACTCCCCCAGGGACAATGTCGCGAGTAAATCTCAACGACATAGGGAATTATGTACATAGGGGATATTCTGTAACAAGTAGAAATTCGGATAAATCTTACGATAATATATATAGCTATCTCATTTGTTCGTTCTTTTTCAGTCCAAAAAGATGGAAATTGACTGAATTATTAACCGCCGACCCTTTTGGGTCAAGTCAGGACGTTAGCTTAACGTCGGTGAATGTTTGCTATTTGTTGACGTTGACGTTGAATTAACGTCGACCATGTAAACAGATTTTGGACGTTTGAACGTCGGTAATAAAAGCTAATTGAAGGCTTTGTATTTGTGGACTTCCAAACGTCGAGATTTTTCACAACTATACCCTCCCTCCCTCTCCTATTTCCTCTGGCAAGTATCTTGCTTTGGTCTATAAAAATCATACGTTGGCCTATTTACTTAACGATCAAAGATCATTGTGAAATCAGATTACATTTGACTTCATTTCTCGAACCATAGGAGATAAGTACAAATACCCTTAAAAAATAGATAATAAGTAGATATCATAAACATACAACCTATCAACATATGTTCGTAAAACACAACGATTCATAAGTCGCAGAGTTATATAAAACATCGAGTAAGATCTTTAATGTTGGTCAAACTTTTCCAACATATATTTAAGAGCAAAATAGCCACATGTCCTTTTTTTAAAGAAATTAATGAATAAGAACACTATGATATTGTTTAGTCTATGAAGTTTCATAAATCAACTGATCAGTCCTTGAACCCATTTTTAGTGCCAAAAATACCCCAAATTAACTGGTCAACGAATCCTCTCCTGGGTATTGTCGTTTTGTGTCGAGTGAGGGTACACCGTCCTTTAAATTGCGAGAATGGAAAGAGCCATGTCTACGGGCCATTTCAATAGTGGATGTTTAGGAAGTGGGAGATGGACGGTTGGAAGATGATTTTTTTTCCTTACATAAATTTATAATTTTTAAGTGATCTAGGGATATTTTTGGCACTTAAAATAAATTTAGGGACTAATGAATTAATTTATGAAGCATTAGGGATTAAAGTATCTTTATTCATGAATTTTTTCTAACATTATAGATCTATGGCTATTTTAACTTATATTTAATACTGTTGCTTGTCATTCATACGTCGTAGAATCATATAAAACACATCAATTCCAGTCATATCAAATAAGCAAAGTTAAAACTATTTGATAACATTGTAACAAGATAATATGGAAAGTGAATCCTATTATAAGAGGTATCACATAATGAGAAATGACAACATTTATGCAGTGATATTTAATTAAAGGAAGATTTGGACATGGTATTCCATTACTAATAAGATAAAAATATTTTGATAAAAATACTTTGATAAAAACTCTGATACTAATTAGGCAAGAGATCTGAACACCATACTCCTATAATTTCTCAGATTCGGAGTAGTTTTCTTACCAAAAAGTTTTAAGTTCTTTTTTCATTATAAATCCAACCACCCACACAAAGCCATATCAATCATATCAACAACAAAGGCATAGACAAAGATTAAAAAGAAAAGCACAAGAAAGCCCTTGTCAATGGATTAAAGTAGACTAATCCTCGCAACCCTCTTGTCTACCCTCTTCCTAAGCCTTCCATCTCAAACCAACGCCATTAATGGAGTCCCGGTGCAAACACTCATAGAAAACGCGTGCAAGGACAACGAAAACTATACGACATGCTTGGTCGTCTTAGGACAAAACCCTATAATATCATCAGCCACCGACGCGTTATCTCTCGCAAAGATCGCCCTCCGAGCAGTCAGCAACCAGTCGAGCAGCATCGTAGCGTTCCGAAGTAGCCAAACCGCTCGGAGAGTGTTCCTCCATCTTTCAGGGTACCGAGTGGAAGACCTTGTTCTGGCCGGCTTATGATGCCACGTCGGTGGCTGAGGGTCACAAAATTAGATTGTGAACTTGTGGGAATATGGATGTGAACATATAGAAATTCATAAAATAGCTGTTAAACGGATATTTGGACGTCAATTTTTTCAAAAATAAAAAACAAGTGTTATGCATTGATCTCAGAAATATAGTTTCTCGTTGTGATTGATAATCAATGTTTGGATATTGGAATCAAATATTACAAATAAAATAAATATTATTAGGATTACACGTCCACGGCACATTTTTTTTCTATTCGTTTGAGCTAATACAAGAAGTGAATAAAAAAGTTACAATATGCCAAGTCTGAACAATTTATGCATCAGCTCTCGAGGTAAAATGTTATATATGTGTTATAAAAGTGAAATTTATTCAAATATTGGGTCTGGATTCATAGTTTATGAAACTAGGGAGGTAGATTTCATATTTCCGACGCGTTCTGCTCTATCGGAATTAGACAAAGTCAATATATTTTTTTTGAAAAGGCAAACGACTTTATTAATGAAACGTATCTCCAATACAATATACCCCTTAGATACATCGCTACCCAGCTTGCCTAAGGCAAACAAGCAACAGCTTCCCATGATGAACCTCCTAAGAATGAACTACCCACCTAGAAATTGGCTAAGATAATGGTCTAACCCTTCTATAAGAGCATATGAGGTTACAGTCGTGAACTTTGTTAAAAAATAGAGAAAGTGAATATTCGCTTCGTCAAGCAAATGAGTTCTCAACTTTCTCCAAGCACTCTATAGTTACTCAAAGTGCAATAATGCAATTAGCTTTGATCTTGCCCATGAATTATTTTTTCCCAGAAAGAGGACTGCGTAACTTTATTTAAGAGTATCTGTACCAATAATATCAATTTCATTAGTCAGCTTTTAACCTAAGAATTATCACCATCAAAGTCCCGGATCAACTTACATTAGTTATTGCCCCATGATTTCCATATAAAAATACCAAATTATTTTGATTTCAGAAATATATCATTTTTTAAGAATAGAAAAATATCAATTTGGTATCCCATGTTTTGATTATTTCGGAGTCTCTCGTTGAAAAAACGAATTAGACTAATAATACCTTATAGTTGGCTCCATCGATTTAATTACAAATTCTTTGTTTTGCATTTTTTTTGAAAAGTAGAATTTTATTCACCAACATATTAACAACTCACTCAGTATGATATTTTTTTCTTTGTGGAATTGCGATCGTCGGCTTCGTTAAAATTCTACTATGATAATATTCTGTGGGAAAAAATTGCAGTAGAGAAAAAACCGTAAATTTATATTTATATTTAAAAAAATAAATTTTATTCCCATGATATTTATATCCAACTTAGTATAGTATTCTAAGGCTAAAAAAAACTTATTATAGTATTCTACCTTTCGAGGTTAAACCGGAAATTTATATTATGAACCGGAATAATCTGACGCAATAAATCATCTAAAAAATAGAATTATTAACCAATAAATGTAAAACCAGTATAAATGTGGTCAATTATTGACACTTGATCAATAAAACCAAGGGTTTATAGTATATCAGCACAAGGCATCCTAAATATTTAGGAGATCCAGGATTCAAACCCTGATATTGCCATGACGTAAAATTTATCTTTAAAAAAAACATCATCAATAAAAAATAGGACATAGCATTCCTTGACCTTTAGATGAAATAATAATTCACTTTTGATCTCTGAGCAATAGATGAATTTCAACAGTTTTTTTTTTTTGTAAAATTCTTCAATTACCTCAAATACAACGCCAAGCGATGAATTTCAACAGTTCTTTAACTAATGACGATGAATTTAGGCTTTCTATCTCTAAAATTTGATAAAATTTTATCAAATTTTTAATACTCTAAACCTTGTCACTAGTGTGTATTGTGTATAACCACCCCAAAATTACTCATTCCGATTACACATTTTCCTCCCCACGTTCCTACAATTACTAATTAATGTATGAATTACGAAGTGTCAACGTTGGACCATCAATAAATTTAAGAGATAAAAATTAAATCATATACGCCCATCATGAATCATATACCAAGTCGTTATATCAAATAATACTTGTAGATTTACCGTAAAATTTTCCATATAAATCAATATTTTCTCCAATTGGAAAACAATCACTCCACCAGATAAATTTCTGTTCATAGCCCCTATAATATTTTTCCTCCTAACAACATGAAAGCCACTCCAAAACTTAGCAAATATATATAAACTAGTGCCTTGCACGTAGCACCGCGTTTCCAATTAAAAAATGTTGCCAATCTACGCTTCTGCGCATACAAAACCAACCACCACCAACACAAACATCGCATACACAATAACATCAACAAGCACACAGACAAACACAAGGCCTAGAAAATTGTACATTGAGCCATGTCTGCTCCAAACTCCTACGGGAAAGTCGACGAGGCCGAGCACGCAAGGCTCGTGGCCCGTCGGGGGACGAGGAGGAGGATCGCGGTCATAGCCATCGCCTTGATTCTGCTTGTCGCCATAGTGGTAGGCGCGGTGGTGGGAACACGCCCTGCCGGGGATGATTCCAGCCGCGATGTTGGCAAATCTAAGTCCATTTCCACTTCGGTCAAGGCGGTTTGCGATGTTACATTGTATCAGGATTCATGTTATGGTAGCCTTGCACCTAGAGCAAATCCTGACCACCTCGAAGCTGAAGATCTCTTCGCGCTTTCTATCAAGGTGGCCCTGGAAGAGATTTCCAGGGCCTCGAAGTACTTCGCCCCGAACGGAGAAGCATACCGCGGAGCGAATGATAATATGACCTTGGCAGCCCTTCAGGATTGCGATGATCTTCTCGGATTGGCGATCGACCACCTCAATAACTCCTTGTCCACTGCAGGGGCCTCCCTGTTTAGCACTTTGGATGACCTCAGGAGCTGGCTAAGTACAGCGGGGACTTGCCACGAGACTTGTATCGACGGGCTCCTCGAAGCGAATTCTAGTCTCACCGCTCAGGACTACCTCAGGAACTCCACTGAGCTGACAAGCAACACCCTTGCCATTGTCACATGGATTCAGAAAGTGGCTACCTCGGTTAATCTTGGGAGGCGGCTCCTAATGAACGATGATGGAATGCCACATTGGTTGAGACCAAGCGACAGGAAGCTCCTGCAGAGCACTGATATAAGGAAGACCGCGGACTTCGTGGTGGCTCAGGATGGTTCAGGAAAGTATAAGACAATCTCGGCCGCTCTTAACGCTGTTCCTGACAAGAACAAAACGAGGCATGTGATCTACGTGAAGAAAGGCGTCTACGACGAGAATGTCCGCGTCGAGAAGTCGAAGTGGAATGTATTGATCGTAGGAGATGGGATGTCATTGACAATAGTTACAGGAAACAAGAACGTTGTGGATGGAACTCCCACCTTCCAGTCTGCAACTTTTGGTATGCACAAAATCTCTCAATCTCCTTCAGGATTCACATTTTCGAGTCTCGTATTGATCGGTTATATTTGTTCTGCAGTTGTGTTTGGTCAAGGATTCGTAGCGAGAGACATCGGGTTCAGGAACACGGCAGGCGCGATCAAGCACCAGGCGGTGGCCCTGATGTCTACCGGAGACCTATCCGTCTTCTACAGGTGCAGCATTGACGCGTTCCAGGACTCGCTCTACGTGCATTCGAACAGGCAGTTCTACCGCGAATGCAACATCCTCGGAACAGTCGATTTCATCTTCGGAAACTCTGCTGTTGTCTTACAGAACTGCAACATCCTGCCAAGGAAGCCAATGGAGGGCCAGCAGATCACAATCACAGCACAGGGGAAGATGGATCCGAACCAGAACACGGGGATCGCGATCCAGAATTGCACGGTCTGGCCCTTGGGGAACCTGACAGGATTCGAAACATACCTCGGAAGGCCCTGGAAGAACTACTCTACAACCGTCTTCATGGGATCCACAATGGGAAGCTTGGTCTCTCCCAATGGATGGCTTCCTTGGGTCGGAACAACAGCACCAAGTACTATATTCTACGCGGAGTATCAGAATTTCGGGCCAGGAGCTTCAACGAAGAACAGGGTCAAATGGAAGGGGTTGAAGCTGAGCCTTTCTGTTAAACAGGTGGCTCAGTTTACTGTGAAGCCATTTATTCAAGGAGACAAGTGGATTCCAGGGTATGGAATTGGAGTCAATTATGGTCTCTAGAGAGAGCTTCCAGTGTTGAGAGCTCCTGCTTCATCCATTTTGTTAGTTTACTTGCATACTTTTTCTTTTCATTTATTTTGGTCTTTTGATGAAAATTGTGTTCTTTAACTAATCCAATTATCAATACAACTTCTGCAGTTGACTAATACAAGTAAGTCACATACAACTTCTGCATCACATTGGATGGATTAGGTTTGGTGATACCTGGGGAAAGTCTGGTTTGTGATTTTTGATGCGGTGATGTGAAATATCTGAAACTACCGGAGTCTAGAAAATTTTAGAGCACTAGTAGCGATTACGAGCTTCTCATGCATTTCATACACTACTACGTCCAAGAATAATTAATTTGGACAAATATCTCTAAAGAGATAAACAATCAAGACACGATTTTGTTTTGGAATTATGAAAAACTTATAATATCTCATGTCATAATCTTTCCATGCAAGCACCCGGAATTATGATCACATGAATATCTATTGTAGAGTTCTCTCTCTTTGAAAGAACCTATCTCCCAAAAATATTTTGGAATAATGAAAAACTCATAATATCTCATATCAAAATCTTTCAATACGTGCACCAGAAATCATGATTTTTGCAATTTATTAATGACATTTTTTTGAGGGGTCAATTTATTAATGACATTAAAATACTTTAATGGCAATATAATTGAAATTAAATGTTGATATCCATAATCCCACGAGGGCCCTCAGCCGCCGCGGTGGCACCATAAGCCGGGTAAAACAAGGTCTTCCACTTGGTGATCAGAACGCCAAGTGCAGGAATATTGACCTTGGAGCCTTGCAAGAAACCCTCGCAGACCCCGACGCTATCAAAGGCGTAGTTGATGTCCAACGTAGCGAGTCCGGCTCGCCAGTCGTCTTCTCCGACGATCAATTGCTTCTCGGTACCCTGAAAGATGGAGGAACACTGTTCAAGTGGCTTGGCTGCTTCGGGATGCGACTTTATGGTAGGGTCAATAAATGCTACGATGGTACTCGATTGCTTGATAACTGCTCCGAGGGCGATTTTAGCGAGAGATAATGCATCGGTGGCCGATGAGATTTCAGGATTCTGTCGCAAGATGACCAAGCACGACTTGTAGTCTTTGCTTCTCTTGCACGCGTTGTCTATGAGTGTCTGCACCGGGACTCCATTAATGGCGTTAGGAAGGCTTAAGAAGAGAGTAGACAAAAGGGCTACGAGGATTAGACTACGAGAATCCATTGGCGAGAGTTTTATTTTTATCTCTATCTATGCCTTTGTTGTTGATGTGAATGTGATATGGGTTTGTGTGTGAGGTGGTTGAATTTATAATGAGAAAAGAACTTAAGCGTTTTCTGAAGAGAACTCTTTAGTGTCTCATTGTTAGGGAACTTATTAAATATTACCACATTTTAAAAGAAAATTTTACCATCAGATCCGATTTGGTATAGGTAATGACTAAGATATTACAAAATCTGAAAGAACATGATTTACTATCTCTCTTAAGTTTAGAGTTTTGCTAGCGGAACATAATCTGAATTAGTCAGTCTAAAAGGTATTCAGATACGGATTAGTTTTTCGATCTATGACTCTTGCGCTTCGTTTAACCCATGACCACCCAAATAAATTGTAGATTCACGTGAAGTTTTGTTGATCCATGCATGTTTTTTTTCAATATAATAAATTCGTGCGTGTACGTGCATATGTTAGATTCATGCTTCAAGTCTATGGCGAGGAAGCCCAAAGGTGGTGCTTAATTAACTTCAAGTTGATGGTGGCGGAGGGACACCAACGGTTAAAGGTACATTATTCATCCGTCTTCCCCAATATCCCTTACCAACTTCGGATCACTAAACATATGTACGTTGAACCGTCGAGATTTTTAAAATCAATATAATTTGTAAATCATTATGATTACTTGATCATTAAAAAAGACGATCCTTCAAAAAAAATTAGGCAAAACCATGTTCTATTTAGTCAACCTGCCTTAAAACATTAGGCCCAATTAGGTTAAACTGGATGGCCCGTGTTGACTAGTCCGTGCTTTGTGATATTTGGCACAGTGATGTGGGGTATTTGAATTCACATGAGATGTCCAAAAATCATTTCCTCACTTCAAAGTTCTAAAATCACCATAAAACATACAAAATCTCACCTATAGAAAAAAAAATTCAGTCATCCCATCACAATAAACAAAAAAAATTTAAGTCTATCATCACCCATCCTATAAATTCAATCGATTAACCTTAAATCAAACAATAAAAGCACATCCCCATCCCACTTGTTGGGTTGACAATTATACCATTACAATAAAAACAAAACTCGTCCTCCAAGCTTTCACGATTATGATTGTTCGAAAACTTATTAAATATATATTTTTTAAGAATATTTTACAATCGTATCCATGATTATGATTTGATATACACAAACATTGAGCTCTTACCAAATCTAGAAAATACATAACTTGATCATCTCTCTTTTAAGTTTTGTTGAAAATCAATAATCTAAATATTATTGCTAGGTATCGGAGGATCACCATTGTTTTTAATTAGTGATACACGACTAGCTAGATGGTAACTTTTTTAATTAAAAAAGAACAATATATGGTAACATAATGACTAGTTTTAAAACATTTTGGAAACATTGTGTTGGTCCTCAATGTTAGATGACATGTGAACGTGTTGACTTGCTCTATTAAAAGTATTTAATGTATAAAATCTTCGCAATTAATGTATTGATGGAGAGAGATTTTAATTTAAAACGGAAAATAATAACTTATCATGTTTACAAATGTGGGCAACATCAATTCATTGAGGTAAAAATGGAAACAATATATTTTCTAGACCCATTATAAAAATAGTTGAATTAATCATAAATTATATTATAAAATTTTCAAACTCAACAATCATTATGATCAGTAAATCATTGAAAAGTATGCATTATTGATCCTTTATAAAAAAATTAGACAAAACATGATTCACTATTAAAGATTACCACATCTTTTTAAGTAATTTTTCCAATGGTATCGGATTTGGTATAGGCAATCATTATGATTACCAAATCTGAAAGATGGCATGATTCACTATCTTTCTTAAGGAATATTGTCGTTTAGTGGTAAAAAAATTGTATGTAACTCGAATCTGAATTAGTGAATCTAATATTATCAATATACGAGCTAAGACTCTTGCACTTCGTTCAACCCATGTTCAGCCAAATACATTGTAGATTCACGCGAAGTTTTGTAGACCCATGCATGTTTTTATGCATATAAGAAATCGGTGCGTGTACGTGAATATGTCAGATTCATGCTTCAAGTCGATGGTGATGGGGGGAGACTAAAGTTACTGGGACTAACGGTTGTAAACTTGCCAGACGGAATTCTGCGCTAAATAGATTGTAATTATTACTAATACTTAATAAAATTTACATACCAAAAAAATCTCCGAACACCAAGTCCACTGTTATTGCTGGCCATTTTTTTGCGTACAGCGAAAAAAATTGAAGCGGCAGTCGTAAAATAGCATTTCATCAAAAATGTTTAACTATCTTTTTTTTAACTATTAGCGGACAATCATTTAAATAATAAATGCATATTCGAGTAAGATAAAATTTTAAATCATAGTAAATTCTCTGAATATCTTTGCATTCCTAGGCTGAAAGTTTTGACTTGGCTCTCTCTTATTATTTCTATTTCAATGCTAGCCCAAACACCTAGGGTTCTGACTTGTGGAATTAGAATTAGTAAATAAATAAACGCCCAATACTTTGTTCATGGAAATCTACAAGAGCTGGACCTGGGCCCAGTAAAGAAGCTTGATTAGTCTGAGGCCCATTATGCAGTCCACAAGCCGCGGCCTCGTACCAAAACACTACCAGAATGCAGAAAGAGGTGGACGTGCATCATTTTTTTCATTTCAAGTCTCTACTTGGATTCATTTTGACGTCATGATATGTGTTGAATGAACCAACAAATTATATGTTATATATATGTGGAATTCCATCATGCAGAGCGGACATTTCACTTAGGATGTCATCTCTCCTGCGACAATTCGGGTTGGATTCATTGGAAACGCAGCAGTATTAAATATTTGTTGGGAGAGCTTTGCCACCTTTCAAAGGTTCTACCCGGCTCGAACTTGGATTAGTTGGCCCAATGAACCGAATACCAAGTGGTTCTAAAAAACATAATCGATTTCTTAGATAACAACAGAGTTTTATTAATTTTACTATTGTATTAATATGTTTAGTGCACAGACCGCCATTTTAATTTAGCTTAGTCAGAGCCTCGAGAGGCTCACGAACTTGGCTGTGGCTACCCAAGACGATTATAAAAACTCGAATGAAGTGGAAGAGAAGAACAAAGGCTAATCTTAGCTGTCTTGTCTGCATTGTTTTTTTTAGGTAAACTTTATATTACTCCTTTATTATTAGTAAAAATAATATTAACATATTACATAGAATCAATATACAAATTCCTCGTACAAAGTGCACGAAATTCCTCGGAAGCTGCCCTCACTGTTCTTTCTCGGTGGCTCCTTCATGAGAAAAGGTAATAGTTTCTTCCGCTACTTACATTTCCACTGTCGAGAGAATCCTAAGTAGCAAGTTGTTTAGTTTCAATTTGTTGTCCTGAATTATGTCTTTAGTTGCCACTGTCAACATCCTGAGATAGATTTTTGTTCAGTTTCCCTTCCTGCTCTGCTATACATTGATAGATAGACTTTCCCCCCTCACTGCTCTGTTTTAACAAATCCAGAGCTAAAGATTAAGACCAATAGATTATAAATAGAGCATTACATCTTGGTTGACTATATCAAACAAAACATTCGAGCAATAAAGCCATTTTCGAACCCGATAGAGATTGGAGTACTTTAGGAATTCCTGGTCACTCGATTTCATTGAAGACAACTCGGTTTTGATGTGTCCATAGTCCCCGCAAAATATGTACGCATTGTTTCTTTTTTTCCTTATTCTAATGAAGTGGTTTGGAAGGAGCAGCTGCTGCTCTGGTCGACAACTTTTGGAGCGTGAACAAAATACAGTTGATGTGTCATCTCATATCACCATAACAAAATACAACACTTGAGATAGTAAGCAATCTGAAATGCACTTGTTCCATTTAACCAAACAGAGATTCATCTCCAGACACAACACTTGAGTTTAATCTCTAACCAAAGTACTTGAGTTTCATCTCAAAACACAACACTTGAGTTTAATCTCTAACCAAAATACTTGAGTTTCATCTCAAACTCGGTCGAAATAACAAAACCAAATCTGTCCTAAGTGGTTGTTGTTGATCCAGTAGCTCCTCGGCCTCTTGATGTACCTCTTCCAACAGCTGCAGATCTTCCACGTGCACCAGACGCTCGACCTCTCCCTCTTCCTCTTCTTGGCCTAATTTTTACAGCAGCTGTGTTACTAGAAGCTCCAGTATCACTCTCGGGTGCTCCTTCAAAGTTTTAAAAATATGAACTTAAATTGGTCAAACTTTTCAACTATGAGCTTTGGAAAAAAAAGAGTCAGCAAACCGACACAAACCTGTTCATGTGGTTCCATTTTGCATCTTTTATCAATGTCAAATAACAATATTGATAATCGTGTACCTGGTCGTAGTATTGTGACTCCTTGTTGAGAATAAACTGAGAGTGTACCAACGGTCAATCATCCTCCACGAACGAGAGATTCTTCACAGCATTAGGGTTTCTGGCAAATTAGGGTTTCGCTCTAGGACGATCGATGGTCGCGAGAGGGGACAATCGGTGGTCGCGAAAGGGGACGCTCCAGGAGGGGGTTCTCGTAATGGTCGGTGGTCGATCGCAACGATAAATTGTCGGTCACGGTGACAGACGGTTGGTCGCGGCGATTGGGTTGGAATATGGGAATGAAATTTCTTTATCAGGGTGGGGTGGGATGGGGGTAAGTTTTGGGTTTTTTTGTTTTGGAAGGGAGTTATTTTAGCTATGAGGTATTTTTTCGTCCTTTCAGGTGTCATTTTACTAGAGTTATTTTTCGGTACCGGAATCAAGGACCTGAGAGTTCTATTTTTCCAAACTTGGGAATGAAAAGAGGGTTTCGAAACAACAAGGACCCTACTGGTATTTTTTTCAAACCCCAGGGATCTGAGGGCAATTTGCCCTTGTTATGATTATTTATTATATTTTTTTATTAAATCTCAACCAATTTGGACACCAAGTATGTAGTTCTCTTCATCAACCAATTTGGTACTTATTATTCATATGATGACGAATATCGTGATTGTAAATTCAATTTAAATTAGAAATACAACCAAATATTATGATCACGAATAACTTTTGGTTGTAGTTTTCAATATTTTGATAACTAAGACTTTGAACTCACTAATGTGTTTCTCAAATACATTACTATTTTTTATTTTATTAACAATGTAAACGTTACTTACATTTAGCATGCATATATTCTGCTTTTCAACAACTTAAAAAAAATTTGGACGTCGGTCTGCTAGGGTTTTATCATGAAATTCTAGCAAAGTCGTTCGCGGTGCCTCCCCACCAACCTGCCATGGCCAGGCTTTCTGGCCCTAGTTCGGTCCTCTCCGACCGGCCGAAAAACTTAGAGCTTTACTGCATGAAATGCAAAATATTGTAAGACTAGACTTTAGTATTTTTTTATTTGTGATATGAAATTATCGACGTATCTAAGTTCAAGTCTAGTAAAATTTTTGAAAGGCGCTAAAATTATTTCAATAATGTTTTAACACTCTTAAATTTCTAATAACTTGAATACAAGGCTTTATTATATAATAAATACAAGGTCGTTTTACCATTTTCTATATTTGTCATTATCTTTACATCCTTGAAATATAGCCCAGAGAGATTTCGAAAAATAAGGGATGTTATATTTGTTAATAATCTAAATAACCTACTTTAGAGAAACTATACCAAAAAAACTTACTTAGTTCAGAGAAACATTGCCTAAAAAATTATACGACTTGCTTAATAAGATTTATGAACACTTTTAATGGTATAAAGTGTTTTTTTTCTTATTGGAATAGTGATTTTGTTTAATTAGGTTGATCCGAGATAATATGTCGAGTTCTCTAATTTTGTTCTTTAAGCTATAAGAACTTGTTAGTTATTCTTCATGAAGTGCAAAATGTACTTAGACTAGATTTTATTATATATTTTTTTATTCTGACATCTAATGGTCAATTTATCCAAGTTCAACTCGGGTAGCATTTTTGGAAGGTGTCAAAACTATTCTAATAAATATTTAACATTGCTAAATTTCAAAGAGTTTGAACTCGATACTTTATTATATCATAAGAACTATGTAATTTTACCATTTCCTACATTAATCATCCTCTTGATAACTTTGAAACGTACCCGCAGAATAATTTATACAAATATCATTATTGTATCTCTTAAATATTTCACATGATACTACCGTGATATTTGCATAATTAAGGTGACTCTCATATTGTTAGACTCTATTATTAAAAATAAGAATCATATTATGTTTATGGCTATTAATTCTTCTTCTTCTTCTTCTTCAAAATCATTCATTAGTAGTTTGATAGTATGTTGCACATTAGGTTATACTATTACAAATTATTTATTAATTATAATTAAGATTATTCTCATGCTGTTGGACACTATTATTGAGAATAAGAGTCATATTATATTTATGATTATCAGTTAAATCCGAACAATCCATTAATAGTTTGATAATATGTTGTGCACTTTATATTATACTATTAAAAATTATAGTATAATCCTTAACTAGTTAAGGTGAGCAGGTAATACTATAAATGGTGGCGTCTGCAGCGATTCTTTGTTTAAGTAGTAGGTAACTAAACTAGTAAAAGTAAATCAATCAAGGAGCCTATAGTGCCACCCACATAAGCATGAGGTTGTAAGTTTTTGGTTTATATCACCTGATATTGAGATATTTATTAGTTCGAGTAATCCGTAGAGCTTTTAAGTGTGCTTTTTTTGTTTAATATTTCTTTTTTTTAACAAGTCTAAATAGTAATGCATCTCTTTGGGCAGTTTCACATAAAAAAATAGAAAATATGTAACAAATCGATTTGCAGGAGAACCGAGCAATCACATATATTTTTGAAAAAAGTCAAATCAAATTTTTGAACTGTGATAGAGTTCTAATGATAAGTTGGCCACTTGGCCTTGATGTTGCTGTCTTGGCCTAGAGTCATTAATATTGGTGAAATAAAGGCACGGCTAAGATAGGGAAAAGCACATGCTCTGAACCAATAAGTTCACTAGAAAAAGAATCGACATTGATTCCCAAGTCTTCCAGCAATTCAAGACTTCTATTTTGATAGCAATGTAAAATTGATTGACATGTAATTCAAACAGTAGTCATGAGCAAAAAGAGTGCCAAAGACTTTGGTGCCTTGCAATCTTGCTAGTCGAATAATTCGTGTTTGAGTCATATTAGATCACACAAGGATAGAAAATTTTCACATGCCAAATATTCACGTCCATGTATTCTAATTTAAGTTATAATATAACCACGATTGAAGCTCGCAAGGTCTTCAGCGACTGTGGGGGGCTGTTGGTCGTCGACTCTGACAGTGATAGCACATTGTCGAGTTTTGGATCGAGGTTGGGGTAGGAACCTCAAAATTTGGGAAATAGGGTTCTTTCTTAGAATTTGGGCTTTTATTTTTTCATTAGTAATTTGATAATATGTCGTGCATCTTATGTTATACTATTGTGAATTATTTATAAATTGTAATAAGATTATACTTATGCGGTTGGAGTCTATTGTTGAGAATAAGAGTCATATTATGTTTATGGTTATTAGTTAACTCGCAACCATCCATTGATAGTTTGATGATATGTTGTGCACTTTATGTTATACTATTAGAAATTATATATTAATCATAATTAGATTATTCTCATGCGGATGGACACTATTGCTGAGAATAAGAGTTATATTTTTCTTAAGATTACTTGTTCAATCTCGAACATATATAACATGGTATTTGTCCTTGATTCCAAGCCCTTTGGAACAACAAGTAAGGCTGATTTGACGTCGTGATATATGTTGAATGGACCAACACATACTACGTCAAACATGTGTAGGATTTCTTCCTGTACCTCCCGCAAAATATCTTTGATCTGGGGATAATTTGGAGTCGTAGATGCTAGAGTGTGTTGAGCCTACATGAAAGAGCATTATTAATTTTGAATCTAGTGTAATAATAAGCTTAGAACACCATCTCAATTAAACTTCCTTACCAAAATAATATCAATAAAACCCAATTTACTTACTGAAACTTCCTAACCAAATGATGTAGTGTTGGAAGTTATCTCGGTAGCTTCAGAATTAAGGTGTCCGGTAATGATTGTCTTGTCAATTCCAGCACCGATCAACATGATATTGTTAACATTTTGGACCAGAACTTGCTCGTTCTGGTATATCCCTTCTCGAATGTAGATGAGATGGTATCCATCCTTAATTTCCAAGCCCTGTGAAGCAGCAAGTGGGGCCAATCTGACGTCGCAAAATGTGTTGGATGGATCAACACATGATACGCCATACATCTGTGAGATTTCTTCATGTACTTCATGCAATATGTCTCCAATCTGAGGATAATTCGGAGACATACATAACAGAGTTCGTAGAGCCTGAAGAATGAAAGAGCATTGTTATCAACCCACTGTAACAATAAACTTAAAACTTAGTAGTGTTAGATCACTAGATTAATTTATCTTAGTTAAAGCCTCAAGAGGTTGCTGAATTTTGCCATGGCTAACACCAAGTAAACTAAATGGCTAATCTGGCGAGATGAAGAGGATGAAGAGAAGAAGAAGGAATGCATAAATGTTTCTTATATCCATGAGATGAAGACAATGAAGTGAACTAAGGCGAAGGCAAAGGTGAGTTTGGTGATTACGTTCTTTGATGAAGCCAACGGTACTACTCTGAGTTCTCTAATTACGTTTCTTTACACTTTCCTTGAACTATAGATTGCCGATATTTTTTGAAATATAAGCTACTATTTTTGTTAAATAATTCTCCTACGATAGTTTAGATAAACATTACCAAATTATACGACTTGCTTAATAAGATTTATGAACACTTTTGATGATATAAAGTTTTTATTTTCTTATTGGAATGAAGTAGTTTTGTTTAACTATGTTGATCCGAGATGATATGTCGAGTTCTCTATTTTTCTTCTTTGAGCTACAAGAACTTGTTAATTATACCTCATGAAGTGCAATATGTAATTTTTTGATGAAATTAAATTGATAGTTTCCCATTTGTAAAAAAAAACTGACGACAGAGAACCATTCCTTAATCAAGTAGAAGACTGTTGTATCCATACTGCACTACCACATACCATACAACAATATAAACCACCGAAGCTGCAACCTGTAGGAAAATTGAATTAGTCTTGGCCACATACATGGAGCTATTCCATGTCACAAGCAATAACCCGAATCCAAGCAATGTTAGATTAGACTTTAGTTTTTTTTTTAATTCGGACATCTAATGGTCAACTTATCCAAGTTCAACTTGAATTGCATTTTCGAATGTTGAAAAAACTCTTCCAATAAATATTTAACATTGCTAAATTTCTAAGAATTGAAATCGAGACTTTATTATATCATAAGAACTAAGTCATTTTTCCATTTCCTATATGAACCATCCGCTTTATAACTTTGAAAGGTACCCGCAGAATGATTTATAGAAAAACCATTATTGTATCTCTTAAATATTTCACATAATATCACCATGACATTTGCATAATTAAGGTGACTCTCATATGGTTAGACTCTATTATTGAAAATAAGAATCATATTATGTTTATGGTTATTAATTCAAACTCAACAATTCATTAGTAGTTTGATAGTATGTTGCACCTTATGTTATACTATTACGAATTAATTATTAATTATAATTAAGATTATTCTCATGCAGTTGGACTCTATTGCTGAGAATAATAGTCATATTATATTTATGGTTATTAGTTAAATCTCAATAATCTATTAATAGTTCGATAATATGTTATGCACTTTATGTTATACTATTAGAAATTATATATAAATCATAATTAAGATTATTCTCGCTCGGATGGACATTATTGCTGAGAATAAGAGTCATATTATGCTTACGGTTACTTGTTAGATCTTGAACATACATAAGATGATATCCATCCTTGATTCTAAGCCCTTTGGAGCAGCAAGCAAGGCGATTTGACGTCGTGATATGTGTTGGATGGACCAACACATACTATGTCAAACATGTGCGGGATTTCTTCCTATACTTCCCGCAAAATATTTTCGATATATGGATAATTCAAAGTGGTAGATGCTACAGTGTGTAGAGCCTGCAAAACATTGTCAATTTTGAATCTAGTGTAACAATAAGCTTAGAACACCATCTCAATTAAACTTCCTTACTAAAATAATATCATTAAAGATCAATTTACTTACTTAAACCTCCTTACCAAATGATGCAGTGTTGGAAGTTGTCTTGGCAGCTTTAGAATCAAGGTGTCTGATAATGATCGTCTTGTCAATCTCGGCACCGATCAACATGATGTTGTTCACATTTTGGACCAGAACTTGCTCGTTCTGTTATATCCCTTCTCGAATGTAGATGAGATGGTATACATCCTTGATTCCCAGGCCCTTTGAAGCAGCAAGTAGGACCAATCTGACATCATAAAATGTGTTGGATGAACCAATTTTGAATATAGTGTAACAATAAGCTTATAATGCCATCTCAATTATACTTTCTTAACAAAATAATACAAATAAAAATCAATTTACTTAATTAAATTTCCTTACCAAATGATGCAGTGCTGGAAGTTGTCCCGGCAGCTTCAGAATCAAGATGTCCAATAATGATCATTTTGTCAATCCTGGAACCGATCAGCATGATGTTGTTCATATTTTGGACTAGAATTTGCTCATTTTGGGATATCCCTTCTCGAACGTAGATGAGATGGTATCCATCCTTGATTCCCAGGCACTTTGGAGCAATAAGTTGGTCTGATATGACGTCACAAAATGTATTGGATGGACCAACACCTGATACGCCATACATCAGCGGGATTTCTTCGCTAACTTCGTGCAATATGTCTTCGATAAGAGGACAATTCGAAGACATGGATGACAAAGTTTGTAAAGTATGAAGAATGAAAGAGAATTGTTATCAACCCAGTGTAATAATAAACTTAAAACTTATAGTAGTGCTTAGACCACTATCTTAATTTACCTTAGTTACAGCCTCGAGAAGATTCCAAATTTCATCGTGGCTAACACCTTGTAAACTAAATGGCCTAGTTGGCGAGATGATGAGGATGAAGAGAAGAAGAGTGAATGCATAGATATTCCTTGTATCCAAGAGATGAAGAAAATAAAGTGAACCAAGGCGAAGGCAAAGGTGAGTTTAGTGATTCTGTTCTTTAATGAAGCCAACGACACTACTCTCAGCTCTCTAATTACGTTCTTTTACACTTTGTTTGAATCATAGATAGCCACACAAATATTTCTTGAAATATAAGCTACTATTTTTGTTAAATAATTTTTCTACTTTAGAGAAACATTGTCAATTTATACTACTTGCTTAATAAGATTTATGAATCTTTTTTATGGTATAAAGTATTTTTTTATTATTATTGGAATGGTGTGGTTTTGTTAAATTAGGTTTATCCGAGATGATATGTTGTGTTCTCTAATTTTCTTCTTTGAGCTACAAGAACTCGTGTGCTATACTGTATTAAGTAAAAAATGTAGTAAGATTAAATTTTAGAGATAGAGAAAGCTTCCAATGTTGAGAGCTCCTGTTTCATTCATTTTGTTTGTTTATTGGCATCCGTTTTCTTTTCATTTTAGGTTTTTTGATGAAAATTGTGTTCTTTAACTAATTCAATTATTAATACAACTTCTGCATCACATTGGATAGGTTTGGTTTGTTGATAGCTCGGGAAAGTCTAGTTTGTAATTTTTGGTGCGGTGATGAACTGACAAGCCTGATGTTGCGCATGTTGAAGCCGAGGACCGGGTACTTTGATACTTAAAGACTACGTCGGGCCAAGGCATATTACTCACCAACTCTCTGACGATGGACCTCATAGCCTATTGTGATACTGATTGGGGTGGTTATCCCATGACTCGACGGTCTCGAACCGGGTATCTTGTTTCTTTTTGTGGATCTCCAGTTTCGTGGCGCACAAAATAGCAGCATGTCATTGCACGCTCCTCCGCAGAGGCCTAATACAGTGCCATGGCCGATACTGTCTGTGAAGTTTTATGGTTACGCTAGTTATTTCAAGATTTGGGGGTCTGCTTCCCGCATCCCACCACTTTGTTATGTGATAACCAAGCTGCCATTCACATTACGATGAATCCAGTTTACCATGAAATTACAAAATACGTGGAGATGGATTATTATTTTGTCCGTGAACGAGTTTAATTTGGTGATATTTTTCCTCGAAAGATCTCTACAGTTTTCCAGCTTGCTGATTTGTTTAGTAAAGCTCTTTGTCAAGACCGCTTTCAGACGCTTATACGCAAGTTGGGCGTTGTTAATCTCCATGCTCTAACTTGAAGGGAGAGTATTTGAGTATATTGTGCTTCCTAGTTAGTAATGATTGTACATCTGCTAAGGTTGTATTGTTTACTTGCTCATCAAGTCTTGTAATATGTATATATTGACATGTTCCATAATTAAGAAGTTAAGCCCTTTTGCCATTCCATTCTGATCTTATCGAGAATGATTTTGGATTGGTGGAATGACATTTAGAGCTTCATATTTATCAATGGACATGTTCAACTTGTCTCAAAAGCCATAAATGGAGAGAAACTCTAAAAGCCATGTCCAAACTTCATCCATCTTTTCATGAAAGGGACACTTCCATTCTTATTTATTTCTTTTCATACTCTTTAATTGATAATCAATTGTGGTGTCTCTTTGATTTTAATCCAAGGAATATATAATTTGGTTGTAAAACCAAATGACATAATCACAATTGTACAAAATCAACATCGTGGCTGCTGCCACTGTTTTGTGGCTACTGTCACAGTTTCGTGGTTATTGCCACTATTTCAATTAAAGGACACCAACAATCCCCAGTTGGTTAACAATTTAGTCTACCAATTTTATAGTCTTATACATTTAAAAGGTGTCTTTCGGCTTGAACCTTTTATTAGTGAGAAGATTTCAAAGTTTGAACGAAATTGATAGTGGCTAGATGCTTAAACCTCGATTCCTTGTGTTCAAACCAAAAATAATTTCACACATAAGCTATGAACATTTTGTTTAGTTCCCAGAGAATCTTAGCACCGTTAATGGTCTTGTGCTCTTCCTAGTTTCATGAACATTTGCAAAATTCTACCTCCGCACTGTTGGATATTTTTCAAATAATGTTGCATTTGCATAATATGGCTGCTACGACAAGGGTTAATGGGATCGATCTACACCTGGCGGACACCAGGTTTAAGAAGCACACTTGAACTTGGAGAGCGCCGGGTATCCGACGGACTCTGGGTGTGCTTGCGCAAGCTCAAAAGTCGGCAGGCGCAACATACCTGGCGGGCACCGGGTTAGAGGTGCACGCTCAAACCCGGCGGGCGCCGGACGACATGCATAAGTTTAAGCTCATGACTCTTCGTTTCAAACTCAAAAATATGACCATCCCATTAGCCACCATTGCAGAAACATTTTTGGTGATGAAGAGGCATAAATTATGGTGCATATTCTCTATAAGTAGTGGCACATGTTTTCTTGTTCACAATCTTCTCACGAATTGCAAAAGCCTCCTTACTCACTTCCTCTCAAAGCATCATCATAAAATACTTAGTGTGTTCTTGATCGAGTCAAGGTAGTACAAACTTTGAACTCAATTTCGGTGTTAAGGGCTTCTTTGTATCCCGACGGCAAGTGTTCACAAACTCATTGTACTCACAAAAATCACTCAGAGGGTTTGTACTTTGTCTGAAAGAATTACAAGATCCTAGAAGTTCGTGCTACACCATTTTCATCCTCCTACCCAAGTTTTTTCCAACACAAACTTTGTTAGAAGCGGCACCACTCCCGATTTTCATATAGGTGGAGTTATCCTTTTATGTCTTGGTGTTTTAAGACAATATACATGTCTCTTTGTCCGACAAGTTAACTCCATTAAGAGTATTTGTAATACTTCAACCTCCAACACCTTAATAAGTACTTTAGTGTAATACCCGACCATATGGGTTATACTTTATTAGGTTAAATCAAGTATGTTAAGTCATATCGTAAGATAAGAATATGCTATATAGAAACAATAATGCGAATTGGTCATTGAGAAATTTTAAAAATGTGGTTAAATATAATTTGGACCAATTAATTAATTAAGTTAACCTGAATTAAGTATATTCCAAGTTCATTATTTTCAATTCGATAATTTGATGTCTTATGAAAAGTTGGTAAGTTAAGTATAATTTCTCGTTGGAATGAGAATGAGAAAATAATAATAGAAGCTCTCAAGACGAGGCAGAAAATTTTGTACTAATTGAATCCAATCATACTAGAATGGATATGGCTTTTAGATTTTAGAAGCTGGTTAAATTTTTTAGCATTAGAAAAAAATAGAAGTAAAAAGACCATAAAAGTAAAAAGTAAAACGTGGCAAAGTAAATTGGAAAAAAATAAAACGTGGCAACTATTTGGAGTGTTCACTAGAACACAAATCTTATTATAAATTGATGTAATTGATGAGTTAAGCGGTGGCCAGAAATTTTACTTACTAGAAGAAAGAAAATAGCTAGTAACGTTAAGATAGCGAGAAAAGCTTAGCAGAAACAAAAATAAAAAAATAAAAAGAGAAGAAAAGCCAAGCGGCCAAGAAAAAGAAAAGAGGATCAGTTGACTAAGGTAAATTCTTTAAGTTGGATTATTTGTTCATGAGCAAGACTATTTAGAGCTAAAGCTATTTTTTATCAGAATTAACTTGAAAGTAAATAGTAAATAGACATGCTTAATTGGTAAGTTTGTAAGCTAGATGTTTATTGAATTTAGTAAAGATAGAAACAGAACAAACTATATGTGTAATTGGTGATTGATTTCAACTAATTGTTATGTAGATTAATTTAATTAGAAATTGTAACAATTGGAGACGGTCTATTAGACAGAAGGAGTATAATTAGTCTTTTAAGAAAAATGGAAGATTTTACAAAGGAATGGATAATAACAGTTGATAAAAATAATTTAATTTATTCTGAATTCAATAAAAATTGGTAAGCCGTGTTAATGAGCTATGAAATTTATGATTGGAGTTGGCGGCCATTCTGAATTGGTTTGGAGCTAACGTATTGAGATAAAATATTGAGACCAAGAAATGAGCTTGGAAAGATTGAGTTATTGGTTTAGTAATTTTGGTTCGAAATATAAGAATTTAGTTTAATTAATTATGAAGAGCGATATTATGACAGGTTTTGGAAATTGTATTTTTGGAACAATAGGACTTCATATATACTGGAAGTATGGATTCATTGGCGAAATATGTGTATGAAAAGCTGCTGATCAGTTCGGATGGCCAACAATTATAATCGGTAAACAAATAATATGTGACTCGTGTTTTATTTGACGCACTCTATTTATTTGTTATGATTTGAATATGGTATTGTTAGTGCATATTGTGCATTTTTCATATGAGCATTATGATGTGACATTATGATTTATACGTGTTTGCTTAATTTGGCCTCGAGTGGGCACTGGAGATGTTGATTTGTTCATTAGACCTATTTGATTCGTTTGGAGCCTATGAATTTGTGTGATACGAATATCTATATAATATAGATAGCTCCGCGATATGATATGGTTGTCTACAGCGGGCAGAACTATTTGGCCGATGAGGTTGGTCTGATATGATATGGTTGCCTACGGCGGGCAGAACTTTTTGGCCGATGAAGTTGGTCTGATATGATATGGTTGCCTTCCGGCGGGCAGAACTATTTGGCCGAGGAGGTTGGTTGATGATGGTGCCTTTGAGATATGGTATCCTCATGTCGGGGTTGGAGTGACACTATCTAGATCTTGCCGAATGTTCGTCAGTTCTGCTATATGATATTGGAATTATGTGTCATGTGTCAAATTGCGTAGTTTGCTCATGTTTCTGTGACTTTGTGATTATATGTTATATTTGGTCATCTGGTAAGTATGACTTTTGAATAATTTACATCTCCGCATAATTTATTTGCCATGTTAGTTATATGCATGTTTTAGGTATGTTATGCATTGAGTAGCTAAATAAATTGCGATGCATATCTTATTTATTTACTGAGTGTTCCAAAACACTCATCCCCCTCTCACCAGTTTTGCAGGAACTCGAATATGAGTTGTATTAGTTCGGAGATTTACTATGATCGTACTAAGTCCGCTTGATTCTCCGGGACTGGTCTGGAGGTCTCCAGTTTGTATTTTTCTCATTGATCTAGAAGCTCTGTAGTCACAGGATTTGTTTTGATCTTGAGAGTATGCGTTAAAAAGAAAAAGCTTGGCTTATATTTTGTAAACTTGGAATATGAAACTAAAGATTATTAGGTTTTAAATTTTATGTTTAAAGAATAATTATTATAAATTCTGAATACATTTGAGGCTGACTAGATTTCTTTATGATTAAAGGAGTTGAAGTCTAGCACCGGTCACCGAGCACCGATTTGGGTCGTGACATTTAGTCCATGTTTTGTTTTCCGTCACAACAATAACTTGTTATTACCATTTAAACCCTTAGACTAAGGGTAGTGATAAAATAGAGGTTGGTTTACTACTATTGGTGACTTGTTAGAAATATATTTAGAATTATTCCCAAAAACTGTACGCTTTAATTAAATCTCTCGAGAGTCATTTAGTGAATAGATCTTCCAAATTATTGTCGGTCCATATAAATAATATTGTGGATATATCCGCCAATATCAAGTAGCTAACATACTCATACCTCAATCAATATTGTCTAATTTCCCGTTGTACACTGAGATAACGGCTAGACATAATCATTTGGCTATCACAGTACAAAGAGATGACTCGCATCGGTTGTGGCCACAATTCAACATTTATCATTAGATTATGTAGTCATTCTCTCTCTTTGCCTGCATTTCCCAAAGTTTGAACTTTGACTTTATCATCGAATGTGATAAACATATTTTTCTTTAATACCAAGAAAATCGCAACTACTACATATCAACATCCAATTTCATGTTGACCGATAGTTCTTTAGCCAGTTATTCAACTGGCTTCCGAGTATCCTTCTAGCACAAAAGGAACGTTGCAGAAAGTCTAAATATTTTTCTAGAATTTTTCAGAACTCACCCAACTCCTTATCCAGTGACTAGCTCCTAGATTACTCGCTTAGGGTAATAGCCTCCTTAAACTCAAAGTACTCAAATCCGAGTTACTTGTTTTCTTAATACAATGAGATCCCCAAGACTTAATCCCCACTATGTCTTGAAATTGTGATACCTATCATGTATCCAATTTTTCACACAAAACATGCAACTATCATTTTTTGTAAATAAATTGGTTGTCAACTTTGGCACTTTGGAGCGTAGCATCCACAATATTTTCTAAAGTCCATCTTTTATCCAGTACTATGGAGCATGGGATCTACCATGTTCTCCAAAGTCATATATATATATATATATATATATATATATATATATATATATATATATATATATAACAGAAGATCCATTTTATTAATAATGTTTAGGATGAATCTCCTTTGATGAATTATACCATATTCTTCTCAAAGGTATTAACAAACATACTCCCTCCAATATTTCAAATGCTCAATTCTCGTGAATCGTCAAGTATATACCAACATACTTTAAAAGTTCAACTACAATAGTTATCAAGTAATGACTTGTTATCTTGCGGTCGTCTTAAAAAATTGGTCACCTTAACGAGTCTTACTTATACCCATCTGACGCCTCCTTTTCTTTATAGTTCAAGGACTAGATTCTTCAAATTTGACGTGCTTTCTTTCAATAAAAAGGATTTGTCATACTGCATATAACATATATCACATATAATAGATTCAGCATTTCTATCACACAACCACATAACACCCTCATTGAGTTTCTGCTATACATAGCAACAACACTATATATTGGCTAGCAAAATACTTGTGCATCTCCATTCGAAACAAATACATATAACTCCTTGTTGAGAGCATCTTGCTTGATATATTCAACTATATCACGTGCATTGGAGTTTTGTCTATCCATTTTGGAAGACTAATGGAGGAATGTAATTGATCCCTGACTTTTTGAACAAGAACAACCTAAAAGCTCAGAAAGAATCAATCCACTTACAAACTCTCAAATCTTACTATTGTCCAGAAGCACCCAGCTTCAAAACATCACATGCATCGAATGATCAACTGATTTATTAGACACATATATTTTATTTCATATCAACTTCATCATCAATCAGTCCATATCAAGTAAATAAAACTTCACCTTTATAAACCAAGCTTGAAACCGTTTGTCTAGCTTTTTCCCTTAGTTTATTTCACAGTTTATTTATCTAATATTCTGATTGTTTAACAGAAAAATGCTTCTATGATTTTTGACCTTGATTCCCGTTGGAGCGGTTGGGTCGTTTCGTCTAACCACGAAATCCTTTTTGTTAAACCAAAATTCACATTTGTACAGCGACCAACATGTACTGAATAAGTTCTACGCTAAGAACTTGAGCCAATCAATCATTGCTAGTCATTTCCAGTACAGCGAACTCATCTGTACATTGATCATCTTCATTGTGCCTATCCTCTAATCCACTAGCCTTAAGCCAGTCAACTATTTCTGACTTTTAGACACTAGCTTATAGTCATTCAAGAGAATTCACAATAAATAATCAAAATAACACTTTAAGATTGTTGTTGTAAAGTGGGGATAGAATCTGGTTCTTGTAGTGTCGATAAAACTGACGAGGCACGCATAATTTTCTAGCAATTCTAGTACTCCAAATCTGCTTGTTGAGACATCAATTATCGTCCATGTTGTGTGTCGGAGGTGGTGTACTTGATTAGGATCTACGGCAGTCGAGGCAAGTGTTGGACACTTTCACCGTAAGACGAGATTGCCCCGTATATTTCAGTGCAGTACGGGCTTCGGCAATCGTCCCTAAGATACAACGACTGTTTAGGACATTTCCAAGAACGTTGCACACGTATCTCAAAACTTTCGGGCGAACCCTTATATACCCAGAACTTTCGGACTCTTTGTAAGTGAAGAACGGGGGAGAGAAGACGACAACAATGCTATGGAGAATGCAATTACTACTGGATGAGGATAATGGCAAGGAGGCAGGTCTATTTATAGGCTGGAGGAGGCAGGGAGGCAGCCACCCCGAAGGAACGCGTCCGCTCGGCCAGCAGGCTGGCTGGCTGCGCTCGTGGCACCTCGTCACTTCGGTAGCTGCGCAGCTCTCTCCGCCACAAAGCGCCCATTGCGACCTGCGTCCAATGTGCCATGCACACACGCACACGCGCGTGCGCGTGTGCGTGCTCGGACGGTGCTTCGCACCGTCCTCGCAGCTAGCGGTGGGTCAGCCTTTGGGTAGTCAATCAAGTTGAGAGGTAAGGAGAGGAATTCTTTATAAATAAGAAAATCCTCCTTGCTCTATTCAATGTGGTACACATTCCTTAACTTGACTTTGGGCCTTCCACTTGGGCCTTTCCAATTTGGGCCAAATGTATTAAATATGCATTCAACCCAACAGTCCAAACAATTGAATCGATGATACTTGAACCACTCCGATAGAGCCTTCGAATTTGTGTTCTTGAGTCGTGATTAGTGATCACTGTCCTTAAAGTGTTATTTACCCCCACTATATGTTGCCAATGGGTTTCGGCAAGTACAGTCCTAGGATTACTCAAGAATTCTGAATATTCTAAGTAGCAATCAATAGAATATCACCTCTAGAACTAAAACAAGAATATCTTTATGATAGAGGGTATGATAATAAGATAGGAGAATGATTTTGGATTGATGAATGGCAAGTAAAGCTTGCTATTTATAGTTTGCCAATGGACATGTTCAACTTGTCTCAAAAGCCATAAGTGAAGAGAGACTCTAAAAACCATGTCCAAACTTCATCTTTTCATGAAAAGGACACTTTCATTCTTATTTATTTTTTTTCATACTCTTTAATTGTTAACCAATTGTGGTGTCTATTTGATTTTAAACCAAGGAATTTATCATTTGGTTTATGACATAATCACAATTATGCAAAATCAACATCGTGGCTACTGCCACTGTTTCGTGGTTATTGTCACTGTTTCAATTAAAGGACACCAACATGTGGAAACTGAGTTAGCAAAAATTTGGGAAATAAGTTGTGCGTTGTAAATCATGGCAATGCTCCTGAGCTTGTTAAGATTTTGCAATGTTGATGTGGTGGAGAGGCGTTCGTTAGAGGGCCTGGAGTATGGAGTTCTAGCTCAAACATGAATTTACTTCTCCGGAATGCCCGGGGTGTAATTGTGATGCAGCGAGCACGTAGATAGGCTACTAAGACTTCGTCGATTTCACAAAATATTGGAAATAATTATAGTGTCTTTATGTTGATTATAAGAATACCAGAATGCGACAAAGAATTATAAAAAATCCTAATTTTTATTACCAAAATCCGACCACCCAAAATAACTCCTACTTATAAAGAACAAACAGAAACTTATTACGTAGAATCTTACTGATAATAAACTTATAATAATAATCTAAAACCTAAAGATAATGAGTAAATCTATCTCTATCATTAACTCCATCAAATTGCCTCGTTGAAGAGGAGAAGAATTAGAGGGCTTGTTAGGACTAGTAATGTTGGTTTTCTCATCTTGCCGGAGACGAAGGTAGCACGTATGGAGGGTGCGCATTGCTGTGAATTCAAACCTACAACCAATCTGTTAATCGCTGACCGCTCTGCCAGTGAGTAATGACGTCTCTATCCCTTAGAAGGATAACAACCTCGATCCTAATTCCGCTCATCTGTTTTTTGAATTTCGTCAGGTGGCAGAAAAGCTTACGTATACCGATGCCAAGAAATTCTAGTTGAAAAAAAGGGGTCAATGTGAGAAATAAAAATTCCATCTTGGAAAAGATAAAAGTAGACCTTTTCGTTCCAAAGTTTAGCCCTCCATTGGCAAAGGGCCAAAAAAAGTGTCACTGGTACTGCTGTGTCCTTTTGTTCTAATGCAAGGGGTCGTAACTAGTGTTTTTTGGTGGTTTTGTCTGGGTGTGGCCTTTGGGTCGTTATGGGATCTGTTTATGGAGCTTTTCATGTTTATAGCGTTAACTCGTTTCACTTAATAAAATTTACTGTTCCGAGAACAAATATAACAATAAAACTTTATTCGTCAAAAGAATATTTTGGAATTATGAAAAACTCATAATATCTCATTTCATAATCTTTCCATACGTGCACTGGAAATCAATGACATTAAAATAATTTAATGGCAATATAATTGAAATCAAATGTTGATATCCATAACCCCACGAGGGCCCTCAGCCGCCGCGGTGGCACCATAAGCCGGGTAAAACAAGGTCTTCCACTTGGTGATCAGAACGCCAAGTGCAGGAATATTGACCTTGGAGCCTTGCAAGGAACCCTCGCAGACCCCGACGCTATCAAAGGCGTAGTTGATGTCCAACGTCGCAAGTCCGGCTCGCCAGTCGTCTTCTCCGACGATCAACTGCTTCTTGGTACCCTGAAAGATGGAGGAACACTGTCCAAGTGGCTTGGCTGCTTCGGGATGCGACTTTATGGTAGGGTCAATGAACGCTACGATGCTACTCGATTGCTTGATAACTGTTTTGAGGGCGATTTTAGCCAGAGATGATGCATCGGTGGCCGATGAGATTTCGGGATTTTGTCGCAAGATGATCAAGCACGACTTGTAGTCTTTGCTTCTCTTGCACGCATTGTCTATGAGTGTCTGCACCGGGACTCCATTAATGGCGTTAGGAAGGCTTAAGAAGAGAGTAGACAAAAGGGCTAGGAGGATTAGACTACGAGAATCCATTGGCAAGAGTTTTATTTTTGATCTCTATCTATGCCTTTGTTCTTGATGTGAATTGATATGGGTTTGTGTGTGGGGTGGTTGAATTTATATTGAGTAAAAAACTTAAGCGTTTTGTGAAGAGAACTAATTAGTATCCCATTGTTAGGGAACTTATTAAAGATTACCACATTTTTTAAGAACTTTTTTCAAAGGTATCGTATTTGGTAAAGGCAATCATTATGATATTACCAAATCTGAAAGACGGCATGATTCACTATCTTTCTTAAGGAATATTGTCGGTTAGTGGCAAAAGAATTGTACCTAACTCAAATTTAAATTAAATTAGTCAATCTAAAATTGTCAAGATACAAGCTAAGACTCTTGCGCTTCATTCAAACCATGAACACCCAAATACATTGTAGATTCAAGCGATGTTTTGTAGATCCATGCATGTTTTTTTGCATGTAATAAATCCGTGCGTGTACGTGCATATGTTAGATTCATGCTTCAAGTCGATGATGATGGAGGGAGACCAAAGGTGCTTAATTAATTTCAAGTAGATGGTAATGGAGACCAAAGGTTAAAGGTACATTATTCATCCACCTTGGCACCGGGAAGAATGCCTTGGCATCTCCAAACACCATGTTTATTTAGGCCGACAATTGCAATCTTGCAAAAGGGTATTCTTTGTTAAGTAGGTTGTAATTATTACTAATATTTAATAAATTCTATTTTAAAAAAATCTCTAAACACGAGGTCCACTATTATTGCTCGCCATTTCTTTTGCATACACTGTATCCTGAAAAGACTTGAAGCTGCAGCCGTAAAATTGTGTTTCATAAAAAATGTTTAACTATCTTTTTTTGTCCTAATTATTAGCGGATAGTCACTTAAACAATTAATGTATGTTTGAACCAGATAAAAATTTTAAATTTCAGTAAAATTCTCTGAACGTTGCATTCCGAGGCTGAAAGTTTTGACTTGGTTTTCTCTTATTATTTATATTTCAATGCTAGCCCAAACACCTGGAGTTCTGACTTGTGAAATTAGAAAATAAATAAATAAACGCCCAATTCTTTGTTCATGGAAATCAACAAGAGCTGGACCTGGGCCCAGTAAAGGAGCTTGATTAGTCTGAGGCCCATTATGCAAACCACAAGCCGTGGCCTACCAGAATGCAGAAAAGAAGTGGACGTGCATCATTTTTTTTCATTTTAGTCTCTACTTGGATTCATTTTGACGTCATGATATGTGTTGAATGAACCAACACATGATATGTTATATATCGGTGGAATTCCATCATGCAGAGCGGACATTTCACTTAGCATGTCTTCTCTCCTGGGACAATTTGGAGAAATTGAATCAATTTCTTAGATAACAACAGAGTTTTATTATTCTCACTATTGTATTAATATTTTTAGTGCACAGACTGCCATTTTAATTTACCTTTGTCAGATCCTCGAGAGGCTCACGAACTTGGCTGTGGCTACCACCAAGACGATTAAAAAAACTCGAATAAAGTGGAAGAGAAGAACAAAGGCTAATCTTAGTTATCTTGTATGCATTGTTTTTTTTTGGTAAACTTTATATTACTCCTTTATTATTAGTAAAAATAATATTAACATATTACATATAATCAATATACAAATTCCTCGTACAAAGTGCACGAAATTCTTCCGAAGCTGTCCTCACTGTTCTTTCTCGGTGGCTCCTTCTTGAGAAAAGGTAATAGTTTCATCCGTTATTTACATTTCCACCGTCGAGAGAATCCTAAGTAGTAAGTTGCTTAGTTTCAATTTGCTGTCCTGAATTGTGTCTTTAGTTGCCACTGTCGAAGACCTCTTCGAGATAGATTTTTGCTCAATTTCCCTTCTTACTCTTCTGTGCATTGATAGATAGACTTTATCCCCCCTCCCTGCTCTGTTTTAACAAATCCAGAGCTAAAGATTAAGACCAACTGATTATATATAGAGCATTAAATCTTGGTTGAATATATCAAGCAAAACATTCGACCAACAAAGCCATTCTCGAACCCGATAGATAATGGAGTACTTTAGGAGTTCCTGGTCATTCTTGATTTCATCGAAGACAACTCGGTTTCGATGTGTCCATAGTCCCCGCAAAATATGTATGCATTGTTTTTTTTTTCCTTATTCTAATGAAATGGTTGTGTTTAATTAGATGATATCTATGAGATGAGAGGGGTGATGTTGTTCATATACTATGTTGTTCTCTAATTTTCTTCTGGGAGCTACAATAGAACTCATGCTACTACCAAAATATAGTGAGATTAGACTTTATCATTATTATTTATTATTAAATTTATTAAGTCTCAACCATCCCTTTGGAAGGTGTGATTGATTGTAGGTACATAGGTTGGTCCTCTCTCTGCCTATATAAAGTGAGAAAGACCAAATTATAGTTATGACGAGTATTATAACTACGTGGATACTGAGTACGTAGTTCTCTTCATCAACTAATTTGGCACCTATTATTCATATGATGACGAATAACATGATTGTAGATTCAATTTAGGTTAAAAATATAACCAAATAATGTGATCATGAATAACTTTTGATTGAAGTTCTCAATATTTTGATAATTGACACTTTGAGCTTACTAATATATTTTTTAAATATATTAATATTTTCTTATTTTATTAACAATGTAAACATTACTTACGTTTAGCATGCATATATTCTATTTTGATATTACTATTAAGATTTATAAACCCTTATGATGTTTCAAAGTTTTTTTTCTTTTTGGAATGAAGTGGTTCTTTTTAATTAGGTTGATATCAAGAGATGATCGTGTTCTCTAATTTACTTCTTAGAGCTACAAGAAGTCGTGTGCTATACTCCTTGGAGTGCAAAATGTAGTTAGATTAGACTTTAGTATATATTTTTTTATTCAGACATCTAACGGTCGACTTATCCAAGTTCAAATCTGGTAGAATTTTTGAAAGGTGGCAACACTCTACCAATATATATTTTAATACTACTATATTTCTAAGAGCTTGAATCGAGACTTTATTATATACTAAGTACTATGTCATTTTAGTAGTACTTCGAATACCATCTTAATTTACCTTGCTCAAAATCGCGAGAGGCTCCCGAATTCTGTTGTGGCTAACACTAATTAAATTAAAAACCCTAGCTGGCTTGATGAAGACAATGAATAGAAGAAAAACTAAGGCAACATCATTTTTTCTTTCCATGTTTGGAGATAAAGAGAACGAAGGCAAGGTGATCTATTTTTTTATGAACTCGAAGTCTGCAGATGGGAGAATATTAGAGCTATTGCATGAAGAAGACAAAGGTGATTCTATAAATTTATTCTTGGAGCCTTGTGCTACTATATGAAGTACAAAATGTTGTAAGATTAGACTTTAGTATATATTTTTTGTTTCGAATATCCAATAAGTCGAGTGTTCAAGTTGGGTAAGATTTATGAAATGTGGTAAAAGTCTTTCTATAAATAATTTAACACTACTATGTTACTACTAAGGGCTCGAATTAGAAACTCATTCATAAGTGATTGTTGGTATTAAACTTTATTACATTAATTTATTGTTTGCTGTTTGATTTCGTTCTTAAGTACTCTTTATATCCTGTTTGATCGTAGGTAGTCACACAATTGTTTTCCTTAAATATAAGCTATTATATTTGTTAGATAATTCACTTGCCATAGTTTATAGAAATATTGCAAAAAGATTATAATACTTGGTCAGAAAGATTTACGAATCCTGTTCAAACTGCTTTTATTTCTTATTGGAATGAAGTGATTCTATTTGATTAGGTTGATATCTGGAGATGATATGTCGTATTCTCTAATTTTCTTCTTGGAGCTTTATGAAATGCAAAATGTTGTAAGATTAGATTTTAGTATAATTTTTTTATTTCGGATATCAAATGGTCAACTTATCTAAGTTCAAGTTTGGTTAGATTCTTGAAAGGTGTCAAAATTATTCCAATAAATATTTTAACACTGTTAAGTTTCTAAGAGCTCGAACTCAAGACTCTATTATTATATAATAAATACAAGGTCGTTTTACCATTTTCTATATTTATTATTATCTTTACAGCCTTGAAATGTAGCCCCATAGAGATTTGCATAATTAAGGTGGCTCTCATATGGTTAGACTCTATTACTAAAAATAAGAATCATATTATGTTTATGTTTATTAATTCAATCGCAATCATTCATTCGTAGTTTGATAGTATGTTGTGCACCTTATGTTATACTATTATAAGTTATTTATTAATTATAATTAAGATTATTCTCATGCGGTTGGACTATATTGTTGAGAATAAGAATCATAGTATGTTTATGGTTATTAGTTAAATCTCAACCATCCATTAATAATTTGATAATATGTTGTGCACTTTATTTTATACTATTAGAAATTATATATTAATAATAACTAAGATTATTCTCATGTGGATGGACTCTATTGCTGGGAATAAGAGTCATATTATGCTTAAGGTTACTTGTTAAATCTTGAACATATATAAGATGGTGCCCGTCTTTGATTCCAAGCACTTTGGAGTATCAAGCAAGGCTGATTTGATGTCGTGGAATGTATTGGATGGACCAACACATACTCTGTCAAACATGTGTGAGATTTCTTCATGTACTTCACGCAAAACGACTTCAATCTGGAGACAATTTGTACTAGAGTATGTAGAACTTACATGAAAGAGCATTGTCAATTTTGATCTAGTGTAACAATAAACTTAGAACACAATCTTAATTAAACTTTCTTACCAAAATAATAACAATAAAACCAATTTACTTAATTAAACTTTCTTACCAAAAGATGCAATGTTGGAAGTTGTCCCGGCAGCTTCAAAATCAAGGTGTCCAATAATGATCGTCTTGTCAATCCTGGCACCGATCAACATGATGTTATTCACATTTTGGACCAGAACATGCTCGTTCTAGTATATCCCTTCTCGAACGTAAATGAGATGGTCATTTTACCATTTTCTATATTTATTATTATCTTTACATCCTTGAAATGTAGCCCCAAAGAAATTTATGTAAATAAGGGATGTTATATTTGTTAATAATCCAAACAACATACTTTAGAAAAACTATGCCTACAAAATATATTTTAGTTGAAAGAAACATTGCCCAAAAAATTATACTACTTGCTAAAAATCCTTTTGATGATTCAAAGTATTTTTCCTTATTAGAATTAAGAGTAGTTTTGTTTAATTAGATTGATTTTCAGAGATGATATGTCGAATTCTTTAATTTTCTTCTTGGAGCTACAAGAACTTGTTAGCTATACTTCAAGAAGTGCAAAATGTAGTTAGATTAGACTTTAGTATATTTTTTTTATTGGAACATCTAACGGTCGACTTATCAAAGTTCAACTCGGGTAGTATTTTTGAAAGGTGGCAAAATTCTTTCAATAAAGATTTTAACATTGGTAAATTTCTAAGAGTTAAACTCGAGACTTTATTATATAATAAGTACTATGTCATTTTACCATTTCCTATATAAATCTTCCTCTTTGAAACGTACCCACTGAATGATTTATACAAATATCATTATTGTATCTCTTAAATATTTTACATAATACCATCGTGATGCTTGCATAATTAAGGTGACTCTCATATGGTTAGATTTTATTACTGAAGATAAGATTCATATTATGTTTATGATTATGACTATAATTCAATCTCAATTATTCATTAGTAATTTGATAATATGTTGTGCACCTTATGTCATACTATTATAAATTATTTATTAATTATAATTAAGATTATTATCATGTAGTTAGACTCTATTGTTGAGAATAAGAGTCATAGTATGTTTATGGTTATTAGTTAAATCTCAACCATCCATTAATAATTTGATAATATATTGTGCACTTTATGTTATACTATTAGAAATTATATATTAATCATAATTAAGATTATTCTCACGCGGATGGACTCTATTGCTGAGAATAAGAGTCATATTGTGCTGAAGGTTACATGTTAAATCTTGAACATATATAACATGGTATCCATCCTTGATTCCAAGCCCTTTAGAGCAGCAAGTAAGGTCGAGTTGACGTCGTGATATGTGTTGATTGGCGCGAAGGCTATTCTTTGAGTTGTGTGGGCAAGTGCTTGCTGTGCAATTCTTTCACTTTTGTACAAGTTTGTTTCACGATTTTCTACATTTATTATGCTCTTTAATATCATTCAATTGTAGCCACGTAGAGATTTCCTTTAATAAGGTTTGTTATATTTGTTAATATTCTAAATAACATACTTTATAGAAACTATACCCAAAAAAAATACTTTAAGAAAACCATGTGAGATGGGTGAGTTGTAACTAGCTTTTACAATTTGATTTTTTAGATTACTGATAATTAACTAAAATTATTAATTAATTTTTTATATCATATTGTATTCAAACCTACTAGGTCGACTTATTTATATTTGAGACGGGTAAAACTTTTGGAAGGTGAAAAAGTTCTTACTGGTATTTCCAAAACTTGAACTCGAAACTTATTCTAATTAAGATAGAACAACATTATCACAAGTTGATCTGAGTACTTGTTGATAGAATTGTTAGTTAGTTGTTTTTAAAGATGTATGGTTACAAAAATTATTTGGAAGAGACTAATGGGTAATCAAATATTTTCACAAAAAAGATGTAGAGAGAATATTTTATAATTTAACAAGAAATCTCGTATTTAAATTAGTGGGAGTAAAGATATTACGTTGCATATAAAAACTAGTGATACGTCGAGATCTAGTTAAACTATAACAACGCTCCCACAAGTTGATCTTGTTGATAAAATTGTTAATGAATTATTTCTAAAGATGTATGGTTAAGGAAATTATTTGGAGGAGAATAATGGCTAATCAAATATTTTTGGGAAAATATAAGAAAAAAATTTATAACTTAACAAAGAAGTCTCATATTTAAGTTAGTGAAAGTCAAGATGTCACAATGTATAAAAAAACTAGTGACACTTCGGAAGAAATGTCAACAAAATGGTATACTCTAAAAACTAGTGACACATCGGAAGAAATATCAACAAAATGAGATATTGTAATTTTTCTATGTCATCGCCTCTTAAGGTGTAAAATACTATATGGCGATGATGTGGCATTGATGGGTATAGTCTAGTTGAAAAAATTAACTCTGGTTAAAAATTTGTCACCAAAAGTATCATTTTTCGAAACCTCTGTCACCTAAAAAGAAAAAGTCAAACCACAGTACTAAAGTAAAAAAGCATAAAACTACAGGGACCTAAAACAGTGAACCGCTAGAATTTAGGCGGTGCCATACGAGACCAAAGACAAATAGTGTAAATAATTAACAGTTACAATTAGCAAGAAATACACATTAGTAAAACGGAAGCCAACTTCATTTGAACATACTATGATAAAAATATGTTCAACTACAAATTACTAAAATAACTTTGATATGGTGGTTGGAAACCATCTCCCTTTAATTATGCATTCATTAATACTAGTGTGAAGCAATTATCAAAAAACAATAATACTACTTTGAAGCGTTTCTTGGCAGAAATGATTTGTAGTTCACAGTAAAAAAATTTTTTTTTATAAATTCAACTAATTCGAGGTGGACAGAATGAACCTTAACTAGTTAAGGTGAGCACGCAGGGGCGGAGGGACGTTTAGGGGAGTGGAGAAAATTACCCCCACTTAATTTTTTTAATGTTTGATAACTAGGTATATTTTTTAATGTATGTCCCCACTAAAATTAGAAATTGATCCCACTAAAAAATTAATCAACTTAAAAATTGAAACCAGAATGGTCCATTACCGACTTATCATATGCTAGTTGGGCCCAAGAAAGTGTGTATTGCAAATGTCAAACAAGTTATCGAGTTCGAATAGAATTTGACCATATGCAAAATAGTTCTATTTCCTTTTTCAATAGAATCACTAGTGTTATATTTTGAATTGTAGTTCCTCCTCATATAAGGAACCAACCCTAGAGCTCCCTCAAAAAAATAAAAAGAAAGAAATGGAATGTCCAACCCAAAGCAGACCAGAACGCGTTTGGGGGTCAACTTGGAATAGGGTGAGTTACCTTTTCTTCTTTCTTTGATTAAAGAGTCACGTATATGATATATATCCTTATTGTTTGAATTATTTCTATTAAGTTAGGCTTTGGATTAGTTGTTAGGTTTTGTCTCAAATCCATAATTGGTTAGAACTCTATTTCCTATCTGATACCGAACATATTGGGCGATGATGGTAGGCTTTGTCGTGTGTATGTATATCACATTTTAAACATTATTTCATATATTCTCCCATCTCTCTGTTACTGTGATGTTTAAACAATTTATGTTTTCGATTTCGCTGTATTAATATTGGTGAAATTATCTTTCTTATTACGGCATTGATTTATATTGATCTGTTTGATTTTGTATTTCTGATCAGTTATGGATAACTACGTGACAAAAGGTAAGAGGCATATTGAGACCAATAAGTTAGTAGTTCTAAAAGCACAGAAAGGAGTTTCAAGCAAGTTTATGTCGAGATTGATTTAGAAAATCTTCCTTCAGATCCTGGCTTGAGACCAAGAATTTCATTATATCATCCTGATGTCCGTGATAGAGTAAGAAGAAAGTACATGTTATTTGGAGCCTAGGAGACACAATTTTCAGAAAAAGAAATTTGGAACTGTGTCACGGTCTTTTAATCTCGCTTGGTTTGATGATCATAAAAATTGGTTGGAATGCGTTTTCTTTGAAATGCAGAGATTTCAAGAATGCACCTGACATGATCTAAAGCAGTGAACCGTGAGGATTTAAGTTCGGGCATTGACTTCACCTTGCTTGCTCAAGTCAAAAGCCTCAGGCCTTGTTGTGGCTGTGTGTTTTCTCTTTCGGGATAAGGAAGAACTTGTAAGAGACCTGATGTTTAACCTCTTACTTGTTCGTCCAAGTTTTTTTCTTAATATGTTCCTCAATTCATTAATTTTCATCTCACTAATTAAATAATATTTTGTTAGTATAGCGACATTTTCTACTTAACAAATAGTCGACATGGAATGTCATTAATATGATCAAGATCGACTTCACAATCCGAAATAATTAAGACTTCCATGTTTGTGTAGCCATATTAATGGCATTTCTCAATTCAACTAGCTGTGACCATCTTCAAGGTAAGTTGTATTGCCCAAATTTTGGCCTCCAAATTCCTAACTTGCCTGCATTATAATATGCTGACAATTTCGGGTACATGTATCTTTTTGTTGAAGGTCATTCGAGTTTTTCCTGAGAATATGACATGAGTTAACTTCAACCTCTTCCGGGACTTGTCGAAGATTGGCTGGAGAGCCACGGCAGGAAAGGAAGGGGGTGGCCTCGTGATTCTTTTCCAGTTTCATTTCTGATTTTTTTTAATTTGTTTATGATTTTAGTTTTATTTGAATATTGAATATTCTTAGTTATTTATGTTCGGAGTTAGTTTTTCCGTAAATTATAGTCAGAGTCAAACTCGTTGAAAAGTAGTCAAACTTCATTTAAAAAAATTGCCATAAAGACGTATTATTACAGTTTGACAAATTAGAGAGACTGATCTAAACTATGATAATATCAAAGCCACAATGACCAAACTACTAAATAACCCATTAACAAAAAAAACTACTAAACAACCCAAAAATTAACACTGTAGATTAAAAATAGATCGACGTCGCTATCAAAATTTTTTGGATTCGCCACAATAAAAACCAGAGACTGCAATAATTCGAGAAAGCTAATCAAAATCAACTCAATAGCATTAGAAATTTTTTGAAGATAATATTCAAACATCTAAGCAGTTCAATTAAAAAAGTCAACCGGTCATTTAGCTCATAGCGACGTTTAAGAAAATGGAAGTAAATCCGTTCTTGTAGTTTACAACTTAGACCTCGTACTATTTCATCGTCACACACTGCTATACATTGTTTTCAAAAATGACCCGGAGAGTGACCCGGATTTTGGTCCGTTCTCTGGGTCAACCGGTCCAACCGATCCAATCGGTGGTCAGACCAGTGATTTATTATATATATTTTTAATATATTTTTAGTAAATAATAGGTTTAAAAATTAATATTCTTGAAATGTTGGTAAATTTATTTCATATTTAGTATAATTATCTTTGTAGATTTAGTTTATTTTGTGTTGATTTAGAAAAATTGAGTATAAATTTTGATTTTTTTGGGTTGGGTTGGGTTGAGTGAAATCTAGTTTTTGGGTTGATTTTTTGGTCAAACCTAACGAACCAAATTTTTCAGGGTCAAAAATCCGAGCCAACCGCCCAGTCTGACCGGAAATCTTCCGGTTCGTTAGGTAACCATTCGAACTTGGTTTTTTGATCTGCTATTGGCTCCGATTCATGGTCCGACCAGTCGGACCACCGATCAGACCATCATCTCGAAAACAATGGTGCTATAAAGTTTTGAATCATGATGAGTGCAATTTATTTATGACATCAAATTAATTTGATGTCAATGTGACTGAAACTAAATGTTCATAACCATAATCCCACAAGGTCAGACACAAATTCTGCAGCCCTCAGCGGCCGAGGTGGCACCATAAGCCGGATCAAACAAGGTCTTCCACTTGGTGATCATAACACTAAGTCCATGAATCTTCAACTTAGCGTCTTCCAAGTAAGAATCACACCTCCCGACGTTATCAAGCGCGTAGTTGACGTCCAACGTAGCGACCCCCTCTCTCCAGTCGTCGTCTCCGACGATCAACTGCCGTATGGTGTCCTTAAAGATGGTGGCACACTCTCCGAGTGGCTTGGCTGTTCCGGGATGCTTCTTCGTGACACGGCCGAGGAACGCCACGATGATGCACGATTGCTTGCTAACTTCTTGGAGCGCGATCTTAGCGAGAGATAATGCGCTGGTTGCCGATGAGGTTTTAGGGTTTCGTCGCAAGATGACCAAGCACGACTCGTAGTCTTGGCTTCTCCTGCACGCGTTCTCTATGAGTTTCTGCACCGGGACTCCATTAATGGCGTCGATTCGAGATGGCAGGCTCGCGAAGAGGGTAGCCAAGAGGGCTACAAGGATTAAACTACGAGAATCCATTGACAAGAATTCTCTTTTTAATCTCTACCTATGCCTTTGTTCTTGATGTGATTTGGTTTTGTGTGCGCGGGTGGATGAATTTATAATAAGAAAAGAACTTAAAGAGTTTTATCGCTATGCGTGTTCTTTTATTTTTTTTATTAACTCCTAAATTCGAGCCGGATAAGTATTTAACAGTTAATTACCATCCGGCCTTGATCATGTATCATCAATTAACAACAATAAATGGTAACTTAATAACTAGTTTTAGAATTCTGTCGGTCCCAAACATTGGATGGTATGTTTCTGCTGGTCAATATTTTACAATGTGGGCTTGCTCTATTAATCTAAGTTTATAAAGAGTATTTGAGGTATAAAATCTTTGCAATTAATGTAATGGTGGAAAGAGATATTTTAAGTGAATAGGTAAATTAATAAATTAACATGTTGACTAATACGGACAACGACAATTCGTTGAGGAGAACAATGTTCAAAAAAGTATTTTTCGTTATCAGAAACTATATTATTTGTGATTTGAGGTTTGTAATCGTTTAAGATATTATCCAATTCGAACATAAATTAGTTTGTCTAGGAATAGGAGGTAGTTTGAGATCCATACATGGGTTCGGTACATATTAATTAGTTTCTCTGTATCGATTATATATTTTATATTAGGAGCAATAATTAAAAAGTACACCTATGATTTCTGTCTTCCATTCATCCGCCTTTACCCTCTCCAGGTTAATTTATACCCCTTGACCTGCCAACTTCTGATCATTTAATTTATATACGCTGAACTATAAAAATTTAGAAAATTCGATGAACGAAAGTAGTTACTTTAATACGAGATGAAAATTTTGCAGTATTACATACGTTTGAATATAATATTTTTTTAATAGAATAAAAATAGGGTTTAAAATATAATAAAGCATATAAAATCGAGTATTTTATTGAACATGGAGAATATTACACGAAGTAGAATGCATATACTATAATGTTTAATAAAATTTACTTTTCAAAAAAATTTATTGAACGGGTAACTATATTTTTACACACAATTAATATCAACTGCACACCCGCTCAGTCTACTAATCAGCTAACAAATGGCAAAAATTAGCCGTGTCTTGGCCCTGTCGCTGTCTTTACTCCGGGGACATCAAATCCAACCAGTTACGGGCCTTTGTGGGCTTTACTCGGTCGTGAAAGGACCAGCCAACCAAACATTTGGGCCATTGTTAATTGCAACCATTTTAATATTCAGAACCAAAACTAAATTTCATTAAAGAGTTAAATTCTCCTTATCAAATTTTAAAATATTTGTATTTTTAATAATTTATTGGATCTAATTCAAAATATATAATTAAGTTATAACAAATTCTTACAGATTGATCAAAATAGTTAGTGCACCAGCCTTCTTTTGTCCAGTGAGGACCTATCTAAGTGTAATCCAGTAATTTCGATTTTTTTTAAGTAAATTTTTGTTTCAATGGAGGAATATGCACATGTATAAATATAAAAACCCCCGCATGTTCAATCCCTCAGATTGCGATCGCAGGCTCGATAAATCATAAAAACCTACTAAAGTAAAATTTCGTGAGAAACCATTGGTAGAATTCATCTCGGGCTCCCATCAAATCCTCTTCAGTTTCTTGTGAATTTAACATTTAGGCCTAGTGACACAATCTATGGGCCCTACTTCACCATGAGCAATAATGGCTCCAATTTGGGCTCTAGGGCTACGCTAGTCAATGCAAAGACCTCTTCTTCTTGTTTGAAAATTTATAGATATTAAATACTCATTATTAAATTAAAATTTTAATTAATGTTAATTTTTGACTTCACCATCCATCTGTTAAGGAGATTCCCCTCGAATTTGAATGAATGAAACTATATACCCATATCACAGAGAGAACAGTAAGCCAATTATGTATTTTGGCAGGTAGTACAGGAGATTGTAGAATTTTTCATTTTATCCTACGATAGATTGTTTTCCAAGACGAACAAATATAGGCAGCGAACAGACGTGAGTAACATTTCAATTTTGACTTATTAAGAATACAGCAATTTTAATGCTTGTTGACGAGAGTTATTAATATTAAAATTTTGAATATGAATTAGTCGGTCTGTTAAGTGGCCGAATATCAAATAATTTACTTATAAAAAACTTATCAAAACAAAATACCGAATAATTTAAAAGGACAAATATGGGCCGCAAATTTTATCCATTCGTTTCTAATTGGGTCCCGCAACCAAATTAAGGAGGCCCAACTTGGAGCAGCTCGTACGATAAATGCTACGGATGAAAATTCGTTACGGAATAAAATGTCCTCCATCTTATATTATATGAGTCAAATCAAATCAGCCTCTCCATATAGAAATATCTCATCAATCTGATCCATAGACGCCGACTTATTTTCTGAAATACTGATGGTAGTATTGATACCACTACCACTTCAAATATGCTTTAGGATGAATATTTTGGGAGTATTCATCCTAAAAAATTCTTCGTTGCTCAATCAAGAGATATTGACTAAAGTGAGAAATCGGTTTGACTGCAAGGCCAACCCATCAAGAGGATTTATCACTGTTTGAAAGTTTTATTCAACTCAAATTTAAATTAATCAATTCAATAAAATTGTCCGGATATGAGGTAGTTTAAAAAAAAGTTAATGAGTATAGTGTTTTGACCTTTTTATAAATATATTTTTGAATAGTATGATGTATGTTTACTTTCGTGTACACATTTCTGGAACGATATAATAATTTTACTTATAAATAATGGTATAAAGAGGGGTGATAGGTCGATTAGGAAAGTAGCACCAATTTACTAGATAATTATTTTTAAAGATATACGGTCAATTAACAATACTAATTTACAAAGTATAATTTCTTAACCAATAGCTTATTTATCCATTAATGAACATATGTTCCAAGTGTATAAAAAAGTAAGTAATTATTTTGCAATGGCTAGGTTGATCGAGACTTTTGTCAAAAGAAAAGAGTCCAGATTTTGGATATTATTGATTTCAGAGAAGCTTGAATACACCAGAACCATTATTATTTTTTTGAAAAGCAATTTCATACTATGTATACACACACTTGACAGATTTTGAACTAGTTTGACAATGTCTTGTATGCCAAAAAAATTTCTACAAAGTTGAAATCAATTAAATTCTAATAACCTCAGTAGTGTGTCGTTCGTAATACAAATTTCTTCTTACTATTTGTATTTGTAAAAGTTACAACGTGATTTAGAACAAAGGACTCGGAATATGGGTCCGAACCCAACACATTATTGTAGCCACCTCCATATGTAGTAAAGTCGGTCCAACACCAAATCCCCCAAAATATCAACTTGTCGTTTAGGAACATTCAGAAGGAGAAAAAAACATAAGAAAATAACACTTTGTCGTTTTTGGGCCTCCGGGCGACAGAATTCAATTCGGAGAGCAGAGGGAGAGCTAAAGATTGCTTTCATTTCGCTGGAAAAAAAAATTGGATTTCGTTATTATTTCGTACACCAATTAATTTTTTCCTGCTAAAATTATTTGGTATTTGTACATCTATCTATTTAATTAAATTTTAGTATAGATAAAAAAAAGTTGAATAATGAAAAAAACTCTCTTCCGAATTTGCACATCAGTATTCAAATTTGAAATTAAAAGATCAAGGAAATGATTAAATGATAAAAATTAATTTTTAAAACAAAGTATCTGTTTCAAAAAATACAATATTGATAAAATTAACTCAAAATAAGCTCGGATAATATTGGCGATAAAAATACTTCTGTTGACTCCCAATAGGTCCGAGCGAGTGAACTTGACACACATAACGACAAAGCGAAAGAGGTGGGTGGGTGGGTCCCAGTAGGGGGGACACGTGTCGAAAGGATTAGGGGATTGAGATGCGGGAGTCGGCTTAGTTACATGGGGAGCAGACAAGTAGAAGAGGTCAAGCACCTCACATGATACCCCTCCCTCTCTCTCCTCCCGCCAATCCCACTCGTCAGAACAGATTGTTGCCTTTCTCTCTCTTCCGTCTTTGTTTTTTGAGAACTACTCTCTTCCGTCTTGGTAACTATTTAAAAATTGTATTTTAATATCTCGAACTTGATATCTGTTAATTACGTTAAAACAAATGAGTTAGTATAAATACTAAGAGAATTGGATTTATTTAAGGAGATTTTGGTTTCAAATCTTACAAATGTCAAAAATATCATTAGGAGAACCGACCCCAATAAAGTCTAACAATGTCCGACTCTAAATATCATAAAATTATTATAAAAAAGTATTTGTTGGTTGATCTAAATACTTCTTCAAAAAAATCTAAATACTCATTATCTTAAAATCTCTGCAAAGTTATCTCACGTAAAATGATAACATCTCTAAAGTGATAAAAAAATTATGGTCCCGAATTGGGATCAATTTTAAAATTTAACAACCTCTCTATCGTAAAAACTAATACTTTTTTAGAAAATTTTAGTGTTAAATCTCGGTCTCAATTTTCGTATAAAGTAATTTTTTAATAAATACACATATTTTACGAATTTAAAAAATATTTTAAGATTCTAGTTTGTGCTAGACTTGCATATTTTATAAATTTTACATCATTCATATTCTCAATTGTCTTCAAATGGTCATTGTGATTGTCGTCTTGATGTAAGAAAATATGCTAATCAATTTTAGAATTTTGAATATTGCTTATAAGTAGAGATTATTGCTGACTTGTATATAGAAAAATTATTTTTTTATATTTACATATTTATTGCACAAAAACTCAATTCTAATATTTTTGGAGAAACAAACATAAATCTTTCTTATATAATAACTTCTTTAAAAGGATATTTTTCTCCGGCTCTAATTATATCATTTTAAAGAGGTTTATAAAGGATCTTAATTTTGTTTTTGTATGCTCGTATTGGCAAAATAGATCAGATAAAGTTTACAAAAACCATATGCAATGTCCGAAAATCAAGTAGGAATGGGTGGTCTGGGAATCACCAAATATGGTTACGTGGTTTCATTTTTATCCAATAATAATTTGTAGGAAAAATATGCACGAAATTATAGTAAGACACATGAAAGTTGTAAAACATGGAGTGTTTTATTTGGTTTCATATTCATCTCTATAATTTTTAATATTTTTCGTCACGATCATTTTGTAAATTTTCTCTCTCGAATGGAACAATAATTCTGAAAAGCTTTGAAAACAAAAGTTCATACTAATACAACAAAGAGATTAATATTTTAAGTTATATGGTGTTAAATAAGTTTTATCAGCTATAACACTAGACGCCTTTTTTCTATCGAAGATTTTCCATTAGATTTTAATTCAGTAAGATTTTACTGGTGTTGTCTCTACAACACGTGTTATGGAGGTTTTAACACTCGAGGGTTGTAAATATTTGGATATTTATATATTGGAATAAAATATTAACTTGTCAAAAAATAAGTTACAAGAGTTGGTGTTATATAGTAAGAGTCTTAACTCTAAAAAAAATTACAGCGAATATCTTCTAACTTAGAAAAATCTCTTAAAATTAAGCTAAGAACTACCTAAACAGTATTGAAAATCCTATTCATTACATAAAAAAATGACTATGTATGTAGATTAATTGGTCAAGTGTTAATATAATTTAGCCAAATGCCATGGAATTCAGGCTGAAAAATGCTTCTATGATAAATTTGGTATGAAGAGATTGTCAACTTTTTTTGGAAAGGTATGTATAATAATGATCGTCATGGAGTATACAACCTACAAAGTGTGATATTCCCTTTGCCATGGAGCAAAATTGGAGTTGTGATCACCGGCCTCAGTAAAACTCTACCACACCAAAATTCAAGCGAAAAAAATGTGTCGTAAAAAAAGAGCACATTGATAAGAAAACCTATCTTGACATTAGGCCGCAAAAATAATACCACACATCTAAGCTCAAAGAAAGAAAGAAAAGAGAAACAGTTGGGAAAAACACAAGGGAAATGAAAAAGAAATCTAAGACAAAACGAAGACGTCACACGGAGGCGTCAAAACGTCAGGAGAATATCTTGACCAGTAAAAGCACGGGACAAATTAGACCAACACGTCCACTCCAAGAAGGTCCTTGGAATGATGATAGTCAGCCAATTAAAACACACAGCCTGCTGGTAAAAAATAACACGGTTCCTCGGCTTCCAAAGAGACCAACAGATAGAAGCAAAAAGCATGTACCAAATCTGCTTCGTCGGATCACCTTCGACGAGCCCCATCCACGCATCGAAACACCCCGCCACCGACCTACCCCTAGCCCGGCGGAAACCCACAAGACCAAGGAAGTGACAAAGGATCTTGGAGGCCAATGGGCAATGGAAAAACAGGGAAGACTCCGAACCGACATTGCGTATCGAACAAGAAGAGCTAATATTTATAGCAGCTCCAACAAAGCCCACATGCGAGAGATTATCCTTGTCAACTTTTGTGATTCAATCCAATCCCAATTTAAATCTTGATATTGATCCAAAACGTATCCATACACCAAGTAACCAAAAGAGGCCCGTCTTGTGCGATAGGATCGTCATGGACATGCGTCGTGCTGCTAGGCGAAACGATATAGTACTGCATTATAGATTGCAAAGTTCTGAAAACATCACTAGCTTACGCTATCAGCTGAGTAGGTTTTTAAAATTGGATGGTAACCTCCCATCATGGTTTTTAAAATTGGAATTATGGGTCAATACAATTGATAATAAATTATCTCTGTCAGCGATCGGGGTGATATAACTTGCAGGAATATATTCTTTTTTAGTCGGTTGCTCAGTGCCTTAAACCAACTAATTAAACAATAAAACCATAATTGAATTTCTTGAAGTGTACAGAACTGAGGATATCATATTATTTGACCAAACACTGAAAATGACGTTAAAGCATCTAGTAGTTACGTAAATTATAATATAAGGTAGCATCGTTGACATTGATTACAATAGCAAACCATACCTGATATAAGTTCGCCACGAAGATTATATCTCAAATATTATTTGACAGCCAACAACCACTAATAAAATTCGTTCTAATTTAGTCAACAAATTGAAAATGTAGCATAATTAATTACGGGTTGAAAAAGTTTTACCACAACTCAATATATTACATTCTTCAACACTGAATTAATTAGTTAAATGAGCGTCAGCTATCAAATAGTATTGGAAAACAAATCACAATGTCGCTTTACAAGACGTGATTCCGTTGTTGTTTATGTCGTTAGATACAATTGATTAAATTATTTCAATATATATGGCCAACTTCAATATATTTGTTTAATTGTCAGAGACCTGGTTCTTTATTAGCTTCATTATATATGTAGTTCAACTTCAACAACCCTTAGCCAATCTCAAAGTCAACATGTGTCACGATGTTTTTATTTATTGAACAAATGCTCAGTTTTTTCAACAATTAAAAAATAATAATTAAATTCGTTAGTACGCTGAAGTCGATCGGTGCAAAAACGAAATGATTTCGTTACCTTCTCGTTGCTATGATAACTAGATGAAATTGTCAAAGTATATCACCTCTGAGTAGGGAATTTCATAGAAAATCTTTGAAAAATCAAATTTTCATTTTTTTATTGAACCAATAATTTCATTATCGAAATTCATATAATATCTACTGATTTAACATTACAAGAACAAAAATTTTACTTCAAAATCTAGGGTAAACAATATAAAAAATGGACTGATAATTGGCTTCATATTGGTAAACTACATTAAACTTGATGAATATTTAATATTTATAAATCAGACTCATCATGCTCCTAACTATCAATTTACGCTTTAAATAGTCAGATTTTCAATTGCTGGACTAGATGACGTCCACCAAAATGCTAACAGAAAATGCTGTCCCACTGATTATTAAAAAGTGCGTTCACGTGTTTAATAATATTCATTATGCACCATGAATGCAACCCTAATTTTAATAAACTCATTAAAATTAAATCCGTCAGTCATTACAATATTCAATGATTACGGAATGAACTGAACCAATAATTTCATTATCAAAATTCATGTAATATCTACTGATTTAACATTACAAGAATAAAATTTTACTTCAAAATCTCGGGTAAACAATATAAAAAATGGACTGATAATTGGCTTCATATTGTTAGACTACATTAAACTTGATGAATATTTAATATTTATAAATCAAACTCAACACGCTCAAAACTATCGATTTACGCTTTAAATAGTCAGATTTTCACTTGCTCTTGATGATGTCCACCAAAATGCTAACAGAAAATGATGTCCCATTGATTATTAAAAAGTACATTCACGTGTTTAATAATATTCATTATGCACCATGAATGCAACCCTAATTTTAATAAACTCATTAAAATTAAATCCGTCAATCATTACAATATTCAATTATTACAGAATGAACTGAACTTTGAAATGCCACGATCATTGATTCATTGTACCATGCGTGACCGTACTCTTCCAATCTATAGTATTCAGAATCCAACATAGTTAAACATTATTTATGAGTCGAATCTCTTAATAATATTTTTTACGTTATTTAAACTCAAAATATACTTAAATGGAGTCAAATCTTCCCCCTTTTCCTTGATCTCGAAGGAAAACAGAGTTAATCAACTCACGTCCTTTTGTTTAATTACGTGAACTCCCATGTTCTCAGATACATCAACTCTGATCCGATTTTGGACGATAAGTTGATTAATGAGTGGCATATCATTGGGTTTCGCATCATAATTAATTAAATTTGATCCTGTTTATTAGACAAGACTAGCTAGCATCCTTAAGACATGAGCAGATGAGCTTTAATGCTCCCTTTCCTTCTAACTTGATACATGATGATGTTTTTTGGTTATATCTTATATATCGTATTTCTATTTATATATTTTTTTACTTATTAAAAATTTGATCGCCATGTTTTCGATTTCCTTGCCGCAAGTGAACATGTCACCCAACCACAATTTTAGTAATTTTTCAACGATATGATAATCAGAGTGAAATAATTGAACCTTATTTAAAAAAAAATCTTTTAATAATATCTTTTATATATGTAAGGCTTAATCACAAGAACTGAATCTAGTCCCTTACATCAACTCTTATTGGTTACATTTTTACTATTTTTGATCTCTACAAATTCAATTATTGGTCGCACGAGCGACGAAAATTTCGTTTTTTTAGAGCAAACCACTAAATTTTCTTGTGATAATAAGTTGCGATTAAAGTGGACGTAAAGGCCAAAGGGTGTGTACCTTTGTGTTTCTTTTTTAAGCAATAACTATCTGCATTTTTCTGAAGGGTGACTCACTGCATTTGCAAGGAAAAAGTTTGGAAAAAGGTACCGCCAAATCACATGCAAGTAACAAAAAAATTGTTTTAAAGAAGATGCTTTATTTTTGGGAGTTTGTATTAAAAAAATATTATTCCAACTGTATTCTTGTGAATATAACAAAAAAAATTCATCCAACAACAAACACTTACATTTACTAACAAATGATTTTTTAAATTTAAACAAATGTATCAAGTACCAACAAGTAATTAAATCATCTCATAATTTTATTGTTCTACCTTAACCGAGAGGTTAAGAAATGAGTTCAATTCTTTGTGAATGAAACAGTGATAAATATTTGTTAGGACTTGAGAGTGCTTTTTCACCTTTCAAATGTCTCAACTGGCTACAATACGAATCAATATACTTTGGATGTGTGAATACTAAGTAGTCAAACCAAAACAAATATGTCAAGTTTGATTCATAAAAATGCAGCATTGTAAAATTTGGTTATATAATTTATCACTATTTAAAATTATATATTTTATTCAAATTTCAATTTATCAACGCAGTAAATTACACCCAACTCGAATGACATTTTGCATCAAGATCTAATTTTTTTGCATGTGTTGCAAAACTAAGATATGGAGAGGGATAGATTATCCACACGGATTTTGATGATCCATAATATAAATCGGATAAATAATTGTGTCACTCACTTGCGAAATCAAAGTTCCGGGGACAGCTGAACTTGCCAATTACAAGAGTAACGTGGTAAAAACGTCGAGAAAACTCTAAAGATTTTCTTATTTCATCTACAGTTAAATAATTATATATGTAAGAGTTAATCAAAGTAGTAAAAAAATAAATTCAATAAGACGATTTTTGTTTCAATGCAAAAATATCAACCCTGAATACATATTTTTAAAAAATTATCTGCGAAATAAATAAAGTGAAAAACTTGTGATTGATCGGTTTCCACAAAGCAAAGGATTCCCTCGTCGTAACTCGTAAGGTGCTGCCTTTTTTCTTGGCACTTTTGCACGTTTTGGCGCCGACCAGACCTTGATTAATTAACTCCCTTTACTCAAAATATTAATTTACGAAACTTCCCAAAAAGTACACATATTAACGCGAGTTAGTTCGAATAAAAAGTGAATTACGATGATCGGAATTAGTATAAGTGATAACGCAACTATATTTTTTAGGCTAAGTTTTGATTACCAATTCTGTAAATCGAATAGACAGATCGTCATGGCTATAAATTTTTTTATATTAGTAGTCTTATATTTTTCGTGGTTTTGTTACCATATGTACAAAATTAAAAGTAAGCTTAATTTGCATTTACGAGTAAATTGTGATTGACACGTTCACATTATCAGTATCTGTAACGTTTTCAAATGTTATTCATGGAACCCGTGTATAAGTGGCTCATAATGAAACACATGCAAGTAAATGAATGCTAAAACAATCACTTCATCAACTCTATAAAATTAGTTTCCTCTATAAGATGGTTATATCTTTTTTTTTGAGGTAAGATGGTTATATCTTGGCAAAGATCTTGTGAGCGACTTGGAACTTTGTGGATCATTTCATCAACTCTATAAAATGACAACATAGATTTAGTCAACAAAAAAGAAACAAATATAAATGGACGTGATTTTATTTACATGCTAACTTAAAGGTGCAACCATGATGATAAAAATTGAATAGCATTTGGACATACATCAAATTTAATAATACAGGTTTGAGTCAAGTCAAGCTATATAAAAGACTGCAAAGTTCTCGCTATCATATTCTAATTCAATTGATTTTTCATAATTCAAACTCAACATATTTGATCAATTTATTATAATCTCTTACTAACTGACATATAAAGTAAGTTATTACTCCAAAATTATTCTAACATACTTAAATATCTCAAATCAAAGTTTTGTGCATGTGACTAAGTTAAACTCGATAAATAAAATTTTGATATTTGATGTAATTTTACATGACTTGAATTCTAACATGATCATCATTTGATTGTAATCAATATCCAAAACCCAAATAAATTTCATAGAAAGTTAAAATTTTTGTTTAACGTGTCCACTCGTATGTCCAATTCCACCCGCGTCTTAACCGCGGTTGAGTCCTTTAACTCTACCCCAATTAAATATCCCTCCCGGCCCCACCACTTCACCTTCTCTCTTACATAAACAAGTTACTGTTTTTACCCCTCTCTCTCTCTATCCCCTCCATTTCTTGTCCCCCTCCATCTACTTTAGGCAAAATAAACTATAGGAAGATAAAAGGGCATGTAAAGTGAAGCTCTCTCCCTCTCTCTCTCTGAGCTTGGGGATGACTTCAATGGCTGACACATAGATAGATGGGATAGGTTCATCAAGTAAGTGTAGTTATGGCGGATTCAATTTATGCGGTTTGTGATGTAGTGGAGCAATGGATTACTAATTAGTTCCTTGCATCTGTCTTATAGGTCTATAAGGTACTTCGTTAAGAATTCGTGAGGGAGGCTTATAAGCGAAACAGAGTACGAGGCGACTTCTTTTTCCTGTTCGAGATGGGAATCTTCGAAGAAATGGGATTCTGTGGCAATCTTGATTTCTTCTCCGTTCCTCCTGTGGAAGGAGACGTGGCTCCAGACCGTGAACCGGAGGAGGCCACGGTTGAGGAGGATTATAGTGATGAAGAAATGGATGTGGATGAACTTGAGAGGAGGATGTGGAGGGATCGTATGCTTCTGAAGCGACTCAAGGAACAGACGAAGAACAAGGAGAATGTTGACAGTGCGAAGCAGCGCCGGTCACAGGAGCAAGCGAGGAGGAAGAAGAAGATGTCACGGGCACAAGACGACGAACACTTCATTGCATTCATCAATATCGTAAGCCATAAACATTCAGTACAACCTATTTCACAACCCTTTCTCAACCCCGACCAAATTAACAGTAGAACCTAGCCATGAACACAGCCCACCTTACGTAATAAATGAACATGTTGACTAATACGGACAACGTCACTTCGTTGAGGTGAAGAATGTTCAAAAAAGTCTTTTCGTTATCAGAAACTATATTATTTGTGATTTGAAATTTGTAATCGTTTGAAAATCTTTTCTAACTCGAATATGAATTAATCTGTTTAATATGTGTTCAAATACGGTAGTTCGAGATCCATGCAAGTGTTTTGGTACATATTAATTAGTTTCTCTGTATCGATTATATATTTTATATTTGGTGCAATAATTAGAAAGTACACACAAGATTTCTATCTTCCATTCATCCGCTGTACGGGGAGGAATTCCGTCCGCGAAGAGGTTTCCCGTACCGGACGGAATAAGGGTAAAAAAAAGAAAGGAAAAAAAAATGAAAGGAGGGCTCATGCCCACGTGGGGGAAAAGGGGCAAGTGAGAGAGGGGACCGGATTTGGTCCTGGAGGCCAAATCCAGCACGGTGTTGGACGATTTTTATTGAAGGACACGCGGGGACTATTTTGCAAAAATGTAGAAATACGGGGGTGCGAAATAAAAAAAGCCCACAACCATTGAATCGTAACTGAGTAAACCATTGAATCGTAACTGAGTAAACCATTGAATCGTAATTGGGTAACCGGGACGGACCCCGATTTATCCGGGACGGGAAAAAACGGACCATTGAATCATAACTAGGTAGACCATTGAATCATAATTAAGTGAATCATTGAATCATAACTAAATCAACCATTGAATCGTCCTGGACAGTCCTGGTTGGATTTGGCCTTCCAGGACCAAATCCGCTTCTAGTGAGAGAGAGCTGGGGAGAAAGAGGAGAGGAGACGCGAGTCCTACTTTATTTTTTTAATCTTTAAATCAATTCGTAAATTATAATGTAACAAATCAAACTGAAATATTATTTAAATTTATTTATTATAAATATTAATTAATTTTATCGTGATCGAGTATGTCATTTTATGTAATCGGGCATGCCATTTTACATAAACAGGTATGCCATTTAATTAATTTATTAATTAACTATTTATAAGTTTTATTAAATATTAACCGGGTATGTCATTAGACATTATCGGGCGTGCCTTTATTCGTAATCGGGCATGCCATTTTAACATAACCGGACATGCCATTAAATTTATTATAAGTTGTATTAATTATTTAAAGGACATGCCATTTTACGTAATCGAGCATGCTATTAGACATAGCCGGGTATGCCATTTTAACATAACCGGACATGTCATTTAATTTATTATAAATTTTATTAATTATTTAACGGACATGCCATTTTATGTGACCGAGCATGCCATTAGATATAGCCGGGCATGTTATTTAATTAATAATTTAATTTATTATTAGTTTTATTAATTTATAACCTGCCATTTTATCGTAACCGGGCATGCCTTTAAGTCATTACCGGATATGTCATTTAAACATAATCGGATCTGTCATTTTATCGTACTCGGACCTGCCATTTGTTCATAACCGGGCATGCCATTTCAATATAACCGGACATATCATTTTCTCACGAAAAATAAGATGGACTCAACAACCAATTATTTCTCGAATAGCACATATAATGGTCACTTTTCAATTTCGAGGTCAGTGACCTTCAATTTCAGAATTCTTTCTTGTACATGATCTTAATGCCTCCAAAAATCTTAATTCAGTACTCTAAAAGCACATGTTCCTTTGGAATACAACCTTGAAGCAATTCGAGACCAGATTTGGTACTGAAGTGATATTTCCAGCACGGTCCTGGAAAGCGAACAATTTTATCATAACTGAGCGGAATATTTTATCATAAATGAGCGAACCATTCTATAATAACTCGTCGAACCATTCTATCTAACCCCTTTTATCCCGGGCGGGGTACCGATTTTTTCGAGACGGTTACGTGAAACTATTTTATCATAACTGAGCAAACTGTTCTATCATAACTGGGCGAACCGTTCTATCATAACATGGCGAACCAATTTATCTCCTAGAACGGTCCTTGAGTGTTTTACACATCCAGGACCGAATCTACTCCCAAGCAATTCCCATCACCAAGACAATATATAACCACAATAGAAAATACTAAACCAGCTGCAAATTAACAAATAAAGCGCCGTTCTGGAAAAGGGCCTGGTAGCGACCGGTCAGTGAAGATGGACGTGCGGGAGCTGAGGCACAGGGAGATGATAGGGTTGAACCTGGAACGAAGGGAGCAGAGCAGGGGCTCCATCTCCGAGAAGCTTCTTCGGAGTCGTATGAAGAGGCAGGTGAAAGAGAGAATGGGAGGTGGAGAGAGAAGATAGAAAGTAAATAAACAATATTTGGAGTATAACGCCGCATAATATTAACTGTCAGATCTTTGACACGCGCCTAATCATCAAAATCAATGATTAATATTTCTTCCCGTTCGTACGTAATCTTTCTATTCCAAATCCAATGCCAATTTATACCCCTTGACCTGCCAACTTCTGATAATTAAATTTATATACGCTGAACCATAAAAATTAAGAAAATTCGATGAACGAAAGTAGTTAGTTTAATACGAGATGAAAAAATTGCAGTATTACATACGTTTGAATATAATATCTTTTTTAATAGAATACAAATGGGGTTAAAAATATAATAAAGCATATAAAATCGAGTATTTTATTGAACGGGTAACTATATTTTTACACACAATTAATATTAACTGGACACCCGCTCACTCGACTTCTAACCAAATGGCAAAAATTAGCCGTCTCTCCGGGGACATCAAATCCAACCAGTTACGGGCCTTTGTGGGCTTTATTCGGTCGTGAAAGGACCAGCCCACCAAACATTTGGGCCATAGTTAATTGCAACCATTTTAATATTCAGAACCAAAACCAAATTTCATTAATGGGTTAAATTCTCCTTATCAAATTTTAAAATATTTTTATTTTTAATAATTTATTCGCTCTGATTCAAAATATATAATTAAGTTATGAAAAATTCTTACGGATTGATCAAAATAGTTAGTGTACTAGCCTTCTTTTGTCCCGCGGGGACCTTATAATCCAGTAATTTCGATTTTTTTAAGTAGATTTTTGTTTCAATGGAGGAATTTGCAGGTGTAAGTATAAAAAACCCCGCATGTTCAATCCCTCAGATTGCAATCGCAGCGTCGATAAATCATAAAAACCATCGGTAGAATTCATCTCGGGCTCCCATCAAATCCTCTTCAGTTAACATTTAGGCCGACTGACACAATCTGTGGGCCTTACTTCACCATGAGCAATAATGCTCCAATTTGGGCTCTAGGGCTACACTAGTCAATGCAACGACTTCTTCTTCTTCTTCTTATTTGAAAATTTATAGATATTAATTATTTATTATTAAATTACATTTTTTAATTAACGTTAATTTTGACTTCACCATCCATCTGTTAAGTGATGAGTGTGTAAATGCTCATGTTTTGTCATATGTTTCGTGCGTGTTTAGTCATGTTTTGAGTTATATTCATCATGTCATGTTAAACCTTGTGATCAATTTAGTATATTTATGTTCGGGAATGGATTTCTACCCATCGTCATATTTTGTAGGAAATTGGAGCTCAATGAAGGTCGTTGGAGGAGTGATTTCAAGAGATCATATTGCAAGAGTCATAACTTTCTACTCGAGCATTGGATTATAACGCATAAGATACCATTGGAAAGCTTGAAGAGAGATCTACATTTTGTCTTTTATAGTCGAAGTCAAATTCGGAGCGGAAGAGGATCAAAAATGAAAAATACGAAGATTCAATGAAGCCGTCGCTAGTTGACTAGCGATCGCTAGTCGGGTAGCACAGAGATTTACAAAGGGGTCGAACTGGCGGCCGCTACTCAACTAGCGATCGCTAGTTCGCCCAACGCAGCTTTAGTCCGACTTCTTATTTAGTTATAATTTCGGATCCGCTAAAGGAAATATTCGACTTTTAGCCTCCTGTTTCGGCTTTAGGACTTAAGGTATATTATTTATATTATTATTTGGCTAGTTAAACTTCCAATTTAGATTAACCTCTTCTAGGTTTTTCTAATTTTGTATTAGATTCGTGGCTATATATAAGCCTTAGGGGACGTTTTTGGAGGAGATTACTACGGCAATATTGAGAACAGCCTTTAGAGCTTAATAAAGGGACGGTTCCAATTAGCTACGGGGAGAGGATTGGCAAAGCTTGACCATCACGACTAAGCTTTTTCTTCCTCTATCTTTTATGTTAATTGATATCATGTTCTTCGTTAATCTTTTGTGCTTTGTTAACATGATTAGCGAGTAGTTCTCTTGCGAGTGCGATGCCCTAATTATGTGATTACTCGTCTATGTTAGCTATGGTTTGATTATCTTTCGTAGTAGTTGTCAATTGATGATCTTAATGCTTAATCTAACTTGATCACTTAGATTATGATTTTAGTTGATAATAATGGACCGGAAGGCATTAGAATCAACGGAAGAGTCAATTGACATGTCTTAAGGTATTAATGAGGAATCTTGATACTAAGGGATAACCCGATAGGAGTTAACTTCATAATTGAGTTTAGTTTAATTCTTGGTCTAATTAATGAGCGGAAGCGTTGATTAGTAATCATGAACTATTCTAGCTTAATTTTGTCATCCTAATGAGCGGAAGCGTTAGGGAGATGCATTAGAACACTCCGGGTACTAGTTAGAACTTCATAAAAACCATAGCCTCGACATAGATGGGTAGTCCATAAGGGTATCGTGCTCGTTTATCTCCATTGATTTACAACTCATCTTTTATTTGCGTTTCTGATTTCATTTATTTACCTGCAATCTTTACAATCTTTTAATTGCCTAGCTTCACATAATTATTTGCATTGATTTTGTGTTCAACCCTCAGTTCGAAACCCTACTTACTCACTATACTATTTGATTGTGCGTTTAATTGCTTATCAATTTTGCGTACATCAAATTGGCGCCGTCGACACGGAACTGAGATTTTAGGACATAAACTTAATAGCAATTAGTTTTGTGTGGCAAACTTGCTGATTTCGTGTGATTTCTTTTTCAGGATTCTCTAGTGCATGCCAAGAACCCGGAGTGAAGGACTAGACCTTGACACAAATACTGTGCTTGAGGTTGACATCGGAGTACTCGAAAGGGTAATTAGGCGTGAAAAGAGGGACCAAGCGAGAGCAATGGCACAAAATCAGGAAGACGGAGCGCTCCAAGCTGTAGGGGACGCTCCACGAAGAAGGACGCTGTTGGAATCATCTGTTCCTACATGGAATGGGAACCTTAATGGTCTACAACAACCACCTGTAGGTCCCCACTCGTTCCAGATTCCAGCAGCAATTGTCGGACTACTGCAAAACTCGGTCCAATTTGGCGCCTCGCCAAGCGAAGATCCTCAAGACCATCTATCTCGATTTGAAGATATCTGCAACATCATGAAATTCCAAAATGTCGATGATGATGTCTTGAAGCTGCGCCTCTTTCACTTTTCTTTGAAAGATCGAGCTCGTGCTTGGTACAACAAGTTGAAAGGAGAGACGATTCAGAGTTGGAATGATCTGGCTCATGCTTTCCTCCGAAAGTTCTTTTCTATGGCCAAGTCATCCAAACTCTTGCAAGAAATCAACACGTTCATCCAAGGAGATGGGGAGAGCATCTATGAAGCATGGGAACGGTTCACGGATCTCCAAAGTGCCTTCCCTCAACATGGTATAACTCAAGACAACCTCATGAAAATCTTCTACAATGGGTTAGATGGCCCATCCCGTGACTATATTGATGCCTCCTCTCAAGGGGTATTCTTGAGGAAGACTGCTGATGAAGCTGCTCGCTTAATGGAGGAAATGGCTGAAGTCAATGGTATGTGGCCAAAAGAACGTGCTAGGCAACCATGTAAGGAAGCAGCCCGAGGAGTACTCACAGTAAATGCCAACATGAAGCTCGAAGCTCAAATAGAAGCACTTACCAAAAGACTTGACAAGTTGACTAAGGACAAGGAACAGACAGCTGTGGTGCAAGATACTTGTCAGCTTTGCAAAGGGGCACATCCCACAACTGACTGTCCAATGTTGGAAGAGATCCATGGCATTGCTGATAGAACACCACCAGGAATGGGTTACTCACAACAAGCTAATGCTCATCCAAATTTCTCTCGATTTGGTCAGCAAGCACACAACACTAGTGCCCAGCAAGACTCCAGGAAACCATATTTGGGCGAGCAAGTCAAAGAAATGGGTGACAAGATCGATAAGTTAGTGGGGGTAGTCCAGCAGTCCATCCAACAACAAAGTATAACTGTGCAGCGGCTGGATCGTTGTGAAGCACGTCAACAAGAGTTTGAGATATACTTAAAGGGGCAAGCCACACAACTCCAGAAGATGGAGATCGAACTCGGAAATTTGGCTGCAGCAAATACTCAAAGGGAAATAGGTGCTCTACCCAGCAACACCGAGTCGAAACCGCGAGGACAGGTGATGGCCATCACAGTGAGGAGTGTGGACGAGGATGATGAACCATATATTCCTCCACCACCTTATGTCCCTCCACCTCCATTCCCGCAAAGACTCCGGAGAAAGCCACCACTTGAGAACAAATCCTCTTCAAAAGAACGTGCCAAACCATCGAGGAGGAGGTAGTTACTGAAAAGAAGGAGCCACCAGTTTATATCAGTGAACAAGAGGATTCTTATATTCCTCCACCATCACCTCAACAAGTCAAGAAAGTAGCAGTGATCGATGAGAAGGCCCTTGAATTCATAGCGACAATGGAAGAAATTCAAAGCCATGTCTCTTTCTTGGAGATGTTAGATAAAAGGCCACAATATGCTGAGTTTTTGAAGGAGATCATCGCGAGGAAGAAGAGGCAGAATGATGGCAAGACGACTCCTTTGGTAGAAAATGACATACCGCCAAAACTAGAAGATCCAGGGAGTTTCACTATTCCTTGTACTATTGACGGTATTCAGTTTCCACATTGTTTATGTGATTTGGGTGCCAATATTAATCTTATGCCTTTGGCTACTTTCAGGAAACTCAATTTAGGAGATATCAAACCTACATCTATGATGATAGAGCTTGCAGATCACACTAAGAAGAAACCACATGGAATTGTGGAAGATGTGCTAATCAAAATCGACAAGTCTCTTATACCCGTAGACTTTGTAGTGCTGGACTACGTTGTAGATGCAAGTTGTCCATTAATTCTAGGACGTCCATTCCTCAACACTTGTCATGCAATGGTAGATGTTCACAAGGGCAAGCTACTTCTCCGCATAGGCCCAGATGAAATAGAGTTCCAAGTAACCGATAAGCGCCTCCATCCACCATAGTGCCACAGGGAGTAACAAAGTCAAGCTAACGACTCTAAATTAGCATGTTTAGTATTTAATTTTTCTTTTATGTTTGTATTTGCTTCAGTATTGTTATTTTGATTTAGTGTTTTAATGGCCTTCGCAGGAGGTTTCAAAAAGAGAAAATTGAGCTGCAGCAGAATTCGCCAGTCCATACACAAACTTTGTTGTGCACAAAGACAATTAGAGCAAAACACCACCAACCTTCCCCACCACCTCCTATCAATTGACAGGGCAGTACCAGTCCTTTCCTCTGTTCCTCTATGTTATGTGTCTGTTTTGTGCCTCGTGATGTTCATGTTCGTACGTGTGATGTTGTTGTTGTCTTGGCCCTACATTGAGGACAATGTGTTCAATAAGTGTGGGGGGGTCAACGTGCGGTTTCATTGTGGTTTGGCATATGTGATGGGGTCTAGATTTGAATTTAGGATTGTGTTTGTGATTGAAGTGGTGTATTTAAAGCAAATGATGAATCTCCCCCTTGAATTTTTGAACTTTTGTTAGAAGTTAAATCCCATACCATGTTAGGAATCAAGCCTGAGTATGATGAGTAGGGACGTGTAGGAACAACACCCTTGGTTGTTTAGGTTAGTGGTTGCACTTGGTAGATTATACTAGCAGCATTGATGAGTGACCTTGTGAGATTTTAGAGCCGAAGGAGGAGACAACCGTCTCTGCATAGCATGAGGTACCTACATTGCTCCGGCCATCGGGTTTCATGCCATCACTTGGTACCGTTTTGGTGGTGTGGGTGTAAGTGACAGGACGGGGGCCATCTTTGATTTTGAGCCTAGAGCCTTAGAGCTGAAAACCCTGTATATCTCTTGTTTAAACACGTTGAGCTTAAGCCTTTTTTCTTGAAATATTATATGTAAGCCAATATGTAAGCCCTATATCCACAATCTTACCCACCTTTGATCACTTTGGTCCGAGGATGCATTAGGTCTTAATCTTTGGGGTATTATTGTAAGGGTTCATTTGATAGAATAGCTCGGGAATAAACAATGGGGGTAATGGGTAGAATTGAGGCCGATAAAGAAGCCGAGACCAGTTGCCTTTGATGTGTAATGTGCTGAATGCATGAGATTGAGTAAGGTTGTGAAAAGGAAAAAAAAAGAAAGAAAAAAAGAAAAGTGAAGGAAAAGAAGAAGAAAAAAGTGAAAAAGTAATGGAAAAGTTGGAAATGGAACAAACGTTGAATGAGGGAAAGTGGAAAGTTTGGAAAGAGGTTGGAAAGTGAATAAATGGCACGGCTCGAGCTAAGTGGTCAATAGGATTTGGGTGTAATCTTGGGATGAGTGCATATTAGATATAGTGTGAGGTATTTAGAGTAGACGAGAGCTAGAATATTTTTGTGAGCTCCTCGGCCGGGTGGTTTAGCTACCTCCCACATATATTATCCTCACCTGACCTTAACCCCATTACAACCCAATGAAAAGTCCCCTTGATCATGAGCCCCACATTTATCGAGGCACCACTGAGTGAGACGTATGAAACTTTGAGATCCCGGACGTGTACGCGAGTGATAGGTAGTTGACTACTCATATATGTGAGCTTAAATTTCTGAACCTCTGAGTAGTCAACCTTCTAGTGTAATCTACTAAGTGCGAAAACTGGGTTAAACCATCAAGGATGCGGTGTCTACACATTCTTACTCATTGTGCTCAGGTAAGTGAACTACTTGGTTAATAGGTGGTGTTTTAATAAGAGTTTGAAAGTTTGGGTGTGTATCTGATGCGCCTTACTTGAGGACAAGCAAGGAAATAAGTGTGGGGGTGTGATGAGTGTGTAAATGCTCATGTTTTGTCATATGTTTCGTGCGTGTTTAGTCATGTTTTGAGTTATATTCATCATGTCATGTTAAACCTTGTGATCAATTTAGTATATTTATGTTCGGGAATGGATTTCTACCCATCGTCATATTTTGTAGGAAATTGGAGCTCAATGAAGGTCGTTGGAGGGGTGATTTCAAGAGATCATATTGCAAGAGTCATAACTTTCTACTCGAGTATTGGATTATAACGCATAAGATACCGTTGGAAAGCTTGAAGAGAGATCTACATTTTGTCTGTTATAGTCGAAGTCAAATTCGGAGCGGAAGAGGATCAAAAATGAAAAATACGAAGATTCAATGAAGCCATCGCTAGTTGACTAGCGATCGCTAGTCGGGTAGCACAGAGATTTACAAAGGGGTCGAACTGGCGGCCGCTACTCAACTAGCGATCGCTAGTTCGCCCAACGCAGCTTTAGTCCGACTTCTTATTTAGTTATAATTTCGGATCCGCTAAAGGAAATATTCGACTTTTAGCCTCCTGTTTCGGCTTTAGGACTTAAGGTATATTATTTATATTATTATTTGGCTAGTTAAACTTCCAATTTAGATTAACCTCTTCTAGGTTTTTCTAATTTTGTATTAGATTCGTGGCTATATATAAGCCTTAGGGGACGTTTTTGGAGGAGATTACTACGGCAATATTGAGAACAGCCTTTAGAGCTTAATAAAGGGACGGTTCCAATTAGCTACGGGGAGAGGATTGGCAAAGCTTGACCATCACGACTAAGCTTTTTCTTCCTCTATCTTTTATGTTAATTGACATCATGTTCTTCGTTAATCTTTTGTGCTTTGTTAACATGATTAGCGAGTAGTTCTCTTGCGAGTGCGATGCCCTAATTATGTGATTACTCGTCTATGTTAGCTATGGTTTGATTATCTTTCGTAGTAGTTGTCAATTGATGATCTTAATGCTTAATCCAACTTGATCACTTAGATTATGATTTTAGTTGATAATAATGGACCGGAAGGCATTAGAATCAACGGAAGAGTCAATTGACATGTCTTAAGGTATTAATGAGGAATCTTGATACTAAGGGATAACCCGATAGGAGTTAACTTCATAATTGAGTTTAGTTTAATTCTTGGTCTAATTAATGAGCGGAAGCGTTGATTAGTAATCATGAACTATTCTAGCTTAGTTTTGTCATCCTAATGAGCGGAAGCGTTAGGGAGATGCATTAGAACACTCCGGGTACTAGTTAGAACTTCATAAAAACCATAGCCTCGACATAGATGGGTAATCCATAAGGGTATCGTGCTCGTTTATCTCCATTGATTTACAACTCATCTTTTATTTGCGTTTCTGATTTCATTTATTTACCTGCAATCTTTACAATCTTTTAATTCTCTCGCTTCGCATAATTATTTGCATTGATTTTGTGTTCAACCCTCAGTTCGAAATCCTACTTACTCACTATACTATCCTACTTACTCACTATACTATTTGATTGTGCGTTTAATTGCTTATCAATTTTGCGTACATCATTAAGGAGATTCCCTTGCATTTTAATGAATGAATCTATACCCATATCACAGAGAGAATAGTAAGCCAAGTATTTATTTTAGCAGGTGGTACAGGAGATTGTAGAATTTTTCATTTTATCCTATGATAGATTCTTTTCCAAGATGAACAATTATAGGCAGTGAACAGACGTGAGTTACATCTATTACGTGGCCGAATACCGAATAATTTAAAAGGACAAATATAGGCCGCAAATTTTATCCATTCGTTGCTAATTGGGTCCCGCGACCAAATTAAGGAGGCCCAACTTGGAGCAGCTCGTACGATAAATACTACGGATGAAAATTCGTTACGGAATTAAATGTCCTCCATCTTATATTATATGAGTCAGATCAAATCAGCCTCTCCATATAGCAGCACCAAATATCTCATCACTCTGATCCATAGACGCCGACTACTTTCCGAAAGTAAATACTGATGGTAGTATTACTATACACTACCACTTCTGCACTTCAAATATGCTTCAGGATGAACATTTTGGGAGTATTCATCCACGAAAAATTTTCGTAGCTTAATCAAGAGATATCTAATTAAGTAAGAAGTAGGTTTGACTGCAAGGCCCATCCATCAGGAGGATTTATCACTGTTTGAAAATTCTATTCAACTCAAATTTGAATTAGTTAATCCAATAGTTATTCGGATATGAGGTGGTTTAAAAAATTTAATGATTATGGTGTTTTGACCCTTTTTGTAAAAATATTTTTGAATAGTATGATGTATGTTTACTTTCGTGTAAACATTTCTGAAACGATATAATATTCTTACTTATAAATAATGGTATAAAGAAGGCTGATAGGGTCAATTAGGAAAATAGCATCAATGTACCGTATAATTGTTTTTAAAGATATACGGTCAATTAACAATACTAATTTACAAAGTATAATTCTTAACCAATAGCTTATTTATCCATTAATGAACATCTGTTCTAAGTGTATAAAAAAGCAAGTAATTAGTTTACAATGGCTAGGTTCATCGAGACTTTTGTCAAAAGAAAAGAGCCCAAATTTTGGATATTATTAATTTCAGAGAAACTTGATTGCACCAGAACTATTATTAAGAAGAAGAAGAAGAAAACATTCGAAAAAATTCAACAAAACCTAAACGAAGCATTTTTTTGAAAAAATATTATTTAAAGTCGAAAATATCAAATTATAATAATTTCAGTAGTGTGTCGATCATAATACAAATTTTTTACCGCGCCTACTCCTAAAAGTCACAGCGTGATCCAGAACAAAAGACGCAGAATATGGGTCCAAACCCAACACATTATTGTAGCCACCTCCATATGTAGTAAAGTCGATCCAACACTAAATCCCCCAAAATATCAACTTGTCGTTTAGGGATTTTTTTAGAAGGCTTCAGGAACATTCAAAAGGGGAAAAAAACATATGAAATAACACTTTGTCGTTTTGGGGCCTCCAAGCGACACAATTCAACTCGGAGAGCAGGGGGAGAGCTAAAGATTGCTTTCATTTCGCTGGAAAAAAAAATGGATTTCGTATATATTTATTTCGCCCACCAATTAGTTTTTTCCTGCTGAAATTATCTATTATGTGTAACATCTAATGAAATGGTTAATTAAAATTTAATGAAAAAATATCTCTTCCAAATTTGTACATCACAACTCAAATTTGAAAATTTTAAACAAAGTATTAGTTTCAAAATTCTACGAATGAAAAGTTGCAATATTAATAAAATTATCTCAAAATAAGCTGGGGTATATTGGCGATAAAAATACTTGTGTTGACTCCCAATAGGTCCGATAAGCGCGAACTTTGACAAACAAAACGACAAATGAAAGAGGTGGGCGGGTGGGTCCCAGTGGATGGGGGACACGCGTCCAAAGGATAGGGATATTGGGATGTGGGAGTCGGCGTAGCACATGGGGAGCGATAACAAGAAGAAGCCAAGCTTCCACCCAAAAAAAGAAAAGAAAAAAAAAGGCCAAGCACCTCACATTATCCCTCTCTCTCTCTCCTCCCGCCCAATCTCACTCGTCAGATCAGATTGTTGCCTTTCTCTCTCTACCGTCTTTACTGCCTCTCAATAATTCAAACTTAATATCTGCTTATTAAGTTTGAACAAATAATTTTTTTGTTAATTTAAATATTTTTTAATTAATGATAATTAGTTTAATTGATAATATAATTTTATTCATTTAAAGACCGTCCAAAAATGTCATTGAGAGAACCTACCCTAATAGGAATCCATACCATAGTACTGAATATCAAAAAATAACTATAAAAAAGTATTTGTTGATTGATGTAAATACTCATTATTCTTTATAAAGGTAGCTTATTATTATTTTTCTATAGACGATTTACCTTAAAGAAAAACACTGGGGGTTGTTTATTTGTTATTGAGTGCACGTATTGGCAAAATAGATCAGATAAAGTTTACAAAAACCATATGCAATGTCCAAAAACTAAATAGGAATATGTGGTCTGGGAATCATCATATATGGTTACGTGGTTTCATTTTTATCCAATACATTTTTGTCGGAAAATATGCACGAAATTATAGTAAGACACATGAAAGCTGTAAAACATGGAGTGTTTTATTTGGTTTTCATATTTATCTCTATAATTTTTAATATTTTTCATTACAATATCATTTTGTAAACTTTCTTTCTTTCGAATGGAACAATCATTCTGAAAAGCTACTGATGATACAAAAAATGACTATCGAAGTTCATACTAATAGAATAAAGAATTTAAGTTATAATCTGTTAAAGTTGCAAGAGTTGGTGTTATATAGTGAGTCTTAGCTTTCAAAAAATATATATTGAATATCTTCTAACTTAGAAAATTCTCTTAAAACTCAGCTAAGAAACACCTAGACAATATCGAAAAGCCTATTCATTAAATACAAAAATGACTAAGTACGTAGATTTTTTTTTGGGTGGAAAAAGTACGTAGATTAATTGGTCTAAGTGTTGATATAATTTACCCAAACGTCATGGATTTCAAGCCTAAAAATGATTCTATGATAAATTTGGCACGAAGAGATTGTCAACTTTTATAATTCAATTTAATTCAGTTCAAATTTTGATTAGTTGATTTAAAATATATCCATACACAAAAGTAACCAAGAGAGGCCCGTCTTGTGCGATAGATTCATTACAGACATGTGTCATATTGCTAGGAAAATAGTGGAGTACTGTATCTTAGATGACGAAAATTTAATAACCGAAAGTATCACTAGCTTACTCACCGAATCGAGTAGGTTTCTAAAATCGGATTGTAACTTATCATCGTGTTTTTTAAAATTAGAATTATTGGTCAACAAAATTGATAATAAATTATCTCTTTCAGCGATCGGGCTGATACGACTTGCAGGAAAATTAATATATCCTTTTTGAGTCGGTTGCTCCATGCCTTAAACCAACTAATTAAAGTTCTACCACCCAAAAAAACCAACTAATTAAAGACTAAAACTATAATTGAGTTCTTGATGTGTACATAACTGAGGATATAATATTATTTGACCAAACACTGAAAATGACCTTAAAGCGTCGAGTAGTTACGTAAATTATAATATAAGGTAGCATCGTTGACATTGATTACAATAGCAAACCATAACTGATATCCGTTCGCCACTAAGATTATATCTCAAATATTATTTGATAACCAACAACCACTAAAAACGTTCGTTCTAATTTAGTCAACAAATTGAAAATATAACATTATTAATTATGTGTTGAAATAGTTTTGCCACTTAATATATTATATTTTTCGACACTGAATTAGTTAAATAAGCGCCAGCTATCAAATAGTATTGGAAAACAAATCACAATGTCGCCTTACAAGACGTGACTTCGTTGTTGTTTAGGTCGTTAGATACAATTGATTAAATTATTTCAATATATGTGGTCAACTTCGATATTTTTTTTGGTCAGAGACCTGGTTCTTTATTCGCTTCATTAAATATGTAGTTCAACTTCAACCCTTAGCCAAGTTCAACATGTGTCACGATTTTTTTATTTATTGAATAAATGCTCAGTTTCAACAATTAAAAAATAATTAAATTCGTTAGTACGCTGAAGTCGATCGGTGCAAAAACGAAATGATTTCGTTATCTTCTTGTTGCAATGAAAACTAGATGAAATGTCAAAGCATCACCGTTGAGTAGGGAATTTCGTAGAAAATCTTTGAATAATCAAAATTTTCATATTTTTTATTGAACCAAATTTCATTATCAGAATTCATGTAATATCTACTGATTTAACATTACAAGAATAAAAATTTTACTTCAAAATCTCGGGTAAACAATATAAAAAATGGACTGATAATTGGCTTCATAAGACTACATTAAACTTGATGAATATTTAATATTTATAAATCAAACTCAACACGCTCAAAACTATCGATTTACGCTTTAAATAGTCAGATTTTCACTTGCTCTTGATGATGTCCACCAAAATGCTAACAGAAAATGATGTCCCATTGATTATTAAAAAGTACGTTCACGAGTTTAATAATATTCAATATGCACCATGAATGCAACCCTAATTTTAATAAACTCATTAAAATTAAATCCGTCAGTCATTACAATATTCAATTATTACAGAATGAACTGAATTTTGAAGTGCCACGATCATTGATTTATTGTACCATGCGTGACCGTACTCTTCCAATCTATAGTATTCAGAATCCAACATAGTTAAACATTATTTATGAGTCGAATCTCTTAATAATATTTTTACTTTATTTAAACTCAAAATATACTTAAATGGAGTCAAATCTTCCCCCTTTTCCTTTATCTCGAAGGAAAACAGAGTTAATCAACTCACGTCCTTTTGTTTAATTACGTGAACTCCCATGTTCTCAGATACATCAACTCTGATCCGATTTTGGACGATAAGTTGATTAATGAGTGGCATATCATTGGGTTTCGCATCATAATTAATTAAATTTGATCCTGTTTAGTAGACAAGACTAGCTAGCATCCTTAAGCACATGAGCTTTAATGCTCCCTTTCCTTCTAACTTGGTACATGGTGATTTTTTTTGTTATATCTTATATATCGTATTTCTATTTTTTTTTTACTTATTAAAAATTTGATCGCCATGTTTCAGATTTCCTTTGCCGCAAATGAACATGTCACCAACCACAATTTTAGTAATTTTTGAACGAGTAAAATAATCGAACCTTCTTCTTTAAAAACAACTCTTTTAATAATATCTTTTACATATGTAAGGCTTAATCAGAAGACCTAAATCTAGTCCCTTACATCAACTCTTATTGGCTACATTTTTACTATTTTTGATCTCTACAAATTCAATTATTGGTCGCACGAGCGACGAAAATTTCGTTTTTTAGAGGAAACCACTAAACTTTCTTGTGATAATAAGTTGCGATTAAAGTGGACGTAAAGGCCAAAGGGTGTGTACCTTGGTGTTTCTTTTTTAAGCAATAACTATCTGCATTTTTCTGAAGGGTGACTCACTGCATTTGACACGGAAAAAGTTTGGAAAAAGGTACCGCCAAATCACATGCAAGTAACAAAAAAATTGTTTTAAAGAAGATGCTTTATTTTTGGGAGTTTGTATTAAAAAAATAGTATTCCAACTGTATTCTTGTGAATATAACAAAAAAAAATTCATCCAACAATAAACATTTACATTTACTAACAAATGGTTTTTTTAATTTAAACAAATGTATCAAGTACCAACAAGTAATTAAATCATCTCGTGATTTTGTTGTTCTACCTTAACCGAGAGGTTAAGAAATGAGTTCGAGTCTTTGTGAATAAAACAATGAAAAATATTTGTTAAGGCTTGAGAGAGTTTTTTTACCTTTCAAATGTCTCACCCAGCTAGAATGCAAATCAATATATTTTGAATGTGTGAATACTAAGTAGTCAAACAAAAAAAAATGTCAAGTTTCAAGTTTGATTCATAAAAATGCAGCATTGTAAAATTTGCTTATATAATTTATCACTATCTAAAATTATATATTTTATTCAAATTTCAATTAATCAATGCAGTAAATTACACCCAACTCGAATGACTTTTTGCGACAAGATCTGATTTTGTTGCATGTGTTGCAAAACTAAGAAATGGAAAGGGATAGATTATCCACACGGATTTTGATGATCCATAATATAAATCGGATAAATAATTGTGTCACTCACTTGCGAAATCAAAGTTCCGGAGACAGCTGAACTTGCCAATTACAAGAGTAACGTGGTAAAAACGTCGAGAAAACTCTAACGATTTTCTTATTTTATCTGCAGTTAAATAATTATATATGTAAGAATTAATCAAAATAGTAAAAAAATTAAATTCAATAAGACGATTTTTGTTTCAATGCAAAAAAATCATCCCTGAATACATATTTTTTAAAAATTATCTGCGAAATAAATAAAGTGAAAAACTTGTGATTGATAGGTTTCCACGAAGCAAAGGATTCCCTCGTCGTAACTCGTAAGGTGCTGCCTTTTTTCTTGGCACTTTTGCACGTTTTGGCGCCGACCAGACCTTGATTAATTAACTCCCTTTACTCAAAATATTAATTTACGAAACTTCCCAAAAAGTACACATATTAACGCGAGTTAGTTCGAATAAAAAGTGAATTACGATGATCGGAATTAGTATAAGTGATAACGCAACTATATTTTTTAGGTTAAGTTTTGATTACCAATTCTGTAAATCGAATAGACAGATCGTCATGGCTATAAATTTTTTTATATTAGTAGTCTTATATTTTTCGTGGTTTTGTTACCATATGTACAAAATTAAAAGTAAGCTTAATTTGCATTTACGAGTAAATTGTGATTGACACGTTCACATTATCAGTATCTGTAACGTTTTCAAATTTTATTCATGGAACCCGTGTATAAGTGGCTCATAATGAAACACATGCAAGTAAATGAATGCTACTTTTATTAAAACAACATTTAATTCGATTTACTAACCAAAACTTCACAATTAGTTTCCTCTATAAGATGGTTATATCTTTTTTTTGAGGTAAGATGGTTATATCTTGGCAAAGATCTTGTGAGCGACTTGGAACTTTGTGGATCATTTCATCAACTCTATAAAATGGCAACATAGATTTAGTCAACAAAAAAGGAAACAAATATAAATGGACGTGATTTGATTTACATGCTAACTTAAAGGTGCAACCATGATGATAAAAATTGAATAGCATTTGGACATACATCAAATTCAATAATACAGGTTTGAGTCAAGTCAAGCTATATAAAAGACTGCAAAGTTCTCGCTATCATATTCTAATTCAATTGATTTTTCATAATTCAAACTCAACATATTTGATCAATTTATTATAATCTCTTACTAACTGACATATCAAGTAAGTTATTACTCCAAAATTATTCTAACATACTTAAATATCTCAAATCAGAGTTTTGTGCATGTGACTAAGTTAAACTCGATAAATAAAATTTTGATATTTGATGTAATTTTACATGACTTGAATTCTAACATGATCATCATTTGATTGTAATCAATATCCAAAACCCAAATAAATTTCATAGAAAGTTAAAATTTTTGTTTAACGTGTCCACTCGTATGTCCAATTCCACCCGCGTCTTAACCGCGGTTGAGTCCTCTAACTCTACCCCAATTAAATATCCCTCCCGGCCCCACCACTTCACCCTCTCTCTTACATAAACAAGTTACTGTTTTTACCCCTCTCTCTATCCCCTCCATTTCTTGCCCCCCTCCATCTACTTTAGGCAAAATAAACTATAGGAAGATAAAAGGGCACGTAAAGTGAAGCTCCCTCCCTCCCTCTCTCTCTCTCTCTCTGAGCTTGGGGATGACTTCAATGGCTGACACATAGATAGATGGGATAGGTTCATCAAGTAAGTGTTTTTTCAAGGACCCCAACAGCTCTGTCTTTAAAGTTTTGATCTTTATCTCAAAGTGAAGGAAAGTGCTTCATCATTTGGTGGAAACGATCAACTTACAGTACAAAGTTAGACCCTTTAGACTCTTTTTTTATGCTAAAGACCCTATTTTTATCTTTGTCCTTGGATTGGATGATTAGTCTTTTTCATGAAGTTTTGATCTTACCTTTCATAAAAAAATGAAGTTTTGATCTTTATCTCAAGTGAAGAAAAGGGCTTCATCATTTGGTGGAAATGATCAACTTACAGTAGAAAGTTAAACCCTTTAGAGTCTGTTTTTGGATGCTCAAGACCCTGTTTTTATCTTGTGTTTGGATTGGATGATTAGTATTTCTCATGAAGTTTTGATTTTTTTTTTGCTTGTGGTGCTTGTAGTTCTCTTGGGACCAAAATAAAAGAGAGCAAAAAAGAGAAGATATAAGCTTTTAGTTTCTTTGTATCCTTTTTGGTTTTTTTTAATTACCCTTTTAGCAGTAAATCTCTCACTTCTGAACCATGTCTGAAAAAGCTGCTGATGATGACTTGGTTGTGAGTTTGTGGGACTTTTCTTTGGAGGTTGGACTTGACTTGAATTCTTTTTTTTTTGAAGGACTTGAATTTGAATAATTTCCCAATCTTCAGGAACCTGCAGGGTCTTTTTTAGGTGTGATTGATGCCTGGTTTAGTTAGATCTCGGCCATTGCTCTGTTTTTCTCTCTCATGGTTTTGGGATGGGGAAGAGAGATTGAGGAGATATGGTCACAGTTGGTCCTTAGTTCATCTAGAATTCAGTGTTTTTTGTGGCTAATTAATCAGATTTTGTAGCTATCACCTTCTTTGGGAAAGAAGATATTTGTTTTTTTGTGTGTGTGTGTTTCTTCTCTCTATGCATCAGCTAAAAGAGTAAGCTTCTTTCTTCTGTCAGATGTAACTGGTTCTGGTAGTATTAATGGCATTGCTCTTGTGCTGATATCACAAATTAGCATTTTTGTTTGTTTGCTTATTAAAAAGGCAATTTTGTGGACTTCAACATACAGCTTTTTGATCATTTGAGTTGAAGTTGTCTTTCGGTTAACGATTTTCGCCTGTTTTCACTCTAATCGGGTCCTTATTGCGTGCTATTGGTCTGACATATAACTACATATGAGCTTGCATATATTTGTTTCTTCCTTCCCTATTAAAGTGTAGTTATGGCGGATTCAATTTTCACGGTTTGTGATGTAGTGTAGCAATGGTTTACTAATTAGTTCCTTGCATCTGTGTTATAGGTCTATAAGAATTCGCGAGGGAGGCTTGAAAGCGAAACAGAGTACGAGGCGACTTCTTTTTCCTGTTCGAGATGGGAATCTTCGAGGAAATGGGATTCTGTGGCAATCTTGATTTCTTCTCCGTTCCTCCTGTGGAAGGAGATATGGCTCCAGACCGTGAACCGGAGGCCACGGTTGAGGAGGATTATAGTGATGAAGAAATGGATGTGGATGAACTTGAGAGGAGGATGTGGAGGGATCGTATGCTTCTGAAGCGACTCAAGGAACAGACGAAGAACAAGGAGAATGTTGACAGTGCGAAGCAGCGCCAGTCACAGGAGCAAGCGAGGAGGAAGAAGATGTCACGGGCACAAGATGGTATACTCAAATACATGCTGAAGATGATGGAAGTTTGCAAGGCTCAGGGTTTTGTGTATGGTATTATTCCCGAGAAGGGGAAGCCGGTGAGTGGTGCATCTGACAACCTCCGGGCATGGTGGAAGGAGAAGGTTCGGTTTGATCGAAATGGTCCTGCAGCAATTGCCAAGTATAAGTCTGATAATTCGATCCCTGGCAATCCCGAAGAATGGGAGATGGTGGTGTCCACCCCGCACACCTTGCAGGAGCTTCAAGATACCACTCTTGGCTCACTTCTGTCTGCTCTGATGCAGCACTGTGATCCACCGCAGAGGCGCTTCCCGCTGGAGAAAGGGGTTTCGCCACCCTGGTGGCCGACCGGGAGTGAGGAATGGTGGCCTCAGCTGGGTTTGCCAAAGGATCGGGCCCCCCCTCCATATAAGAAGCCTCATGATCTGAAGAAGGCATGGAAGGTTAGTGTTCTCACAGCTGTGATTAAGCACATGTTTCCCGACATAGCGAAGATTCGCAAGCTTGTTCGCCAGTCTAAATGCTTGCAAGATAAGATGACTGCAAAGGAGAGCGCTACTTGGCTGGCGATAATCAACCAGGAAGAGGCGTTGTCACGAAAACTATATCCAGATAGCTGCCCTCCTCAGTCTGCTGGAGGTAGTGGTTCTTTTATCATCGGTGACTCAAGTGACTACGATGTCGAAGGAGTAGATGATGAACCACGGATTGAAGTGGAGGAGCGCAAGCCTCATGATGTTAATATCTTCAATCTAGGTGCAGCAATTGGGCCACGGGATAGACTCATGATGCCACCAGTGGGTCCGATGATAAAGGGCGAAGTTGTTGAAACATCGGATTTCACTCCGAAAAGAAAGCAGCCTGCAGTTGATACCCATCTAATGGCAGAACCGAAGATCTACAACTGCGAGCATGCTCAATGCCCTTACAGTGATCATCGTCTCGGGTTTCCTGATAGGTCAGCAAGGAACATTCATCAGTTAAATTGTCCATTCCGCCCTAATGCTTCCCAACCTTTTGGATCTTCAAACCTCCACATGAACAATGAGAAGTCTTCTCTGTTTCCTACATCATTTTCTCATAATAAGCCAGCATCTCTTCCTCCAAGCCAGCCCTCTACATTCAGTGTTTCGGGACTAGGACTTCCAGAAGACGGGCAACGAGTGATTTCCGATCTTATGTCTCTCTATGATAACAATCTTCAGCCAGAGAAGAACCTGATTTCGGGTAGTACTGGTGTTATGCGAGATAAGAGTCAAAGGCCGCAGCAGCAGCAGCATCAACAACTGCAACAGCAGCAGCAGGCACCGAAACTTCAGTTTCAGCTAGATGGTAGTTTATACAATCAAGGTTTTGGTATTGGGAACAACATGATTGAAGAGACGAACATTCAAATGAGCAACTCCGTCTTCCCACCGATGGAAATCCAGTTCGATCAATGCAAGGCTTTTGATTCCACCTTCAATACCAACTCAACTGACAACATCAATGATTTCAGATTCGGCTCTCCGTTCAACATGGCAACAATCGACTATTCAATTGGTCAAATGCCGAAGCAGGACATGTCCGTGTGGTATCTCTAAGTGAGTGCCAGCCGGGAACGGGGTAAACGTAGGAAGGGAGGGAGTGAAGGAGGCTATATCATCATTAACCGCGCTTTCTACCTCGCGTTGGTGAATCGTCTTCCTCGAAAAACTCTAGTACCTGAACAATGTTTGTTTGTTTGTAGATGTTTGATCTAGTTCTTTGTCTGCAACTCTTCGTCTGAACAATGTAAGTTATCTAGTTTGCTTTTCATTGCCGGTATTGGATAAAGGACCAAATAAAGTATTTGGAAGGAACCCTAAAACCCATGTCCATTGCTGCTTTGCTTTGAGAAAAAGTTTTACATGGGCTTGTAGTTAAAAGTGAATGTACTTATACATCTTATATGATGACTCTTACTACCTCTTTGCTATTGGTTTGCTTGGGATTGAAATTGTACAATTTGCAAACTGCCAACTTTTTTTAGGACAGCTGCAGCAAGTGGCTCATCTTGTCTATGCTTTAGTTCAAACTAATGAGGCTTGATTGGCTCATCTTGTCTAATTTTTTTCCCCCCAAAAAAACCTGGTATCTGAATACTCATTAGAATCTGAACACTCATTGAACTAGGTAATCTAGGTTCGAACTGGATGTAAAGTTGCATGCAAGTCACTTTCTCCCCCAACTTGCTTAGTGGCTAGATTCAACAAGTTGCTTCCTGAACAAAAATACTAAATAAATAGTAAATTGTGGTAGCAAATAAAAAGTTGCACAGTGTTCTCAAGTTGCAAGAATTTTAACCAAGTGTGATACTTGGGATGGCAAATATGCTTTTTAGTTCCCTAAAAAAACTGCAATTTAGTTACGTACTATTATAGTCATACCAGAGCAAAATCACATATTTAGGATAAATATTGTACTTCTTTTTTTTTTTTAATTCAAATGATTGAACCCAGATACCGTAATTGTTTCTTCTCTAGAAAAATGAATTTACTGGCCGTGGGCTTTCTACCTCCACGTGTCATTGCACCGTAATACTTTTGAAGAAGTAAGAAATTTTGAAAGACCTATCATTATCACAGAAACAAATGGGCCCCAAGTTGGTGGGATAGGATAAGAATCATTTAACAGTCCAAGAACCACTAGAGAGAAAGATAGAGACCTTTGGGTTTTTGGAGTAGCACGTGGTATACCAAATATATAGAAAGCTTTGGCTTGACCAGTCAAAGTTAGGCTAGTGATGAGGTGATGTGTTTAATTTTTGTCATTTTACAAATGTATTTTATTGACACTTGAAGGGATGGAGTGAAGGAAAAAAAAAACCCAAAGCTTTCCAAGTTAATGCTAAGACTCGAATTGCTTCAGGAGTCTATAGTTCATCTAATAGAAAGAGCAATCGGAAGTTAGGCCGTACTAATTAATCTATGTTCAACTTTATAAGATTTTTGAAAAGTGGAAAAAATTTTACAACAAATATTTAAAGTTGTTGCATTTTATTATTAGGGAAAAAACACTTGAATTTAACGAAATCGAGACTATCATCACAGGGCAACTCACGAAGAAGCGGCAGAAGGATGCAAATGGACAAAATAAATCCAGACAGATTTGTTACATGCTTGCACTAGGATACTAGATACATTTTATCTTTATACATATGTACTACGATAAAATATTATCTAGTGTATTTTCGTAGGAGTTTAATGTCGGAATGACATTTACTTGTTATTGATGGCAAGCACTTTTTTTGGGTAAATACAATTTTATTTATAAAAAAATATTGTTATGACTCAAATTTGAGACTTTTTGATTAAGTTAGAACAACCCTATCACAAGTTATTATATGTGTTTGTTGGTAATTAGACGGTTGCTCCCCAGTATAAAGTCTCTATTCTAGAGACCCTAGTATAAAGTTCAATTGATCGATCCATTATAACCACTAGGGCTAGCTCGGAGATTGGATTAGTGGAAGGGAAAAAGAGAAATCCTGCTAACCGGGCTTAAATTCCTGTGACTAAGCAACAAAGAGCGATGAAAATTTGAAATTGTAAAAATAAAATATCTAAGAATATACCGAGGTCTGTGGTTGGGGGAAAATCTGTCCATTGAACTTGGAAATAAGTACCACAAATTGTGAGCAATTAAATAGGAGTAAAAAAAGGAAATCTGTACACGTCTGTACCTATTTCTGTCTTTTCCAAATAAAAACATTGGTCCAATTAAATACTTCCATATCGGTTAGTCAATAGAATTTAGTCTTGGGCTTCGCTGTAGTATGTCCAGTTATTGTCTTGGGCGAATCTAAGTGAAGGCCTGGTTCTTATTGGGCCTTGCTGATTAGAAATTTGGGCTAACCCAGTTTTCATTTTCATCAATTTTCTGGTTTCGAAATCTTATCCGGTTTTCAATGGACAGGAATATTCGGAAAGGGTCCATAGTGGTATTTGGACTACGATTGGGTGTGTCCAACCACACTATTAGGTCATAATCGAGAAATGTTGTACCTTATTTTAAAAGTACTATCATAATATTACTTTTACATTCGTCAAACTTAACCTAAACCCCTATATTAACTCTAATCGGACCTAAGAATTTGGCTGGACCAATAAGCAAACAAGAAACGAAGAAATCCAGCATCAAGGAAGATATTTTAATCCCTGCCTGGTCTTTTAAACACTCTCTTTCCTCGGAAACGTTATTTTCAGGAACACAAACTGGAAATTAAGAAAAAGTGGAACGAACCAACAAAACACTGGGAAACTTGCTCTTTCCGTCACAACACATCTAGACCCCAAAAAACCAAAGCACAGCCCAAGTAGCCCCCCTTCAAAGCTCATAGCTACAAGTAACTGTTGATGTTGTTGAACTTACTGGAGAATTAGATGTAGAAGACACCAAAAACGCTCCGGATTTCATGATTGCCTCGACCCTGCAATCCGAATTGCCTTCCCAAGCGCTGGCCCTGACCTCGTATGAGCATGCATCAAATATCGTGTCAATGTCTTCCTCGAATCCCACATTGTTGAACAAGTCCGGAAATTCGTATCTGTCCTCGATGTGGAGGTCCGGCATGGGGAGCGAGGCTAACCCGGAATCCAAACAGAAGCTCCAATCAAGCTCGGCCTCCTCGATACTATCCATCATGCTCATGCTCCTGGTGTCAACGCATTGAGCAAATTGCCCGCACTGATCAGGCGATGACGCCAAATCATGTGATTCCTTTTTTTGTTCACGGTCATGCGACGCCATTCCGGATGTCGGCAAAGGTGGCGTCGACAGTTGTCCTACTTCGGCCGGATCTGATTCATCCAACCGGGCAGAGCAATTAGGAGGCGACGATCCCTCGGAAACATTGTCCAAAGCAACTCCTTTCTTTTTCAGCCGGTCAATGTAGTTGCTAATGTCAAAGTTAGTCACAGCAGTTAGTCCCCTGTACTCAATTGCCGCCATATCATACGCAGCTGCCGCCTCTTCCTGTGTGTCTACAGATTAAATTAGCCAAACTCAAATTAATTAAATTATCTCAAAAAAAAAAAAAGAAACCAGACCAAACCACAAATAATTATTAACAAACTTCAGACATAGGGATTAAATAGTTAAAGCAAACTGGTGGTTTAACAGCTTTAACAGTAAAGAGAGATTTCGTAGTCACGTGTCCACGTACTACACGACCCGTGACGAGAAAAGTTTTTGTCAAAAGAAAAGGGTTAAATTATTGGATACCCTATCCATTTATTTGTAAACTTCCGATATTCAGATTCAAACATTTTTAAAACCTCATTTATGTGTAGCTTGCTCGATGTTTTTCGTTCATAACTATTGAATTCAAGACGTTTAAAAAATCAAAATTTCTTATCACTTTGACTAACTCTTGTATTGGTCAATACTTTAATTTTATACCCTCCTTTTTTGATCACTTTGACTAACTCTTGTATCGGTCAATACTTTAATTTTATACCCTCCTTTTTTGGAAAAGTTAAAATTGAGAAGTTCCAACCGACCAAACTATAAATCAGATCCTTGAATCCTACCAATTGAGAGACACATTTGATTTGTTAAAACTTATGGCAGTACGATGTGGGAAGAATCATCCGTACCCTAACAATAAAGATTGTGTACATTTTAAAAGTAGTTGGTGGTTATATCACCTAGACCTCCTCTTGAGATTTTATTGGAATAGCTCTAGTTTGGTCCATATCATGTGGGATTTATTGAGAAGAAACCCAATATTGCGGTCAAATAAATGACATTTCAAGATAGAGCAATAGTTTGGGACAATTAGAACTTTAATGAGAATTTCTCAAAGAAAAAAGAAGGAATATTCCGGAGGCATCCACTAAACTAACTGGTGGCGGACAGTCGGGTACTTTGTCCTAATTTTTAATTTGAACAATAGCCAACTCGACTAGCCCCAGTTGGTAATGTCACCTTTTTTCTCGATTATGGTTAAGCACAATTAGAGGAAGGACAAAGTAAAATTACCCAACAAAATTTAAGTCTTCATCATTAATTAGCTTGACCTTCCTATGTTGTGGAAAGGGTGGCTAATAAGGACCACTTATGATACTAAACAGCTAGACCTTATCTCATGCAAAATTCTTGTTATGAGCTTTTATTTTTTAATTCCACATATGTATATCGTGTTAAAAGCTTAATTATTTAACCGACAAGGAGCCCAAATAAGCTAGATTCCCAATTTGAATTGGGGTTTTTTTTTATTTTGCTAAAGTCCTTATATGACTTTATTAGATGTGGCTAGTAGCTGGTAAACTAGAATGTGCGGCCAATTAATATGCTTCACCTATCATATTAAAATAGGAAACAAGTCACCGTTTCCTTTAAAAAAACTAAATCTGAATAAAATAATCCCTACTTTATCATGTAATAATAATGCCATAGTTTTTAGATTTTTACTATTTTATCAGCTATGCTCCGGAAAGTTCATAGCACTAATAATATATTCCTGGCACATTCAAATTGCAATTGTAAAGTAAAATATATGTACTATTTTATCAGCTATGCTCCGGAAAGTTCATAGCACTAATAATATATTCCTGGCACATTCAAATTGCAATTGTAAAGTAAAATATATGCATGTTATTCGATTTGCATTTTAGCCTTTCTTCTTGCACTCTATTTATAAAGACACAAATATAAGTTCAATTGTTTATTTATGAAAAGTACTAGGATTTTGAAGTAATGTTTGGTCTACTATTACAGATGTCGTATGATTTATTTTTAATGAAATTTCTCCAGTCTCAAAAACTGTATCATTCTTTGGACCACATATTGGTAATCGTTAATTCATTGATAGTTTCTTTTAAGACTTCAATTTCTGCAAAAATAAGGTGGGACTCTATCTATACTCATGTAATTAATGTTGGTAAACCAAAAAAACCCACAAGAAATCTAGTAATTTCATGAAGGTATATAGAAAAGGTGAGAAGATGAGATTTCATACTATAAGTTCCAAGGTAAAGATACTTGTTGCCAAAGACTCGTCCAATTCGCGCTTCCCAACGACCGTTGTGGTGATGCCTATAAAAAAATTCAAACAAAGAGTCAAAACTCAACTTCTAATTAAGTAATTTCAACTATGGAATAATCAATCATTAATTAGAGTGATTCTTCGTGCAACGACTTGGTATTTCGAACCTTTTGACCATAGGACGAGGGTAAGGCTGCGCATTTGTATGCGCAGTCTATCTCCCTATTCCTAAATAGGATGTGACACAAAATCCGCAGCCTATCTCTCTATTCCTTTGCTAACCATGAGATGTGATTGGTACCAAAGACTGACTTCTCTTAATGGGAAAGTTGATGATTATTCTAGAAAATATGATACCAACTACTAACAACATTTTTCAACACAAGAATTTGGGAAAAAATCTGTCTTTTTTTTAAACAGGAGAATTTTATTAATGTAGTGTTATGTAAGTATTAAATATATATTTTGAACGGTGATAGTACAAGTTGCAGACACAAGTCTCGTTAAAAAAAATTATGTCTTCTTAATGCATTACCTGGCTACTCCACGGTACTTGGAGACCCCTCTAGAAAAGCCACTACTTCGCCGCCTGAGAGATGCCAAATACTCTTCCTTGGTTACCTTTTGCATCTCTTCAATCTCCTTGGTGTACGAATCTATCTGCATTCATTTATACCCATGGGGCCAATCCATCAATAATTGAGCAGAAGAAAATAGCAAGCATTGAGTCGTTAACTCTGCTCAAAGCTAGATTAGTCGGAAACACGCACCAAACATTGCATATAATGTTGATAAAACTACCTACCGGGAAGTTCAATATAGTCTCCGACCCCCAATACTTTAGGGCAGCCAAATCATAGGTACGAGCGGCTACTTCTTCATTGTCATATGCCCCTACATTGCATTTTCCACGTCAGAAACCAACTCATTTGTTTATTAAACTGAAAATTTAATATTTAATATTTGCTATACATGGAAAATAAGATAAACTGAAAGCAATTTTTGAATTCTGGTATTAATAGAAACAAATTAAATTATCGGCATTACAACTATAAATGAATTACTCATTATCAAAAATAAAATAAATGAATTACTTAATTTAATGGTTGAGTGTAATTAAGACTGAGAAAGATAGAGAGAGGACTTACCTAAATAAACTAAGGAGGCGACAAAAGTGTCCACATGAAACGTTACGGTGAGTAAAACATGGTCAGAAACAAGTAGAAATAATAAGATAATATTATAATAATACTTCTGAAAAAAGGCAGTCAGATTCTGTTAAGTTAAACTGATAACAAAACATCACCAGATCTCCTTGATTTCCTAAACCGAATTTTTAATTGATAATTCAATAAAGAAAATTAATTATGTATTTTAAATTTAAAGCAGGAAATTAAAATTCACCTTGTCGTCCCTTCTTGTTCTGAATGTTGTTCCACGAGCTCTTGTCCCAAAGGTGAGCCTCGTACCTCCCAGTCCATCTATGCCTGAAAATTGAATTTAAATCAATTTTCCAATTTTCATCCATCCAAAAATTGAAAATTATCAACATGCATGCAAATTAATTTGATCCCAAGGATCAATACCCATGTCACAAACATGACCCAAATGAGGAAAACACAACAAAATATATGATTCCGCGATCAGGTCTGACTCGAGTGGTAAAAGAATTCGGAATAATGTGTGTAAGCAAACCTGGTGACTCCCCTGTAGATGGAGCTTCTCCTAGATGAGCTTGGAGTAGCAGCATTGGGGCATTTGTCCTGGCTCTTGCTGGATTTTCTTGCTCTTTTGGACTTGGGTTTTTCAATCTGGGAGGCAAATGAGGAGGAAGTAGAGGAGGAAGAAGGTGAGGGAGAAGAAGAGGAAGATGAAAAAGGAGAAGACCTCTTCATGTTCTCTCTACTCCTTGTTTGTTTGTTTTTCTCTTTTGCTATAGAGAGGAAGGATCACTTAATTGGGTTAGAGTGGTTGGTTAGGTGCTTCTACTTGAGAGATTTTTTCCTACTTTTGGGTTTTAGATTCTGTGACTTGGAGAGAGAAGTTTTGTTTGGTTAGTGTGGTTTACCAAAACAGGGAGAGGCAGAGGATGGGAGGAGAAGAAGTGGGGGAAACTATAGAGGGAGGGAGGGAGGGAGGGAGTTTAATTTATTTGATTAAGTTTTTTTATACACTTGGTATTCGATCAGAATAATTCAAATTCGAATCTAGTAAAATTTTTGAAAAATGATAAAACTCTCTCAATAAATATTTAACACTGTTGAGTTTTCATAGACTCGAATTCGAGATTTGTTTTAAGCTATAACAACTTTCTTTGATCTAAGTATTTGTTGGTATTTAATTGATTTAGTTATTAGGAGGGGATTTTATTTAAATAATGGTTAGGGGCGAGGGACCCAAGTTTATTGTTGGGTTTGGTTAAGAGCAGGGAAGTTGGGTTTAATTTATTTTTTTGATTAGTGGCCCAACACTTGGCCTCAAGGTGCAGCCATGCTACCAATGGTGGCTCCCACTTTCTTATATTGTGGCACCACACCATTTGCCCCTATATTATTTTTCTGTTTATGTTTTACAAAATTAATACAATTGATAGCATAATACTAAGAGTTTTATCAAACCCATATCCATATTAGTCGCTTTCTCTGAATTCTATCTCTTATTTCCCTTTTTAATTCATTTTTGTCGAAGCTACATGAAATTTGGATACCGTGCCGATTAACTAATCTACATTTAATATAAGTAATATCTCAAAAACACTGTTTATCAAATTTGAATAATGGTTAATTTAGGACTCGAAATTGGAACCTAGAACTGTATTCATGTTAACGGTTGTGTAGCCTTCTTAAGACTAAAGCTAGTAACAACCCTGGAGGGTTGGGTCGTGAATGAGAAAAAAAAAAGAAAAGAAAAAATTGTGTGGTTGCGACATTAACGATAATCACGGAAGCATGTGGTATTAAAATTGATTGCCGGGTAGAGGTCAAAAGACTCAAAACGTTGCATTTTCCTAATAAAAGAGGAAAATGTGGGTACATCATTCAGTAAAATTATCACATTTTTCGTGTTCTTTCTAGGGGAAATTTTGAGGTGTGTTTTAACTATCTCCTGTCAAGCTAGATACTATAAAAGTTCAATAATACTATAAATGCTTATATCAACTAATAATGAATTGTCTTACTCTAATTAAAATTATAGAGTTCAAATCTTAAAAATGTAACTATTATAAAAGTTGGTAGAGAAAATATTATTTCTGTTATCGTTCTGTCTAACTCAAACCTAAATTACTATACCGTATCATGTATCATGAAATTTTTTAAGAAACAAATCCAAGAATATTTGATTCAAAATGATAAGATATTATAATTCTCTTAACTATTACTCGTAATTTAATTTTATAAAATATAATATAGATATAGATTGTTAAAAGGTTGTCTATACTATAAAATCAGACATTAAATAACTCTAATTAGGTTACATTTATGTTGGAGAATCCCACATTGAAAGTGGAAGATTGTTGAGTCCAATTTATAAGTTAGAATCTCATTTTCTTATAATATTAAGATTTTGGGTTGGATATTGAGATTTTAACCTTGTATTAAAGCTAATTGCTCCTATGTGACCTATGACCCATGATTGGTGTCCACCCTCATGTTATGTCATGTCACGTTAGCAACGTAAAAGCCCACATAAACTTCAGCTCATAGCCTTCTTTCAAGAGTGTGTTGGAATTTTTACATCGCCAGTTACGAGTGTAGTTAATTTATTTATAAGTGTGAAAGATGTTGGAAAACCAATAGTAGTTTATCATTGTTAACAATGATTTAGCATAAACACATATAATCATATTGAAAACAATATTGAGAGAAACAGAAAAAGAGAAAAGTAAGAGTATGCTTACAACCATACTTTGAGCAAAGTGTATAATACCGTCTTCTTAAGGTAGGGGACTTCAAATTGAATCATGTTTGAGGTCACATCAATAAACTCTTATTATCCATATGAAAGCTTCATGCCTCCAAGGGAAAGATAGCTCCCAAAGTACAACGTTCAATCATGTGAACAACAAAAATTACTATTGATCACCTTTCAAACATTTGGAGATTGCGAAATGTCAATACTACGTAAGATGAGAATGCTATTCTCTAAGTGGAAGATGTTTTGTGAGCTAGAGTGATTTGCACTCCAATAGTCAAATTCGAGTTAATGGCAGCCATGAATATTCCTATTAAATTTGTTATTATAAGAGCCATGAATATCCCACATTTACTTGGCTGTTACTAAAAGAAATTAATTGCCAGTCTAGGGCTGAGTGCAAAACTGACAAAAATCGAAGCACCGACCAAACTGATGCTGGTTCAAAAGCCAATCCGATGAATTAAACAGTATCGTGGGTTGGCGGTCAGGTTAAACTGACCATTCGGTGTCGTTTCGGTGTACATTTTTTCTTAACCTGTGAAACCGTTGCACCGATAGGAAACAACATCATTTTCAATAAAATATAAATACCTACTTATATAGTTAAGTTATCCAGTTGAGAAAACCTAGCCAATAACCTTCTCGATTCGCCGCTCCTCTTTGTGTACCCTTCTCCCTCTCTGAAATTGTATTTCGTCTCCCTTCTCCCGTCGCCACGGGCCACCGACCCTCCTCCCTTCTCCCGTCGTCCTTCGTTCTTGCTTCATGGTTCTTCCTACCGTGGCTGTAGTTTTTAGTGGAAACCCAAATTGACAGGAACCCTAAAAACTCAATCATTCCCAAAGTCACGTTTCTTGTTCTCTTCCCGGTCTCGACAGCTTCTATAGGTAAGTCCTAACTCGTAAGACATTATTAACAATGTGTTTGTCACTTCTCGGCCTCCTTCGTCGTGTGAGTTTTAACAATCATTAACAATGTGACTGTAGGTTAATTAACAAGGCGTCCTCTGTGTTCCTCGATCACTTCCTGTGTGGGTTTTAACAATTGTTTCCTGATTGTTTATGATTTCACTTCTGTTTCTGTTGATTAATAGTGACGTGTTCGTTAACAATAGATGTTCTCTGTTGATGGGTATGTACTTTATTATTTTAAAGCTCTGATTCACTTCATTCATCTTGCGATTAAGCTTTGCTTATTGAGAGTGATTGTCATTAATAATGGGTGTTCTCTGTTGATGGGTCTGCACTCTTTGTTCATCTTGCTTTTTAAAGCTCCGATTCACTTTACTTTGTTGTTATAAATATTATTTTCTTGATTTGATGATCAAGTAGAATTTTCTGGAGGGCAGATATGTCTTATTTGCTGCTTATGTAATCTTATTTTTTTCTTTAATTACAGGCAGATGATGATGTTAATATGCTAATAGAGATCCCGAGTGAGATCCCGAGTGAGGTCATAGAGGATCCAGTTGTTGTTATGGCTAATATTTCTGGTACGCTACATCTTAAACCTCCTTTGCCTTTGAAAAAGAAATTGAAAGCAAAGACTCTTACTAAGAATAGGAGGAGAGTTAGTAATGTTTGGCAATATTTCACAAAAGTTCCAGATATGGAAGAGGGTGAAGAATATGCTACATGTAACTTCTGTGGTACACCATATGTATGTAATAGTAAGAGAAATGGAACTACGACTTTGAAAAATCACTTGGAGAAATTGTGCACGAAATTTGCAAGGGAAGATTTGAAACAAATTGTTTTGGCTTTTGAAAAGGCTGAAGTTGGATGTGGTGTGGGTAAGTTGAAGGCGGTTTCTTTTAGTCAAGATGAGGCTCGGCTTCAATTGGCTAAATTAGTGATTATTGATTAATTGTCGTTTAGAATAATAGAAGGAGAGGGATTTAATACGTACAGCCGATATTTATAGCCTAGGTTTGGGTTAATAGGACAACTTTAGCTAAGGACTGCATGAAATTGTATGAAGATGAGAAAAAATAATTGAAAAGACTTATGAAAAATTAAGAGGTTGTGTTTTACCACGGATACATGGACATCAGTCCAAAATCTGAATTATATGTGTTTGACGGGTCATTGGATTGATAAAGATTGGGTGTATCAGAAAAGGGTGCTAAACTTTTGCCCAATTGCTGATCATAAGGGTGAGACAATTGGAGATGCTATAGAGTCTTGCTTTATTGAGTGGGGTATTGAGAAGATTTTAACCATTACGGTTGACAATGTTAGCTCAAATGACGTAGCAATTCGCACATTGAAATCATCCACCAGTTTTAAGCTGAAAAATATCATATCCAACCATGACTTTTTGCACATGATATGTTGTGCACATATTGTCAGTTTGGTTGTTCAAAGTGGATTGAAAGAGCAAAATGAGTCGGTTGTAAAGATCCAAAGAGCGGTGAAGTATGTTAAGACTTCTCTGGCTCGAGAAAAGCTTTTCAATGCATGTGTGCAAGCTGTGTGCATTGAGAGCAAGAAAGGGTTGAGTTTGGATGTAGAAATGAGGTAGAATTTAACATATTTGATGTTGGAGGCTGCCGAGAAGTATGAGCATGCATTTAGTCGCTTAGAGAGAGATGATGGAAAGTTTGTTGGCTACTTCTATTCCGGAGATGATGATGATGAGGCCGAGGGTGAGGCCAATGGTGATAACGGTACTTCTAGGAGAAGAACTTTGCTTGGTAGGCCTCCTACAAGGGCTCATTGGGAAAGTGCAAGACACTTAATCAGATTTTTGAAGATATTCTACGATGTGACAATTAGATTTTTAGCAAGCACTAGCATCACAGCTAATGAGTTTTTCATAGAGTTGTACACATCCAAAGAGATTGATGAAGTTTGTTTCTTCCAATAATCCTTCATTGCGAAGTATTTGTTCAAAGATGATGGTGAAGTTCACCAAGTATTTAGGATAATTTAAATCCATTAATGGGCTACTTTATATTGCCATTATCTTGGATCCCTGATACAAGAACAAGTACATTGAGTACTCATTGGGAAAATATACAATGAAAAAAAAGCCAAAGAATGTTTGGATAGTGTTGATGCAATGTTTGCTCGGTTGTACGACCACTATCATGATCGTTCTCGCAAGTCTCCGGCTGTTGCTTCCTCTAGCTCAAACCAAGTTGAGATTGAAATAGGGGATGACAAAATTGAGGATGATGATTTCGTTTTGGGCTCAACATCTCGGGATCAATGGGATAAGCAAATAAGGGTGGGTAAGTTAATTGACAAAAGTACTTATTTGTCTAAGTATTTAAGTGATCGTGTGGAAGAGAATTGCGAAAAATTTGACTTATTGGGTTGGTGGAAAGTGAACACGTCCAAGTAGCTAATCATTGATGAAATAGCACGAGATGTGCTAGCTATTCCCGTGTCCACCGTTGCATCTGAATTTGCTTTTAGCACAGGTGGATGAGTGCTTGATCCTTATCGAAGTTCTTTGAAGCCAAGTACTGTGCAAGTACTCTTATGCTCTTAAAATTGGTTAAGGAGTAAGCCTCCAATGTGCGCAGATGAATTCGAAGATCCATTTGATGACACTGGAGGTAAGACATCTCTTAAAATGAACTTGTTTTTCCTGTTAAATGTATAGAATATTTTATATTGGGATAAGTACCATTTGAATCCTATAATTTACACCATTTTTTGCATATGATCCTGAGGTTTAGAAATGACTTTTTTGGTAGTTGTGGTTTCACATTTTTTGTGTTGGAGGCTCGGGTGCCTCCCCGAGCCAAAAATTAGCTCCGATCCTAGAAACAAATTATTTCGTTGCTGAGTTGTCTCGCCACATCGGATTTTTTTATCTGGTTGGCAAGCATAGTTGCCATGAAGGAAAATATTATTTTTAATCCTTAATTTTTATAATTTGTCAAAAATATCCCTCTCTCTCTCTCTCTCTACTCTCTTCTTCTTCCTCCACCCACGTCTCACCTCTCTTCTTCCTCCATGAAACCCTTCAGGCAATGTCAACAAAACAAACATACAACAAAATAATTTCCCCAATTCTCAGCCGAATCTCATCTCATTGACAATGTTGGATGTTGGTGGGATTATTTTAAAATAATCCAAAAGCGTGGTCTTTGATAAGAGGCTCCCCCAGGATCCTCTCTCTCATTTCCTGATCTTCACCTCCAGGTCCAAACCCTCATCCCCAACGCGATTGATCGACATCACCATGGGGTCCACGACCGGGGCAGAGACCCCAGTCCAGGCGCGGTCGAGGTGGTCAAGCCTGAAAGGCGAGTACTTAAGCTCCCTCAGCCTGCTCGGCCTTGCCGACGAGATGACCTCGATGTAGCTGAACCAGAAGTCGAACGGGAGGTTAGACCTGACCGGCCTCGTTATCGGCCGGTCGAGTGATGGTAGCTGGCGGTACGACGACTTCTTCTTCCTCATCTTGGGAATCATATTTGGGGGATTAGGGTTTTCTTAAGGGGAGGAGAAAGGTGGGAGGATGAGGAGGTCTCACACATAAGGTTAGTATAGAGGTAGGTGGTCAAAGATGAAGCGGATGGCTTCGGAGTCGTCGTAGATGCCGATGAAAGTGGAGCCAGTGCCGGTATCGACAAGGCTGTGGTCTTCGATGACGTCGGCTGTCTGGACCATCGTGAACAAAAGCTCCCCCACAACGTGCCTCTCCGAGTCCCGATGCCACAGTAGCGGCTCTTATCGGAAAGTTTTTGTGATTGCTTGATTTCCTCTTCTGTTTCTGTTTTGGTTGCTGATGGGTTTTTTTAGCAGAAGGGGTAAAGATTGGTTGTTGCTAGGTTTTATTAGTGGAAGGGGTCGATGAGGTGAGATTCAGCTAGGAATTAGGGCGATTGTTTTGTTGGATGTTGTTTGTTTTGTTGACGTTGCCCGAAGGGTTTTATGGAGGAAGAAGATAGGTGAGAGGGGGGAGGAGGAAGAAGAAGAGGGGGGAGGAATATTTTTGACAAATTATAAAAAAATAGGGATTAAAAATGATATTTTTCTTCGTACCAACTAAACTTGCCAACCAGATAAAAAAATATGATGTGGCGAGACAACTCAGCAACGAAACAACGTCATTTCTAGGTTTAGAGCTAATTTTTGGTTCGGGGAGGCTCCCGAGCCTTTAACGCAAAAAAGTGAAACCACAACTACCAAAAAAGTCATTTCTAAACCTTAGGATCATATCGCAAAATCGGTGTAAACTACATGATTCAAATGGTACTTATCCCTTTTATGTTAATGAATCAATTATGTTAGCTATGCAATCTAATTAAAAATGACTCTTATTCTTGCAGAACTTCCTAGAGTATGACCTTGGCTTAATTTATGAGAATTTATTCTTACTTTTGCTTTGTCATTTTTTAATGAAAAGTTTGTTGCTTCCTTACTTTATTTTGTACTGTCAATTACAAAAAAATTTCATTCTTGTGTGCATTTATATTTTCACAGTACAAATTTTGAAGGAGAGGTTGAGACTTGTATGAAGATTGGCGAAGTGCTGAAATTCCTCATTCTGCTTCTTAGTTTTATAATTCAGACCTGCTTCTTAATTTCAGAATTCATACTTACTTTTGTAATTCAAGCGTGGATTTGAAACTTGATGATTGATGGAATTGGGATGCAATCAATTTTTTGATTGTTAATTTAAATGAATTATTTTGGATGGATTATAAAAAGGATATTTTAATTTTGGCAACTATTTCAGATGTATTTTAATTTTGGCAGCTATTTTGGATGCATTTTAATTTTGACAGCTAATGGGCCAACAATGGGCCCAAATCAAAGTTTCTTAGAAAGTTTTTCCACTCCCATCACACCGCCAGCCCGACACACCGTCGGTAAAGGTTAAAATCGTTCAAATATCAGTTTCACTTTTGGAGTATACTGTCCGTCGGCGTCGGCGTAAAATATGGACATAAAACCATGGAACTGATCATTCCTCGCCCCTAACTGCCTCTTTTGAATTCCAATTTCCACGTTCTGAATTCAAATAGTCACCTTCTGAAAGGAGAAGAATGATCCGGATGGTGGCCAGTCCAAGCTTAAGCCCAAATAGTTTTGGCCCCAGTATTGCTCCAACTAGTTTAGCCCGAGTCAAAAAATATAGGCCCGGGACAGGATAGGGCAGCGCGCGCGTGTGCCGAGCCGAGCTGGCTGGTCAGACAGACAGACGACGTGAGACAGAACAGCGTGAGAAACTTCTACCTTCTCCATCAGTTTACTCATACTAGACTTCTAGCCTCTTTTAAACTTTTCTTAGCATGGTGCGCAATCAAATACATGATTGCACATATTTTAGTCACAGCCATATGAGTTTGAAGCTAATTTTTATTTACACCGAGAATTAATTTTTTGCAGGTATTTTATATCGTAACGAACCATTGTTAACGAGCTTCACATTGATCTCACAAACACCAAAAAATAATTGGTCTGACCCGTATTTTAATTAGCTCAAAATTGTCCATCTTGTGCCTAAAACTCAGTACATTATACACTTACTTGTATTGGGTCAGTCTCTTTCTTAGTTAAAAAATCAATTCTCCAACAGAAGATTCACCTACTCATTTTTTTAATATTTTAGGTTAGATATGGAGATTCTAACATGGTATTAGAGCGGGTTGATCTCATAGGCCATTGTATTTGCACGACTCCTTAAAAGGACGAGAGGTAGTGTGTCAAGCTCGTGTAAACTTCAGCTCAATGAGCCTTGTTTTATGGGGCATGTTGAAGAATTCCACATCAAAAGTGAAAGATTGTTGGGCCCAATTTATATGTGTGGAAGATCCTCATCTATCTACTCATGTTTTAAGCTTTTGGGTTGAATATAAAAATTTTTACATTTTCAAATTAGAAAATATTCTCAGAATTGAAACAAATTTCATAAAGTTATGAAAAGAAATTTTGTGAAAAAAATCTTTCTTATGATAAAAAACTTTTTAACAAAGGTAGAAAACAAGTTTCTCATTAGATTGAAAATATTTTTTAGAAATGGTCTTTAAGTCGGTATCATTTATATCAAAGGAACACGGTAGTTAGAAATTAGGAAAACTTGGCTAAATATACTTGTCTTACAATAGGCAAAGCTTGAAGTAGCAGCCACTGGGGTATCTGTTATCTTTGGTTTAGGTTTGGGGCCTCGAGTTATGATAGTTCGGGGAATTAATAAGTATTTAACGCAACAACACCTCACTACTATTTGTTGATTACTATTTGTTGGTTACTGGGATATCAGTTTAATAGTGTAGAAAACTTACTTCTAAAAAAAAGTGTAGAAAACTTATGACATTTAAAGATTTTGGGGTTGTAGTGGAAATAACACATTTTAGAGAGTATATTCCTAAACTTTTTTCTCATAGAGCATTATTTGTTACTTTGCACCCCTTTATTAATTTCATAAGAAATTTTTATATTACCAAATTTGTAAGTTTTTTATGTGAGATTCGAGTTAACCTTTAAAAGTAAAAGAGTTAAAAATATAGTGTAATATCCTTTCAGAAAAAAGTGTAAAAGAATTTGGCATCTGCCCCAGCTACTAAAAGCAAACAGATCTTTCACATACTTGTTATTGCACTTTTTCTCTTTTCTCCTAAAATAAGATTATTCCCCTTTTTATTTGTTGCATGGAATTTCTGTGCCTGTCGCTATTTTTCTGCAGAAAAATTTACCGACAGAGCAAAAAAGGACGTGTAAGTACACTACTCAACTGAGGTGGAAAGTGAGGAGGAAATTAATAGCCCACTTGGAAAAGAAGGAGGAGACATTTATCCACAAATGCGATTTCTTTTTAGTAAAGTTATGATATTTAGAATCAAATATTATTGACTCATATTTTATAAGTTGTGTAAGTTATATTTTACATTCTTAAAATTTGAATTCAATATTTTTAAGTGAACTGAAGTTGTGAAGTTGTTACTGCTTCGATCAAGTCGTTATCATTTGGGCCAACTGGTCACTAGTACTTGATTTGGCTCTTCTTGTCTTAAAAACGTGCACGTAGAAAAATGCAATTGCCTCTCGATCCAAAGTTTTGGTTTGATGCATAATTTTTGATATGGAAAGTGTTTAACAAAACAAGTTGTTGATCTTTTATAGGCCAAGTGGCATTAGTACACCACTACAATGTTACTAACAAATATTTAATATTAATATATTTTTATAAACTCGAGATCATTCGGTCATAATTATTGTTGTCGGAGGGTTCGGTGTACTTGATTAGGATCTACAGGCAGTCGAGGCAAGTGTTGGACACTTTCTCCGTAAGACGAGATTGCCCCGTATATTTCAGTGCGGTACGGGCTACAGCAATCGTCCCCAAGATACAACGACTGTTCGGGCGTTTCCAAGAACGTTGCACACATATCTCGAAACTTTCGGGCGAACTCTTATATACCCAGAACTTTCGGACTATTGTAAGTGAAGAACGAGGGGAGAGGAGAAGACAACAATGCTTATGGATGCACTTGCTGCTGGGATGAGGGATATGGCAAGGGGGGCAGGCCTATTTATAGGCTGGAGGAGGCAGGGAAGCAGCCACCCCGAAGGGACGCGTCCGTGGCTAGCAAGCTGACTGGTTGCGCACGTGGCTCTTCGGTGGCCATCCTGGACAGGCCAATGCTCGTACTCCTTCGCGAGAGATCTCGCAACCTTTCGGCCTTCTGGAAATTTCCAGGATGTTTCAGCCCTTCGTGCCTCTTCGGTGGCCATCCTGGAAGGCGCTCGCAGCCCCTCGTCACTTCGGTAGCTACGCAGCTCTCTCCGAACTCGGGCAAAATACTTAAGGCTCCTCCAGCTCCTCGCGACGATGTGCACGTGCGAAGTGCCAAGTGCGCCACAAAGCATCCATTGCGACCTGCGTCCAATGCATCATGCGCACACGCACGTGCGCGTGCGCGTGCGCGTGCTCGTGCGCGTGCTCGTGCTCGTGCTACGCACCATCCTCGTCGCGGTCCAAGTTGGCTTTCCTTCCAGGTGGTCAACTTATTTCCTAGTCAACAAGGAGTTTCTCCTTATAAACTAGGAAATATTGGTGCCACTTTCCAATGTGGGATTGCACTTTCCATTTTTCTTTGGGCCTCCCACTTTGGCCTTTTTCACTTTGGGCTTATTCACAAATCCAACAATCCCCCATATGAATGATAACCAATGCATGCAGACTCTAATCGAAAGTTCTGACGTGTTATTATTGCATCGAGACAGGTAGCTTGTGGCTTTGAACCTTCTCTAGTAATATGTTATCGGATTTACTCACTGCTCGGTGAACGTGATATCTTGAACCGTCAGCTTTTGGAGTAAACCAAGACAATAACATTTACACAATAATAACCCTAGTATATTTGGGTTCTCACATTGTGTCCGTTTCGGCCATGGACCGTATCTTGAATTCATAAGTGTTTTCCTATTTGAAGCGGCCTCACTTCACACTTACATATGTGATCTCCTATCAGGAGCATCCTGCCATACTCCACCTTTATCAAGGTATATGAATCATTAAAAGCGTAATGCTTAACCTTACCACACCTCTGCAGGTTAACACCTGGGCAGCTTCTGAGAATGAGATAGGTTCCAGGTGATTAACTGAACCCTCCATAACTTAGTTGTCTCATTGAACCAAGTTTGTGGGATCTCCACTCATCATGGTTGAGTTATCGCTATGGACGTTCTTTAGTGTGTGGTTTTAATCCCATTCTCCTTACTGCGTTGTACATTTGATCTCTATTGATTCCTTTCGTAAAAGGATCAGCTAAGTTGTCCTTGGACTTTACGTAATTAATGGTGATCACCCTACTAGAGATCAACTGTCTAACGGTATTGTATCTCCGACGGATATGTCGAGACTTTCCGTTGTACATTGTACTTTGTGCTCTCCCGATTGCAGACATGCTATCACAATGTATCAATACTGGAGGCACTGGTTTGCTCCAGCACGAAATATCCTCTAGGAAGTTTCTGAGCCATTCAGCTTCTTTCCCAGCTTTGTCTAGTACTATAAACTCCGATTCCATGGTGGATCGAGCTATGCATGTTTGTTTAGAGGACTTCTAAGACACAGCTCCTCCTCCTATGGTGAATACGTATCCACTTGTGGATTTGGAGTCTTTAGTGTCTGATATCCAGTTTGCGTCACTGTATCCTTCTAATACAGCTGGATATTTATCATAATGTATGCTATGGTTTATGGTATGTTTTAAATACCGTAAAACCCTTTCCAGAGCTAGCCAGTGATCCTTCCCTGGATTACTTGTGAATCTACTAAGCTTACTAACTGAGTACGCAATATCGGGACGTGTGCAGTTTGTTAAATACATCAAGCTCTCGATAATTTGCGCATACTTCAGTTGAGATACTGGGTCCCCTTGATTCTTGGCTAAGTGTAGATTCAAATCTACTGGAGTCTTAACCGGAGGTTTCTCAAAAGCTTTAAATTTTTTGATAATCTACTGGGATTGCGTCAAGATAATTTCGTCAGCTTTCCTAGAAATTTGTATTCCTAGTATGACGTCTGCTAGACCCATATCTTTCATGTCAAAGTGGTCCTTTAACATGTTCTTAGTTTTCACAATAACCTCTTTATTACTTCCCAAAATTAGTAAGTCATCTACGTAGAGACATACAATTACGTAAGCTTCAGGTGTGCCCTTAATGTAAATACATTTATTGCACTCATTGATCTTAAATCCATTCGACAGCATTGTCCTGTCAAATTTCTCGTGCCACTGTTTCGGCACTTGTTTTAGCCCGTATAGTGACTTGACTAGCCGACACACTTTATGCTCTTGACCGAGAGCCACAAACCCTTTAGGTTGCTCCATGTATATCTCCTCTTCCAGTTCTCCATTGAGGAAAGCTATTTTTACGTCCATTTGGTGGATCTTGAGGTTATAGAGTGCTGCAACAGCTATGAGTACTCTAATTGATGTGATTCTTGTGACTGGTGAATACGTGTCAAAGAAATCACGTCCCTCCTTCTGTTTGAACCCCTTAGCTACCAATCGAGCTTTGTATTTGTCGATTGATCCATCAGCTTTGTATTTCCTTTTTAGGATCCACCTGCATCCCAAAGGTTTGCAGCCCGGTGGGAGATCCACGATTTCCCACGTGTGGTTTTGCATAATAGATTCTATCTCACTATTGATAGCTTTCTTCCAGAGAGGAGAATCTAGACTGGACAATGCCTCTTGGATTGTCTTGGGTTCATCTTCTAACGCATAGGTTAGATAATCCGAACCAAAGAATTTGGTTACCTTCATCCGTTTACTACGTCTAGGTTCATTATCTTTCTGATTTGACCCTTGCGTAGTCTCGTGAGCCCTTTTCTTTGGACTTCCTTTCTTTCTTTCCTTATTAGGAAAGCTATTCTCAAAGAACGTTGCGTTCCTTGATTCTATGACCATTCCCGCGTTTATCTCAGGGTTTTCAGATTTATGTACCAAAAATCGATAAGCACTACTATTTTGCGCATATTCGATAAAGATGCAATCAATGGTCTTGGGTCTTATTCTCACCTGCTTAGGCTTGGGTACTTCGGCCTTTACCAGGCACCCCCACACTTTAAGGTAACCGTAGGAAGGCTTCCTTCCTTTCCATAGTTCATATGGGATTTTATCCCTTTTCTTGTGTAGCAACTTGTTTAGAATGTGGTTAGCTGAGAGCACAGCTTCCCCCCACATGTTTTGAGGTAAGCCCGAGCTAATCAACATAGCGTTCATCATCTCCTTAAGAGTTTGATTTTTGCGTTCAACTATGCCATTCGATTGAGGTGAGTATGGAGCAGTCGTCTGATGAATAATGCCATGTTCTTGACAGAGTTCATCAAACCGAGCTATATATTTTCCCCCTCGATCACTTCGGATCATTTTGATTTTCACGCTGAGTTGATTTTCAACCTCATTCTTATATCTCTTAAAGGCATCAAGAGCTTCGTCTTTGCCCTTTAGGAGATATATGTAACAGTATCTCGTGCAATCATCGATAAACGTGATGAAGTATTTCTTCCCGCCTTTAGTTTGCACGTGTTTCATATCGTTAGTGTCCGTATGAATTAACTCTAAAGGCGTAGTACTTCTTTCCACCGAATGGAAAGGTACTTTGGTCATTTTAGCCTCCACACATACTTCACATTTATCGGATGGGTTGAACTCTAGATTCGGTAATAAATTTAAACTTACTAACTTTCTTAGCGAGTTTAAATTTACGTGTCCTAATCTACCATGCCATAAATTAGAACACTCGGCCAAGTAAGAAGAAGCGTTAACTTTATTTTCATCGTTAAAGGTGCGATGTATAGTTATTACATTCATCTTAAATAGCCCCTTTTCTAGATAACCCTTTCCTATGAATTGACCCGCTTTGGTCAGTACAAACTTATCAGCCTCAAATACAAGCTTAAGACCGGTTTTGCTTAACAGTGAGCCAGAAACTAAGTTCTTGCGGATGTCCGGGACATGCAGCACATCCTTGAGGGTCAGCTCCTTTCCTGAGGTCAGCTTCAGGACCACCTTACCCAGACCGACGATCTTGGACGTTGCGGAGTTTCCCATGAACAGCTTTCGGCCGGTGATCGGGATATAGCTCGAGAACATCTCCTTGTCCGAGCAGATGTGGCGGGTAGCTCCAGTGTCCACGAACCACTCTCTCAGATTGTCCACCAGGTTAGCTTCAAACACCACGGCTGACAGATCCATTTGAGACAAGTCTTCAGCTAGGTTAGCCTTTCCTTGGTCGTCCTTTTTCGGCTGACGACAGTCCTTAGCCATGTGGCCGGGTTTACCGCAGTTGTAGCAGTCGCCCTTGATCTTCTTGTTCTTTTTCTTCTTGGGCTCTTGCTTCTCCTGCTTATCCCCGAACTTCATCCTCTTCTTGCCACCTTTTCTCTCGGTGAGGTGCACGGTGTTCTCAGAGTTGGCATTGCCTTGCTTGACTTCGGACTTTCGGTTATCTTCCTCGATCCTAAGTCTCACTATCAGGTCTTCTAGGCCCATGTCCTTCCTCTTGTGCTTGAGGTAGCTCTTGAAGTCCTTCCAGAGCGGGGAGAGCTTTTTGATCATCGCAGCTACTTGGAAGGACTCGCTGAGTTGCATCCCTTCGGCTTGGATCTCGTGAAGGATTAGCTGCAACTCTTGCACTTGGTCGATGACCTTCTTGGAGTCCACCATCTTGAAGTCGAGGAATCGTCCGACGATGAATTTCTTCGTCCCGACATCCTCCATTTTGTACTTCTTCTCGAGTGAACTCCACAGCTCCTTAGCAGTCTTGGCCACCGCGTAGACGTTGTAGAGCGTGTCGTCTAGTCCATTCAGGACGTAGTTCCGGCACAGGAAGTCGCTGTGACTCCACGCTTCGAGAGCGTTGATATTCTGTTGATCCGTCTCATTTTCCGCTATCTTCGGTGCTTCCTCTTTCAGGAACCGAACTAGGTTGAGCGTGGTCAGATAGAACGTCATCTTCTGTTGCCACCTCTTGAACTCGGTATCGTTGAACTTGGCCGGCCTTTCGGCGGTGCTTGACGATGCCATCTTCAAGTACACGAATCTCGTCTTACGATTGTTGTTGTCGATTGTTGTTGTCGGAGGGTTCAGTGTACTTGATTAGGATCTACGGCACTCGAGGCAAGTGTTGTACACTTTCTCCGTAAGACGAAATTGCCCAGTATATTTCAGTGCGGTAGGGGCTACGGCAATCGTCCCTAAGATACAACGAATGTTCGGGCGTTTCTAAGAATGTTGCACACGTATCTCGAAACTTTCAGACGAACCCTTATATACCCAGAACTTTTGGACTATTGTAAGTGAAGAACGGGGGGAGAGGAGAAGACAACAATGCTTATGGATGCACTTGCTGCTGGGATGAGGGATATGGCAAGGGGGCAGGCCTATTTATTGGCTGGAGGAGGCAGGGAAGCAGCCACCCGAAGGGACGTGTCCGTTGGCCAGCAGGCAGGCTGGCTGCGCTCGTGGCTCTTCGGTGGCCATCCTGGACAGGCCAACGCTCGTACTCCATCGCGAGGATCTCGGAACCTTTCGGCCTTCTGGAAATTTCTGGGATGTTTCAGCCCTTCGTGCCTCTTCGGTGGCATCCTGGAAGGCGCTCGCAGCCCCTCGTCACTTCGGTAGCTACGCAGCTCTCTCCGGACTCGGGCAAAATACTTAAGCGCCCATTGCGACCTGCGTCCAATGCGCACACGCGCGTACGCGTGCTCGGATGGTACGTAGCACTATCCTCGTCGCGGTCCGAGTTGGCTTTCCTTCCAGGTGGTCAACTTATTTCCTAGTCAACAAGGAGTTTTTCCTTATAAACTATGAAATGTTGGTGCCGCTTTCCAATGTGGGATTGTACTTTCCATTTTCCTTTGGGTCTCCCACTTTGGGCATTTCCACTTTGGGCTTATTCACAAATCCAACAATAATAAAATAACGTCATCATCAGCAGTTAATGTGTTGGTTGCTCGTATGCAACAACTTCTTGATTTGGCCTTGATGCAACCATGTAGAGACTTTAGTTATACTATGCGTTGTGTTTAGCTTTGAGGGGAGTGATAGGTAATGTTATAATCAACGTTCTCGTTTTGACTTAAAAGATTCAAACAAAAAAAACTGAAATAATAAATAGATATGTGTCAATATCCTTCTCTCTTCTCTCTCTCACTTATTTCAATTTGGTTTTTTCCTGATGGTTTCTTTTTAATCTTTCAAGTTTACTGTAAATTTTTTTTATTACTAAGAAATATGAATTTTTGTCCGTAAAATGCATGAATTGAAATTTAGCCGTGTAAAATGACACCTTGGACTTAGCCAATTAATTTTTTCTATCAACTTTTTAATGAGTTTTCCGTCAACTAAGAGTTTTCTGTCAATTTTTTTTATTTACTCAAACTGCCATGCATTAATTGAATTTTGGTATTCTTTTGGTGGGCCGAAATCGATTAAAGCCCAGAGAAGCCCCGTAACCACTTGGATTTGATGTCACCGGAGTAAAGAGAGCAACGGGGTACACCGCTCGTTATTACAAAATTTTGGGGTTAAAATTACAACAATATTTTTATCGTTGATAAAAGTAATAGTTAAATTTGCTTCTTTTCTTTTGTTAAATAATCTAAATTTGTATTTGTAGATAATAACGTGCACAACGTGTATAAAATAGTTGACCGTTATATAAAATACTCGATTTTATATGCTTATCGTTAGTCGAATTTTCTTTTTCAACTGTGTACTACATCATATCTGAACGTATTACGTGCTCTAATTTTGTCATCCCGTGTTAAATTAACTACTTTATGAAATTGACACGCGACATATATGTTTAATCATCAGAAGTTGGCAGGTCAGGAGAGCATAAATCAACATGGGGATTGGGGAATGCGGATAAGTGGAAAAGAAAAATCATATATAATATCTCGGAATTGGTTAATTAAAATTTGATAGAAAAAAATTACATCTTAGAATTTGGACTAATTTCTTGCTACGGGTTAAACCAGGCCCCAAATTTTCGGTTTGTTTCTACCGAGGTTAGCTCCAAAACGACAAATAATGTAGTTTCTGATAGAAAATGTCCACTTTGAAAAGTGAACTTTTTTTTTCCTCAACGAATTGATGTTGTCGTATTTGTCAACATGTTAAGTTATTAATTTCCATTTCAATTAAAATATCTCTATCCGACAATGGATTAATCGCCAAGATTTGATACCTTAATTACTCTTTTATAAAATTAGATTAATATAGCAAGTCCACGCGTACACATGTCAAATATTGATTAATAGAAATATCACATACAAGAGACCAATAAACTTCTAAATTGTTCTAAAATTATTTATTTTTTAAAAATAAAAAAGTTACCAATCTAGCCTTGATCTCGTATCATCAATTAAAATGTGATACTCTTGGAAAGTTTTACGATGGTATCCACGAGTATACTTCATAGTTATGATCACCATAAAATTACGGTAATAATTTTTTTTGGTTCATACCACTTGATATTCATACAATACTATGCCGACTGATTCAGGTTTAAATCGGATGAAACTTTTTCAAGCTCTCACAATAAGTATGTAACTACGGTCTTAAAAGCACAAAATAGTTTTCTTACCAAAATAGTTTAACAAGTTAAGGCAATGTTTAACAAGTTGCCTAACAATTAGACTCAAAATAGTTTTCTTACCAAAAAGCTCAAGTTCCTTTCTTCTTATAAATTCAACCACCTACAATATCACCTCAACCCTAAACCCATAGAGACCAAAAAGAAAAGAAAACTCAAACTCCTTGTCAATGGATTCTCGTGGCCCAATCCTCGCAGCCCTTTTGTCTACTCTCTTCCTGAGCCTTCCCGACTCCATTAATGGAGTCTCAAGCAGAATACTTATAGCCAACGCGTGCTTGAGAAGCAACACCCCAAAGTTGTGCATCGCCACATTGAAACAAATTCCCGCAACATCATCGGCCACCGACGCGATATCTCTCGCTCAAATCGCCCTCCAAGCAGTTAGCGAGGAATCGACCACCGCCGTGATCTTCATCGAACCACTCACGATCTGTTCCAACCTCTTTCAGAATACCAAGGGCGATTTTCTCGTCGGCGACGGCGACTTTAAGACAGGAGTCGCTACTACGAAAGTCGAAGATGCCCTTGCTATGGTCGGGAGATGCGAGGCTGGCTTGAAGAACGCCACGATCACGATTCCTGGACTTGATGATCTGATCAACAGGTGGAAGACCTTGTATGATGCGGGTCACTGTGCCACTTTGGCGGCTGAGTTCGATATTTAGTTTCAGTTATATTGCCGTTAGATTATTTTCATTTCATTAATAAAGTGCAACGAAATAATGATTCGTGGTGCACGTACGGAGAAGGATTTTGATATGAGATGTTATGAATTCTTTTTATTATTCGAAAAGATTTAAGACTACCAGAAAATGGGTTTACAATAGAACCTCTCAAAAGTAGAGGTAGCATTGGGTGCTACCCCAAATAACGTGGGCCCAGAATATGGAGAATATCGAAATGCTAAAAAAATTTACATCGATCTCTATCTCGAATTTAATTCAGTATGATACTAAATATCGAATTAAATTTTGGTATTATTCGGGATTTAACTAAAATTCCAAATTATTTGAAAAAATAATCTAATTCTAAACTAATCTATCTACACAAGAAAAAAGAGAGGAAGAAATAGGAACCCTGAAACTCAAAAAATTAAAAAAATCGGACGAAGTAAGCAATCTTTTTCCGATGGTTTATTTTTTAATCTGTTAAGTATTCTGTCGACTTTTTTATTTTCAAAAAATTATGATTTTTTTTACGTAAAATGCATAAAGCGAAATTTAGCCACGTAAAATGACACCTTGGACTTAAATGTCAATCAGATAAACATATCATCGATTTTATGTATTCTAAAATCACACAATATTTAATAAACAATGTGTCAAACTGCAATGTATTAATTGAATTTTGGCGTTCTTTTAGTGGGCCGGAACTTTCACAATCTGATTAAAGCCCAGAGAGGCCCGTAACTGGCTGGATTTGATGTCCCGGAGTAAAGAAGGCGGGCGACGGGGCGCCTCCTATGATATCCGCTCAAATTTAAATACATGCCGGGTGAAATTAGAACGAATAAATAACAATCTTATATTTTGAAAATTTTGAGTTTAGGATTTTTGATTAAATTATAATAATGATTTTATCCGTTGATATAAATAAAAGTTGGATTTTGCCTTTGTTTTTTCTCGGTTAAATAATTTAAATTTATACTTGCAGATAAATAACGTGTATAAAATAGTTGACCGTTCTATAAATTACTCGATTATATATGCTTACCGTTATTCGATTTTTCTTTTTCAACTCTGTACTATACATCTTATCTGAACGTATTACGTACTGTAATTTTGTCATCCCGTACTAAATTAAATACGTTATGAAATTGATATGCGACATATATGTTTAATGATCACCATGAGAGTATAAATTAATCTGGGGAATGCGTATAAATGAAAAAGAAAAACCATGTTTGATATCTTAACACGGAATCAGTTAATTCAGAGTAAGATTACATTTTAAAATTTGGACGAATTTCTTGCTACGGATTAAACACTTAAACTAGGCTCCAAATTTTATAATTGTTTCTATGGATGTTAGCTCAAGCCTCCAATGACAAATAATGTAGTTTCTGATAGAAAATGACCACTTTGAAATTGAACATTTTTTCCTCAACGAATTGATATTGTCGTGTTTGTCAACACGTTAAGTTATTAATTTCCATTTCAATTAAAATCTCCTTTTCCACAATGGATTAATCGCAAAGATTTTATAACTTAATTACTCTTTATAAAATTAGATTAATATAGCAAGTCCACGCGTACACATGTCAAATGTTACCATGTAAGGGACCAACATAAAATTTCTAAATTATTCTAAAACTAGTCATTAAGTTACCATTTGTTGTTTTTTTTAATGTTATCTAGCTAGCCTTGATCTCGTACGAACAATTAACAACAAAAAATATTGTAATCTTGAAAGGTTTAACGATGGTCTTCCACAAGTAGGGTATGGATTGAGTACGGAATGCCCAGATTCCAAACCGTTCGGAATGAAGACACATTGGGATTTTTTTGCAAAAATGCTAAAATACAGGGACCAAAATAAAAAAAACCACGCGCAAACGTAAGTCTGAAACAAATGCCATTATGACATAACTGCGCATGTTAGTATCACATAACAGTGCATGCCAGTATCACATAACTGTGCATGCCAGTATGACTTTTTTACAAAAATGTTAAAATATGGAGACCAAAATGAAAAAAGCCACGCACGCCATTATCATAAACGGGACTTGCCGCTGTCACAAATACACATGCCATTATCACATAATTGCGCATGCCAGCATCACATAACTGCACTTGCCAGTACGAGCCCCCTTCACTCCAAACCATTCAGAATGATTTCCTCATTCCGTACCCAATCCAAACCCCCACAAATATACTTAATAAATAGTTATGATTTTACTTGGTAAAATTTTATGGTGAGTCCTAGATGATTCACTTTCTCTCTCATAGAGTTATTGACAACGATTAAATAATGACGTATAGAATAACCATCATAAAATTAATATAATATATATTTTTTCTATTTAGATAACTATGGCGATTAATAAATATTTGAATCAAATTAATGGTAATAAAGTTATAACAACAAGTATTTAACTGCGATCTTAAAGGCTTTTCTTACCAAAATAGTTTAACAAGTACAAGTTAAGGTAATGTTTAACAAGTTACCAAACAATTAGACTCAAAATAGTTTTCTTACCAAAAAGCTCAAGTTCCTTTCTTCTTATAAATTCAACCACAAACACACACAAACCCATATCACATCAACTCTAAACCCATAGAGACCAAAAATAAAAATAAAAAGAAAACTCTTTGTCAATGGATTCTCGTAGCCTAATCCTCGCAGCCCTTTTGTCTACTCTCTTCGTGAGCCTTCCCGACGCCATTAATGGAATCGGGGCGCAAACACTTATAAACAACGCATGCATTAGAAGCAGCAACCCCAAGACGTGTGTGGCCACATTACAACAAAATCCCGCAACATCATCGGCCACCGACGCAATAAACCTTGCTGAAATCGCCCTCAGTGCAGCCTCCGATCAATCGACCACCGCCGTGATCTTCATCGGCCGCCTCGGTCCGAAGCATCCCATATCATTCGTGCCACTCAGACTCTGTGCCAACGTCTTTCAGAATACCAAGGTGCTTTTGCTCGCAAACGACGGCGACTTCAAAACAGGAGCCGCTGCTTCGCGCCAAAATAATGCCCTTGTTATGGTCGGGAGATGCGAGGCTGCCTTGAAGAACGACAAGATCATGATTACTGGACTTGATGATGTGATCACCAAGTGGAAGACCTTGTTTGACGCGGCTCATGCTGCCACCTTGGCGGCTCAGTTCGACATTTAGTTTCAATTATATTCCCATTAGATTATTTTGATGTCATTAATAAAGTGCAAGCAATAAAATTCGTGGTGCACGTATGGAGGAAGATTATGATATGAGATGTTATGAGTTTTTTTTTATAATTCGGAAAAAATTAAAGTTTGTGTGAGGATAGTGTTGTTGGGATGGCGAGAAATATGAAAAATTTATTTCCTATTTCTATTCCTATTCTGACTAGGTTTTGGACTCCTAATCTGACCTAGATAGGTTACTTGTACACCATGGCTTTGTGGCTCAGAAACTCATCAATAAAAGTTCTCTTTTCTCTCCGTGGACGTAGGCATTAGGCCGAACCACGTAAACTCTTGTGTCCGTGTTCTTTGCGCGTTTTGTTCTCTAGTTGCTAAATTCCTAACAATTGGTATCAAAGCTTGGGTTGGAGGATGACGGACGGCGCGAAGTGTGCTCTTGTGAAGTTCGACGGTTCTTCGAATTTTGGGTTATGGCAAAAGTGTGTCAAGGATCTCCTCATGCAACAAGAGATGGTCATCGCGCTCTCGGAGAAGAAGCCCGAGAAGATGGAGGAGCAAGAGTGGGAAGAGTTGGAGGCTAAGGAAGTAGCGAAGATTCGCTTGTGCTTGGCGGATGATGAGGAGCCACCAGCTGGGTTGTGGAAGAGGATCCAGGTCGGAGGCAAAGAAGTTCAATGGAAGTGGTTTCAAGTGCGGAGAAGGGCACATGAAGGGGACTATCCAGGACAAACTGGGAATCAAGACAACGAGGAAGGATCGGCATCCACAACTATGGCCACATATTCAGACGGGTCGGATGGTGACTGGCTTTCTGTCTTATCAAGTCCAATGCATCCTGGTAATCTCTTTTCATTAGGGACCTTGGATTATAACAGTGATAGTTATAAAGGTATGCTAATAAAGGTGGAGAAGGATGCGATGGTAGGGATGAAGGGTGAAAGAAAATACCTACATGTTAGTGAGGCACATTATTGTAGGTGGAGTCACATCAATGGGTCTGAAGGAGTTGGCAAAAGCTCAGGTCATATGAGGTTGGTTCGTATGAGGGAGCAAAGGTTTGACATGAATGGTTTGAGTAAAGTTGGGATTCGCGGAGACATGGATAGCGAGCTACGGTTGTTTCATGGAGGCATGGTTGGCAAGGAGTCATGGTTGTCTCAGAGAAGCATTGTTAGCTGGGCCCTGCTATGGTTGTCTAAAGGGACATGCACGTCAAATGTGTTGGATAGGCTTTGCATTGGGCATGCGAAGCCATTGATGACACCACGGGTGAATCGGGTATCTCACTCAAGGCCGAACAGTAGAGTTCGAGGCATGTCGAGGGTTCTACTTATTAGAACAAAAGGTTGCCCTTTGTATGCTATGCTGAGTAGCATTGGTTTGAGGCAAAAAGGTCCAACGGAAGAGCGGTTCAAGGTTGTGGAGCATAGGGTTGATCAAAAAATAGAGGGTACGTCTATTGGTCGCAAGGTTGCTTCAGAAAGTGGACTCGCTAGTTGGGGTTCGATGGAGGTTGGAGGGAATAGGCCAAGCAAGCTCAGAAGCTCGAGCTTGGGGGCTGGTTCCAAGTGATTGAACAAAAGGTGAAGAGAAAGTTGAGAAGCTCTTATTGATGCAGTTATCTATGGTCTGAGATGGAATCGGTGGAGTCGGATTAGTTTTGCAAGATCTCATGGTTCTTCACGGGGCAGTGTTTTGTCAAGGTGGAGTTTGTTGAAGTTCGGGTGGAGTTCATGGTTCTTCCACGAGATGATTTCTCGCTAAGGTGGGGATTGTTGGGATGGCGAGAAATATGAAAGATTTATTTCCTATTCCTATTCCTATTCTGACTAGGTTTTGGACTCCTAATCTAACCTAGATAGGTTACTTGTACACCAAGGGTTTGTATCTATATAAAGACATGTTACCTTAGGTTTTTTGTATGGCTTTGTGGCTCAGAAACTCATTAATAAAAGTTCTCCTTTCTCTCCGTGGACGTAGGCATTAGGCCGAACCACGTAAACTCTTGTGTCCGTGTTCTTTGCGCGGTCTGTTCCCTAGTTGCTGGATTCCTAACAAGTGTGACGTGCATGAGATAAAACCGTAGACTACAAGAAAATGGGTTTACATAGAACCTCTCAAAAGTAGAGGTAGCATTGGGTGAGCACCATCTGATAGAGGTGTACAAACATTATATATCGATCTCGAATACGAAATATACATAATATCTAAATGCAAAAAAATTTACATCGATCTCCATCTCGAATCTAATTCAGTATGGTACCGAATATCGAATTAAATTTTGGTATTATTCGAGATTTAACTAAAATTCCAAATTATTTGAAAAAAAATAATAATTCTGAACTAATCTATCTCCTCAAGACAAAAGGAAGAAATAGGAACCCTAAAACTCAAAAAATAAAAAAATTGGACGAAGTAGGCAATCTTTTTCCGTTGGTTTCTTTTTTAATCTTTTAAGTATTCTGTCGACTTTTTTATTTTCAAAAAAATTTGATTTTTTTATACGTAAAATGCATAAATTGATTTTTTTTATAAGTAAAATGATTGTATTAAAGAAAATGATATGTATAAGCACGAGGGGCGAGAAGCTAATCCCTCATGTGCAGAGAGGCTAAGTAAAGCAAGAGATCATGATGGCCTAAAGCTGCTATAGAATTGGACCAACGAAGCCACTCATGTATCCTAATCAAGATAGTATGAATAAGAAGCGCCTGATTGCAAGGTTCGTCGTTGAAGATTGCACGATTCCTTGTCAAACAAATACCCAAAAAAATGGTGCCAAACAATGCAAACCATACCTTCTTTTCACGCCACCGTGAAAAAGACCCAACCATTGATCCAAGTGTGAGGTTCGGCGAGTATCCGGACACCAACTCGCCCCGAAGCACCTCACGAAATAGTCCCAAATTGTCCAAGCAAAGTCACATAAGAGGAAGAGATGGTTGATAGATTCATCTATAATCTCACAAATTAGGCAGGGGCCTCCCACGGGAGGAGGGAACCCCTTCTGATCAGCAGATCTCGTGTTTGAAGCCTCTCCTTTAGCGCAATCCATAGAAAGCACTCGATCTTGAATGGGATTTTCCCGGTCCAGATTTTGGGATTTTTTCTGAAATGGGCAAAAAACATACATATTTTTCCTAAATAGGCAAAAAGTTATGCATATTCCCTAAATAGGTTTAATATTAAATAATCTTTCAACCTATTTAAAGAATATGTATAACTTTTTGCCTATTTAGGAAAAATATATATTTTTTATTCATTTCAGAAAAAATCCCCACATTCTTAGTGCAATGGAACAGCTCAAGCCACCAAGTAATCAGCAGTAGTACTTTCTTTTAGCATAAATTGAAATTTAGCCACGTAAAATGACACCTTGGACTTAAATGTCAATCGGATAAACATATCATCGATTTTATGTATTCTAACACAATATTTAATAAACAATGTGTCAAACTGCAATGTATTAATTGAATTTTGGCGTTCTTTTGGTGGGCCGGAACTTTCACAATCGATTAAATCCCAGAGAGGCCCGTAACTGGTTGGATTTGATGTGTCAAACTGCAATGATTTCCGCTCAAATTTAAACATGCCAGGTGAAATTAGAACTAATATATAACATTCTTATATTTTGAAAATTTTGAGTTTGAGATTAAATTTTTTGATTAAATTATAATAATAATTTTACCCGTTGATACAAATAATAGTTGGATTTTGTTTTTGTTTTTTCTCGGTTAAATAATCTAAATTTGTACTTGCAGATAAATAACGTGTTGCGTGTACAACGTGTATAAAATAATTAATCGTTCTATAAAATACTCGATTATATATGCTTACCATAGTCGATTTTTCTTTATCAACTCTGTACTATACATCATATCCAACCTCTGGACGAATTTCTTGCTACGGGTCAAACTAGGCCCCAAATTTTCGAATTGTTTCTATGGATGTTAGCTCCAGCCTCAAATGACAAATAATGTAGTTTCTGATAGAAAATGACCACTTTGAAATTGAGCATTTTTTCCTCAACGAATTAACGTTGTCGTGTTTGTCAACATGTTAAGTTATTAATTTCCATTTCAATAAAAGTTTCTTTTTCCGCAATGGATTAATCGCAAAGATTTTATAACTCAATTACTCTTTATAAAATTACATTAATATAGCAAGTCCACGCGTACACATGTCAAATATTGATAATAGTGTAAGAGACCAACATAAAATTTCTTAATTGTTCTTAAACTAGTCATTAAGTTACCATTTATTGTTTTTGTTAATGTTATCTATCTGGCCTTGATCTCGTATTAACAATTAACAACAAAAAATGTTGTAATCTTGGAAGGTTTTAACATGGCCTTCCACGAGTATTACTTGGTAAATTTTTTATGGTGAATCCTAGATGATTCACTTTGTCTCTCATAGATTTTATTGACAATGGTTAAATAATGATATATAGAATAATAAAATTACTATAATATATATTTTTTTGGTTTAGATCACTTGATATTCTGACAACTATGGCAACTAATCAATGTTTTAATCAAATTAAAAGTGACAAAATTATAACAACAAGTAACTAACTGACATAGTAACGGCACAAAATAGTTTTCTTACCAAAATAGTTTAACAAGTTAATGTAATGTTTAACAAGTTACCTAACAATTAGACTCAAAAAAGTTTTCTTACCAAAAATCTCAAGTTCCTTTCTTCTTATAAATTCAACCACCAACACACACAAACCCATATCACATCAACCCTAAACCCATAGAGACCAAAAATAAAAAGAAAAAGAAAACTCTTTGTCAATGGATTCTCGTAGCCTAATCCTCGCAGCCCTTTTGTCTACTCTCTTCGTGAGCCTTCCCGACGCCATTAATGGAATCGGGGCGCAAACACTTGTAAACAACGCATGCATTAGAAGCAGCAACCCCAAGACGTGTGTGGCCACATTACAACAAAATCCCGCAACATCATCGGCCACCGACGCAATAAACCTTGCTGAAATCGCCCTCGATGCAGCCTTCAATCAATCGACCACCGCCGTGATCTTCATCGGCCGCCTCGGTCCGAAGCATCCCATATCATTCGTGCCACTCAGACTCTGTGCCAACGTCTTTCAGAATACCAAGGTGCTTTTGCTCGCAAACGACGGCGACTTCAAAACAGGAGCCGCTGCTTCGCGCCAAAATAATGCCCTTGTTATGGTCGGGAGATGCGAGGCTGCCTTGAAGAACGACAAGATCATGATTACTGGACTTGATGATGTGATCACCAAGTGGAAGACCTTGTTTGACGCGGCTCATGCTGCCACCTTGGCGGCTCAGTTCGACATTTAGTTTCAATTATATTCCCATTAGATTATTTTTATGTCAGTAATAAAGTGCAAGCAATAAAATTCGTCGTGCACGTATGGAGGAAGATTATGATATGAAATGTTATGAGTTTTTTTTGTATAATTCGGAAAAAATTAAGGTTTGTGTGAGGATAGCGTTTTTGGGATGGCGAGAAATATGAAAGATTTATTTCCTATTCCTATTCTGACTAAGTTTTGGACTCCTAATCTGACATAAATAGGTTACTTGTACACCATGGCTATGTGGCTCAGAAACTCATCAATAAAAGTTCTCCTTTCTCTTCGTGGACGTAGGCATTAGGTCGAACCACGTAAACTCTTGTGTCCGTGTTCTTTGCACATTTTGTTCTCTAGTTGCTAAATTCCTAACAATTGGTATCAAAGATTGGGTTGGAGGATGACGGACGGCGCGAAGTTTGCTCTTGTGAAGTTCGATGGTTCTTCGAATTTTGGGTTATGGCAAAGGCGTGTCAAATAAAAGTTCTCCTTTCTCTCCGTGGACGTAGGCATTAGGTCGAACCACGTAAACTCTTGTGTCCGTGTTCTTTGCACATTTTGTTCTCTAGTTGCTAAATTCCTAACAATTGGTATCAAAGATTGGGTTGGAGGATGACGGACGGCGCGAAGTTTGCTCTTGTGAAGTTCGATGGTTCTTCAAATTTTGGGTTATGGCAAAGGCGTGTCAAGGATCTCCTCGTGCAACAAGGGATGGTCATCGCACTCTCGGAGAAGAAGCCCAAGAAGATGGAGGAGCAAGAGTGGGAAGAGTTGGAGGCTAAGGCAGTAGCGAAGATTCGCTTGTGCTTGGCGGATGATGAGGAGCCACCAGCTGGGTTGTGGAAGAGGATCCAGGTCGGAGTCAAAGAAGTTCAATGGAAGTGGTTTCAAGTGCGGAGAAGGGCACATGAAGGGGACTATCCAGGACGAACTGGGAATCAAGATAACGAGGAAGGATCGACATCCACAACTATGGCCACATATTCAGACGGGTCGGATGGTAACTGGCTTTCTATCTTATCAAGTCCAATGCATCCTGGTAAAATCTTTTCATTAGGGACCTTGGATTATAACAGTGATAGTTATAAAGGTATGCTAATGAAGGTGGAGAAGGATGCGATGGTAGGGATGAAGGGTGAAAGGAAATACCTACATGTTAGTGAGGCACATTATTATAGGTGGAGTCACATCAATGGGTCTGAAGGAGTTAGCAAAACCTCAGGTCATATGAGGTTGGTTCGTATGAGGGAGCAAAGGCTTGACATTGAGTAGAGTTGGGATTTGCTGAGACATGGATAGCGAGCTACGATTGTTTCGTGGAGGTATGGTTGGCAAGGAGTCATGGTTGTCTCAGAGAAGCATTGTTAGCCGGGCCCTGCTATGGTTGTCTAAAGGGACGTGCACGTCAAATGTTTTGGATAGGTTTTGCATTGAGCATGCGAAGCCATTGGTGACACCACGGGCGAATCGGGTATCTCACTCAAGGCCGAACAGTAGAGTTCGAGGCATGTCGAGGGTTCTACTTAGTAGAACAAAAGGTTGCCATTTGTATGCTATGGCGAGTAGCATTGGTTTGAGGCAAAAAGGTCCAACGGAAGAGCGGTTCGAGGTTGCAGAGCATAGGGTTGATCAAAAAATAGAGGGTACGTCTATTGGTCGCAAGGTTGCTTCAGAAAGTGGACTCGCTAGTTGGAGTTCGATGGAGGTTGGAGAGAATAGGCCAAGCAAGCTAAGAAGCTCTAGTTTGGGGGCTGGCTCCAAGTGATTGAACAAAAGGTGAAGAGAAAGTTGAGATGCTCTTATTGATGCAGTTATCTATGGTCCGAGATAGAATTGGTAGAGTCGGATTAGTTTTGCAAGATCTCATGGTTCTTCATGGGGCGGTGTTTTGTCAAGGTGGAGTTTGTTGAAGTTCGGGTGGAGCTTCATGGTTCTTCTACGAGATGATTTCTCGCCAAGGTGGAGATTGTTGGGATGGCGAGAAATATGAAAATTTTATTTCCTATTCCTATTCCTATTTTGACTAGGTTTTGGACTCATAATCTGACCTAGATAGGTTACTTGTACACCAAGGGTTTGTATCTATATAAAGACATGTTACCTTAGGTTTTTTGTATGGCTTTGTGGCTCAGAAACTCATCAATAAAAGTTCTCCTTTCTCTCCGTAGACGTAGGCATTAGGCCGAACCACGTAAACTCTTGTGTCCGTGTTCTTTACGCGGTTTGTTCCCTAGTTGCTGGATTCCTAACAAGTGTGACGTGCATGAGATAAAACCGTAGACTACAAGAAAATGGGTTTACATAGAACCTCTCAAAAGTAGAGGTAGCATTGGGTGAGCACCATCTGATAGAGGTGTACAAATATTATATATCGATCTCGAATACGAAATATACATAATATCTAAATGCAAAAAAATTCACATCGATCTCCGTCTCGAATCTAATTCAGTATGGTACCGAATATCGAATTAAATTTTGGTATTATTCGAGATTTAACTGAAATTCCAAATTTTTTGAAAAAAAATTATAATTCTGAACTAATCTATCTCCTCAAGACAAAAGGAAGAAATAGGAACCCTAAAACTCAAAAAATAAAAAAATTGGACGAAGTAGGCAATCTTTTTCCGTTGGTTTCTTTTTTAATCTTTTAAGTAATCTGTCGACTTTTTTATTTTCAAAAAAATTTGATTTTTTTAACGTAAAATGCATAAATTGATTTTTTTATAAGTAAAATGATTGTATTAAAGAAAACGATATGTATAAGCACGAGGGGCGAGAAGTTAATCCCTCATGTGCAGAGAGGCTAAGTAAAGCAAGAGATCCTGATGGCCTAAAGCTGCTATAGAATTGGACCAACGAAGCCACTCATGTATCCTAATCAAGATAGTATGAATAAGAAGCGCCTGATTGCAAGGTTCGTCGTTGAAGATTGCACGATTCCTTGTCAAACAAATACTCCAAAAAATGGTGCCAAACAATGCAAACCATACCTTCTTTTCACGCCACCGTGAAAAAGACCCAACCATTGATCCAAGTGTGAGGTTAGGCGAGTATCCGGACACCAACTCGCCCCGAAGCACCTCACGAAATAGTCCCAAATTGTCCAAGCAAAGTCACATAAGAAGAAGAGATGGTTGATAGATTCATCTATAATCTCACAAATTGGGCAGGGGCCTCCCACGGTAGGAGGGAACCCCTTCTGATCAGCAGATCTCGTGTTTGAAGTCTCCCCTTTAGCGCAATCCATAGAAAGCACTCGATCTTGAATGAAATTTTCCCGGTCCAGATTCTTGGTGCAATGGAACAGCTCAAGCCACCAAGTAATCAGCAGTAGTACTTTCTTTTAGCATAAATTGAAATTTAGCCACGTAAAATGACACCTTGGACTTAAATGTCAATCAGATAAACATATCATCAATTTTATGTATTCTAACACAATATTTAATAAACAATGTGTCAAACTGCAATGTATTAATTGAATTTTGGCGTTCTTTTGGTGGGCCGGAACTTTCACAATCGATTAAATCCCAGAGAGGCCCGTAACTGGTTGGATTTGATGTGTCAAACTGCAATGATATCCGCTCAAATTTAAACATGCCAGGTGAAATTAGAACTAATATATAACATTCTTATATTTTGAAAATTTTGAGTTTGAGATTAAGATTTTTGATTAAATTGTAATAATGATTTTACCCGTTGATACAAATAATAGTTGGATTTTGTTTTTGTTTTTTCTCGGTTAAATAATCTAAATTTGTACTTGCAGATAAATAACGTGTTGCGTGTACAACGTGTATAAAATAATTAATCGTTCTATAAAATACTCGATTATATATGCTTACCATAGTCGATTTTTCTTTATCAACTCTGTACTATACATCATATCCAACCTCTGGACGAATTTCTTGCTACGGGTCAAACTAGGCCCCAAATTTTCGAATTGTTCCTATGGATGTTAGCTCCAGCCTCAAATGACAAATAATGTAGTTTCTGATAGAAAATGACCACTTTGAAATTGAGCATTTTTTCCTCAACGAATTAACGTTGTCGTGTTTGTCAACATGTTAAGTTATTAATTTCCATTTCAATAAAAGTTTCTTTTTCCGCAATGGATTAATCGCAAAGATTTTATAACTCAATTACTCGTTATAAAATTACATTAATATAGCAAGTCCACGCGTACACATGTCAAATATTGATAATAGTGTAAGAGACCAACATAAAATTTCTTAATTGTTCTTAAACTAGTCATTAAGTTACCATTTATTGTTTTTGTTAATGTTATCTATCTGGCCTTGATCTCGTATTAACAATTAACAACAAAAAATGTTGTAATCTTGGAAGGTTTTAACATGGCCTTCCACGAGTATTACTTGGTAAATTTTTTATGGTGAATCCTAGATGATTCACTTTGTCTCTCATAGATTTTATTGACAATGGTTAAATAATGATATATAGAATAATAAAATTACTATAATATATATTTTTTTGGTTTAGATCACTTGATATTCTGACAACTATGGCAACTAATCAATGTTTTAATCAAATTAAAAGTGACAAAATTATAACAACAAGTAACTAACTGACATAGTAAAGGCACAAAATTGTTTTCTTACCAAAATAGAATAATCATCATAAAATTAATATAATATATATTTTTGCTATTTAGATAACTATGGCGATTAATAAATGTTTGAATCAAATTAAAGGTGATAAAATTATAACAACAAGTATTTAACTGCGATATTAAAGGCTTTTCTTACCAAAATAGTTTAACAAGTAACAAGTTAGGGTAATGTTTAACAAGTTACCAAACAATTAGACTCAAAATAGTTTTCTTACCAAAAAGCTCAAGTTCCTTTCTTCTTATAAATTCAACCACAAACACACACAAACCCGTATCACATCAACTCTAAAGTCTAAACCCATAGAGACCAAAAATAAAAATAAAAATAAAAATAAAACTCTTTGTCAATGGATTCTCGTAGCCTAATCCTCGCAGCCCTTTTGTCTACTCTCTTCGTGAGCCTTCCCGACGCCATTAATGGAATCGGGGCGCAAACACTTATAAACAACGCATGCCTTAGAAGCAGCGACCCCAAGAAGTGTGTGGCCACATTACAACAAAATCCCGCAACATCATCGGCCACCGACGCAATAAAACTTGCTGAAATCGCCCTCGATGCAGCCTTCAATCAATCGACCACCGCCGTGATCTTCATCGGCCGCCTCGGTCCGAAGCATCCCATATCATTCGTGCCACTCAGACTCTGTGCCAACGTCTTTCAAAATACCAAGGTGCTTTTGCTCGCAAACGACGGCGACTTCAAAACAGGAGCCGCTGCTTCGCGCCAAAATAATGCCCTTGTTATGGTCGGGAGATGCGAGGCTGCCTTGAAGAACGACAAGATCATGATTTCTGGACTTGATGATGTGATCAACAAGTGGAAGACCTTGTTTGACGCAGCTCATGCTGCCACCTTGGCGGCTCAGTTCGACATTTAGTTTCAATTATATTCCCATTAGATTATTTTGATGTCATTAATAAAGTGCAAGCAATAAAATTCGTCGTGCACGTATGGAGGAAGATTATGATATGAAATGTTATGAGTTTTTTTTGTATAATTCGGAAAAAATTAAGGTTTGTGTGAGGATAGCGTTGTTGGGATGGCGAGAAATATGAAAGATTTATTTCCTATTCCTATTCTGACTAAGTTTTGGACTCCTAATCTGACATAGATAGGTTACTTGTACACCATGGCTTTGTGGCTCAGAAACTCATCAATAAAAGTTCTCCTTTCTCTCCGTGGACGTAGGCATTAGGTCGAACCACGTAAACTCTTGTGTCCGTGTTCTTTGCACATTTTGTTCTCTAGTTGCTAAATTCCTAACAATTGGTATCAAAGATTGGGTTGGAGGATGACGGACGGCGCGAAGTTTGCTCTTGTGAAGTTCGATGGTTCTTCGAATTTTGGGTTATGGCAAAGGCGTGTCAAGGATCTCCTCGTGCAACAAGGGATGGTCATCGCACTCTCGGAGAAGAAGCCCAAGAAGATGGAGGAGCAAGAGTGGGAAGAGTTGGAGGCTAAGGCAGTAGCGAAGATTCGCTTGTGCTTGGCGGATGATGAGGAGCCACCAGCTGGGTTGTGGGAGAGGATCCAGGTCGGAGTCAAAGAAGTTCAATGGAAGTGGTTTCAAGTGCGGAGAAGGGCACATGAAGGGGACTATCCAGGACGAACTGGGAATCAAGATAACGAGGAAGGATCAACATCCACAACTATGGCCACATATTCAGACGGGTCTGATGGTAACTGGCTTTCTATCTTATCAAGTCCAATGCATCCTGGTAATCTCTTTTCATTATGGACCTTGGATTATAACAGTGATAGTTATAAAGGTATGCTAATGAAGGTGGAGAAGGATGCGATGGTAGGGATGAAGGGTGAAAGGAAATACCTACATGTTAGTGAGGCACATTATTATAGGTGGAGTCACATCAATGGGTCTGAAGGAGTTAGCAAAACCTCAGGTCATATGAGGTTGGTTCGTATGAGGGAGCAAAGGCTTGACATGAATGGTTTGAGTAGAGTTGGGATTTGCTGAGATATGGATAGCGAGCTACGATAGTTTCGTGGAGGTATGGTTGGCAAGGAGTCATGGTTGTCTCGGAGAAGCATGGTTAGCCGGTCCCTGCTATGGTTGTCTAAAGGGACGTGCACGTCAAATGTGTTGGATAGGTTTTGCATTGAGCATGCGAAGCCATTGGTGACACCACGGGCGAATCGGGTATCTCACTCAAGGCCGAACAGTAGAGTTCGAGGCATGTCGAGGGTTCTACTTAGTAGAACAAAAGGTTGCCATTTGTATGCTATGGCGAGTAGCATTGGTTTGAGGCAAAAAGGTCCAACGGAAGAGCGGTTCGAGGTTGCGGAGCATAGGGTTGATCAAAAAATAGAGGGTACATCAAAAAATAGAGGGTACGTCTATTGGTCGCAAGGTTGCTTCAGAAAGTGGACTCGCTAGTTGGAGTTCGATGGAGGTTGGAGGGAATAGGCCAAGCAAGCTAAGGAGCTCGAGTTTGGGGGCTGGCTCCAAGTGATTGAACAAAAGGTGAAGAGAAAGTTGAGATGCTCTTATTGATGCAGTTATCTATGGTCCGAGATAGAATTGGTAGAGTCGGATTAGTTTTGCAAGATCTCATGGTTCTTCATGGAGCGGTGTTTTGTCAAGGTGGAGTTTGTTGAAGTTCGGGTGGAGCTTCATGGTTCTTCCACGAGATGATTTCTTGCCAAGGTGGAGATTGTTAGGATGGCGAGAAATATGAAAATTTTATTTCCTATTCCTATTCCTATTCTGACTAGGTTTTGGACTCATAATCTGACCTAGATAGGTTACTTGTACACCAAGGGTTTGTATCTATATAAAGACATGTTACCTTAGGTTTTTTGTATGGCTTTGTGGCTCAGAAACTCATCAATAAAAGTTCTCCTTTCTCTCCGTAGACGTAGGCATTAGGCCGAACCACGTAAACTCTTGTGTCCGTGTTCTTTACGCGGTTTGTTCCCTAGTTGCTGGATTCCTAACAAGTGTGACGTGCATGAGATAAAACCGTAGACTACAAGAAAATGGGTTTACATAGAACCTCTCAAAAGTAGAGGTAGCATTGGGTGAGCACCATCTGATAGAGGTGTACAAATATTATATATCGATCTCGAATACGAAATATACATAATATCTAAATGCAAAAAAATTCACATCGATCTCCGTCTCGAATCTAATTCAGTATGGTACCGAATATCGAATTAAATTTTGGTATTATTCGAGATTTAACTGAAATTCCAAATTATTTGAAAAAAAATTATAATTCTGAACTAATCTATCTCCTCAAGACAAAAGGAAGAAATAGGAACCCTAAAACTCAAAAAATAAAAAAATTGGACGAAGTAGGCAATCTTTTTCCGTTGGTTTCTTTTTTAATCTTTTAAGTAATCTGTCGACTTTTTTATTTTCAAAAAAATTAGATTTTTTTAACGTAAAATGCATAAATTGATTTTTTTATAAGTAAAATGATTGTATTAAAGAAAACGATATGTATAAGCACGAGGGGCGAGAAGTTAATCCCTCATGTGCAGAGAGGCTAAGTAAAGCAAGAGATCCTGATGGCCTAAAGCTGCTATAGAATTGGACCAACGAAGCCACTCATGTATCCTAATCAAGATAGTATGAATAAGAAGCGCCTGATTGCAAGGTTCGTCGTTGAAGATTGCACGATTCCTTGTCAAACAAATACCCCAAAAAATGGTGCCAAACAATGCAAACCATACCTTCTTTTCACGCCACCGTGAAAAAGACCCAACCATTGATCCAAGTGTGAGGTTAGGCGAGTATCCGGACACCAACTCGCCCCGAAGCACCTCACGAAATAGTCCCAAATTGTCCAAGCAAAGTCACATAAGAAGAAGAGATGGTTGATAGATTCATCTATAATCTCACAAATTGGGCAGGAGCCTCCCACGGTAGGAGGGAACCCCTTCTGATCAGCAGATCTCGTGTTTGAAGTCTCCCCTTTAGCGCAATCCATAGAAAGCACTCGATCTTGAATGAAATTTTCCCGGTCCAGATTCTTGGTGCAATGGAACAGCTCAAGCCACCAAGTAATCAGCAGTAGTACTTTCTTTTAGCATAAATTGAAATTTAGCCACGTAAAATGACACCTTGGACTTAAATGTCAATCAGATAAACATATCATCAATTTTATGTATTCTAACACAATATTTAATAAACAATGTGTCAAACTGCAATGTATTAATTGAATTTTGGCGTTCTTTTGGTGGGCCGGAACTTTCACAATCGATTAAATCCCAGAGAGGCCCGTAACTGGTTGGATTTGATGTGTCAAACTGCAATGATATCCGCTCAAATTTAAACATGCCAGGTAAAATTAGAACTAATATATAACATTCTTATATTTTGAAAATTTTGAGTTTGAGATTAAGATTTTTGATTAAATTATAATAATGATTTTACCCGTTGATACAAATAATAGTTGGATTTTGTTTTTGTTTTTTCTCGGTTAAATAATCTAAATTTGTACTTGCAGATAAATAACGTGTTGCGTGTACAACGTGTATAAAATAATTAATCATTCTATAAAATACTCGATTATATATGCTTACCATAGTCGATTTTTCTTTATCAACTCTGTACTATACATCATATCCAACCTCTGGACGAATTTCTTGCTACGGGTCAAACTAGGCCCCAAATTTTCGAATTGTTTCTATGGATGTTAGCTCCAGCCTCAAATGACAAATAATGTAGTTTCTGATAGAAAATGACCACTTTGAAATTGAGCATTTTTTCCTCAACGAATTAACGTTGTCGTGTTTGTCAACATGTTAAGTTATTAATTTCCATTTCAATAAAAGTTTCTTTTTCCGCAATGGATTAATCGCAAAGATTTTATAACTCAATTACTCGTTATAAAATTACATTAATATAGCAAGTCCACGCGTACACATGTCAAATATTGATAATAGTGTAAGAGACCAACATAAAATTTCTTAATTGTTCTTAAACTAGTCATTAAGTTACCATTTATTGTTTTTGTTAATGTTATCTATCTGGCCTTGATCTCGTATTAACAATTAACAACAAAAAATGTTGTAATCTTGGAAGGTTTTAACATGGCCTTCCACGAGTATTACTTGGTAAATTTTTTATGGTGAATCCTAGATGATTCACTTTGTCTCTCATAGATTTTATTGACAATGGTTAAATAATGATATATAGAATAATAAAATTACTATAATATATTTTTTTTTGGTTTAGATCACTTGATATTCTGACAACTATGGCAACTAATCAATGTTTTAATCAAATTAAAAGTGACAAAATTATAACAACAAGTAACTAACTGACATAGTAAAGGCACAAAATAGTTTTCTTACCAAAATAGAATAATCATCATAAAATTAATATAATATATATTATTGCTATTTAGATAACTATGGCGATTAATAAATGTTTGAATCAAATTAAAGGTGATAAAATTATAACAACAAGTATTTAACTGCGATCTTAAAGGCTTTTCTTACCAAAATAATTTAACAAGTACAAGTTAAGGTAATGTTTAACAAGTTACCAAACAATTAGACTCAAAATAGTTTTCTTACCAAAAAGCTCAAGTTCCTTTCTTCTTATAAATTCAACCACAAACACACACAAACCCATATCACATCAACTCTAAACCCATAGAGACCAAAAATAAAAATAAAAAGAAAACTCTTTGTCAATGGATTCTCGTAGCCTAATCCTCGCAGCCCTTTTGTCTACTCTCTTCGTGAGCCTTCCCGACGCCATTAATGGAATCGGGGCGCAAACACTTATAAACAACGCATGCATTAGAAGCAGCAACCCCAAGACGTGTGTGGCCACATTACAACAAAATCCCGCAACATCATCGGCCACCGACGCAATAAACCTTGCTGAAATCGCCCTCAGTGCAGCCTCCGATCAATCGACCACCGCCGTGATCTTCATCGGCCGCCTCGGTCCGAAGCATCCCATATCATTCGTGCCACTCAGACTCTGTGCCAACGTCTTTCAGAATACCAAGGTGCTTTTGCTCGCAAACGACGGCGACTTCAAAACAGGAGCCGCTGCTTCGCGCCAAAATAATGCCCTTGTTATGGTCGGGAGATGCGAGGCTGCCTTGAAGAACGACAAGATCATGATTACTGGACTTGATGATGTGATCAACAAGTGGAAGACCGTGTTTGACGCGGCCCATGCTGCCACCTTGGCGGCTCAGTTCGACATTTAGTTTCAATTATATTGCCTTATATTATTTTAATGTCATTAATTAAGTGCAAGCAATAAAATTCCTGGTGCTCGTATGGAGAAAGATTTTGATATGATATGTTATGAGTTCTTTTATAATTTGGAAAAAATATGGTTTATCTGAGGATAAAGACGAGCGCGAGATAAAGGTGTAGATTACAAGAAAATGGGTTAATGGTAGAACTACTCTAAAATTATATCGTAGGTATCGCAAGAAAATATTACTGTAGAGAAGTTATCAAAAAATTTATGATGTTTATAAGTAGATTTTTTGTCGTGACCATGATTTGAATCCTAATCTTCCCTTATAATTGTAGCTTTGAAATGAATAAGTTTGAGTTTTTGACCAATAAATACATATACACCAAAAATTATTTATTTATGTTCAAGTCAATAAAAAATATTGCTAAATTGTAGTTATATTTTTATTTATATTGCAATCATAATTTTTTTGGTATTTAGCATATTTCAAATTTTATACATGAAGCTGGAGGTTTTGCGTGGAGGTGGAATTTGCTATATTGGTTGAGAAATTGTTGAAAGTTAACTTGTGAGAGGACCCTCATATGGATAAGTATTGGTCTTAGTTGAAATTTTTGGGATTGAAGTTGGCCTATCGAATTTAGGCAGGTTATGGGTATTGAAGTAGTTTTTTTCAATGGTCTCTTTTATTGCACACATACTAATTTTTTTCTATCATGTTGGTTTTTTGGAGTCAGTCGAATACCCAAAGTGAGTATGTTGAGATGATGCTTGTTGGAAGATTCTATTCGAGGTAATTTTCAAGATTGAAGTAGAAGATATGTAGAGCATTGAGTTTTTTACAATGTTCATCTAAAGTATACTTAATAGTTATGCTTTTAACTAGTGATTTGTGAGCCCTAAATAATTCATTTTCTCTCTAGATTTTATTGAAAGAATAATCATGATAAAAAAATGACTAATCCAAATTTGAATCAGGTAAAAAATTTAAGAAGTGACGAAGTTCTCCTAAAAAATATTTAAGTTTTTTCCTAAAGACTCAAAATAGTTTTCTTACAAAAATAGTTTAACAAGTTAAGGTAATGATTAACAAGTTTCCTAACAATTAGACTCAAACTAGTTTTCTTACCAAAAACTTAAGTTCCTTTCTTCTTATAAATTCAACAACCCACACACGAACCCATATCGCATAAACAACAAAGGAATAGATACCAAAAACAAAAGAAAATAGAAAAAAGGAAACTCTTTGTCAATGGATTCTCGTAGTCTAATCATCGCAACCCTTTTATCTACTCTCCTTTTGAGCCTTCTCGATGCCATTAATGGAGTCTCAGTGCAGATACTTATAAACAACGCATGCCTGCTTAGCAACAAAATCTCGCAATATCATCAGCCACCAACGCAATATCTCTCGCCGAAATCGCCATCTCAGCAGTTACCGAGCAATCGACCGCCGTCGTAGTCTTCCTTGGCCGCCTCGGCCCGAAGCATCCCAAATCATTCCGGCCACTCGGACTCTGTTCCAACCTCTTTCAGAATACCAAGGTGCTTTTGCTCGTCCACGACGGCGACTCTAAACGAGGAGTCGCTACTTCGAGCCAAAATAATGTCCTTGTTATGGTGGAGAGATGTGAGAATGCCTTGAACAACGAAAAGATCAAGATTCGTGGACTTCGTGAAATAATCACCAAGTGGAAGACCTTGTTTGATGCGGCTCATGCTGCCACTTTGACGGCTGAGTTCGACATTTAGTTTCAATTATATTGCCATTAGATTATTTTTAAATCATTAATAAAATTCAACTAAATAATGATTCCCGGTGCACGTATGGAGAAAGATTCTGATATGGGATGTTATGAGCTTTTTTATAATTTGAAAAATATTAATACTTGTGTGGGGACAATGACAGAGAAAGTTGTAGACTGAGAGAAAATGAGTTTACTCTAATAGAGTAGGTAGCACCACACGGACTACGATTTTGACTACTGATTGAGATGAGAGTACACGTGTATCTTTTTAATATAACGGTTGAGATTCATAGTACAATATATAGGGTCATTTTTTGGAACACGTGTGTCATTAATGTGTCTCCAAAAGAAAATGCTTCCATAATGAAGAGATTTTTTATTTATTTATTCATGAGTGTCTTTGTATAAAAAGGAAATGTCTCTTTGAATTATGAAATTTATATAATAAAAGAAATCTTTAATTATAATTATATTTTTAATTAGAAAAAAAATACTTAGAAGTTTTTAATGTTTGATATAATGTACTGAGATATTTTTTCTTTTGTATATTAATATGTGAGTATTGAAAATTTGAATTTATTAATCTCTCTAATCAATTTCTGTCTCACGTTCAATTAAGTTACTACACTAGGATACTACACCATGCAAAACTCGAATTGAAAGCATACTTGGCTTGTAGCAAGGAGGTGTGTGGGTAGGAAGACCTGGTCAATCAAAAAATCCAAATAGCAAAGCAGATGTCAAGCCTATTTAGCCAATATGGCTCTGTTGAAATTGTGCAGGTATCAAAATCCAAGACCCCTTCCTTGCTAGGCCAACACGTGTGTTCCCAATGACGCCAATGGATCTTATTTGCCTCATCAACACTTCCCCAATAAAACTCATCCAAATTTGTAATTAGTCCACGAAGCTTAAACAAAAGTTGATGAGAGGCAGTGAGATCTAGAAGCGTCGTTACGTTTTTCTCCTCTTTTTTATTGGTAAGTGGAATGGGTCGAGTGTTCTTGAATTTATGAGACAATATTAGGGTGTTTGAAACAAAAAGGGTGATCTCTGCTTTTTGATATTGAAGTCAAAAGGTGATTATGTCTGATTTTGAATAGTATCAAATTTGGATAATTTAGATTCACATCATTTTGAATTCGGATAATCTGAATGCTCGTTTTTAAGCATATGGACAAAATTTGTAGTTTACTTGATTTTTTTCTTTCGAATTTCCCCTTCTAAACAAATTTGGCCACATTTATTTCTCACTCTTTATAAGGAGGTACCGAGGTATTACCCAAAATAATAAGTAAAATTCGTTTTTCTAGATAGTACTGATGTTCAATTGTGTGTATTTGCAAGTATTACATTGTTTTTTTTCTCTTAATTAACATGGCGCATTACTCGAGTTTTAAACGGGTTTCTAAGAAATTTACATCTTATAACGGCTTCGAAATTTGTGACAATGTGAGGTTTCTTGTTAGGGGTTTTGAAATTTTGATTTTCGAAATCGAGATTCGAATTTATAAGTATCTTACGGATTTGGCGGGAAGGACGTTGGAATAAGGCGGGAAGATTTGGCGGGAATAGTGGGTTGCGACTGTTATGAAGTCTGGTCACGGGCTTCTCACTTAGGCCCAATTAATGAGTGGGTCGGTTTGTATAAATAAGAGTCGTATGGGCTTTGTATTGTCATTCCATAATAATACACAATTATATTTCTACTCTCTATCATTCTTCTTCAATCTCTCTCTTATATATATTCATTTTCTTTATGTAAACTAATTTAGTACTCAATATATTTGTATTACCAATCTACAAAAAGAATAATCAAAATCGATTGTTCTGTTCAATTTTTGTAATATTTTTTAAATCATGATCAGAATATATATCAAACACACTCTATTTGGTTTTGGTGAAAGTATATTAAGATGCAGTAAAAGTATGAGTCCTTCTCCCAAATTCTATTCACATATCATACTCTACTTAAATCCATATACGATTATACATTCTATGTTTTGACCTAATATAATTATAATTTCAATCATAGCACTAACACCTCGCACATCACTAAAAAACAGCTGGAGGTAATTCTCAATTTTCTTTTAGACATCTTTCAACTTAAATTAGTATTTTTCATTGTAATATATAATATATATTTATCACCTTAGTTAAAATATGGTGCGATTTCTTGTTTTGATCCGGACACTTGTATTCATATTTCATAATAGAACGCGCGATTCTTACGTGTTTAAAATCAATTAGAAGGTTTGACCAATTGATCAATTTGATGGTTTCGTGGCGACTGGAGTATGGTACCGTATATTTTCATCAACTACAAGGACCACATCATTAAATTAGGAAGACCGGATATTTTAGGAAAAAATATTAAAAAGTCATGTTATCCAATAAAATGGACAGATCATGAAAAAGTATTATTATTAGTCCTCGATTTCCAAAACCTAACTCTTTAGTCCTTGAAACAGTTTTCGGCCAAAATTTTGCTTAAATTCCATTCGTACCTTTTAGAAAACACTCTCCACCATATTAATTTAAAGAAACAATAAATCTCAATATTGTTTTTGGAAAAGAAATAGTGACGTACATTTTTCTTTGGATGAGTGCGTACTCGTGTCACTTGCTGTCTCTTTTTTGCCTTTTGTGTCACTTTATTTATATTTATGCTTCTAATGACTGATGAGTAAACCCACAACCACATTCAAGGAACAATTAATATTAATATAATCAAATAAAGCATTCGGATTAAAGATTCCCAATCATCAAATCTGGATTAATATTCTTTGTTTATCTCCCCAAACTTGGGAAATAACAAAAGGCGATTGATAGTAATATATGGCCATTATTATCTAGACAAATCAGTACGTGAAGCCACTCTTTTCGATTTTTAATTGGCAAGTAAATTTTGTATTAATAATAATTCTCAAAACATAAACTCAAAATCTATAATTAATGTATAAATAATTTTTAATCAGTTAATCTGCGTATTTATTTGTTGATGTATGTGTTTGTTATTATCATTTAATGTTAACTTGGGAAAGGTTTGAAATATTGTCCGCTCAAGGATCAGACATCGAGGGAGTTTTTCACCAGACAAAGGAAGCACCCTTGAAAACATTTGATCAATAACTCTTTTAGTAATATTCTAAAATCTTTTATTTTGTGGTAAGGAATATCCGAGGGTAGATTCAGATTTTTAAAAATTTTCAATATTTTGGGTGTTTTTGGATTTGTTTTCGTAATTGTGAAATATATTTTCGGTTCTTTTTCCAGAATTTATTTGCCCAGGACACCTGACTCAGAACAGTAAAAGGGAAAGGTTGCCGGTTACTTTTGGTGCTCAAAGACAGAAAAAAAGGACAAAATAAAGTAGGCTCACGGCCAGTACCCCAAGTCCCAAAGTGGGCGTGAATTGCAAAATACTTGGAAGGAACACTTGGATTTTATTAATAAATTTTTAGTTGTGAAAAGTTGGGAACTATCGAGTCTTATTTTAGAACATGTTTTTTTCAATAATATTTTTTAAATTCATATAATTTAAACTTAAGTGATAAATTTTTTATCACTTGAAACGTGAGAGAGAGTGTAAGATTGGGATAGGGATTTGATCAGATTCAAAATCAATTTGGAGACAGAGGAACGGACATTTGAGAGTGAAAGAACAGTACTCCCATGCAATGTACACGAACAGAAAAATAGCAGAGGTGGTAATTAATGGTTGGTCATTAGAGGACAATGTTCTTTGAAGGGAAAGAAAAGATCTGATGTTAAGAGACAATTCAAGGCCATTTAATTTTGGCTGGCGTGAGTTGGGGTCCGAAACTTTCTAGTACCCATCTTGGAAATTGCAGAAGGTTAATAAATGGGAATTAAACAAAAACTTATTTAAAAGTTTTAAACATCTACATACTAATTATTTTTAGATTTAAGTCGGATATGCAGATTTTAATATGAGATCTGAAAAAGAAATACAAAATTTGATTTTTTTATAAATTTAATATAGTAATTACACCAATGAGTACTTTTAAAGTACAATCTCCTACCCATACTAGATAAACACCAATCAAATTACATCAAGTAACATGATAAAATTTATATAATATTTTAAGTTGGATATTGAAGATTTTAAACAAAATAGAGAGAAATATATATTGGTTTGTTTTCAGGGTTAAGTAGAAATTATCTTTCGACCTGATTAATTCAAATTTGAATTACATTGATCATAGTGACGGAGAAAAACATTTCTGCCGAAATTTGCATTACCAGTAATTTATGGTTCGAACTCCGTATTCAAAAAACATAAATTGCAAGATCAATAGTATCAAACGAGGTCGTTTATACAAATTTGAACGTGTTGCCTATCTTCACATGCAACGCCAATTAATGAGCAGATAATACGTTTCCATGTTCCATAAACATATTGTTGTTTATCCGGATGATTTACTTGATTAGGATCTAAGTCGATGCAAGAATTTGATTCTTTTTCCGTAAGACGAGATTGTCCCGTATTCAGTGCTTACAGACTATGGCACTATTGCTAATGAATGCTTATGCAATGAGTTGCTGGGATGATTTGTAAATGAGGGGAAGAGACCTATTTATAGGCTACGGAGGGAGTGGAGGCAGGCACTTCTGAGAGGACGCATCTTTTCGGCCAGCAGGCAGGTTTCCCTTCAGGCACCTGTTCGGCCAGCCAGAGACACCCCTTCACACACCAGATTCGGCATGCTCGTGACCCTTCGGTGGATAATGCCCTTTCGGCCAGTCAGGCGAGTGTCGTACCCCAAAGTGCAAAGTGTACCCCAATGCGCCCAATGCGCCATGCACACACGTACGTGCGCGCTCGGATGGTGCTTCATACCATCCTCGCATCATGTCCGAATTGTCTTTCCAGGTGGGACATTTAATGTTACACTAGCTTAGAGTTCCTCCTTATATACTTGGAAATGTTTATACCATTTTCCAATGTGGATTGGTTTTCCTCCAACCTTGGGCCTTCACACATTGGGCCTTCCCACATTAGGCCTCCTTTGCATTGAATTGTCATTTAATTCCAACACATATTATTATATAAACTTCATTTTTTGGTCCGACATGGTGGAAATGTCTAAACTACCCTCGAATCCCAAACTCAAATCTCAAACCCAAAACCCAAACTCCAAATCCAATACCCAAAACCCCCAACCTCGAACCCCTGCCCCCAGACAGCGGACCACCGGACCCCTGGACAACTGGACTCCCGGACTGCGGACCACCGGATCCCGGATCACCGAACCACCAAACCTCCGGACCCAGACCACCGGATCACTGACCTCCGGACCCCGGAGCCTAGGATCCCCGGACCACCGAACCAAGGACCCCAGACTACCGAACTCCCAGACCCCCGGACCACCGAACCCCGGACTACCAGATACCGAACCACCAGACCTCTAGACCCTCGAACTACCGGACCCCCCGACCCCAGACCAGATCACCGGACCACGAACCTCCGGACCATCTAACCACGAACCTCCGGACCACCTAACCACGGACCCAAACCATCAAACTCCCGAACCCCCGCCCTCGGATAGCGGACCACCGAACCCCCAGACCACCAGACTCTCGGACCCCCAGACCATCGGACTCTCGGACCACCGGACCACAGACTATAAGACTCGGACCACCGGACTACCAGATCAGACCACCGAACCACAAACATTTGGACCCCGAACCTTATGACCCCCAGACCACCGAACTCCCAGACCCCCGGACCGCAGACCACCGGACCCCCAGACCACCGGACCATGGACCCCAGACCATCGAACTCCCAGACCCCCAGACCACGGACCACCGGAACCCGGACCATTGACCACCAAACCACGAACTCCCAGACCATAGACCCCGGTCCACTGGATGCTCAGACCACCGACTGCTGACTCCCGGACCCCTGGACCACCGGCCTTCGGATCCCCGAACTCCGGACCACCAAACAATCAGACCCCCGGACAACCGAACCACAGACCCTAAACAACCGGACCTCTGAACCCTCAAACCACCGGACCCCCAGACCACAGACCACCAGACCCCGGACCAGACCACGGACCTCCGGACTCTAGGACTCCCAAATTATCAAACCACGAATCTCGGACCATCGAACTCCTAGACCCCCGGACCGCGAACCACAGGACCTCGGATCCTAGACCATTGGACCACGGAACCCTCGGGCCGCGGACCCCCTGACACCTGGATTGCGGACCACCAGACCCTCGGAATGCGGACCACTGAACACTGGTACCGCCGGACCCCTGAACCACAGATTCCCGGACCATCGGATCATCGAACCGCAGACCACCGGACCCTCGAACTACGGACCCCGAACAAATGGACTCCTGGACCGCCGGCCTTTGGACCCCCGTACCACGGATTCCCGGACACTGGACCCCTGGACCACTGGACCACCAGAACCCCAAGACCCCGGGAACGCGGACCCCTTGACCCTGGACTCCCGACTCTGAACCCCGACCATGGGCCCCAACTTCGGACCGCGGGCCTCCGACTGCGGACCCCAGACTCCAAGCCCCATTCTGTTTTTATTTTTGTACAGCTTAAAAAAGAAAGTCAATGAACGATATATTTTGCGAATTTTGAAATAGAACGACACTCGCATTGCGCGTGAGTATTTACTAGTATGTATTAAGGAGAGAACGGTTTTCCAAACAAAATTAAATTAACTAGTGAGTACATTGTTCTAGTTTAAGTAAATTTTGAATTCAAATTCATGCTCGAACATGGGTTAGTTGCCCCGTGGACTAGCTATCAGGTTGACTAAACAATCTGATTATGGGGTCATTAGTCATAAGAGGCTGCCTCACAAACATCACGTTAGAAAACGTGTTTAAAATAACATAAAATAAATTCATTATTTTTTATTCATCATTAATCACACGTTAGATTTCTTTTATAAGTTTAATTATACGTTAGTGAATGGAATACCATCCGTCCCGTCCCTAACTGGTTGTAAATTGAATTCCTAAAACGCTCCGATTGAATTATAATTCATCCGTAAACGATTTTTTTTTCTTCGGTTGTTCAAGAAATCTATTTTTAAACTTTCTATCTATTTCTCTTTACGACTTAAAAAGTAGAATTTGTTAATTTATTCTACGATTCGATAACATAAAAGTGTAAGCATTAATATTTTTAAATGACTAGTTATGAAGATCTGCATTTGCAAATGAAAATTTAAAAATAAATAATTCCACCGGTAAACAAAAGATAAATAATTTGCAGTACCATATTTAAAAAAATTAAACATTATAATACCACACTTATCATCCTATCAGATATCCCACAATTTCATTCTAAAAAAAAGAAGATACCCCACAATTCCATTAATGAACCATTTAACTGGAAGATTTTCTTTTTTGGCAGTAATTTTTTTTTTGCTATTAACGGGGCAAAAGTTCACTAACTTTTATTAATCAACGAGATGAGGAAATTAACGGGTACATTAGAAGAGATCACCCCATCAAATTATCCTGGTACACATTTATGCAAGATACAAAAAGAGCCGTAAACTCAAAATAATCTCAAGAGATGATCGAAGCGTACTTCAAAAGCGCACCAGTAACATATAAACCGGACAATAATAACATTGTTCTAATTTAAATAAGAAGTGAGAGATGGTTAAAGCGTGTTTCAAAAGTGCATTGACAATACATAAAGCAGAAGATAATAACATTGTTCTAACTTAAATAAGATATGTGTTTCACAAAAGTGGTATATGAATACCAACTAATATAAAGAAAACTATCATAATATAACATTCTAGAAGCAAACATCTGTTGCTTTTCCGAACCCACTTCTCTTTCTCACTCTAAAAAAGTCTCCCCCATCCCTTTCCCTCTCCTCTCTCTCTAGAAGGGGAAGACTTTTCATCCTCCCATGGCTCTCTTTCTTTCCAAATAAAATAGTTTCCATATTTCTACAACTATCTGAAAAAAAAACAAAAGAATTCCCACAATTCCAAATCCATTTAATTCCTTTCTTTTTCGCCTGCTGGCGCCACCCATTACGACCCTTTCTCGTCCCCTTTCCCCACGTCCCTCTCTCTCTCTAGCTTCCCCCCTCTCTCTCTAGAAACCATGACCTTTGACTTTGGACAATTCGTGGCGTTGTAATAGAAAAGACGCTCAATTTTCTCCCAATTATTCAACCACCATTACATTAACTCCAAGCCTATTGGGTCTACTCTTCTTCTCTTGTTCTTTCTAGATTTTCCACCTAATAGGTATATGTTTGCTCGTCCTCTCTCTAGCTGGGTTCCCTTTGGTTAAGAGCCAACTAAACCTTTTTTAGACCCTTTCAAGTAAAGATAAAGAAAGACATTAGCTTGTTCCAAGTTCACATTTTTGGGTGGTTTTTGTTATAAATTTTAATCTTTGAGATGTTTTAGCTTCTGGGTTTGGCTTGTTCTTGCAGCTGCTAGTGTTGGATTTTGTGATTAGGGTGATAGTTTGTAACTGGGTATCTCTTGGAATTGTTGATTCTTAGCTTTATGTTGTTGGTTAGGATGAGCTTGAGCTATGGATTAGGACATTGAATTCCAAGATTTGTCTGAGCCAGTTAGCTGAGTGTTTGGGTAAAACTAGGATAAAGTTGTCATGATGGATGATCCCCAGAACCCTGCTGGGAGTTCACTGAACAATGAGATCACTCTGAACTCCGGGTCCCGGAGGAGTGGTTCGTTGCATTATTCGAAGAGTTCGGGAGGGAATTCTCTAAGAGATGGGAGTATTGGGGATCTAGGGGCCAAGCCTATAAGGTACGGGTCGAGAGGGGGTGATTCTGAGGGGTTAAGTATGTCAACCAAGGAGATCAATGAAGAAGATGCTAGGTTGGTGTACTTGAACGATCCCGCGAAGACGAACGAGAGGTTTGAGTATGCTGGCAACTCCATTCAGACTGGGAAGTACTCAATCCTTACCTTCATCCCCAGGAATTTGTTCGAGCAGTTCCATAGGGTTGCTTACATTTATTTCCTCATCATTGCGGTGCTTAATCAGCTGCCCCAACTTGCCGTTTTTGGCCGGACAGCATCGATTTTGCCGCTAGCCTTTGTGCTGCTAGTTACTGCAGTGAAGGATGGGTATGAGGATTGGCGACGACATAGAGCAGACAAGATTGAGAACAATAGAATAGCTCAGGTTTTAGTCAACAATCAGTTTGAAGGAAAGAGATGGAAAGATATCAGGGTTGGCGAGGTCGTCAAAATCCACGCCAATGAAGGTATTCCTTGTGATATGGTGCTGCTGTCAACTAGTGATTCAACTGGCGTGGCTTATATTCAGACATTGAATTTGGATGGTGAATCGAATTTGAAGACTCGGTATGCAAAGCAAGAGACTCTTCTCAATGTCCTGGAAAACAAAATGGCAAGTGGGTTGATCAAGTGCGAGAAGCCCAACAGAAACATCTATGGGTTTCAGGCCAACATGGATGTTGATGGGAAGAAGTTGTCCCTTGGAGCTTCCAATATCGTTCTACGTGGTTGTGAGCTCAAGAATACTTCTTGGGCTATCGGAGTAGCTGTATATTGTGGCCGAGAGACCAAGGCTATGCTCAACAATTCAGGAGCTCCCTCGAAGAGAAGCCAGCTTGAAACACGGATGAACCGTGAGATAATCATACTCTCAGTATTTCTTATTGGTCTGTGTAGCATTGTTTCCATTTGTGCTGCTGTGTGGTTGCGACATCACAAAGATCACCTGGACACCATACCGTTTTATCGGAGGAAAAACTACAATAAAGATGATCTTGAGAACTATAACTATTATGGGTGGGGACTGGAGATATTTTTCACCTTCCTCAGCTCAGTTATCGTGTTCCAGATCATGATCCCTATTTCATTGTACATTTCCATGGAGCTTGTCCGGGTCGGTCAGGCGTACTTCATGATCCATGATGCTGAAATGTATGATGAAGTCTCCAATGCAACGTTCCAGTGCCGGGCTTTAAATATAAACGAAGATTTGGGGCAAATAAAGTATGTCTTCTCCGACAAAACTGGTACTCTTACTGAAAACAAGATGGAGTTTCAGTGTGCGAGCATATGGGGGGTCGACTACAGTGGTGGAAAGGCAAGCTTGCCAGAAGAGCAAGCATACTCCGTTCAAGGTAATCGGGTTTAGTACTTTAAAACATTTTGAAAATTCAAGCCGATGCTTGCATTTTGTAATCCTATTTATATGTTTGTTAAAATATTCTTTTTCGGACAGTGGATGGCAATACCGTGAGTCCAAAGATGAAGGTGAAGGTGGACCCTCAGCTTCTACAGTTATTAAGAAGTGAAACGCATACAGAGAACGGAAAACACATACACGATTTCTTCCTTGCTTTGGCAGCGTGCAATACTATTGTGCCACTTCAGGTTGACACATCTGATGCATATGTGAAGTTGATGGATTACCAAGGCGAATCTCCTGACGAACAAGCACTGGTTTATGCTGCGGCTGCATACGGCTTTATGCTAATTGAAAGGACTTCTGGTCATATAGTTCTTGACATTCATGGCGAAAGGCAAAGGTATACTATTTTCTCATTTTTTTTAAGAATTGTTAAGTTTGCTGATTTCCATGCCTTAAGACGAACTAACCTTAAAAGAGCAATGTAAATTATCTGTAATTAAACTGAAAGCATTTATGCCCTCTATTTTCAGAGCCCCGGTAGGTCTCTAGATTAATGGCTCTTATACTATTTTCCTTGTTGCCTTATTTCAGATACAACGTTCTGGGGTTGCATGAGTTTGATAGTGACCGGAAGAGAATGTCCGTTATTCTAGGCTGCCCCGACAAGACTGTGAAAGTCTTTGTAAAGGGTGCTGACACCACCATGTTCAGTGTTATCGAGAAGTCTTTGAACATGGATGTCATCCGTGCAACGGAGGCCCATCTGCACAAATTTTCTTCTCTGGGCTTGAGAACACTTGTTGTTGGGATGCGAGAGTTGAGTGATGCGGAGTTTGAGCAGTGGCACAGTTCCTTTGAGGCAGCTAGTACAGCATTAATTGGCAGAGCTGCTTTGCTTCGCAAAGTTGCCAGTAACGTAGAAACTAATCTTAGAGTGTTGGGTGCTTCGGCAATTGAAGATAAATTGCAGGAAGGGGTTCCGGAAGCCATAGAATCTCTGAGGATGGCAGGGATCAAAGTATGGGTTTTAACCGGGGATAAGCAAGAAACCGCTATATCAATTGGTTACTCCTCAAAGCTCTTGACGAGCAAAATGACCCAGATTATAATTAACAGCAACTCAAGGGAGTCATGTAGAAAGGGTTTTGCAGATGCGTTGGCCATGTCGAAGAAGCTCGTGAATATGTCAGGTGGTGCAGGCTATACCGGAGGAAGTTCTGGAGCTTCTTCTAGCCAGGTGGCCTTGATTATAGATGGTACCAGCCTTGTCCACATTCTTGACAGTGAACTCGAAGAACAGGTAAATTAATTCAAGCTAGCGCCTCTCGAAATTTCAGAACAATTTTTATCATTCTTGTCTGATGTGTGTTTCCTGTGTTGCAGCTCTTCAAATTAGCAAGTTATTGTACCGTGGTCTTGTGCTGTCGGGTGGCTCCTTTGCAGAAAGCTGGAATTGTCGCTCTTGTGAAAACCAGAACTTCTGACATGACACTCGCAGTTGGCGATGGTAATTTCTGTCCTGTTATATATGCATGATCTTGGTTTTCCTGTTCTGATTCTTACAGTCACGCTGTCCTTTTACAGGTGCCAACGATGTTTCTATGATCCAAATGGCGGATGTTGGAGTTGGCATTAGCGGGCAGGAGGGCCGGCAAGCTGTTATGGCATCAGATTTCGCGATGGGACAATTCAGATTCTTAGTTCCACTTTTGCTGGTGCATGGCCACTGGAATTACCAACGGATGGCCTATATGATAATTTACAACTTCTACAGAAATGCAGTGTTTGTACTTATTTTGTTTTGGTAAGTAGTACTCTTGCTTCGATTTCGTTTTATGATCAGACATAATCGAAGTTGCTATCAATTTCTCTGTGTTCTTGTTTTACTCTATATAGGTATGTGTTATTTACTGCTTTCACGTTGTCGACGGCGATCAACGAGTGGAGCAGCGTGCTGTATTCTATTATTTACACATCTCTGCCAACCATTATCGTCGGCATTCTCGACAAGGATTTAAGTCGACGAACACTTATGGATAATCCTCAGCTCTATGGATCCGGGCATAGACAAGAGGGCTACAACTCGAAGTTGTTTTGGCTAACCATGGCGGACACCTTGTGGCAAAGTATTGTGGCCTTTTTCATCCCTCTCTTTGCTTACTGGGCCAGCGAAATTGATGCACCGAGCATAGGAGATATCTGGACACTCGCGGCTGTTCTTTTGGTTAATCTGCACTTGGCAATGGATGTCATCCGCTGGACGTGGATCGTCCATGCTGCAATTTGGGGATCAATTATAGCCACTGTCATTTGTGTCGTTGTCATTGATGCCATCCCCAGTTTAGTTGGTTTTTGGTAAGCTCTCTTCTCCTCTTATCAGATATTTAACCATCACCTACTCTTGCAATTATAGAAAAGACTAGCTCGGTTCTTTAATGCGGTTGAAGAGTAAATCCATTAATTTGTCATCGTTTTCTGCTGATAAAGTTGCATCGAGCGAGTGGAACCTCATTTGAAACGATTGAAACTTTGTACTGTTCTAATGTTTTCATCTCATTTGCAATTTTGCAGGGCCATCTTCCACACATCCGGCCAGGCATCTTTCTGGCTGTGCTTGCTCGCCATAGTCGTAACGGCTCTAGTCCCTCGGCTCGTCGTCAAAGTACTATACCAATACTACAGACCCTCCGACATTCAAATAGGAAGTGAAGCAGAGAAATACGGCGGCCTAAGGGACGCCGGAAACGTAGAAGTAGAAATGAGCCCGATGGACGACCTTACGAGGAGGTGACACGGTACATTCGTCCCTCGACCATCTCCTCCATTCATTTTTGTAAAATTGGTTGTATTCTTTAGAGCATGCATATCTCTTGGCTGCCAAAAATTCCATTGGTTAGTACTCGGAGTAGGTTCTTATCGTATACAAATACGTAGTCCCGTATATCGAATCTGTATATCGATAATCGAAAGTAAATTAGCAAGTGTACAACAGGATAGACATTGGGATCATGTATTCCAGCTTTACTTTCATTAAGAAGCTTGTGAAAGTATTGATCATGGAGGTGTTGGTTTCCTTGCAAGTGATGGTTTGGGTGATGTTTCAATTCTCAGAAACCCTCCTCCTTAGTGATGCAACGTTTGAGATGTGTTTTCCCTTTTTTATGAACAAGTAACTCTGTATAGTCAGTGTAGAATTTCGTGTAAGAGTACGAGATTGCAGTCGATGATCTCGTTAAAATTCGGTCGCAGTAAAATTCAATTGGAATAAATCATAGCAGGAAAAGATATTGAAATTAGCTGCTAACTTGTAATTCTACGCTCCACACCTTGTATTACATATGCATTGAAGCCTCGAAGATTTATATTGCAATGGTCCCCCCTTTATGAAGAGTGTTCTCATTTTTCTTTCTGACCGAAAAAGACCTGGGTACTTAGAATGGATCACTATCGAGTCAAATTTTAGGATCGTATTTGAACTAAATCTCAAGTAAATCTAAATCATACTACTACTTGGACAAACTTCAAATTAGCAGACCCTCTACATTAAATTGCAAGGTAAAATATAAATTAAGAGAGGTGCTTTACAATTTCGAATAATGTAAGAGGGTGGAGTGGTCCAATAATATGGAACATCAAATCTGACACTACATTTGTTGGTCTACCACATCGCTGGAGACCTAATCCATCTAATTCGCAGCCACATCAATTGTAATAGTTAGCACTGGAGACCCAAGATTAGTGGTGAGATAGGGACCACAGATAGCTTCTCTCTTCTGGAAATTTGAACTTTAGACGTCAAGTTTATTGACCATAGTCGTACAACGACAAACCAGATGTCCATGATGGATATGTTATAGATTTCTCTTCATTTTTTGTTGTTGTATATCTTATTTAAACAATCTATACTCTAGTTGGATATAAATATACATAACGTTAAAATTTTCTTTATCAAATTTTAATATGACTTTTTTTAAAGACTCAAAATTTCTGTTTAATTTCTCTATGAAAATCATGTTATAGGTGTTAGCATATGTACAAATTATACCGAGAATATATTTTTATTTCGACATAATATGTATGACTGATCAGAATTGTTTATGATGATGCATTTGAAATATCTTACAAAGTTGTGTTCTGCTCTAATCTAAGATCAACAACAAATAAACTTGTATTCTTCATACGAGATTACATAATCGTGGTTTATAAATTAGAAGAAGTGAAAATAATCTACTGTCGTACTAGAAATTTCATTTTCTAATTCAAAACTATGAAGTTAGGATCTTTCCGTTAGTCATGTGACAATTCCATAAGAATGGGAAGGAAAATAACATTATGAGTGTAAATGGAAAATTTCTGATTAATAATATGAGTAGGAAAAAGTCACGAACGCCGTCTAAGTACGAGAAATCAAATTTTGACTTCCAACTTCTTTACGGAAGACAAATTTCATCATCCGTAATCTAGGGTTAAAGAAAATTGGACATGATTTGCAATTCAGTTTCTCTAGGATTTTGGTCATACTTTTTACATTAATATCCCTAAAAAAAATCCCTCAAAAAAATATCATACCTACGGAATTATGGTCTTCGACCATTGACTACTTCAGCAGAAAATTAACGCACGCAAACCTTTTGGTCATCGAATATAATTCCGTGAAGCTCAATAGTTTTGACATCTGGCAAGAAATGGTCCGGGACGTTGTTTCTCAGCATCCGATCTTCAAACCTAAAGATTTATTCATCACCAGAATAGAATTCATACGATGATTCATCATCTGATGACTGCGAGAAATTAGAATTTGCAGTAATTAAAATTTAAGAGGAAGAAGTTATTCATGCAACTGTTACAACCAAAAAACTGGAATGGCAGACATATTCCTTTCATTCTTCATGGAGGAAGGTAAAAGCCTTATAGAAGCGGAGAGCAGAGTTGATTGTTCCTTAATCCTGTAGACGATTAAAGAATAAATATGTTTTGGATTAAATCTCACCAGATCAAAATGTGTATCCAAACTCTTCAAATTAGGTGAACAATGACGAAGACTACAAACATTACCTCATCGATAAGCACTTTGAGGACCGAGCACTTTCGGTGAGACAATGTGGCGCACAAGGATTCTATCTCCATTTTTTCAGGACCCTTAAGAAATGAACAACAAAAGAGAGAGAATGAAATCAGAATGAATCGATTGAACTTGCTACATTTCATGAACAAAATAATAAATCAGCAGCGACCTAGCAATCCTGAGATCGCGAGTTCTTCTACTGGCATAAGTAATATTTTAATAATAAAATTTAACTTATTAGAAAAAATAGTTGGCTTAATAGAACTAAGATTCATACATCATAGACAATTAGCTTATCGACAATTTCCTTTACTGTATTTAATATCACCCAACAGAAATGCACTAGCAATATTTAAGTGCAAAGGTTCTAATAGTTTCAACTCTTCAATCAGGCACATTTATATTGGAAAATATATGCATATAATTGACCAGACAAAGTGATTGGTGTTTATTAGAGTAGTTACTGAGTAGCAACTAATGCGGTAAAAAAAAGGTTGGAAATGATCAAGTGACTATAGGTAAGAGCGCTAATCTTGCTAAGATAACATTATCAGACATATTATCACTTAATTCCTAGCATCATACTTAAGAATCAGAGCTCCCTATAATTTACATGGTCAACGATACCAAAAGATAATGAGTTGGCAAAATACGATATCATGAGATGTATTCAAATTCCTAATGTAGAGAATAGGAAAAAAATTACCCCAGAGCAGCGAAATACAATATGTAATTCCTGGGAATGTCCGACCCTCTCAAAAAGCTCCTTCAGTGCATTTTGAAACATCCAACCAGCACCATGGCGATAATACCCGAATAAGAAATCTAGACGAACGCGGACCAAAGATAGGATGTCAATAAGTTTACAACTATTCCAAAACCAATATCCCAAAATCTCCAACTCCTCGAGTTGAGGAGCCCTCACATGAAACTCCAACTTATTGTAACCCACAAAATCATAGTTAGTGTGATCTAACACTAATCTCTTCAACTTCTCGTGAACAATGTGCACCCCTCCGGACAAATGAACACGACACAACGACAATGACTCAAGTGAGGGACATCCCGACAACACATCCTCAATCTCCCCTTTCATACGCCCATGTGTTACATCCAAAACCCTGAGCGACCCCCAATTCACCCTCCTCCTAGGAAAAAAGTTACAATTTTCCGTTCTCAGTTCTCTCAAGGAACGCTGGTAGTACAAGTACTCGGGCAGAACGTAGATCCATCTCAGACCTGACAAGTCCAAGCTTAGATCCTCCACGTTGCGTGTCGCCGCGTGATCAACCAACATATCCACCATCTTAGAGTCTACGGACTCGAGGTCTTCGAGCTGAAGGTGGAATTTGAAGATTCTGGGGGCGGCATGGAAGGATAGGGTTCTGTCCACGGACAGCATCTTAGGGCCGAGGTAGAGCTCGAGGTCGGGAAGGTGGGTCCACATGCGATGCCATCGCTTCGACAAGATGCTGGTTCTGATTGCGTCTTCGGTATCGAGGAGGGAAAGGATGCGGATTTGGACGCAGTCTGGTAAGTCGCTGATACGGTCAACCGGCTGTTGAAGTTTTAGCTCGTTGTTTGTTGTCCCCATTCTTGCTTGGCTGCTTCTGGCTTCCTCCCGGGGAAGGCGGAGGAGGAAGAACTGAGATTTTGGATGTTGGAGGCGCTGACAAGAGTGGAGAAAGGGCCAAAACTGACAAAACTAGGGCAAAAGAGAGTATATGATTAGAAATTGAGTAAAATATTAGGGAAAACTTTAATGTAGTACTTGTAATTTGACGATTATATATATATATATATATTCATATAATTTAAAACTCATCAAAATAGTTTTTGTGATTTCAATGGAACTTCATGAGCAGTTAGGAGTGAGTATTAAGATAATTCAAATTTAAATTATTCAAATTTGTTGTTATCTAAATTATCCAAATTGATTATTTCACTATCCGAATCTGAATCGAAGAATAAGTTGTCCAAAATATAAAATCTGATTTTTTTTAAGACTTGAATACTATCATCCAAAAGATCTGAAATTTAATTGTTGGGGCAATTTTGTAAAGTTGACTGATTTACTTGGTAGTGACAGTCAACACCCCATAGGAATCCCATTGAAGCATCGGTGTTCACCCTCTCGATAAACAACGAATCCTAGTTCAACCCTAATCAGAAGACAAATGTCACGTACTTGGGACTATACTAAGCTACAATTAGTCAATTACTACTATTTATACTATGGCTTATTACAGAACAATTGCTGCTATTATTTCCAATTGTCACTACAGTCCCAAGTACGTGACAAGAATTAATAAAAAAAGGAGTTAAGTTATCAACAACCTCCAAATCATCCCGACCACCACTATCACCATCAATCCCCACCTGAAACCCAATTAAGGAAAAAAATTTGAAGACGAAGAAGGGAATGAGATGGAGCGGAAAGCCAAGATTGAACCAAGGAGGAGTGACTAGCAAAAAATGTTAGGGTTTTATGAGAGTTGAGCGGCAGGGATGGGGGAGAAGCGACCAATAGATACGAGATTTCAAAAGATTTGTCTAATGCCGTGAAAATCAAGCCCAAAAGTCCATGGCAGCTTAGGTGGGTCCACATGTCTAATGCCGTGAAAATTAGCCCAAAAGATTTATCTAATTTTAATATTTCGGATAATTCGAATTTACGATTTTGTTATCCAAATCCAAACTAAAATTTTAGATGATTCGTATTCGAATCTAAATCCAATTTATTTTTGCATATCGGATAATATGCTCATGCCTACGAGCATCTGCCGACTTTGCCAGCCCTATGTCGTGACACTTGAGATTTTTTCTTCATGACATGGCGTGCCATCAATGAGTCCGATATCCAAGTGGCTTTTAGTAAAATGCCAAAATATCCTAACATTCTTAATAAATTTTCAAAAATCCCATTTAAACTCTCTTCACCTTTGTTCTCCCTAACCTCCTTCTCCAAGCCCGACTCCCTCGCCGACGCCACCACCCACGTCCACAAGAACCTCATCCTGCTCACTGTCGTTGACATTAATGGTCGGCCTGGCAGTTGTCTACATCCACAGTGCCTTCCAAGACTGAGTTTAGCTTAGGTGTAACAATAACGGCACCAGGATGGGCAGACCGGTAAAAGAATAAGGAGTGTTGGGGGTAGAGAAGAGTCCCGAGGTCAAGGAGGTGGACGAGGGGCAGGATGGTAAATTCGTTGAACTGGACGAGGGGTTCTCCTTTGAGCATGAGGATCCCCTGAGGGTGTCGACGACGACGGTCTTAATTTGGGGAAGAGGGTTTGGTTTGGGAAAATATGTGGGTGCGTCTTAGCTTGGGAAAATCTGAGTTTTTTAAAAATTTTAAATAAATTATTTACTCTTTTCGTAATTTATTCATACGCCACATTTTTATCCCCTCATTATCGACTAGGCAGTTCACGTAGTCGTTAAAATGTCTCACGGAAAATATTTTTGAGCAAGTGTCTGGGGCCTGAGTAATAAAAGTTAAAAAAATTGAACGTGTTTTATATATTTTATTATTTTAAACCACAAAGTATCAAAATAAGAAACTTTGATATTACAAAATACAAAATTACATTTTTTCCCTAAAAACTAAAATTATAAAATTATGAATTGGTGTTCGAGTGTTCAACAAGTTATTTATTTATCACGCTTCAAAAATTTTGAATTTTTTTTTTACAAAATTGAGATTTTGGTGTGCTAGGAAGTCTACTGGTTTTCTTAATTATCATTATTTTTTAAACTATGTCACCGCCATGTGGCAGAAGCAGGAGATGAGCGGGTCGACTCAGCTTATTTTTTTAAGGGGAAACACCTACGATTATTTGGATCTACTGCTTGGTTTACAGAACGACCGGATGTCGATAGGCGTGAGGATCTTTGATGCTGTGGTTTTTCCCCCATGGGCCCGACACCGGGGGAGGAAATTTTGTCTTTTCCAGTTTGTTGGTATGACGGTGTGCACCAACGTCGATAGTATGTCGGCGTGTCGGCGAACACTAGCTGAAAGTCCGGCTAGCGATGTGACGGCGAGGATGCCGGCTGACAGTCAGGAAGGGAAGGGAGAGGGGAGGAAAAGTAGTGGCAGGTGGAGATGGGAGGAAGAGTAGGGGCGGCCAGAGATGGAAGGAGGACCAGCGATGGTCGATATCATCTCTTTCAGTGATTCAGTGTCACGGTAATGTTTGAAAACGACGCCGACTCACACACCGAGTCGGTTAGTTTGCATCGACATCGACCCAAATACTGATCGGTGTGACAGTTTGCCTTTTTCAACCGTTCGAGTTTGTTTCGGTGTGACGATTTATCGGGTTCAGACTCACCCCGAGTCGATCGGTCCAATTGGTTCAAACAATATATTTTTATATTATATAATAATATTTAATATAAAATATATGTTCTCACCTTTCCCTAGGCTCATGTATGCCGAATTTGAGCTTTCTAGGAAAGTAATTTCAACTTCCAACATAAAAGCTTTGAAAGAAAATTTAAACTTCCAAGAAAAAGAGCGATATTCTTTTTAAATTTAACTACTAAATCATAATCCAAGTGAATGATTTTTTCGACATCATGTTGGTTTTTGGGGTCCGTTAAAAAAAACACATTCTGGTATTCATCTAGAATACAAAAAAATTACCTATCATGCGCTACCGCATGGCGATGGTTTTCTCGTCAAATATAACGTGACGAGATTTTTTCTCATCACACCGCTTGACAAAAAAAATTTACGGCAAATTAATGTCGTGTCCCTCGAGTTTGACTAAATCGATGATTTAGTCCTTCATATTTCAAAAATTATTTTCACATCTCCCATATTTGATTTTATTATACGTTAGGGTCCCTGGCTGATGTTATCCACTCCTTTTTTTCATTTTTGTCACTGACCAAACTACCCTTAAAAATAAAAAAAAAATCATCATCTTCTTCCTTTGTCTCCTTCAACTGCCGGAGCCCCACCTTCTCTTTCCTAATCGCGACTAAATGTCGCCGTCGGAACCAAAACTCGCAGGAAATTAACCCTCGTGTTTGACTGACCCTCGAGCAGCATCAGAGGTGGCCTCGAAGCACCGGAAGTCGAGGAGGGCAAAGCCGTCGAGGAGAACCCCGCCACCTCCTTGAGACCCTTTTCCTCCTTGTGGAGGGCGAACCCCTGCACAACGGGTGGGAAAGCTATGGCAGCATAAACACTGGCTTCACTAAGGTCTCTAATGGCTTCTCACTATCCCCTACTCGACGCTCTCGTCGTTCTATAGCGGTGGGCGTACGTTTCTGGATTCACCGGAAGCGTAAGTACTAATCATCCTCCAACCCGTACATTAATTACTTCAATTAACCAAGTGGTTCACTTGGTGATTTCGAGCAGAGCGCACAATACCCCTCTCGTCGTCGTTTCACGCGGCTCCAACAGTGCCGGGTAGTGAGGAGTCAAAGATGAATTGGTTGGGAAAGGGACGAAGCAAAGAGGGGAAATCAATTTGGGGATGAATTCTATCAAAGGGAAAAACCTAAAATCGGATTATTATTCATATTGTTTAGATTAACAGCAAGAAGCCTAGCCGCGGTAGCTTCTCCTCCTTTTCGATTAGCCTTGTCAGGCTAGGTCCGGTCTGGCTCTCATCGGAGCTCGACCCTCTGGCGTCGCCCTTCTCCTCGTCTTCGTCTCGGCTCCTTCCCCAGGTTTTGGTTCATCTTTTGGCAAGCCCATGGAGTTTGTTCTCTAGTGTTGATTTCAGATGAAGTAATTTGCTTAGGGTTGGGTTGGGTGGTTCCGATGATGCCGTGGATTCGTCGTTGTGGTTCTGCGACGTGGACGAATTTGGGGATTTGTGTTCTTTTGGGTTGGAATTTTTTGATTTTTTTCTCCGGAGGATGGAGACGATGATTTTTTATTATTTTGTAAGGGTGTTTTTGTCATTTCACTGAAAGAAAAGGAAAAAAATTGTTGACGTCAGTGAGGGACCCGAAAGTATAATAAAATCTAATACGAAAGATGTGAGAATAATTTTAGAAATACGGGAGACTAAATTATCAATTTAGTCAAACTCAAAGGACACCATAATAATTTGCCCAAAAATTTATCGTCAATTTATGGAATGAAAAATATTTTCAAAATTTCGGGCAACGCCACTTGTTGAGGATTTATGGCTAATTCAACAAATTAAATGAAAGACAAAAAAAATTCAAACGCCACTTATGGGCACTTATGAGGATTTATGGCTAATTGAACAATCACTGGTTTATGCTGCGTCCGCATACCACTTTTTGCTAATTGAAAGGATTTTTGGTTCACCCAGTTAGGCTGTCATTTGGACGAAACGTTTTTCTTTTTACAATAATAATTATTAAATAAAGTAAAATAAATTTAATTTAGCATAAAATAATAAAATACTGAATAAGTTCAAATATTTATCAACTTTAGTATACAATTTATCTACAAAAAAATTTCAAACATTAATTTAACAAGTCTAGAAGTACATGAAGATGATACACCGGCCAGTATGATATAACGGGACATGCCAGTATGATATAAATGGCATGCCGGTATCACATAACTGAGCATGTCAGCGCGGTCCCTTTTACTCCAAACCGTTCGGAATCATTTCCTTTACTCCGTACCAAATCCAAAGCCCGGTTGGATATGACCACATATAACGACAAATTTTTTTATTTATCAATATTTAACATGACTGTGTTTTCAAGACTTGAGTCTCTTATTTAATTTTTCTTCGAAAATTATGTTATGCCGTGATGTTAGCGCACGTGCAAAATATACGGAGTATTCATTTTGACTGACCACAGTTGTTTATGACGATGGCGTTTGAGATATCTTACAAAAAATTTTTTTTGACAAGTAGAGATCTTACAAAGTTGTCTTCTGCAATAATCTAGGATTAACAGCAAATAAATTCGTATTCTTCAAACGGGATTCTATACAATTGTGGTTTATAAATTCAGAGTCGTGAAAATAATCCGCTTTCCTATTAAAAATTTCATTTACTAATTCAAAACTACGAAGCTGGGATCTTTCGGTTAGTGATGTGACATTCTGTACGAAAGGGAAGGGAAATAACATCGACTCTGAATGGGAAGTTTCTGCTTAATAATACGTGCAAGAAAAAGTCACCAGCGCCGTTTTAAGTACGAGAAATTAAATTTTGGCTTCCAACTTCATTACGTGCAAGAAAGTGACGGAAGCCAAATTAGATCATCCGTAATATATTGAACTGGACGTGATTTGCAACTCAGTTTCTCGAGCATTTTGGTCATACTTTTTACATCTAATATCATACCTACAAAATTATGATCTTCTTAAGGGCCATTTGCCACTTCAGCAGAAAATTAACAAAAGGAAACCTTCTGCCATCGAATATAATCCCGTGAACAAAATGATCTGCGGCGTTGTTCCTCAACATCCGACCTTCAAAGCTATAGATTTATTCATCATCTGATGACTGCGGGAAACAATTTATGTTAGAATTTGTAGTGATTAATATTTAAGAGGAAGAAGTTATTCATGCAACTGTTACAACAAAAAATCTGGGATGGCAGATATATTCCTTTCATTCTTCATGAAGGAAGGTAAAAGCCTTATAGAAGTGGATAACAGAGTTGATTGTTCCTTATTCCTATGAACGATTAAAGAAAAAATTTTCTTTTGGATTAAATCTCACCAAATCAAAATGTATCCAAACTCTTCAAATTAGGTGAACAATGACGAAGATCACAAAAATTACCTCATCAATGAGCACTTTGAGGACCAAACACTTCCAGTGAGATAATGTAGCACACAAGGATTCCATCTTCATTTTCTCAAGATGCTTAAGAAATGAAGAACAACAGAGAAAGAATGGCATAAGAACGAATCGATTGAACTTGCTAGTTACTACATTTCATGAACAAAATAATAAACCAGCAGGGACTCACTTAAGTAATGAATCATAGGTTAAGGGAACTAAGATTCATACATCATAAACAATAAGCTTATCAACAAATTCGTTTAGCGTGCTTAATATCACCCAACAGAAATGCATTGGCAATATTAAAAGTGCAAAGGTTCTAATAGTTTCAACTCTTGAAATTTCAGGTATATTTGAAAATTTGTGCATTTAATTGACCAGACAACGCAACTGCAACTGTGGTTTATTAGAGTAGTTACCGAAGTGACTAATGTGGTAAGGAAATAGTTAGAAATGATCAAGTGACTATAGTTGAAAGAGGTAACAACTTGGAGCAGTAATCCTTCTAGCAGGCTAATCATTAGCTTTTGCTCTCACCAAGCAACATGATAAAAGATAAGCACAGTAATCTAACAACGGTAAGTATGGTGAAAGATTTTATCAATTCTAACACATACATACAGCAGCGTCCCGGCATCATTTTTAAGAATTAAAGCTCCCTGTATTTACATGTTCAACGATAACAAAAGATAATGAGTTGTCAAAATACGATATCATGGGATGGATCCAAATTCCCAAAGTAGAGAACAGGAAAAAAATTACCCCCAAGCAGTGAATTACAATATGTAACTCCCGGGAATGTCGAACCCAATCAAAAAGCTCCTTCACTGCGTTTTGATGCATCCCACCGCGGTATAAGCCGAAGAAAAAATCTAGACGAACGCAGACCAAGGAATGGAAGTCAATCAGTTTACACCTGGTCCAAAACCAATATCCCAAAATCTCCAACTCCTCGAGCCGAGGAGCCCTAACATGAAGCTCCCTGTAATCCACAGGCATAAAAATGTTATCTAACAGCAATCTCTTCAACTTGTCGTGAACAATGTTCATCCCACCGAACAAATAGACACGATGCAGGGACAACGACTCAAGCGAGGGACATCCCGACAACACATCCTCAATCTTCCCTTCTATAAGCCCTCCCACGACATTCAAAACCCTAAGCGACTCCCAATTCACCCTCCCCTTGGGGAAAAAGCCACAAGATGTCATTCTCAGCTCTCTCAAGGAACGCGTAGTACAAGTTCTTGGGGAAAACGTATGTGTTGCTCAAACCTGACAAGTCCAAGCTTAGATCCGCCACGTGGCGTGTCGTGGCGTGACCAACCAACAGATCCACCATCTTAGAGCCTACGGACTCGCAGTCTTCGAGCTTGAGGTGGAATTTGGAGATCGTGGGGGCTGCGTGTAAGGTTAGGGTTCTGTCGACGGACAACATCTTAGAGTTATTCATGCGGATGAGGTGGAGCTTGAGGTCGGGCACGTGGGCCCACATGCGATGCCACCGCCGCGACAAGACGCTGGTCCTGACGGCGTCTCTGGTATCGAGGAGGGAAAGGATGTGGATTTGGACTTCTTCGGGTAAGTCGCTGATATGATCAACCGGCTGTTGAGGTTTTAGCTTGTTGTTTGTTGTCGCCATTTTTGCTTGGCTGATTTTGGCTTCCTTGGAGGAGGAATTGGGAGGCGGGGACGCGTGGGAAAGGGAAACTAGGGTAAAAGAGGGTAAATATTCTTAGAAATTGAGTAAAAGGGAAAACTTTACTCCGGTACCTGTAGTTTGACGACTTGCTATATGTAGTCATTGTAATTTTAATGGGACTTCACAGACAGCTTACTGACTTTGCCGTCCGGTGTTGCTCCCTGCCCGCTGTCGTCCCTCTCAGCCCGCAATTGACCTCCTTCCCCTAGCCGTCGCCGCCATCTGGTTCTCCTTCGCCCGCTGTCGTCCTCCGTCGTCTTTTGTGGACGTTGGTGGTCTCAGACGGGGGTGGTCGTCATCGACCTCCCCCTGGCCGGCTAGTCCCTTGTTCCCTTTCGGTTTTTTCCTTGTGTTCGTCTGTTTTATTTTCTTGTTCTTTGATGTATTGCCCAGATCCACTTGTGTTTCGTGGTTCTTTGGTTTTGTGTTTTACTTCTCTGTACTTTTGTGAGTTTCTCGCTACGATTTGGTGTCATGCTGTTGGCTCTGCCTGGGTCAGATTTTTTCGATCACGGTTGACTCTGTTAAGGGGGCCCTTGTTGAGCCGCACCTTGTGTGTGGTTCAACATATCTCAGTTGACTTTCTAGTTAGCAGTTTGAAGGTCCGGTCGTTCGCAACTCTTGTAGTTATTTGCTCGACCAAATTGACCACTGTTACCGTTACTGTTACTCTTCAACAGTATGGTACCTTCGTTGTAGCTTGCATCTCTTGTTTGTCCTTTGTTTTTGCTTCGTTGTTCCTGTCTTGTAACCTCTATTTTAATGTATGATCTTCGGGTCGCTTTCCTTAAAAACAAACTGTGCCTGGCCTTATGTCAACCCGATATCCAAATGAGTTTTGGTAAAATATCAAAATGATCCTAATATTCTTAATAAAATTTTAAAAATCCCATTTAAACTCTCTTAAGCTTCGCTCTCCCTAACAGCCTTCTCCAAGTCCGAGTCCCTCGCCGACGCTGCCACCCATGTCTTCAAGAACCTCATCATGCTCACTGCTGTCATCTTCCTCACTAGCGTCGGTTCGCTCCTTGTCTTGACATTAATGGTCAGCCTGGCGGTCGTCTACATCCGCAGTGCCTTCCACGGCCGAGTTTAACTTCCACGGCCGAGTTTAACTTAGTAATTTCCAATGTATTGGAGTCGTAATTGGATATGGTCTACTTAATTGCAAGAGGGAGATCGAACTGGCACCTTCCCTTTCCTCAACTATGTTCTCCCAAATCCCCAAATCATCTAAATCCTTACTGCCCTGGTTGGTTCCTAATCCGCCCTCCGAGAAATGGCCACGGAGAACAAGAAAGCACGCGACGACGAGCATGAAGAATCACTAAACGACCTCTTTGCCATGCTCAAGACTGATCTTCAGGTAGAGATGTTAAAGGAAGAACCTTATTAGCGCTTGACATGCCGCGAATCTTATTGAAAGAGAGAGGTGCCCTTGGGAACACGGATATAGATGGTGCATGGCTGTCGTCATCTCGTGCCGTAAGATTTTGGATTTAGTCCCGCAATGACCTCAACCCTTGTGTTGATTGGAAACCCTAATTTATTTGCTCTGTTCTATACTCGAGTTGGATATGACTAGCGGGTAACAACAAAGTTTTTCTTATCAAGATTTACCATGATTGTGTTTTATAAGACTCGAGACTCCTATTTAATTTCTCTATGAAAATTATGTTATATAAATGTTTTTGTTGGATTATGAGTATGTTTTCCGATATGGATGACTAGTAATCAAGTCCAGCCGTGATCAATCAATGATATTAGCATATGTGCAAAATATACTAAAATATATTTTGATTTTGATATGATATGTGAGACTGACTAGAGTTGTTTATGATGATACGTTTATCTTACAAAGTTGTCTTTTGCTCTGATCTAGGATTAACAACAAATAAACTTGTATTCTTCGGGATAGTAGTTTATAAATTCAGAGTTGTGAATGTAATCTGCTGTCGTATTAGAAATTTCATTTACTAATTCAAAACTACGAAGCTAGCATCTTTCTGTCACTGATGTGACATTTCGCAGGAATGGGAAGGGAAATAACATTATGAGTGTGAATGGACAAGTTTCAGCTTAATAAGTGTAAGAAAAAGTCACTAACGCCGTCTGAGTCCGAGAAATGAAAATATGACTCTTTGCACTTGCAACTTCTTCTTCTTTTTTTGAAAATTAGAATTATATTGATATTGGTGTTATATACAAGTATGCAAAAGGGTGAGAGACTCTCGCACACAAACCGTGGAGAGAACATCACTGATCTCTGTACAACCTACTACCAAAGTAGCAGGAAAGAGGTCAACCAAGACACAAAACTAAAGCTAAAAATAGAGATTTCTCCTGCATTTAACCAACATGGAAATGCCAGAGAAATCTCCACAAAGCCAAACGAGAGTTCCAAGGCCCACCAACAACGGAGCCCACCAAAAACCAAAAGGGCCGAGAGGCACCCCCATCCTGCACCGTAGCTACGCCATAAGGTTTTACAACACCAAAAACAAGTCTTGCCTGCAATAAAGATCTCTAGTTCCTGCCCAGTTTTGCCATTCCATGGCATTTCTTAGGATATCTGCAATCAGGGTGCCAATGTTGGGGAACGTTCCTTGAAAGATTACCTTGTTGCGAAGAATCCAGATGCCCCATATAATAGATGCGAAGATAGTGTACCAAATTTTACTATTAGCATCTCCGCTTCTTACCAGCCCCATCCAAAGTTCTAATAACCCCTCCAAACGACCGCCAGAGACCAAAGAGATGCAAGCTAAGTGATTGAAATGGTTCCAAATTTGAGTCGCAAAAGGACAGCCCACGAAAAGGTGACTCGCTGTCTCGAGAAGGGGGGGGGGGGGGGGGCGAAGCCTGTTGCGAGAGCAACCCCAGCCGAAGCAAATTGGCCCTAGTTGCAATCCTATCCTGCAGGGCTTGCCAAAGAAAGCAGGAGATCTTGTACGGGATTAAGTTGACCCGATCCTTGCTCATTACTTCAGGTGAGTAGAATCTGAGACCCGCAAAAGCCTGAGAGTATAGGCTCTTTACAGTAGTATCATGGGCCCACTTAATAGTATCGCGGCCAAAATCTCGAGGATAGACGTACTGAATGATCTGAATCAGCCTTTCAAGGCTGGGTTGCTCCCAACCCCGAAGCAACCACCTCCAGGTTAGATTCCAAGACCAAGATCCGAGGAGGTAAGAGCCACAATTTGTAAGAAACTCACCTTTCTGAGTAGAGACATAATACAGGGTTGGGAATTCTTCTTTCAAAGCCTGGTCGCCCACCCAAACATCATCCCAAAATCGAGTATCCCTCCTACTCCGAACCAGCATGGAGCAACCACAACAGCAGGTGGAACCAAGGTGTTGGCCTGAAATTGTCAAGGTGTTGACTTCCCGAGGTCTTAGGAACCAAGATAAGAAAGGAGGTCATAACTTTTAGGTTGGCCTGTGTAGAACAACTGGCCAACTGGAATGTGATCAGATATAGATCTTGGCAATCCCCATTGTGACATCGTAGAAAAGTGCTGCAGCCACGAAGGGGACACAAGAAATATGTCCGACCTACTTGAGGCGCCAGGGCCCCTCCAGGTGAACCTACATCCCTGCATAGGCAAGTCTACAAGCTCCACCTCAGCGATGAAATCCCGAAACTGACTTGATCCGGAGCTAGAACCAACTTGACCAGTACTTCGTTCTGAGCCTCCAACCATAGCGTTAAAATCACCTCCCATAATCCACAAATCAACTGTGATACTCTGTTTAAGAGCCACCAGCTCAGCCCATAAAGAGCGCTGCTCAGGTCTCAGAATTGGGGCATTGACATTAACAACACAACAGACAAGATTGAGTCCAACCAATCTACCAGTAACACACAGCCAACTACATCCTTTAAGATAATTATGAAGGACAAAAAAATTAGAGCTCCAGATCGTAAAGATACCACCCGAGTTCCCATTAGAATGGATTGCCTCCTGACCAAAATCTTTGCGCCTCCAGATCTGCCTCGCTTTAGCAAGAGAGGGGGACACAATCTTAGTTTCCTGCAGGAGTAGCATACCCACATTATTCGTACGAGTCACTTTCCTTACTTCTCTTTTAAATTCTGGGGCATTGAGCTCCCGAACATTCCATGAGAGCCAATTCATTGCGAGAGACTGCATTCTCAGATTCGCCCACCATCGAGAGAGCTAGGACTGCCAAATTTACTAGCTGATGTAATCATACCATCCAGGACATTGATTAATTTCTGCTGGTTAGCAGCATCGTGCATCCCCACTCTATTTAGCAAAGCAAGGGTGTCCTTAGCCTCTTTAATTGCCGCCGCAGCGGATGGGGATGGAGTGGAGACAGAGATTGAATCAGAACAATTCAAAGAAGGCACCTGCATGTCCGAGGGGGGGCACAGGTAGAGAGCCTTAAGATGCCTGCTTCCCCGCAACTTACAATTACAGATCACCATGTTGACAGGCCTCCGAGAAGGCAACTTAGAATGGGCACCCGCCTGCCAAGCAGAGCCAAGTCTGCCCAAGAATTTGTTACCGACAAAAGAAGCAGCACCATTACGACACCCGCTTATGGATTTTGACATCCGCACCTCAGGGGTGTCCGAGATCATTTCAGAACTTAAGGATTCCTGAGCCCCCGGAGCAGGGCCATCTAGAAAATAACTATCTTAGGAGCCAGTCCAGCTCGACAAGAATGTCTAGGCTCATTCGGACCACTACGAGCAACAACTATCTTACCCATCAAAGAGCCAGGCCTCTCATCCGCATGGAGCAAGGAAGGAATCACCTTCATGCCTCCAGGAGGAAGCGAGGCTAGTGGGACCTCTGAACTATCAGAGAATCCAACCTAAGAGGGAGATGATGGAGTCATGTTGACACCCAAAATCTGTACCAAACCAGTCCGAAGGGCAGTCCGGTCCGCACCCAAACTAACCAAAATACTCTTCCCCTTTAAGAGCCTCCGATGCTCGGCTACAGAGTCACCAGAGCCTTCCACCGCAGAGCCTGGCCAGAGATCAAACAATTGACACTATGGGATTTCACCAGCTTCTCTTAGGTGAATGTGAAGGAGATCATCCTTTATGTTTAGATCCACCAAACGATCAACAAAGTGTGGGACCTTAGTAGAGATCAAGACCTTAGTGACTTCCAAAGAGATCGAGTCTTTAAGACTAAGCGAATGAACCATACATCCCACCTTGCTGAGAAGCAGTTCGAGCAAGCTTCAACTTCTCAGATGTAGAGGGATGCCGCTGCAGGAAACCCAGGAAAAACATTCGCATGAAGAACTAATGCTTCTCCAATCATCCACCAAAACAAACTCAGACTGTAGCTTGCATTTCCAGAAAAGCTTGTCCTCAATTCCAGCAGTATAGACCAGAAAAAAGAGTCCACCAAAAGGCCTTTTAGCCCTAGAACACAAACCCAGGCTTAATAATTTATGATAAGTGAAAGGGAGGTCGCTTGCCAAGTTCAGCTTGATAACCAAGCCACAGTCCAACCACTCAATGTCTAGAGAGCACGGAACAAAGGTAAAGGATGGGGCTGGGGGAGGCAGAGAGGACAACCCCTTTGCGCTCAAAGAAGCAGCAAAAGACTTGGACTTTAAAAATTGAGATGGAGCAAGCTGCCCCCCGGAACAGAGGCCTTTGGACAAGTAGATTTTGCTGGGTATATCTTCGCCTTCCCTTTGTCAAAATGAGCATAATCAACAAGGAGTCGCCGATGCCCAATAAGTTTCCCATTGAACTCTTTGATCATCTGGTCTCCGTCCAAATCACGAGGGATTCAGACAAAACCAAACCAGCTACCTTTCCTAGAGAGTTTTTGGGGCACAAAAAATCTGACACCTTAAAGCAACTAGTGAACAAGTTCTTCAAGGGCATGTTATCAACATAAATGGTCTGAACAGGACCTAGCTTTGGCATAGTCCCAGAACATAGTTGATGCAGCCGACACCGCTGGCCCGATCTCCTCCCAGAGAATGAGGCCGGATGGATGCTATTGCCATTGCGAGAACTCCACCACGCGGAGCCCAGAAAAGGCCCCACAAGCCCTCAGTGCCGCTGGCCTTCGCCTACGATAGGTGAGGAGGGATGCCACCGATGAAGCTCTGCATATCTCACAGCTCGACCGTCACTGCGGGCCTTTCTCCACCGGGAAAGAGGGATGTTAACAAATCGAGATAGAAAATAGAGCGCGTGGCCGACACCGCAGGCCCGACTCCACACCTGTAGAAGAAGTCAGAGGGATGCTATCGCCACCACGTACTCACTGCCACGTAGAGCCCGGAGAGAGCTCCACAAGTACCTAGTGCCGCTGGCCCTACCCAGCTTATGGATAGGAGGGATGCCGCTAGGAAAGCTCTGCCTAGAACTCCGCTCAACCGTCACCGCTAGCCTTTCTCCACAAAGAAAGAAGAAAAGAGACAGGTCGAGAAAATTATACATGAAACCGGAACCGTTGAGGATCCACCGAGCGAAACCCAGAGAGGGCCCCGCCTGGGCAAGGAGCCGCTGGCTCAGCCCTACAAAAGAAGGAGGAAAGTCGCCCTGCCATCACCGTTGGCCCTTCCCCGCCGGGAAGGAGGGATGCAAACGGACGGGGCCTTCCGGCCCAGAAAGCCAACGCAGTTGTCAAAAGTGAAGACCTAGAAAAAAGAGAATTTGGAGGAAGATGGCGATAGAGGGAAAAAATTAGGGTAAAGTGTTTGAAATTTGGGGGGCACGGGTTTCAAGTCAGAGCACAAGAGCACAAGTCACTTGCAACTTCTTTACATGCAAAAAAAGCCAAATTTTTTCATCCGTAATATTGGATTCTAGAAAACTGGACATGATTTACAATTCGGTTTCTCAAGCATTTTGGTCATACTTTTTACATCTAATATCATACCTACTGAATTCTAATTATGATGTCTTTTCAAAACTCGAAATCAGAATCAGTTTAAATTAGAACATATGATAAAAGTTCAAAGTACAATGTAAGAAGCGGGGTAAAAAACACTCATGGTCATTAAACTTTAATAATTTTTTGTCCATGGTCACTAAACTATTTTTTTACCCTTTATGGTCACTAATCTATACTAAATTACTCAGGTATGGTCACTCCAGCCACTTTTTCGCCAAAAATCTTCACGGAAACAAGAAAAATTAGTCCCGGGATTATTAGGTTAGGGTTGGAACGTTAATTAGATGACCGGACTTTGCCGGAAAAGATCTCCGGGACTAAATTTTCTTGTTTCCGTGAAGATTTCTAGCGAAAAAGTGGTCGGAGTGACCATACCTGAGTAATTTAGTATAGATTAGCGACCATAAATGGTAAAAAAATAATTTAGTGACTATGGATAAAAAATTGTTAAAGTTCTGTGACCATGGGTGTTTTTTACCCGTAAGAAGCGCAAACCAGAAATCTGGGCAATTTCTTCTCACAAGGACAATCTGAGCAATCTCATAGAGTTTAACCTCCCTCTTAAGAAGCTAAACCTTCTTCGAAGAAACGATGTTCGAAAAACTCAAATCATTTTAGAATCTTCTTTTCAAGGATGAACTTAGCATGGGGGAGAGGATGTTGGAACTGAACACAAAGTTTCAGCCATATTATGCGAAGACTCCTTGGTTGACTTCGGAATTATGGTCTTCTCAAGGAACATTGACTACTTACAGCAGAAAATTAACAAAAGCAAACCTTTGGTCAATGAATATAATCTCGTGAATCTTAATAATTTTGACATCCGACAAGAAATAATCCGAGAAGTTGTTCCTCTACATCCGATCTTCAAAGCAATAGATTTATTTATTATCTGAAAGGACCAGTCGACCCTGAGGACGGGAGAAATTCTGGGTTACTCTCCGATTTATTTTTTAAAATTATGGAATCTACCGATTTTTCAACCGAAAAAAAAAAATCGGAAACACCCAATGTGAGTTATTTGGCCGAATGTGCACCAGTGACTACTGCTTCGGGGCCACCGGCGGTGCTGGAAAGTTACCAACTACCAAAGACTGAGTAGAGGATCTTAGGAGAGGATGATGATTTGAAATGGTTTTGTAAGCATTTATCTTTATCTTTAAAATAAAATAAGAATGATTGTGGCATATTTAAGTTGACGGAGATGTTACGTAAGATGATGAAGTGTTACCGATGATCGGAAAAATAATTTTGGAGTGTTAATTGACCCATTCAAACAAAGTAGAAGGGATGAAGTGGACCAATTTCAAGTACAAAGTATTTATTAATTTTTGGGATAAATAAGAGGGTCTATAACCTTTGTTCCTTAATTTTTTATATTAAAAAAACTGTCACCGCATTGTGGCGGAAGTAGAAGTTGAGCGGGTCCACTTAGCTTATTTTTTATTTTTGAAAAGTTAGATATTTTGAGAAAATATATAAGTCTGTATTTATTTTGAAAATTTTAGTATTTTTTATACAAAAAAGGAAGGAAAAAAAATCCTAAAAGAGAGTATTAATATTATAGATTGAGTGCTATACAATTTAGTAATTGTATTTGAAAAACGTATTAAATCGTCCACGAGTAAAATCACCCTTGTTTCCTAATAAAATATTTGATTTTGAACCCTTTTCGGGTTTTCTTACAATTTTAGTTCCATTGTTACGCCTTAACTTTTATTTCCGAGGCATTTTGGACAGTATTTTTTTCTGAAGTAATTGATAATATTTGGCGAAAGAAAAATTCGCAATTTCACGATCGCTGACTTCATGAAAACTCTTATATGACAAAATGTATTTAAAAAAAATCGCACCAAAAAAAATATATCGTTGATAATACCACGAGTATAAAATTCATCTTCGACGCATGATACAATCGGTAATGCCTATCCCACACTTCTCCGGATAACAACACAAACATCGAGTATAGCTAGCTAATGACATATTGAGCCCCCCATAACCTTAGGATTTCTATTGCAATAGGCCCGAAAGAGCAATTGCGATACAAATCGCCAAGACTATTGTAACTGGGCCCGTATAACTGATTACTGGTGAGCCCATGTACACTACTTGATCATCTTCTTATACAGCGTGGTCTTTTTCTTCCGAAGAAGACTGATGTGGCATTTGTAGCCTCTTAGAAAGAAGAAGGCCAGAAACCATCTAAAGTGACCTTCCAGTTTTACCTCTTCGGATTCGGAATCTATTTGAGTTAGAACATATAATGAAAGTTCAAAGTACAAAGTACAAAATCTCAGCAATAAGTACACATTAGCAAACCAGTCGCCGTATTGAAACTACCCAAAAATAGAGGAAATTACATGCTACGAAACGATATAGTACTTCACTAACGAGCAGTAATATACTACTAGACTCACTCAGTAGTTTCATCCCAATTTGGTACGTCGCAATCGGTCAGATTAGCACCAGAAAACTACGTTCCAACATTTGAAGTGCTATTACAATTCACATTACCTATGCTGCTACATTCATCTTGGGAGTCATCTTATAGATTGTAACCTCCAGTATCGTACGCCGTCCTCCAGAGAAGCTGAACCACCAACTTCATCAGCTAAAAATTAACAAAAGCAAACCTTTGGTCATCGAATATAATCCCGCAAAGCTCAATAATTTTGATATTCTGACAAGAAATGATCCAAGGCATTGTTCCTCAACATCCGATCTTCAAAGCGATAGATTTATTCATCGTCAGAATGGACCTCTTCACATTCATCATCTGATGACTGCGGGAAACAATTTATGTTAGAATTTGTAGTAGTTAATATTCAAGAGGAAGAAGTTTCAATGCATTTGTTACAACCAAAAAACTGGGATGACAGATATATCCCTTTCATTCTTCATGAAGGAAGGTAAAAGCCTTATCGAAGTGGATAGCAGAGTTGATTGTTCCTCATTCCTATGAACGATTTAAGAATAAATATCTTTTGGATCAAATCTTACCAGATCAAAATATGTATCCACACTCTTCAAATTAGGTGAACAATGATCACAAACATTACCTCATCAGTAAGCACTTTGAGGACCAAGCACTTCCGGTGAGATAATATAGGACACACGGATTCCGTCACCATTTTCTCAAGATCCTTAAGAGATGAATAACAACAGAGAAAGAATGCCATCAGAACGAATCAATTGAACTTGCTACATTTCATGAACAAAATAATAAACCAGCAGCGATTCACCTAAGTAACGAAACATTAAGAAAAATACGATTTATTCATACAGATCAGCTTATCATTCACCTAAGTAACGAAACATTAAGGAAACTACGATTTATTCATACAGATCAGCTTATCAACAATCTGTTTAGTGTGCTTAATATCACCCACAACAGAAATGCACTGGCAACATAAAAAAAGGAAAGGTTCTAATAGTTTCAACTCTTGAATCTTCAGGTACAATTATGCATTTAATTGACCAGACAACGCAACTGTGGTTTATTAGAGTAGTTACCGAGGCGACTAATGTGGTAAGGAAATAGTTGGAAATGATCAAGTGACTTTAGTTGAAAGAGGTAAGAGCTTGGAGAACTAATCCTCCTAGCAGGCTAATCACGAGCTTGTGTTCTCACCAAGTAGCATGATAAAAGATAAGCACAGTAAACTAACAAAGGTACTTATGGTGAAAGATTTCTCAATTCTAACACATCCATACAGCAGCATCCCGGCATCATTCTTAAGAACTAGAGCTCCCTGTAATTCACATGTTCAACGACACCCGAAAGATAATGAGTTGGTAAAATACGATATGAAAGGATGCATCCAAATTCCTAAAGTAGAGAATAGGAAATAATTACCCCTTGGCAGTAAATTATAATATGTAATTCCTGGCAATGTCGAACCCTCTCAAGAAGCACCTTCAATGCGTCTAGATACATCTGATTAACATCATTGTGAGATATACTGAATAAGAAAACAAGACGAACGCGGATCAACGATAGGATGTCGATCAGTTTACAGCTGGTCCAAAGCCAATCTCCAAAATCTCCAACACCTCGAGTTGAGGAGCCCTAACATAAAGCTCCAACTCCTTGCCACTCTCCAAATCAAAAGCATTGTTATATAGCACCAATCTCTTCAACTTCTCGTGAAGAATGTGCGGCCCACTGTCCAAATAGACTTCACGCAACGACAAGGACTCGAGCTATGGACATCCAGACAACAGATCCTCGATCTTCAGTTCCATACGCCCCGATCCAACCTCCAAAACCCTAAGCGATTCCCAAAACACCCTCCCCTGGGGATAAAACAACAATATTCCGTTCTCAGCTCCTTCAAGGAACGCTGGGAGTACAAGTATTCGGGGAGAACGTAAAGGTACAGACCTCTTAAGTCCAAGCTGAGATCCTCCACGTGGCGTGTCGAGGCGCGACGAACCAACCGGTCCACCATCGTAGAGGCTACGGAATCGCTATCGAAGAGCATGAGGTGGAATTTGAAGATCCTTGGGGCGGCGTGGGAGGCTAGGGTTCTGTCCACTGACAGCATAGTAGTGTTATCCACGCGGACGAGGTGGAGCTTTAGGTCGGGCACGTGGGTCCACGTGCGAAACCACCGCCACGACAAGACGCTGGTTCTGATTGCGTCTGTGGTATCGAGGAAAGAAAGGATGTGCATTTGGACGGCATCCGGTAAGTCGCTGATACGATCAATCGATTGTTGATGTTTTCGATCGTGGTTTGTTGTCACCATTTTTGCTTCTAGCTTCCCTCCGGGGATGGTGGTGTGGAGGTGGACAAGAGTGAAGAAACTCCTAGGATTATTTTGGACCGGTTTCTTCCGTCCTCCATTCGGTCGGTCCAACCTGTTCGAACAAGATACTTTTTATATTATATAATAATACTTAATAATAAAATATTAAATATATGTACCAACCTTTTCCTAGGCTCGCGTGACTCGTGTCCGCCGAATTTGAGCTTTCTAGGCAAGTAATTTCAACTTCAAACGTAAAAGCTTTGAAAGTAAATTTCAACTTCCAAGAAAAAGAGCGGTATTCTTTTTAAATTTAACCAGTAAATCATTTTTTTTCATTTTGAGAATCAGTAAATCATAATTCAAGTGGTGGATTTTTTCAATATTACGTTGGTTTTTTCTAACTAAATCATTTTGGGATCACTTTCAAAAAATTTCTCATTCTGGTGGTCATCCGAATACAAGAAAAATATTTGTCATGCGTTGTTGCATGGTGATTTTTTTCTCGTCACATTGCTTGACGAGATATTTTATCATCAATTTTTTCGATGATGGTATCTCAGTGATCTCCTGCCGCATAATTTTTTCGATGATGGTATCAATTTTTTCGTATTTTAACTTTTTTTCAAAAAAATACCGCGTATTTTTCAATCCAAAAGATTTGGAATTGACCCATTTCGGACCCAATCCAAACCGGTGGGAACACGGAGGAGTCGACGGCGGTCTTAATTTGCGGAAGAGGGTTCGGTTTGGGAAAATATGTGGGCGCGCCTTGGCTTGGGAAAATCTGTGAGTTTTTAAAAAAAATTAATTAAATTATTTCTCTTTTGATAATTTATTCATACGTCACGTCTGAATCGAGTTATCCTCCTCACTATCGACTAGGTAGTTCATGTAGCCGTCAAAATATCATCGTTTAGAAAAAGATTTCTGAGCAATTGTCCGAGACTTCTAAGTGATAAAATTTAAAAAATAAATTTGGACGGATTATATGTATTTTAAACTACATAGTACTTAAGTGAGAAATCGTGATATCACAATAAACTAAAAAATATTTTTTTCCTAAAAACTAAAATTACAAAATTATAAATCGGTGTTCGAGTATTCAACAAGTTATTTATCACGCTTTAAAGATTTTGTAAAAAAAATTACAAAATTGGGATTTTGGTGTGCTAGGGAAGTCTACTGGTTTTCTTAATAATAATTATTTTTTTAAACTTTGTCACCGCCGTGTGGCATCTGAAATTTTTTAATTTATCAAATTGCTGTATTAATTTAGCAAATCAGGTAATTTTGGGTTAACCTAATTAACATGCTCGACGCCACACCCCGAGATTAATTGTGCTCCACTTTAATCAATTGAGATCTCACTAACAAATCACCACCGAATCCGAACTTTAAAAAAGAATTGCAAGGAGCGGGAGGAGGACGGAGAAATAGAGAGAGAAAGGGGCCAAAAAGGGCAACACAAAATATATTTAAAAAATCAAAAGTCACGTGAAACAGCAACCTTCCTTCTCCTCTCTTTTCTCCTTCCCACCAAAACACCTCTCTTTCATCGGCTTGCGTGAACAACATCGCCATGGCGCCGAAGAGGTTTCTCTCCTCCTCCGCCTCCGCCAAGCTGAAGCCCAACCACCGCTGTCGAAGTGGCACCGACGAAGGAGGAGGTGGAGGAGCTTCACGGCGCAGGTGCAGGCGGGGGAGGAGATCTCCTCCAAGGAAGGGGAGTCGGCCTGAGAGAGGGAGAAGAAGGTCTGGTTCTTTCGGGAGAGGCAACAAAGATGAGGAGGAGAGAGAAGGTGAAGGTGAAGGTGAAGAGGAAGGAAGAGAATTGGTTTTTGTTTGTCTGTTAGATTTAACTGGAAGGGTTCTAGACATTTACATACACGCACGATGTGGGTATTGTTTTGTTTCAAAATTCGCATTTATTGATTTTTCTAAGCTGTAAATGAATAAGATGCTCTCTTAAATATTTAATTACATTATTTTTTTTTGGACAAATTACCCTCACATCCCTGAGGTTTGGTCACCCTCCCCCTAGGGTTCCTGACTTTTGGAAAAAGATTGTCCCGTCCCTAAGTTTTGACGATAATAGACTCTCGGGTCCCTGGCTGACGTCATCGACTCTTTTTTTCATTTTTGGTCATGGAAATGACCAACATACCCTTTTAAAAAATGTTAAAAGACGGGAGCGGGAGGGAGGGGGAGAGAGGGAGGAGGGGCGGGAGCGGGAGGGAGGAGGAGGGGAGCGGGTGGGAGGAGGGGGGAGCGGGAGGGAGGAGGGGGTGGGAGGAGGGGGGGAGAGGGGGAGGAGGGGCGGGAGCGGGAGGGAGGAGTGGGGGAGGAGGGGGGGAGCGGGAGGGAGCGGGCGGAAGCGGGCGGAAGGGGGAGAGGGATGAGGGGGGGAGGAGGGGGGAGCGGGAGGGAGGAGGGGGGGAGCGGGAGGGAGGGGGGGAGTGGGAGGGAGCGGGCGGGAGGGGGGGGGGAGTGGGAGGGAGCGGGCGGGAGGGGGGGGAGTGGGAGGGAGCGGGCGGGAGGGGGGGGGGAGTGGGAGGGAGCGGGCGGGAGGGGGAGAGGGGGGAGGAGGGGCGGGAGCGGGAGGGAGGAGGGGGGGAGGGAGCGGGCGGGGGAGGGGGGCGGGGGAGGGAGAGGGGGCGGGCGGGAGGGGGGGCGGGCGGGAGCGGGAGGGGGAGAGGGGCGGGAGCGGGAGGGGGGGGGTGGGCGGGAGCGGGAGCGGGAGCGGGAGGGGGGTAAAAGGTTGAAGAAGGTAAAAAAATTTATTTTTTTAAGGGTATTTTGGTCATTTCCATGACCAAAAATGAAAAAACGAGTCGATGACGTCAGTCGGGGACTCGAGAGTCTATTGTCATCAAAACTTAGGGACGGGACAATCTTTTTCTAAAAGTCAGGGACCCTAGGGGGAGGGCGACCAAACCTCAGGGATGTGAGGGTAATTTGCCCTTTTCTTTTTTATTTACCTAAGACGCCATAAGAATTTTTTTGTACACGATATTTTTTTGCAAACGTTCCAAATTTATCATCAACATCACTTCTCTTGACTAACACCTTAGTATTCTTGCTTGAATTACCTCTTGAAAGGGCAATATATAACTGTCCATGACTAAAGACATGTTTAGGTAGATTTGTTGATCGTGAATGTAAAATACATACGTACCGAAAACTGTTTGCGTATCATCTTATACGGCATCTCAAGATTCTCTGGTGAGTTCAATGGCATCCTATGGATGAATACTCTCTTACACGCGAAATTTCCACTGAGAATCACTACATCGATTTAAATAGGCGAAAAGGGAAAAAATATATATGTGATGGCCAGAGCTCACTTCCCTTCTCCTTCTCTATCTCCTTTGTGGGCCCCATCATTATTTCCATCCGCAGAACTCACGTCCACGACAAAGCCGACAATGTCCTCGTCATCTGCCGGTCAATCTGCTTCACGGTCATACAACCTAACGTCTCGGGCATGAACTTCAGCCTGCCGCTCATCACCATGATTGTCAGTGTGGAGGCGGACTTTCGACTGGTCACCTACTCCCGCCACCTCATTCTCCTCATCCGTCGGAGCCGCAAGTTTCAGCTGCTGTCCTACTCCACCATGTTCTCCAACCTGGACTCGCAACTGGGCGTGTTCAACAGACCGATATCATTTTGCAAAATCTAGAACGCGTAGATCACATCATAGATCGTCATTCAATAAGCATAATAAACCCTAATTAGCGAGTTATTTACAACAATACATCAATTATTCTATTTTGACCGTACGATCTCAAATTATAAGAATTTATTCAGCTATCTTAGTATAATAAAAAAACCTCATTTCGTTGACTATTGATAAGTTCATAGTTCATTGATCTTTCCAAACAATGTATTAATTGTTTGGCTCATGCAATAGCTAATGCTCGTTGTAATTTCTGATTTAATTTTAATGCAAGAGTGATAAGTCACTCCATCATTCTCACCACACAGAAAAAAGCTAATGGTCGTTGTATCTTTCGACTATTTCCCTTGGGCATATCGTCGCTATGCTACTTTTTATTAACTGAACTGAACTGAAACTAATTAAGTAATTATCTTTTCTGGAAAATACGAAAAAGACAATTGTAATTAATTACATGACAACATGGATGGGAGCAAAATGGCGACATCCGATCCCACCAAAAAAAAATGGCGACATCAGAAATAACACAACACCTCGCCCTACCATTGGGTCTTAAATCTCGCCCTCACTTGTAACTTGGGCGAACAAAATGACACCGTTCCAATTAAAGATGATGACATTCTCGCACGCCACACCTCGATTACGTCCCTCAATTCTCTCGCCCCTAGTTTCACGCGCGCCTGCTATTAATACCCCCAAATCTCTCCTCTCCCTTCTCACCGACATTTAAAGTCAACGACGACCGGAGCCATGGGATCGCTCTCAGCTTCTCTCGAAGGACGCCTCTCTTATCCACTCGTGCGCCGTGACGACGCCGTTTTCGACGATTAGCACGGCGTTAAAGTCCCCGATCCCTACCGCTGGTCACAAATCGACCGCTTGTCTACCGTTGTTTTCGCGTTGTTTGCTGCTTGTCGTTTGTCGTCAGTCTCGTCCTCTCCACTCCTCGATTTTAATTAGGGGTACTTTAGACATTTTCGGGTGTCGGAGGTTTACATTATTATAGTAAGATAAGATTTAAGAGGATGATGTTATCATGCAACTATTACAATCAAAGATCCGGGATGGCAAAGATAGTCCTTCATTCTTCAATGAGGAAGGTAAAAACCTTGTGGAGAAGGATAATGCCCCAATTCCTCGACCAAGCACTTCCGGAGAGATAATGTACTACAAAAGGATTCCAGCTCTATTTTTGCACGACCCTTAAGAAATAAACAACAACAGACAAAGAACGGTATCAGAATGAATCAAATTGAACTTGCTACATTTCATGAACAAAATGAATAGAACAGCAGCTACTCACCCAAGTAATGAACAAAAATAGCTTAGCTAAGGGAACTAAGATTCATACATCATGAACAGTAAGCTTATCATCAATTTAGTTCACTGTGCTTATGACACCCCAACAAACGAAGGTCACGTACACACTTTGAGTATGGAGGTAGAAGTGTTGGTTTTAAATCAGATAAAACCAGAAAAATCTTATGGAGAAGGATAATAATTATTACCTCAATTCCTCGACCAAGCACTTCGGGAGAGATAATGTATTACAAAAGGACTCCAACTCCATTTTTGCACGACCCTTAAGAAATAAACAACAACAGACAAAGAACGGTATCAGAACGAATTAATTGAACTTGCTATATTTCATAAACAAAATAATAGACCAGCAGCTAAAATGAACAAAAATAGCTGAGCTACGGGAACTAAGATTCATATCATGAACAATAAAATAAGCTTATCATCAATTAGTTCACTCTGCTTATAACACCCCAACAAACGAAGGTGATGTACACATTTCGAGAAAGATTCTCCAAAGTTGTATATTCCCCAAAGTTAACCGCCAAGAAAGATTACACCAATGGCGCCAAGAGCACCGAACCTTTGTGTACCAGATAACGAACATCAGAAAGAAGCTGATGTGGTGCTACCTGAGTACAAACGCCTAGGTACATCAAAAGCCCTAAGGACATGATGAGATATCCCCGCAATTCTAACGCATCCTTTGAGTAACAGCAATACAACAAGGTCGAGGCATCATTCTTAAGAATTAGAGCTCCTTGTAATTTACATGCTGAACCGTTCCAAAATATAAGAAATGGGCAAAACACGATATCAAGGGATGTAGAATGTGAAAAAATTACCACTGGGCAGCGAATTTTAACATCTGACCGCTGGGAATGTCGAACTATCCCAACAAGCTCTTTCACTGCATTTTGAAACTTCTCACAAAGATCATCGCGTCCCCTGAAGTAGAAATTTAGATGAACATGGACTAATGATAGAATGTCTATCAGTTTACAGCTGGTCCACAACCAATCTCCAAAAATCTCCAACACCTCGAGCTGAGGAGCCCTAAGATAGAGCTCCAACCCCTTGTCACCCTCCGAATCAAAATCATTGTTATTTAGCACCAATCTCTTCAACTTCTCGTGAACAATGTGCAGCCCACTGGTCAAACGGACATGACGCAGCGACAAGGACTCGAGCAATGGACATCCCGACAACAAATCCTCGATCTTTCCATCCATAAGCCCTAATCCAACATCCAAAACCCTAAGCGATTCCCAGTTCACCCTCCCCTTGTGGAAAAAATGACAGCAATCAGTTTTCAGCTCCTTCAAGTAACGGTGGGAGTACAAGTACCCGGGGAGAGGGTAGAAGCAGCTCAGACTTGTTAAGTCCAACCTTAGATCCTCCACGTGGCGTTTCGCGGCGCGACGAACCAACAGGTCCACCATCGTAGAGTCTACGTAATTGTTGCTGATGAGCGTGAGGTGGAATTTGGAGATCCTGGGGGCGACATGGAAGGATAGGGTTCTGTCCACGGACAGCATCTTAGGGTTGTCCATGCGGTTGAGGTAGAGCTTGAGGTCTGGCACGTGGGTCCACATGCGATGCCACCGCCGCGACAAGACACTGGTCCTGATTGCTTCTACGGTATCGAGGAGTGAAAGAATGTGGATTTGGACGCAGTCTGGTAAGTCACTGATACGGTCAACCGTTTGTTGAGGTTTTAGCTCGTTGTTGATCGTCCCCATTTTTTGCTTGGCTGATGGAGGGGGAGAAATTGGGATTTGGGAGGCGGAAGACAGGGACAAGAGAGGAGAGAGAAAGACAGCCAAAGCCGAAGAAACCTAGGCATTCCTTGTTGCTGAGTCACGGTAAGGTAACTAAACTATTTTTTATTATTTTAAAATTACATATATTTATATTTAGTTATTCTTGTAATGAATATTTTATAATTTTAATAAAAAGAGCAATCGCGACGCAAATCGCCAAGACTATTGTAACTGGGCCCGCAACTGATTACTGGTGAGCCCATCTTTTTTATGAGCCCATGTACACTCCTTGTAGCCTCTTAGGAAGAAGAAAGCCAGAAACCATCCGGACTCCATCCTTGAAAAACCTTCTCCATCTAAAGTGACCTTCCTGCTTTACCTCTTCGGATTCGGAATCTGTTTAGGTTAGAACATATAATGAAAATTCAAAGTACAAAGTAAAATACGTACATAGAAGGGTTGCACCAACATGTGCAAGAAGTAAAAAATCTCAGCAATAAGTACACATTAGCAAGCAAACCAGTCGCCGTATGAAACGATATACTTCACCAACGAGCCGTCAAATACTAGACTCATTCTGTAGTTTCATAGCAACTTGGTACATCGTGATATCATAATTGGTCAGATTAGCACCGGAAAACAATGCTGCATCATATGAAGTGCCACTATGGTTCACATTAGCTATGTTGCTGCATCCATCTGAGGAGTCATCTCATAGGCTGTCCTCCAAAGAAGATGAATCACTGACTTCATCAGCAAAAAATTAACAAAAGCAAACCTTCGGTCATCAATAATTTTGACATTCTGACAATAAATGATTCGAGAGACTATTCCTCAACATCCGATCTTCAAAGCGATAGAAATATTAATCGTCATAATGGACCTCACATGAAGATTCATCATCTGATGACTGAGGGAAATAGTTAACTGTTAGAATTTGTAGTAATTGATATTTAAGAGGAAGAATTTATACATGCAACTTAAACAACAACAAAAATCGGGATGGCAGATATATTCCTTTCATTCTTCATGAAGGAAGGTAAAAGCCTTACAGAAGAGGATATCAGAGTTGTTGTTCCTTATGGACTGAGTAAAGAATAAACATCTTTTGGACTAGATATTACCAGATCAAAATGAAGAATACCATAAGCATTACCTCAAACCAAGACTCAGGTCGTTAAGGACCAAGCAGTTCCGGTGAGATAGGGTAGGACACAAGGATTCCATTTCCAGTTTCTCAAGATCCTTAAGAATGAGTAACAACAGAGAAATAATGCTATCAGAACGAATCAATTGAACTTGCTACATTTCACGAACAAAATAATAAACCATCAGCGACTCACATAAGCAATGAAACATAGTTGGACTTCGGGAACTACGATTCATAAATAAAGAAGAATCAGCAATTTCATTTATAGCGCTTAATATCACCCCAACAGAAATGCATTGACAATATTTAAGTGCAAAGGTTTAGATAGGTTCAACTCTTGAATTTTCGCGTATAATTGACCAGACAAGGCGATTGGGGTTTATTTGAGTAGTTAGTGAGGAGCAACTAATGTGGTAAGGAAATAGTTGGAAATGATCAAGTGGCTGTAGTTGAAAGAGGTAAGAGCTTGGAGCACTAATCTTGCTAAGATAACATTATCAGAGAGATTATCACTTAATTCCCGGTATCATTCTCAAGAATTAGAGCTCCTTGTAATTTACATGTTCAACGATAACAAAAGATAATGAGTTGGCATCGCGTATAATTGACCAGACAAGGCGATTGGGGTTTATTTGAGTAGTTAGTGAGGAGCAACTAATGTGGTAAGGAAATAATTGGAAATGATCAAGTGGCTGTAGTTGAAAGAGGTAAGAGCTTGGAGCACTAATCTTGCTAAGATAACATTATCAGAGAGATTATCACTTAATTCCCGGTATCATTCTCAAGAATTAGAGCTCCTTGTAATTTACATGTTCAACGATAACAAAAGATAATGAGTTGGCAAATACGATGTCATGGGATGTATCCAAATTTCTAAAGTAGAGAATAGGAAAAGAAATTACCCCTAGCAGTGAATTACAATATGTAACTCCTGAGAATGTCGAACCTTCTCAAAAAGTTCCTTCACTGCATTTTGACACATCTCATGCCGATATAACCTGAAGAATAAATCTAGACGAACACGGACCAAGGATAAGATGCCAATCAATTTAGTCCAAAACCAATTTCCCAAAATCCCCAACTCGTCGAGCTCAGGAGCGCTAACATGAAGGGCCGAGTCCCTGTGTAATCCTCAAAATTAAAATAAATGTTATCTAACAGCAATCTCTTCAATTTGTCGTGAACAATGTGCATCCCACCGGACAAACGGACACGACACAGCGACAATGATTCGAGCGAGGGACATCCCGACAACACATCCTCAATCTTCCCATTCATACGCCCTACTCCGACATTCAAAACCCTAAGCGACTCCCAATTCACCCTCCCCTTGGGGAAAAAGCTAAGAGAAACAGTTCTCAGCTCCCTCAAGGAACGCTGGTCGTACAAGTACTCGGGAAGAACGCACATGCAGCTCAAACCTGACAAGTCCAAGCATAGATCCTCCACGTGGCGTGTCCACCATCATAGAGGTTACGGACCGTCTTCGAGCTTGAGGTGGAATTTGGAGATCGTGGGACCGGCGTGGGAGCGTAGGGTTCGGTAGAGGGATAGCATCTTATTCATGCGGATGAGGTGGAGCTTGATGTCGGGTACGTGGGCCCACATGCGACGCCACCGTCGCGACAAGACGCCGGTCCTGGCAGAGTCTCTGGTATCGAGGAGGGAAAGGATGTGTATTTGGACTTCTTCGGGTAAGTCGCTGATATGGTCAACCAGTTGTTGAGGTTTTAGCTCATTGTTTGTTGTCCCCCCTTTTTTTTTTGAGGGATTTGTTGTCCCCATTTTTGCTTGGCTGCTTCCTCCCGATGGAGGAGAAGGAATTGGGATTTGGGAAGTGGGAGACAGCCACAGGGACAAGAGTGGAAAAATAGGTCAAAGGGAAAAAACCTAGGATAAATTACGTTTTAGTCTATGACGTGTGGTCAAATAGATAATATAGTCTTTCATTTTTTAAATACATTATAATTATCTCTTGATTTTATTATATTCTCCGATTAACATCGACTTCCGACGAACATCAAAAATCCTAAAATCTTCCAAAACCTCCGGTAGACCCGTCCCGCCGTCCTTTCAATATTTTATTGCTAAGATCCAGCTTGTTTAGACTCCGGATTGAATTTGGAATTTCACCGAACAAATTATTACTAGCAAGAATCAGTTTCTGTAGATTCACAAGTTGCCCATAATCATGAGGAATTACTCCGGAAAACATATTTGATGCCAAATTCGAGACTAACAATCTGTTAATCTAAGTGGTTAAGTAAAATATAATTAAGTTTTGTTAATCTAAGCGGATCAGTAAAATATAATCAAGTTTCGATAGATATTGAAATGTGTTCATTCTTGTTAGTAATTTGAAGAACTTAATAAGTCACCCATTTTCTTTATTTTATCGAGGGGTAATTTCTTAGTTCGTTCCTCCATTGTTGTTTTGGCTGGTCAGCTAATTTTTCTCGAAGTTAATCGAATAATCAATAAATATATTCCAAGACCGGCAAAAAATATTATTATATTCCAAGATTGAGCATTTGAAAATAAAAAATAACAGCAATTGTAGCCTCCTCCCCAAGACCCGGACACAGCTCAACAAAAGGTCATGGACACTAAAAGCCATGGAATCTCGTCTCTTTTTTTGTCGGTTGAATAATGGTTACTCTCTCCTTATCAAAATTCTCTCTCAACCCTTCCTTTATTTTTATTTGAGAAAACTTCATTTTTCTTACGTGTGATTTCACGAATATTGCGATATAATCCTCAACACAATAAAAGGCCATGGAATCTCGCCCCCAAACGCCATCGGCTCCGCACCCAGTGAAACCAACAGATTCTCCCACCCCACCAACTGATGTCGTCCCACGCGAGGTTGACCGGTTAAAGTACAAGGAGAGGGTGGATGGAGCATCCAGATACCCGAATCCTAAACCCCCCGTACATCGAACTTGAACTATGAGAGGAAGCCATTTCAACAAGAAGCGCACAAACTTGTACCCAAAGTATTGTCCTCGAGAGAAATATCAACGAGCCATGTTCAACCGATAGTGGCTAAAACTGTTGCACTACCACAAACTAAAGCATAATAGACTTAATATCAACAAAGAACTTGATTTCTTTTAAAAATGTCTTGGTTCCAAGAGTTACAACCAAAAAAATTATTTGAAAGAGTTATCCTTAAATACAGCCTGATAAAGCTGAATTTTGGTATACAAAGAGGTCACCCAAAAACGGTTCAATGGACTTCACACACTGAGCCCATCTATTACTAGTAAAGATGTGTAAACCAACAAACTGAGCAATTTCTTCTCACCGAGACAAACTGAACCTTCTTCGAAGAAACAAAGTTGGAAAAACCCAATCATTTTAGAATTTTCTTTTCAAGGATGAACTTAGCTTGGGGAGAGAATCTTGGAACACATGACAGAGTTTCAGCCACATTATGCAAAGACTCCTGGTTGACTTGGAATCCTGGCCATCATCCAGAGGACCACCAGAAAATTAACAAAGCAACCATTGGTAATCCTGGCCATCATCTTGGCCATAATCCCACGAAGCTCAAATAATTTTAGAAAAAATTTACTTTAGTATTTTGTGGTATAGCCCAAAATTACTTTAGTACTCTGTGGTAAATAATTGACTAATCAAGTCATATTTATTCCAATTAACATTATAAAGGTCCACGGACAGCTACCTGGACCTGCCTGGACCCTGCCCGACCAACTTGGCCAACCACCCACGTCACCAAAATTTGATGACGTGACGCCACATGGACATCTCTTGTTTTTCTCTCTTCCCTCTCTCTCTTCTTCTTCTTCTACCCAAAAAACAAAACCCAACAAAAATTAAAAAAAAGTTGAAATCAAAAAGTTCATGAACCCCGCCGAGCTCAATGCGGAGTATAGTGCATCAACTTGCAAACCCACTTAATCGAGCCGGGCAAGAGCTCCACGTATGTGTTGGGTTTGAATGCATATTTAATGCATTTGGACCAAGCTGAAAGGTCCAAGCTGAAAAGCCAAAGCTGGAAAGCCCAAGCTGAGGAAGGGATTACCACATCGGAAATCGCAAGGGATTTTTTCCTGTTTATAAGGAGAAGATCCAAGCTAGTGTAATATTAAATGTTCCAGCTAAAAAGCTGACTGAGGCTGCGTGTGAGGATGGTGCGAAGTACCATCCGAGCACGAGCACGCACACGCGCGTGTACGCATGGCACATTGGACGCAGGTCGCAATGGGCACTTTGTGGCGCACTTGGCACTTCGCACGTGTGCATCGTCTGGAGGAGCCTTAAGTATTTTGCCAGAGTCCGGAGAGAGCTGCGTAGCTACCGAAGTGACGAGGGGCTGCGAGCGCCTTCCAGGATGGCCAACGAAGAGGCATGAAGGGCTGGAACGTCCTGGAGACTTCCAGACGGCCGAAGGGTTGCGAGATCCCTCGTGAAGGAGTGCTAGCATAGTCTGGGCGCACCTGGAAGGATCCAGAATACCACCGAAGGGCCACGAGCGCAGCCAGCCAATCTGCCTAGCAAAGGGACATCTACGAAGAGCCACGAAGCGATCTGGCTGGCTGCCTGCCTGGGTCGCATCTCTTCGGAAGTGCCTCGTGCTCCTTCGGAGTGTCTGCCTGCCACTCTTCCAGCGCCTATAAATAGCCTCTCCCCCTCATTTACAATCCATCCCAGCAGCAAGTACATTCCATAAGTATTGTTGTCTTCTCCTCTTCCCCCGTTCTTCACTTGTAAATAGTCCGTCCAAAAGTTCTGAGTATATAAGGGTTCGCCCGAAAGTTTCGAGATACGTGTGCGACGTTCTTGAAAATGCCCGAACAGTCGTTGTATCTTGGGGACGATTGTAGTAGCCCGTACCGCACTGAAATATACGGGGCAATCTCGTCTTACGGAGAAAGTGTCCAACACTTGCCTCGACTGCCGTAGATCCTAATCAAGTACACCGAATCCTCTGCGTACAACAATCGTAAAACGAAATTTGTGTACTTGAAGATGGCATCGTCAAGCACCGTAGCACTGACAATGGTACCGGGAACTGTCCACGCCGAAAGACCGGCCAAGTTCAACGGTACCAAATTCAAGAGGTGGCAACAGAAGATGACGTTCTATCTGACCACGCTCAACCTTGTTCGGTTCCTGAAAGAGGAAGCACCGAAGATAGCAGAAAACGAGACGGATCAACAGAAGATCAACGCTCTCGACGCGTGGAGTCACAGCGACTTCCTGTGCCGAAACTACATCCTAAATGGACTAGACGATACGCTCTACAATGTCTACGCGGTAGCCAAGACCGCTAAGGAGCTGTGGAGTTCACTCGAGAAGAAGTACAAAATGGAGGATGCCGGGACGAAGAAATTCATCGTCGAACGATTCTTCGACTTCAAGATGGTGGACTCCAAGAAGGTCATCGACCAAGTGCAGGAGTTGCAGCTGATCCTTCACGAGATCCAATCCGAAGGGATGCGACTCAGCGAGTCCTTCCAAGTAGCTGCGATGATCGAGAAGCTCCCCCTGCTCTGGAAGGACTTCAAGAGCTACCTCAAGCACAAGAGGAAGGATATGGGCCTAGAAGACCTGATAGTGAGACTTAGGATCGAGGAAGACAACTGAAAGTCCGAAGTCAAGCAAGGCAAGGCCAACTTTGAGAACACCGTGCACCTCGCCCAGGGAAAAGGTGGAAAGAAGAGAAGAAGTCCGGTGATAAGCAGGAGAAGCAAGAGCCCAAGAAGAAAAAGAAAAAGAAAATCAAGGACGATTGCTACAACTGTGGCAAACCTGGCCACATAGCTAAAGACTGTCGCCAGCCGAAGAAGGACGACCAAGGAAAGGCTAACCTGGCTGAAGACTTGTCTCAAATGGATCTGTCAGCCGTGGTGTTTGAAGCCAACCTGGTGGACAATCCGAGAGAGTAGTTCGTAGACACAGGAGCTACCCGCCACATCTGCTCGGACAAGGAGATGTTCTCGAGCTATATCCCGATCACCGGCTGAAAGTTGTTCATGGAAAACTCCGCAACGTCCAAGATTGTCGGTATGGGTAAGGTGGTCCTGAAGCTGACCTCAGGAAAGGAACTGACCCTCAAGGATGTGCTGCATGTCCCGGACATCCGCAAGAACTTAGTTTCTGGCTCACTATTAAGCAAAGCCGGTCTTAAGCTTGTATTTGAGGCTGATGAGTTTGTACTGACCAAAGTGGGTCAATTAATAGGAAATGGTTATCTAGAAAAGGGGCTGTTTAAGATGAATGTAATAACTGTACATCGCACCTTTAACGGTGAAAATAAAGTTAACGCTTCTTCTTACTTAGCCGAGTGTTCTAATTTATGGCATGGTAGATTAGGACACGTAAATTTAAACTCGCTAAGAAAGTTAGTAAGTTTAAATTTATTACCGAATCTAGAGTTCAACCCATATGATAAATGTGAAGTATGTGTGGAGGCTAAAATGACCAAAGTACCTTTCTATTCGGTGGAAAGAAGTACTACACCTTTAGAGTTAATTCATACGGACACTTGCGATATGAAACACGTGCAAACTAAAGGTGGGAAGAAATACTTCATCACGTTTATCGATAACTGCACGAGATATTGTTACGTATATCTTCTAAAGGGCAAAGACGAAGCTCTTAATGCCTTTAAGAGATATAAGAATGAGGTTGAAAATCAACTCAGTGTGAAAATCAAAATGATCTGAAGTGATCGAGGGAGAAAATATGTAGCTCCGTTTGATAAACTCTGTCAAGAACATGGCATTATTCATCAAACGACTGCACCATACTCACCTCAATTGAATGGCATAGCTGAACGCAAAAATTGAACTCTTAAGGAGATGATGAATGCTATGTTGATTAGCTCGGGCTTATCCCAGATTATGTGGGGGGAAGTTGTGCTCTCAGCTAACCACATTATAAACAAGTTGCCACACAAGAAAAGGGATTAAACCCCATATGAACTATGGAAAGGAAGGAAGCCTTCCTACGGTTACCTTAAAGTATGGGGGTGCCTAGCAAAGGTCGAAGTACCTAAGCCTAAGCAGGTGAGAATAAGACCCAAGACCATTGATTGTATCTTTATCGGATATGCTTAAAATAGTAGTGCTTATCGATTTTTGGTGCATAAATATAAAAACCCTGAGATAAATGCGGGAATGGTCATAGAATCAAGGAACGCAACGTTCTTTGAGAATAGCTTTCCTAATAAGGAAATAAAGGAAGAAGTCCAAAGAAAAGGGCTCACGAGACTACGTAAGGGTCAAATCAGGAAGATGATGAACCTAGACGTAGTAAACAGACGAAGGTAACCAAATCCTTTGGTCTGGATTATCTAACCTATGCGTTAGAAGATGAACCCAGGACAATCCAAGAGGCATTGTCCAGTCCAGATGCTCCTCTCTGGAAGGAAGCTATCAATAGTGAGATAGAATCTATTATGCAAAACCACACGTGGGAAATCGTGGATCTCCTACCGGGCTGCAAACCTTTGGGATGCAGGTGGATCCTAAAAAGGAAATAAAAAGCTGATGGATCAATCGACAAGTACAAAGCTCGATTGGTAGCTAAGGGGTTCAAACAGAAGGAGGGATATGATTTCTTTGACACGTATTCACCAGTTACAAGAATCACATCAATTAGAGTACTCATAGCTGTTGCGGCACTCTATAACCTCGAGATCCACCAAATAGACGTAAAAACAGCTTTCCTAAATGGATAACTGGAAGAGGAGATATACATGGAGTAACCTGAAGGGTTTGTGGCTCCCGGTCAAGAGCATAAAGTGTGTCGGCTAGTCAAGTCACTATACGGGCTAAAACAAGTGTCGAAACAGTGGCACGAAAAATTTGACAGAACAATGCTGTCGAATAGATTTAAGATCAATGAGTGCGATAAATGTGTTTACATTAAGGGCACACCTGAAGCTTACGTAATTGTATGTCTCTACGTAGATGACTTACTAATTATGGGAAGCAATAAAGAGGTTATTGTAAAAACTAAGAACATGTTAAAGAACCACTTTGACATGAAAGACATGGGTCTGGCAGATGTCATACTAGGAATAAAAATCTCTAGGAAAGCTGACGAAATTATCTTGACGCAATCTCACTACGTGGAAAGCGTGCTCAAGAAACTTGAAGCTTTTGACAAACCTCCGGTTAAGACTCCAGTAGATTTAAATCTACACTTAGCCAAGAATCGAGGAGACCCAGTATCTCAACAAAGGTATGCGCAAATTATCGGGAGCTTGATATATTTAACAAACTGCACACGTCCCGATATTGCGTACTCAGTTAGTAAGCTTAATAGATTCATAAGTAATCCAGGGAAGGATCACTGGCTAGCTCTGGAAAGGGTTTTACGGTATTTAAAACATACCATAAACCATGGCATACATTATGCTAAATATCCAGCGGTATTAGAAGGATACAGTGACGCAAACTGGATATCAGACACTAAGGACTCCAAATCTACGAGTGGATACGTATTCACCATAGGAGAAGGAGCTGTGTCTTGGAAGTCTTCTAAACAAATATGCATAGCTTGATCCACCATGGAGTCGGAGTTTATAGCACTAGACAAAGCTGGGGAAGAAGCTGAATGGCTCAGAAATTTCCTAAAGGATATTCCGTGCTGGAGCAAACCGGTGCCTCCCGTATTGATACATTGTGATAGCATGTCTGCAATCGGGAGAGCACAAAGTACAATGTACAATGAAAAGTCTCGACATATCCGTCAGAGACACAATACCGTTAGACAGTTGATCTCTAGTGGGGTGATCACCATTAATTACGTAAAGTCCAAGGACAACTTAGCTGATCCTTTTACGAAAGAAATTAATAGAGATCAAATGTACAACGCAGTAAGGGGAATGGGATTAAAATCCACACACTAAAGAATGTCCATAACGGTAACTCAACCATGATGAGTGAAGATCCCACAAACTTGGTTCAATGAGACAACTAAGTTATGGAGGGTTCAGTTAATCACCTGGAACCTTTCTCATTCTCAGAAGCTGCCTAGGTGTTAACCTGCATAGGTGTAGTAAGGTTAAGCATTACGCTTTTAATGATTCCTATACCTTGATAAAGGTGGAGTATGGCAGGATACTCCTGATAGGAGATCACCTATGTAAGTGTGAAGTGAGGCCGCTTCAAATGGGAAAAAATACTTATGAATCCAAGATACGGTCCATGGCCGAAATGGACACAACGTGAGAACCCAAATATACTAGGGTTATTATTGTGTAAATATTATTGTCTTGGTTTACGCCAAAAGCTGACGGTTCAAGACATCACGTTCACCGAGCATCGAGTTTATCCGATAACATATTACTAGAGAAGGTTCAAAGCCACAAGCTACCTGTCTCGATGCAATAATAACACGTCAAAATTTTCGATTAGAGTCTGCATGCATTAATCATCATTCATGTGGGGGATTGTTGGGTTTGATATGCATTTGGACTAAGCTGAAAGGCCCAAGCTGAAAAGCCCAAGCTGGAAAGCCCAAGCTGAAGAAGGGATTACCACATCGAAAATCGCAAAAGATTTTTCCCTGTTTATAAGGAGAAGCTCCAAGTTGGTGTAACATTAAATGTTCCACTTGAAGAGCTGACCGAGGCTGCCTGCGAGGATGGTGCGAAGCACCATCCGAGCACGAGCACGAGCACGCGCACGTGCGTGTGAGCATGGCGCATTGGACGCAGGTTACAATGGGCGCTTTGTGGCGTACTTGGCACTTCGCACGTGCACATCATCGCGAGGAGCTAGAGGAGCCTTAAGTATTTTACCCGAGTTCGGAGAGAGCTGCGTAGCTACCAAAGTGACGAGGGGCTACGAGCGCCTTCTAGGATGGCCAACGAAGAGGCACGAAGGGCTGGAACATCCTGGAGACTTCCAGACGGCCGAAGGGTTGCAAGATCCCTCGTGAAGGAGTGCCAGCATAGTCTGGGCGCACCTGGAAGGATCCAGAATTCCACCGAAGGGCCACGAGCGCAGCCAGCCAATCTGCCTAGCGAAGGGACATCTTCGAAGAGCCACGAAGCGATCTGGCTGGCTGCCTGCCTGAGTCGCATCTCTTCGGAAGTGCCTCGTGCTCCTTCGGAGTGTCTGCCTGCCACTCTTCCAGCGCCTATAAATAGGCCTCTCCCCCTCATTTGCAATCCATCCCAGCAGCAAATGCATTCCATAAGCATTGTTGTCTTCTCCTCTTTCCCCGTTCTTCACTTGCAAATAGTCTGTCCGAAAGTTCTGAGTATATAAGAGTTCGCCCGAAAGTTTTGAGATACGTGTGCAACGTTCTTACGGAGAAAGTGTCCAACACTTGCCTCGATTACCGTAGATTCTAATCAAGTACACCGAACCCTCCGAATATAACTCCACGACAACGCTCCACGGGCCGGGCAAGAGCTCCACTGAATTAGGCTCAGCGCAGAGAAGATCAAAGAGCACGCCAGAGGGAATATACCTACAAAACCCAATCACCAAATATCCCCAAAAGTTGAAAACACAAGAGGAAGGGGATAAAGGGTACCTACCATTTGAGAGGGAGACCCTTGTATTCGAACCAGGGAGTGTCGGTGCCCGGGGGGAGGGAGGAGGCAAAGTGGGGTCATATCAGCGACAGGTAGCCCACGCGAGGAGCCAGGAGGAGCACCGGCAGGGGAGGCGGCAGCGTGGTCACCTCCGAGTCGTGGAGGCGGATTTGGAGAGGGATCGCCCCTTCCCATATGTGTTTCTACCCTTCCATTGTTGGGTGGGTTCTTGTTTCGTTTGAACTACGGAAGAGTATTTGTTGACTCGTTCTTTTTTGGGTTGTAAATCACATATGGTCACTATATGATATAACTTGCAGAGTGATCTCGTCACTGAAAATATTTTCCTAGTCACTAAAGTACTATTAGTTATACGTTTCTAGTCATTTTGTCCCATAAGTTGATGCGGTATACTCCGCATTGAGCTCGGCGGGGTTCGGGAAATTTTTGATTTCAACTTTTGACTTCAATTTTTGGGGGTTTTGTTTTTGGGAAGAAGAGAGAGAAAAAGTTGGTCGGGCAGGTAAAGGCAGCTGCCCATGGACTTTTTTTATGTTAATTGGAATAAGTATGATTCGATTGGTCAATTTTTTATCACAAGATACTAAAATAATTTTGCACTATACTACAGGGTACTAAAGTAAACTTTTTTCAATAATTTTACATCTGAGAAGAAATGATCCGTGGTGTGGTTCCTCGGCATCCGATCTTTAGAGCGACAGAAATATTCATCATCAGAATGAACCTTATATGAAAATTCATCTTCTGATGACAGCGGGAAAAATTACGTTAGAATTTATAGTAATTAATATTATCCATGCAACTGTTACAACCAAAAATTGGGGATGGCAAAGATAGTCCTTTCATTCTTCAACGAGGAAGGTTACCACACTGCACAAACCAAACACTTCCCGTGAGATAATGTTTTACACAAGGATTGTAGCTCCATGAACCTAAGACCCTTAGAAAATAAACAACAACAGACAAAGAACGGTATCAAAATGAATCAATTAATCTTGCTATATTTCATGAACAAAATAATAGACCAGCAGAATGAAACATAGTTGAGCAAAAGGAACTAAGATTCACTGTGCTTAATATCTCACCCCAACAAACAAAAATATTGGCAACCGTTAAGTGCAAACGTTCTAATAATTTTAACTTTTGAATTTTCAGCTATAGTTGGCAAAAGATAATAAGTTGGCAATATTCGATATCAAGGGAAGAATCCAAATTCCTAAAGTAGAGAATAGGGAAAAAAAATAAAGGGAAAATTACTCTCAAGTCTCTCAAATTTAAGCTAAGTATATTCAAAAGTCCCTCCTGTTTGAAAAATAATCTTGTTGTCCATCTAGTTTGCTTTTATTATACTTTCGGGTCCCTGGCTCACGTTAGAATTTTTTTTTTCACTTTTTATCAGTAAAATGACCAAAATACCCTCAAAACAAACAAAAATTTCCACCGGCACCAAATTCCCACTGGCCGACCAACCTCATGTCGTCAAACAATTTCGGCATCCACCGACCACCACAGTACTTCCCAATTCAAAATCCCTAATTACTAGTTCCCTTCTGTAGCAATCTCCCCATGGGCAGTAAGAGCAAGAAAGACAACGAAACGCCGTTGAGACAAAGCCTCGGAAAATTCGATGACCCCAAATCGGAACCCGAATTTGAGTCTCGGTCCACCTTGAACTCTTCCGATGGCGCCTATTCCTCCCAGGAAAGGAACAGAAGGAGGAGCTCTAGCAGCCACCACCATAGAAGCAGCAGCTGGAGGAGAGGCCGTTTAATCTCCAACGACGACGATGACATCATTGAGGACCATTAGAACCCAGGAACCTGGACCCACCTAGATTCCTCTTCGTTGAGCGGAATCGAAAGAGAACCCCCTCCTCTTCCCATTTCTATTGAGGGGTTTGGTCTATTTTTGTGGGGACGAGGGGTTCCTCCATTTAGAGCTTGGCCTGATTCAATTAAAGAGAACCCCCTCCTTTGGTGAGGAATGAGTAACGGGGTTACCGGAGAGGTAGCCGATGGTGACATAGACGTCGATGAGGAAGGGTTGTTGGGTAGACGATGGTGACAGGGTTGTCGGGATGAATTTTTGTTTGTTTGAAAGGGTATTTTTGTTATTTCTTTGACAAAAATGAAAAAAAGTGTTGCTGACGTCAGTCAAGGATCCGAAAGTATAATAAAAATAAACTAGAGGGACAACAAGATCATTTTTCAAACAGGAGGAACTTTTGAGTATATTTAAGCAAACCTGAGGAACTTGAGAGTAATTTTCCCAAAACAAAATTACCCATTCGCAGTCAATTTCAACATCTCTCTCCTAGGAATGCCCAACCATCTCAACAAACTCCTTCACAACATTTTGTCACTTCTCATAAAGATCATCGTGAAATCCCCCGAAGAAGAATTTTAGACGAACATGGACTAACGATAGGATGTTAATCAGTTTACAACTCGTTCAAAACCAATTTTCCAAAATCTCCAATACCTCGAGCTAAAGAGCCCTAACATAAAGCTCCCAGTGATCATCATCCTCTGAATCAAAAGAATTATTATTTGACACCAATCTCTTCAACTTCTTGTGAATAATGTGATGCCTATTGGCCAAATTGACATCACGTAGTGACAAGGACTCGAGTGATGGACATCCCGACAACAGATCTTCAATCTTAACTTGCATACGCCCTGATCCAGTATCCAAAACCCTAAGCGACTCCCAAATCACCTTCCCATTGGGGGAAAAAAATAACATTCTTCCATTCCCAGCTCTTTTAAGGAACACTGAGAGTACAAGTACTCGGGGCAAAAATAGGTCCACTTCAGATTGGTTAAGTCCAGGCTTAGATCCTCCACGTGGCGTGTCACGGCGTGACGAACCAACAGGTGGACCATCTTATAGGTTACAGGCCGGTCTTCGAGCTGGAGGTGGAATTTGAAGATCCTGGGGGCGGCGTGGAGGGCAAGGGCTCCATCGAGGGACAGCATCTTATGCTCATCCATGCGGTTGAGGTGGAATTTGGATTTGCTGTTGAAAATTTTGATATGTCGTTGAAAAACTTGATTTGCCATTGAAAATTGATGTGCTGTTTTGATTTTGTCGTTAAAATATACATATACATACATATATATAAATACATAAATATACATAAATATATATATGTATATGTACATATATTCTGCAGTAGTTGCATGAAACCAGTAGGTACATAAGAAGATAAAAAATGTAGTTTATTAAAGAAGATAATGACTGTAGTTACCTCACAATCGCATGCGAGTACTGCTTTCCACCAGCACATGATTTTACAAGCAAAATAAAAAACAATTCATATCCCGTTAAACAGATACCTCACGTTGTCGAACTCTTATCGATATTTAACTTGATCGTTGACAACTTTTTCGATTTGTCTCATTGTTTTTACCACGACTAGTTACAACATCTTAGATTCTTTTTATTAAAGAATAGCGTATTTTATTTTGGATTTAGGGTTCTTCTACAGAGGCTGCGTTTCCAAGGACTCGAACTCGAGACCTTAGTTAAGTTAGAATAACTCTCTCACCAGTTAATCTAAGTTTTTAGAATTTTAATGTGAGGTAAGGTTATCATGTTGTAATTTAAATGAATCAGTGACATAAATTAATAAGAAGGGTTAATTAGTTCAATTTTTTAAAACTTTAGAACTAATTTACTAAAAGCCGGATCTTTCAGTACATTATATAAAAATTTAGAGATTTTTAAATTTTTTACCAAAAGTAAAACTACTCTTGTTTTTTAATAAAATATTTGATTTTTTGGATTTTATTACCATTTTAGTTTAATTGTTACGCCTTTTGACTTTTATTTCCGAGGCATTTTGGACAATATGATGCTATTTAGTATTTATACCGCGGGACTTCTTTTCTAGTATATGTTTATAAATATTAGAGAAAAATACACTTAATTATCGTGTGATTTCTTAATTTGACATATATAGTCATATAGTTTAAAAACACATAAAAAAAACTTCCTAAACATTCTAAAGCATAAAACTGTTGCACTACCGCAAACTAAAGCATAATAGACTTAATATCATCCAAGGACTTAGTTTTTCTTAAAAATTCTAGAGTGTATGACAAATATAAAAGATATTATTAGAAAGACGGGTCCAAGGAAAGAAGAACTTTGGTATACAAGAAGTTCACCCAAAAAGAAGCTCAACAAACTTCACATACTGAGCCCATGTATTACTAGTAGATGTATAAACCAATTACCAACAATCTGAGCAATTTCTTCTCACAGGAAACAAAGTTGAAGCTTAATCAACGGTACCGTAGGATGTCCCTCCGAAGAAGCTGAACCTTCTTCCAAGAAACAAGTTGGAAAAACCCAATCATTTTAGAATTTTCTTTTCAAGGATGGACTCATCATGGGGAGAAGATCTTGGAACAGAAAATAGAGTTGCAAGCCACATCATATAAAGACTCCTTGGTTGACTACTTCAGCAGAAAATTAATAAAAGCAAATCATTGGTCACCGTAGCGATAGAAATCTTTATCATCAGAATGGATCTCATATAAAGATTAACCATTGATGACTGCAGGAAAAAAGTTACGTTAGAATTTATAGTAATTTATATTTAAGAGGAAGATGTTGTCATGCAACTGTTACAACCAAAGATCCGGGATGGCAAAAATAGCCCTTCCATTCTTCAATGAGGAAGGTAAAAATCTTATGGAGAATGATAATAATCAATACCCCAATTCCTCGACCAAGCACTTCCGGAGAGATAATGTATTACAAAAGAATTCTAACTCCATTTTTGCACGACCCTTAAGAAATAAACAACAACAGACAAAGAACGGTATAAGAACAAATTAATTGAACTTGCTACATTTCATGAACAAAATAATAGACCAGCAGCTAAAATGAACAAAAATAGCTGAGCTACGGGAACTAAGATTCATATCATGAACAATAAGCTTATCATCAATTTAGTTCACTGTGCTTATAACACCCAACAAACAAAGGTGATGTACACACTTAGAGTATAGAGGTAGAAGTATTGATTTTAAATCAGATAAAATCAAAAAAATAAATATTATTTTTTCCAAGCGATGGTGATAATGGACTAGCACAGTAAGCTAACAACGATAATTATGGTGAAGATTTTCTCAATTCTAACACATCCTTTGAGTAACAGCGATACAACAAAGTTGAGGCATCATTCTTAAGAATTAGAGCTCCTTGTAATTTACATGCTGAACCGTACCAAAAGATAAGAAGTGGACAAAACATGATGTCAGGGGGTGTAGAATGAGAGAAAAAAGTTACCCCTGGGCAGCGAATTTTAACATCTGACCATTGGGAATGTCGAACTATCCCAACAAGCTCCTTCACTGCATTTGAAACTTCGAAAAGATAGAGCTCCAGTACTTTGTCAGTCTCTGAATCAAAATCATTGTTATTTAGCACCAATCTTTTCAACTTCTGCTTCAACTTCACGTTCGCAATCTCCAACTTTCTCTCCATCTTCAAGTATTTCAATATGATATTCTTGCCTAAAAACTCTTAGTACTTGACAACCCTTTATGGACTGACATGCAAATATGTGGAGAGAAAATTGGAGATTGCGAACGGGAACTTGAAGCACTTAAGAACAGGGGGCAGAGATTAACAATAGTCATTCATCTTGAAGCATGTATCGCCTACACCATGAAGCATCATTGCGACTTTCATCATGGTTTAACAGAAAAGAAACTAGCAACCAGAGCACTCAACTTCCCATAACAATGGAATTGGAGAATGTAAATCACTTTGATTTTAGTATTGGGAAATCGTGACCGGCTCGAGGAGATTTTAGGGTTTTGTGTTGTTATGAGGAGAAGAGAGCGAAGGAGGTCTATTAGGGTTTGAGATGTTGTGTCAATTACCGATTTTGTCTTTATAAGTATGCTTATTAAAGTTTGATCGTTGGATCTTTAGGATATTTTTTAAAATCTAATCTGACGGTTCTAACAAAATCTTCTCTTTGGGAACGATTTTTATATAGTCCCCACTCAATCAAAACTGGAGTCATGATATCTAAACTAATTTTTTATTATATTTAAATTATGTTATTCGTATATGAATATATTCTACAATTTTAATAAAAAAGGTGCACTTTAGTATTATAAAATATTCCGGTTTTCCACTTTGATATCTTTTTGGTTTAAAAATACACAGCGATTCGATTCTCACGTGATCATGTAGGTAAATTATTAAAATATTACCTAATTTATTTATAATTTTTGATTAAAAAAAACCCTCCCCTCTCTCCTCTCAATTCCTTTTCCTCATTCTCTCAGGCGACTCGATTCTGATTAGAAGGTAGATTCCTTGCCCCGAAAAACTTGCGTTATTTTCTCCTTATAGATTCCTTACAAACCCATAGCATAGGATATCAACAACAAAGGCAAAGATAGAGACCAAAAAATCCTTGTGACTTCCCCTTGCACGATCAATATAATCCTCGCAGCCCTTTTGTCTACTCTCTTCCTTAGCCTTTCACCTCAAACCGACGTCATTCCGGCGTAGAAAATCATAGACAATGCGTGCAAGAACGCCGCAAGCGGCGGCTACAAGTCGTGTCTGGCCATCTTCAGGCAGAATCCCAAGATATCATCCACCAACGACGCGAAATCTCTAGCCAAGATCGCCCTCCAAACAGTGAGCCAATACTTAAAACTGATTATTATAGGGTATACGTAGAGTGTATATTTATTATTTAGAACTACATTATAGACAAGTAACAGCTGGAGAAGTTAAGACTAAGATCACGGTAGTGATCACACCTTCACAGCTGCAGAATTCAGCACTTGCGAATTTATCTTCAATCTTTCCAACACTGCCCCTCAAAATTGAAAAAATTGAAATGGAATTAAGAAAACACTGAGTGAATTTAGTATTGGTGCTCGAATGTAGTAATCACTGTTTGAAAAAAATGAAAAAAGTTATAAAAAATGTGGTTTAGTCCGAGAATTTCAGTTTTTTATGTTTTTTGACCCGGAGGGCGAAATTGGAAAACCAAAGTCCTCAAAATCAAGGTGATTTCCCCTAATTTCTTGCGATTTCCCCAACGAAACAAAAAAAGTCGGGGACTTGAGGCGATTTCATGTGTTTTTCCCTTTCTGGGTTTTATGATTAAGCTCATTTTTGTTTTTTTCCCTTTAATTGCTTTTATTTTTGGGTTGCTGCCTTTTGCTCATATCTCCTTTGTGTGTTCTATTTTTTAAAAAATTTGTACCGTAGACTTGTGGGTTCTATTTAGTATTTACCTATAAATAATATATATATATATATAATTTTAAAAATAAAAACTCTGGTCTGACCAATAATCTGACCAATCAAACCGGTCAACTCAAAGGTCGAACCAAATTTTGGATCAACCTCCCAGTCCTTTCTAAAAAACCTTGCTTGGAGTCTACCTGTTTTCTTAAATTGTTAAAAAAAAAAAGACAATCTCACCATTTGAAAATACTAAAGTAGATTTTAACCATTTTTAATGTTACTGTACAAATTAATAATTATATTCCAAGATATTCAAAGAGTTGGCTTTGGGGAATTTGGAAAATTCGTAACGGAATAATCTTCCGTAATCGCTCCTTTGATGATTCCCAAGATATGTTACCATCTGTCATTCATCTATGGTCGGACTATATTGAGGCGATAGCATCACATCGGGTCAAAGCTCCACCTGGTCCAATGCAATGGAGACCGCCTACACGGGAATGGTACAAAATCAACACAGATGGAGGGATTAACTCTAATGGCTTCGCCCAAATCGGGGCGGTGATCAGGGACTCATCCGGGACTTTTATTGCAGCTGCGATTCGTACCTTTCCCACTCCGATACATCCGATCCTATTAGAAGCACGCGGGATGATCTTGGGTCTCGAAATAGGCGGTAACCTTTTCCTTCAAAATATCATTATAGAATCCGACTGCTTACCTCTTGTGCAGGCCTTGAACAGTAAACAATTGAACATGACGATCTCTCCTTATTGGTGGCGGACGCTAGACAAGCTACTCGGAATTTTTTGTGTCCGGTTCCCGCATATCACCAGGACAGCAAAAAGTGTAGCACATTTACTGTTGAAGATGCCAACGATGAATAATAGGGCGCAGATGTTCCTCACGACTCCTCCATCGGAGATAGAAGCAATCGTAAATTCGGAAGACCAAGGGCACTCTTCAGTTTCTACCTTGCTCTCACCTTTGACCACAGCTAACCACCTACAATCAATTGTTCCGGAACCGAATCTCACTACCCACGACTCCTCTTCTGCAAGTTAGTTACCATTAATGTTTGTTGTTTCAGGTTGCAGGGTGATGACCGCGTGTTTGTTTCTCCTGCGGCCAGTGAAGGCAAACTTGGAGGAAGCTGACATGATGATATCGGAACAAGGCAATGCTTTTGATATCCTCAGGCAGCGGGATGGGTACGATGGGAGTCGAGTTGGAATAGGGGACGAGTTTTATGGGTTTTTTCATGGGGAATGGTTGTAAAAGGGGCAACATGTATTGTCTAGTTAATGCAGTGCTATCGTTTTTACCGCGGTATACTATTTTCTTAATTCTGTTTTCTCCCGTTACATGTTGGAGGGTAGAATTCAGGTGGATTTTCTGGAACAGGTTTTTAACGAGGCCGGCGATTGCAACCTCGCACAATATGCGAGGGGAACACCACATGTTGGAGGGTAGAATTCAGGTGGATAGTATTCTTGTGCTGTTGTGCAGCGAACTTTAAGATAGGTAATAATCTAAGGCCAGACGGAAGGTGGTAGAAATAAGTGGATAGTGCTTCCATCGTGCTATTGTACTGTAGAAGATCTAGGATTGCTCGCTGGTTGATTTATGCGTACTTTATGAATGTAATATATTGTCTATACGTTCAATGAAATGAACTATTTCCTCTCAAAAAATTATTATTATATTTCAAGATTGACCATTTGAAAAAAAAACAGCGACTGTAGATCTCGCTTACGTGTAGGAGTAAGCGTGAGTAGTTTGGAGAGTTTGATTCATATTATACCCTGCATCTTAAAAAATTCGTTATATGATATGCATGGTTTGACCTTACAGTAAGGCCCAATAGAAATTTAAGTACCAACAAATTTTGCAATTTAAATTAAATCACACAAATAAAATTTATTCAAAACCTAAATCCTACCACTTACGAACCATACCCATACACCTAGTCAAAGTCAGGCAGGGAACTCAAAATCAACTTATTAGAGACAAGAGATAAAGATAGATCCGATTCCCGCCATCCTACTAATATGCACACCTGACAAACCAGTCGCCGTATTAAAACTACCAAAAAAAATTAATGGAAATTAAAGTATGATCTGGAGAATGGCCATATTTTCAACACGGGCTCCATCGACAACAAAATTCTGGTTGAAGCAGCAGGGCTCCATAGATCGAACTTGAACTATGAGAGGAAGCCATTTCAACAAGAAACCCACAAACTTGTACCCAAACTCGAGAGGATAATTGAGCCATGTTCTAACTTATCAATCCTCAGGTGAGTGAGTTTAGCCACTACCACAAACTAAAGCATAATAGACTTATTATCACAGGAGGATTTAGTTTCTCTTAAAAAATCATGGGTTCAAACGTTACCAACGAAAAAGACATCATTGAAAAGACTACCCCTAAATAAAGTCCGATAGACCTCGACATTGGTATACAAGAGGTTCACCCAAAAAAGCTCAGTAGATTTCACACACTCAGCCCATCTACTACTCGTAAGATGTGTAAACCAGAAACCTGAGCAATTTCTTCTCACAGGGACAATATGAGCAATGGAGCTTAATCTCCAGTACCGTAGGATTTCCCTCCGAAGAAGCTCAACCTTCTTCAAAAAAACAAAGTTGGAAAAGACCAATCATTTTACAATCTGACTTTCAAGGATGAACTTATCATGGGGTGAGAATCTTGGAACAGGAAACAGAGTTTCAGCCACGTCATGTAAAGACTCCTTGGTTGACTTTGTAATTACGGTCATCTTCTCAAGGACCACCGACTTTGTAAAAACCTTATGGAGAAGGAGAAAAACCCACTGCGCGAACCAAGCACTTCCGGTGAGATAATGTTTTACACAAGGATTGCAGCTCCAATAACCCAATACCCTTCAGCAATAAACGACAACAGACAAAGAGCGGTATTAGAATCAATCAATTGAACTTGCTACATTTCATTACTCACATTAAGTAATGAAACATAATTGGTCTAATGGAACTAATATTCATATATCATGAACAATAAACTTATCACAAATTTAGTTCACTCTGCTTAAATATCACCCCAACCGACAAAAATATTGACAACCGTCAAGTGCAAAGGTTCTAATAGCTTCAACTTGAGTTTTCTGATATGGCTGAAAATATATGCATTGAATTGACCGGACAATGCAATTGTGGTTTATTAGAGTACTTACCGAGCAACGACTAATATGATAAGGAAATAGTTGGAAATGATCAAGTGAAGATTATCACTTAATCCCATCATATACGATATCAAAAGATAATAAGTTGGCAATATACGGGATCAAGGAATGAATCCAAATTGCTAAAGTAGAAAAATAGGGAAAAAAATTACCACTATGCAGCCAATTTCAACATCTAACTCCTGGCAATGCCGAACCATCTGAACAAGCTCCTTCAGTGCATTTTGACACTTCTCAACAACATCACAGTGAAATGCCCCGAAGATGAAATCTAGACGAACGCAGACCAAGGATAGAGTGTCAATCAGTTTACAGCTGGTCCAAAGCCAATCTCCAAAAATCTCCAACACCTCGAGCTGAGGAGCCCTAATATAAAGCTCCCACCTCTTGTCACCCTCCGTATCAATAGAATTGTTATTTAGCACCAATCTCTTCAACTTCTCGTGAACAATGTGCAGCCCACTGGACAAAAAGACTTCACGCAGCGACAAGGACTCGAGCGATGGACATCTCGATCTTCAACTTCCATAAACCCTGATCCGACTTCCAAAACCCTAAGTGATTCCAAAATCACCCTCCCCTGGGGGATAAAACGACAAAATTCTGTTTTCAGCTCCTTCAAGAAACGCTGGGAGTACAAGTACTCGGGGAGAACGTAGACGCACGTACCTCTTAAGTACAAGCTGAGATCTTCCACGTGGCGTGTCGAGGCACGACGAACCAACAGGTCCACCGTCGTAGAGTCTACCGAATCACTATCAAAGATCAGGAGATGGAATCTGAAGATCTTGGGGGCGACATGGAAGGATAGGGTTCTGTCCACGGACAACATGGTAGGATTATCCACGCGGATGAGGTCGAGTTTGAGGTTGGGCACGTGGGTCCACAAGCAATGCCACCGCCGCGGCAAGACGCTGGTCCTAATTGCGTCTATGGTATCGAGGAAAGAAAGGATGTGAATTTGGACGTGTTGAGGCACAAAAATAATCTCAAATTATCAACGATATTTTGAGCTCACCGGTGCAGTCTCAAAGTGATCGGGTGACCGATGACCGGCATGGTCTCAAAGTGGGTGGTGTCATCCCAGAGAGATCAATGTCGGGTGATCGATGTTCGGTATCGTTCCGAAGAGACCGGTGTCGGATGACCGGTGATTGGTGTCATCTCAAAGAGGTTGCTTCCGGTCTTGAGTTGGATAGAAATCGATGATGGTCTTCTCTTGGTCAAGACCGATGACAGTCTCCCAATGATGGTCTCTCCTTGGTTGAGACCGGTGACGGTAGACTACCTTAGTTTATTGTTCTTCGATGCCAAACATTCATCTTTGGTAGATTGACGGTATATTTTGACTCGAATATTAGATTGAGCTGATTCTTTCGGCTATGGAAAGGCAAGACAAATATCTATAACTTTGTAGTTTATAATTTTTTCAAATTCGAAGCGGAATATGGTCAGAAATCTACTTCAAGATGAGCACACTTTGAACCAGTTCGGTCCACTTTCTGCCCGCCTGGGTGATACTCCTCAGTAAAATGCTCTTAACTTTCTATACGGAGCTTGGATTGAGACGATTCAAGTTCCTGTGTGACACCAAGACATAGATCTACGGCTTTGTAGTTTGGGATGTCTTCGGATTCAGGGCGAAAGTAGGTCAAAAATATGGGCGGAAGGCTTAGCCCGGATGTCGCTTTGGCCTTCAAGGTGGGAGGCCGGAAGGTGCTTTGACCTATAAGGCGGGAGGCCGGATGGTTGCTTCGACCTACAAGGCGAGAGCCCGGATGGTCACTTTGACCTACAAGGCGAGAGCCCGGATGGTCGCTTTAATTTTTGAGGTGGGAGCCCGGAGGGCATTTTGACCTTCGAAGTGTCCGGGTGGATGTCTTGGTTCGTGAAGTGGAATGTCCGGTTGGACGTCTCGGTACGTGAAGTGATATGTCCGGGTGATAAAGTATAAAATTCATACTCCGGGTGTGTAGCAAAGGTGTTCATCTCTGGGTTCGTTTGCGTTGGACAACCCGTGTTTAGGTTGATTAGACCGTTCGGTCCACTTACTTGTGCAAGCGGAAGGCAGAGCTCGAGCGGTGTACCGCCTTACTTGTGCGAGCGGTAGATTGGAGCTCAAGCAGTAGGCCTTGAAAGCGGTAAGGCTCGCTTTGGAGCTCGGGCGGTAGGCCTACGAGTTTCCGCTTTGAAGGCGGTAAGGCCCGCCTTTCACTTCGTGTTCGCGGGCGGAAGGTTGGAGCTCGGTCCACTTCAAAGTGGGAGGCGGTATACCGCCTTGTTGGTGCGAGCAGGTGGATGGCACCGGTTTGGGAACCCGGGCGGTAGGCACATACCGCCTAGGGGCCTGCGGGCGGAAGGAGAATCCCGCCTAGGGCCTTAGCGGAAGGAGCCCACTTGGAAGAGCCGGCTGTAAGCGAGACGACAGGGATGGCTCATGGGCGGTAAGTTCCGCCTCGGGCCTAAAGGCAGTAAGGCCTGCCTCTCGTTTCAGATTTTGTAAGCGCTAAGGCCCACTACAGGCATATAGGCGGTATACCGCTTGTGAAGGACTCGGGCGGGAAGCCTATTTGGTCCGTATAGGCTGGAGGCTTTAGCCCGTTTTGGGGTTTGCTTCAGGCCTAAAGGTGGTAAACATGACGGGGTTCAGACGGGATTTTACATAGAAGATTCGTGAAGGGGCGAGTTGCATTGTGTTTTCCTAAGTTAAGCCAGGATTTTCGAGATTCGGGCGAGATCTTGGGTCTTAGTTACTTGGTCGGCACGTCGGGATGTTCAGATTTGGAAGCGGGATTTGTTCATTTAAGGAACACGGCTTGGATTTTCCTAATCTAAGCCAGGTGGATTCAGAAACAAAATATTCGTTCGGGACGGGATTTCTTGCTCGGGAAGGATGGAGCTAGGTCAAGGCGTGCTATATAAAGGAGGCTCGGGCAATGGAGACGGACATCACCAACACAACACAACTACACTTTATTTATCTTATTGCTTTTCCTTTCCGTAGCCTAGCGTAGCCCGTAGCCTAGCTCTAGCTTTAGCCTTAGTATAGACCGACCTTGGGACGACCACTCCGGATCCATCTCGGGTTACTTGTTCTCTTTTTCCCGCAACATATTTTTTTGAACGCTCGGTGGGACTAAGGAGGGCGTCTGAGAAGGCGGTCTTACTTCGCTCAACCAAGACGACCAACAACTCTGTTGCGCCGGTTCCCTCTAAGGAGCCAACACCTTCTGCATCTCAGTTGACGCAAGGAGGAACTCAACTACTTTGGCTTCCTCTAAAAAGTTGGCTAAGACAAGCATCATCCTGATGGAGTCATATGCCTCATATGTTGCTCGAAAGAGCTACGAAGAGTTCTATAGACCCATCGTTCCGATGGAGACATATACCACCTTCATCCCTCAGAAGTGCTATGAGGAGTCCAAAAGATGCTGTGAAGAGTCCATTGTTAGGCGTGCGGAAGAAGCGCTACCCATCCGACCAACCTTCGGACAACCATGGACCGGTCATATGTCTTATACCATGGCGCCGCCAACGCCAAGCGTGTTCGGTTATTGTCCACAACCAGGAACCCCTAGGAGTCCCCCATACCAAACAACTTCTTACTTGGGGATGGGGACACAAGGAGTGAACCATTCGGGACACTACGAGACTGCAAGGACGAGGGCTAGCAATCTCTAAGAGGAATCGAGCTGGTACCAACCGGCCCTGACCCAAGATTGGTCATACCCATCTAGGGTCTCGGCCGACCAAAAATCTTTCAAAAGGAGGGATGTTTGCATGAATCATTTGTTCGACTCAAGGGTTTCCAATTCTACCTCGACCCTCCAAGTCATGGATCAAGCACAGATGGACCTAGACGAGGAGGACAACCGCTATCCCATCAATCGACAAGAAGAGCTTAGTGAGGATGACGAGCTCGATAAGGATGACGAGCTCGATGATAATGACATCAACTGACAAGAAGAGTTCGATGATGACGACGTTCACCAACAAGAAGAGCTCGATGAGGATGACGTCAATTGACAAGAAGAGCTCGATGAGGATGACGAGCTCGATGACGACGATGTCAACCAATAAAAAGAGCTCGATGAGGACGACGTCAATCGACAAGAAAAGCTCGATGAGGATGATGAGCTCGATGAGGATGACGTCAATCAATAAGGAGAGCTCGATGAGGATGATGAGCTCGATGAGGATGACGTCAATCAACAAGGAGAGCTCGATGAGGATGACATCAACCATCAACTGGTGTTCGGATCTACCCAACAACAAGGGATGGAAGGACAACCTCAACTCTCTCAATTTGAAGGCTTGGCTTCACATCAATGTCTCGGGGGCAACCGGCAATCAAACCCCCCGCGAGTACTTTCGTTGCTATGGTTGGCATCCAACGAAGCCAAAAAGGAGAGAGGCCAAAGCCAACAAAGACCTCCCAGACGTGGAGGCAAAGGCTCGGGGGGCAAGGACGACCGCCCGATAATGGTTTCCCAAAAGCTCGAAAGTCCTTTCGTTCGAGGAGAGCTGATGACCCAAAGAAAATAAAGACCGACCCCAAGACTCGGTGGACAAGACTCGGGGGGCACGGAAGGCCGCCCGATAACAGTATTCCAAAGGCCTGGAACTCTTGTCATATGAGGGGAGCCGATTGTCCCGAGCGAGGGAAGGTCGACCTTAAAATCCAAAGAGCAAGACTCTTGGGGCAAGGACGGCCGCCCGATAGCGGCATCCCAAGGACTCAAAAGTTTCATCCAAGGAGAGCCGATGAGACGTGGAGGCTCCATCACCCTCGTATCAAGGTGGACCTTCAAGACGGGTCTAAACCACGTCGGTATAACTTCACCCGGCATGGAAAAAGAGGGTCATTCCTGGGCCCCCAACACAAGGCGTCCTAACTAAGACTCAGAGACGTCGCCTTGAGAGGAAGGTCCAAAAATAAAAGCAAGTTATCAAGGATCTCGAAAGGCAACTTGTGGAACAAAGGGCCAAGCTGATAGAGCAAAATGTCCTTCTAGCTAGCCCATGGGTTACACACCAACCGGCCTGGACTCAAGGCCGGGTCAAGAAGGTTGAAGCCTCTAAGACAATCAAGGGAAAGGATCTCAAGCACATCAAGGAGGTTCGGCCAAAGGCACCCAAAGATCAACATAAGAAGTTGATCCGGGAGTGGGTACCTAAGGCGAGAAGCGAGATCCACTCCAGGGAAAGTAACCTTCATGAAGGCAAGGACGATCGGAAGGAAAAAGATATCTCGGTCAGTCTTGACATTGGTTATGTTAAGTTTGGAGACTTCCCAAACAAGGTGTCGATCAACAAGTTATTCACCCTCCCATCCATCTTTTAGCCAAAACTCAACCAACCCAGTCATCTGAAGGGGGACATGAGTGAGGAAGGTATACCTGAGCCTCAGATAGGAGAGATGTCCTATGTCATTCCCATTGTGGAAGCCTTCAATGGCGACGTCACCATTGTGAGGCCAACCCAAAGAATGGGCGAATGCAAGAAACCTCTTTGCATCACGGTTCACATCATTGGGGAGTCGATCAAGAGAGTACCCGTGGATGGCATGGGTGTGGCGAACACCTTTCTTCAGTTACTCCTCAGGGATCGCAATAAGGAAAAGGTGGATGACAGCCCGGCTAGCATGGTCATGACCAACCTTGACAGGAAAGGGCGAGACTTGATCAGCTCTGGTCTGATAATTCCATCTTCCATCCGCCAATGTCTAATCCGATGGAAGTCATATGGGAAGGTGGAGATTATGATGGCTGACATATGTCCATTCATCCCGGCAATATGCTACATAGAGGTGGCCTTCAACGATGGGATCACAGTACCAATAAGGGTGGTCTGGAGCAACGTAGATGGCTGGTCTGCATGGTGTGCGAGTTCGGTCAAGCGAGATGTCATTTCAATCCAACGATCGATTGGTGCCACACTCGGGGGGCAAGTACTCCCCCTTACTTATGGGGAATAAAGCAATAGGCAAGGTGACAAGACGATTGGAGATTTGCACTTTGTCACCCTATAAGTTGGCCGGGTAGATGGCCTAGATCTCTCAAGCTGCTCGTCTTCATTCTAACTTAGCTGATGGATGCCAACCGGAGATGAAGGACCACGTCAACGCTTCTCGCCTGATCGTACCGAAGCGTTAACGTGCGGGGCGCATTGTTGAGGCACAAAAATAATCTCAAATTATCAATGATATCTTGAGCTCACCGGTGCAGTCTCAAAGTGACCGGGTGACCGATGATCGGCATGGTCTCAAAGTGGGTGGTGTCATCCCAGAGAGATCAATGTCGGGTGATCGATGTTCGGTATCGTCCCGAAGAGACCGGTGTCGGATGACCGGTGATTGGTGTTATCTCAAAGAGGTTGCTTCCGATCTTGAGTTGGATAGAAATCGATAATGGTCTTCTCTTGGTCAAGACCGATGATGGTCTCCCAATGATGGTCTCTCCTTGGTTGAGACCGGTGACGGTAGACCACCTTAGTTTATTGTTCTTCGATGCCAAACATTCATCTTTGGTAGATTGGTAGTATATTTTGACTCGAATATTGGATTAAGCTGATTCTTTCGGCTATGGAAAGGCAAGACAAATATCTATAACTTTGTAGTTTAGAACTTTTTCCAATTCGAAGCGGAATGTGGTCAGAAATCTACTTCAAGATGAGCACACTTTGAACCAGTTCGGTCTGCTTCCCGCCCACTTGGGTGATGCTCCTCAGTAAAATGCTCATAACTTTCTATATGGAGCTCAGATTGAGACGATTCAAGTTCCTGTGCGACGCCAAGGCATAGATCTACAACTTTGTAGTTTGGGATATCTTTAGATTCAGGGCAGAATTAGGTCAAAAATGTGGGCGGAAGGCTTAGCCCGGATGTTACTTTGGCCTTCAAGGTGGGAGGCCGGAAGGTACTTTGACCTATAAGGCGGGAGGCCGGATGGTTGCTTCGACCTACAAGGCGAGAGCGTCCGGGTGTTAAAGTATAAAATTCATACTCCGGGTTTGTAGCAAAGGTGTTCATCTCTGGGTTCGTTTGCGTTGGACAACCCGTGTTCAGGTTGATTGGACCGTTCGGTCCACTTACTTGTGCAAGCAGAAGGCGGAGCTCGAGCGGTGTACCGCCTTACTTGTGCGAGCGGTAGGTTCGAGCTCGGGCAGTAGGCCTTAAAAGCGGTAAGGTTCGCTTTGGAGCCCAGGCGGTAGGCCTACGAGTTTCCGCTTTGAAGGCGGTAAGGCCCGCCTTTCACTTCGTGTTCGCGGGCGGAAGGTTGGAGCTCGGTCCACTTCAAAGCGGGAGGCGGTATACCGCCTAGTTGGTGCGAGCAGGTGGATGGCGCCGGTTTGGAAACCCGGACGGTAGGCACATACCGCCTAGGGGCCTGCAGGCGGAAGGAGAATCCCGCCTAGGGCCTTAGCGGAAGGAGCCCACTTGGAAGAGCCGGCTGTAAGCGAGACGATAGGGATGGCTCATGGGCGGTAAGTTCTGCCTCGGGCCTAAAGGCGGTAAGGCCTGCCTCTCGTTTCAAATTTTGTAAGCGGTAAGGCCCACTACAGGCATATATGCGGTATACCGCTTGTGAAAGACTCGGGCGGGAAGCCTATTTGGTCCGTATAGGCGGGAGGCTTTAGCCCGTTTTGGGGTTTGCTTCAGGCCTAAAGGCGGTAAACATGACGGGGTTGAGACAGAATTTTACATAGAAGATTCGTGAAGGGGCGAGTTGCCTTGTGTTTTCCTAAGTTGAGCCAGGATTTTCGAGATTCGGGCGAGATCTTGGGTCTTAGTTACTTGGTCGGCACGTCGGAATGTTCAGATTTGGAAGCGGGATTTGTTCATTTAAGGAACACGGCTTGGATTTTCCTAATCTAAGCCGGGTGGATTCAGAAACAAAATATTCGTTCGGGACAGAATTTCTTGCTCGGGAAGGATGGAGCTAGGTCAAGGCGTGCTATATAAAGGAGGCTCAGGCAATGGAGACGGACATCACCAACACAACACAACTACACTTTATTTATCTTATTGCTTTTCCTTTCCGTAGCCTAGCGTAGCCCGTAGCCTAGCTCTAGCTTTAGCCTTAGTATAGACCGACCTTGGGACGACCATTCCGGATCTGTCTCGGGTTACTTGTTCTCTTTTTTCCGCAACAGGACGGTATCCGGTAGGTCGCTGATACGGTCAACAGGAGGTTGATGTTTCCTATTGTGGTTGGTTGTCGCCATTTTTGCTTGGTTGCTTCTGGCTTCCTCAGAGGGGAGGGTGGTGGAGGAGGAGGAATTTTTTGTGAGAGAATTTTTTTTTTTGAGAGAAAGTGGATGAGGAATTGGGTTTGGGAGATGGGTACACGAGTGGAAAAAGAGGGTCAAAGTGGAGCACACACATTTATTTATTTGGATCTACTGATTTTCCAAAATGATCCGCATATAGACCTGGGATTTCAAAAATTACTGACCAGCGATCTAACAAGATACTTGTACGTTATATAATAATACTTAATAATAAAATATTAAATATACGTCCCAACATTTTCCTAGGCTTGCCGAATTTCCACTTTCTAGGAAGATAATTTCAACTTCCAGCATAAAAGCTTTGAAAGAAAATTTCAACTTCCATGAAAAAGAGCGATATTTTTTTAAAGTACAAATTAAAAGGTGCACGAGGTAATTCGTCGGTCGTTATTATCCAAAGCTAAAGCTCACTTCCTATGGTCGGAGCGTATTAGTGTTCGCCGGAGAAGATGATAAGAGGGGTATAATAGTCATTTCAATAACAAAAAAAGAAAAAAATAGTTGCTGATGTCAGGTAGGAACCCGAGAGTTTCTAAAACCAAACATGGAGAATGTTAGTATGGGTTTTAGAAATGCAGGGACCCGAAAGGGAGGGAGACCAAACTATGGGGACCTGAGCATAATTTACCCAATTTAAAAAGAGTAAATGAAAAAATTTAGAAGTCCCTAAATTTCAATATAATATACTAAAAAGTTCTGGTCTTTATTAAATTAATCAATGAATTTTAAGAAATTGAAATAATTTATTCTCCGAACTATTTATGTCATAAATTTAGTTAGATTACAACATAATATTACCAAAATATCCTTACCTCACATTAAAACTCTAAATCATAATTACTCAATCCCACAGTAAAAAACTTCAAGCCGCAGTGATGTACCAAAGCAATATAGAGGATAAATCAAAAACCCAATTTGTTATGTAAATCTTTACACGTAGGTTGGAGCAGTCACATGAATGCAGGCTGCAGACTTTCAGTGATGTACCAAAACAATATAGAAGATAAGGACTCCGTAATTCAATTATATATTTAGTTTTTCAGTTATGTACATATTAGTAAAAGCGCACGCGCGATGCGAGTACTGTTTTGTTTCAAAACCCGCAAAACATATCATTTACTGATTAAAAATGGGATCTCACCCAAGATTGTTTGGATATAAAAAAATCATAGATCGTATGATCGTAACACGGATAGTAAGATAACACCAAATATAAATAATTGAAAAAATAACCTTTACATAAATTTTTTATTAATTTAATCATAAGTCACAAACATCATTTAAAAATATTATTTTCTCAAATATCATCTAAAAAAATTTAATTTAACAAATTGTTGTATTAATTTAGCAAATCAGGTAATTTTAGGTTACCCTAATTAACATGCCCCATGCCGCACCCCGAGATTAATTGTGCTCACACTTTAAACTATTGAGATCTCACTAACAAATCACCACCGAATCCGAACTTTAAAAAAGAATTCCAAGGAGCGGGAGGTTGACAGAGAAATAGAGAGAGAAAGGGGCCAAAAAGGGCAACACAAAAATATTAAAAAAAATCAGAAGTCACGTGAAGCAGCGACCTTCCTACTCCTCTCTTTCCTTCTTCTCTCTTTCCTCCTTCCCACCAAAACACCTCTCTTTCATCGGCTTGCGTGAACAACAGTGCCATGGCACCGGAGAGGTTTCCTCCTCCTCCGCCTCTGCCAAGCTGAAGCCCAATCACCGCCGTTGAAGCGGCACCGATGAAGGAGGAGGCAGAGGAGCTTCACAGCGCAGGTGCAGGCGGGGGAGGAGATTGAAGTAAGGAGACCGCCGGAGACGGGGGAGACCGGGGACAGGGGAGGAGATCTCCTCCGAGGAAGGGGAGTCGGCCTGAGAGGGGGAGAAGACGGTCTGGTTCTTCCGGGAGAGGCAGCGGAGATGAGGAGGAGAGAGAAGGTGAAGAGGAAGGAAGAGAATTGGTTTTTGTTTCTGTTTGATTTAATCGGAAGGGTAGTTTCAACATTTTCAGGTTGTCGACGTTTACATTATTATAGTAAGATAAGTGTCAGACCAATATAGGACGTTTACCATTTACCCCTTGTAACTTTTGGTACAACTGGCAGAACGTGGCGAAGGAGTTTCTCAGGGAATGGCAGATTCGTAATTTCAGAAGAGAAATAAAGAAAGGGGCATATTCAAAATTCCTCATAAGAACACGAAAAATTTGAGAATCTTGAAAAATTGGTGAATAGGTTTTCACCATGGGAGGCTTGGGTCGTCTCCATGAAGCCAGTCGCCGGAGTGGCTAGTGCTGTCCCGGCCAGAGAAGGACTGCCCAGCCCGAGCGTAGGAATGGCAATGGCACGATCCAGGTATGATCCATAGGACCTAGATTCTTACCCTATTTTTGAAGGGCGGACCCAAATCCTTACTTTTATCTTCTTTAAAAATACGGATTCGGACAGGATCCGGGTTTTAAAAAACTGGACAGGATGAGGGCGACCCGCGGGTCCGTGTTATTTAAAAATTATTTTATTTTTTTAAATTAAAATATCATTTGATTATTTTCAAAAAGCAATGGACACTAAAAAGTTTGAATGCAATTGATTCGTTCATTAAAATAATTTAATATTAAAAAAACTAAACAAACAAATTCAAAAAACAAATTAAAGTTGAGTAGGTTGAGAATGAAAATTTGGTATTATATTTAGTAATTAATATACATATGTATCATTTTAAAAATTCGAGTAGGATCAGGCAGGATCCTATAGATCCATATCCTTATCTTTTTAAAATATCAAGATCCGGGTCTAGACCCGATCAAAGTCAACGAATCGTGGACCATTCGGGTCTGAATCTGGGTAGACCCTAAGGGTAAGGGTATAATTGTCATCCCTACCCGCTGTCACGTATCTTCGAGATGTCGTCCCAGAAAGAGAAGGGATAGGAGTTACGGGAAAGAGAAAGGGACCCAAATTATGCTGCCGCCGTTAAAGGGGAGTTCGAACTCCCATGTGGTCGCTCGCGCCTACTGTGTACGTCGAAGATAGTTTTGACATTTTTACGGTGTGACACCAAACCAACTAAAAAGAAGTTTTCTTTTATTATAGTAAGATTGAAAAAAAATTGAAGAATTATTCAATATTGAAGTATCAGAGAATTCTCGAGAAACCAAATTTGAGAACGCATCATTATTGAATACTTGTAAGAAGAACTTTCTCACTTTTCAACAATTTTTTTTCTCATTTTTCAACAATTTTTTTGACTCGAATTTAAATTAGTCAGATAATGTTCATTAAAAAACATTAGAGAGAAGAAAACCAAGGGTTTTAAAAATAAATTTTCTTGAAGGAGAAGATCCCAGCCTCAGTCTAAAAAATTATAGATTCTTGTCCCAACAACCCACTTGTTTAAGAATGTTCCAAGGGCCTGAACGACCTCCTCCTTCTAGAAAGCCGTACGACCACATCCCCTCCATCGCGGTCTTCGAAAGTCATCTTTTTTTATTTTACCGTGTAAGTGAGTCACCCCTTTGTCTTCGAGGTCCACTTCTATACCCCGGGTGTCTTGTCGACTTATGTTTTGATTTGGGGTTGAGAGTTTTTGATTTGAGAAAATTGGGTTGATAATTTGGGATTGATAGCTTTTGATTCGGGGAAATTGGGGTTGAGAGTTAGCGAGGGAGTGAGGGCGACGTCGGAGGCTCTTGACGGGCGATGACGGAGTCGTCAGGCAAGACACCTCTGTAAATGACGCTGTATCCACCTTCCCCGATCACATTTCCCTCCGCGAACCCCTGCGTCGCCGCCTCCAGCTCCCTCAGCAAGTACCACTTCCCACATTCTATGTTCCCCTGCTCCCCCACCACTGCTACGTCACCACCACACCCACCCTAACCACTGCTACTGCTCCCATCCTTGCTGCTAGTACTCCTCCCCTCCCTCATGATCTCCACGTCATTCGTCGGGGCCGCACCGTACCACACCGCACGTGCCTTCTCGTGGGAATAGCCTCCCCTTTGCTAGCCTTTTTTTCTCTCTTTCGTGGCTTATTTAAGTTAGTTAAAGGTTGTCGGATAAAAAAGGAGGACCAAAAAAATGTCTTTTATAATGAAGATATATACTGCAGTAGTTGTACGAAATCCGTAGGTACATCAGAAGATAAAAAAATGTAGTTTATTAAAGAAGATAATGACTGTAGTTACCTCACAATCGCATGTGAGTACTGCTTTCCACCAGCACATGATTTTACAAGCAAATAAATCAAAAACAATTCATATTCCATTAAATTGATACCTCACATTGTCGAATTCTCATCATTATTTGACTTGACCGTTAACAACTTCCTCGATTTGTCTCATCATTTTTTTGCTGTCACTAGTTACAATAGCTTAGATTCTTTTCTTAAAGAATAGCGTATTTTGGATTTAGGGTTTTTCAGTAGAACCTTAGGTTTTTTTTCGTTTGATGGCTGATGACTTGGAGTAAGGTAATTAGGATTTTTGAATTTTAATGTGAGGTAAGAATATCATGTTGTAATCTAACTAAATCTGTGACAAAAATTGATCAGAAATACTAATTAGTTCAAAATTTTAAAATTTTAGGACTAATTTACTGAGAATCGGACCTTTCAGTATATTATATAAAAATTTAGAAATTTTTGAGTTTTTCTCAAGAGTAAAATTACCCTTGGTTCTCAACAAAATATTTCATTTTGACCCTTTTTGGGATTTTGTTACCATTTTACTTTAATTGATACACCTTTTGACTTTTATATCCGATGCATTTTGGACAATATGATGCTATTTAGTATTTATAGGTCGGACTTTTTTTCTAGTATATGCATATAAATATTAGGGAAAAATACACTTAATTAACAGACATATAGTATATAGTTATGTAGTTTAAAAACATATAAATTGAACTTCCTAAACATTCTAAAGCATATAACTGTTGTGTGTTAAAAATATCACCGGAGGACTTGATTTTTCTTAAAAAATATTGGGAAAAGCATGACGAACAAAAAAGATATTATTGGAAGAGCTACCCTAAATATGATCCGGAACAGAAAACAGAGTTTCAGCCACATCATGTAAAGACTCCTTGGTTGACTTCGGAATTATGGTCATCTTCTCAAGGACCACTGACTTCTTTAGCAGAAAATTAATAAAAGCAAACCGTTAATCATCAAAGCGATAGAAATATTCATCATCAGAATGGACCTCATATGAAGATTCACCATCTGATGACTGCAAGAAAAAAGTTACGCTAGAAGTTATAGTAATTAATATTTAAGAGGAAGAGTTTATTCATGCAACTGTTACAGCCAAAGATCCGAGAAGGCAAAGATAGTCCTTCATTCTTCAATGAAGAAGGTAAAAACCTTATGGAGAAGGATAAAACGCCGCTTAGTGGACCAAGCACTTCCGGAGAGATAGTGTATTACAAAAGGATTCCAACTCCATTTTCCCAATACCCTTAAGGAATAAACAACAAACATAGAACGATATTAGAATGAGTAAATTGAACTTCATGAACAAAAATAATAGACCATCAGCTACTAACCTAGTTGAGCTGAGGTTCACTATGCTTAATATCACCCCAACGGACAAAAATATTGGCAATCGTCAAGTGCAAAGGTTCTAATAGTTTCAACTCTTATATGCATTTAATTGACCAAACAATGCGATTGTTGTTTATTAGAGTAGTTACTGAGAAGCGACAAATGTGGTAAGGAAATAGTTGGAAATGATCAAGTGACTGTAGTTAAAAGAGGTAAAAACTTGAAGCATTAAGATAACATTATCAAACAGATTAACACTTGATCCAATCATATATCATCTTGGTAAAAGAGCAGAGCAAGGCTATAGTGTTTTCTCTATCTCTACAGCCATTTAAGTACTTTTAGCAGGCTAATCTCTAGCTTGCGCTCTATTCCACAAAAAAAAAGCTTGTGCTCTCACCAAGTAGCATGATAAAAGACTAGCCCAGTAAACTAACAACGATAATTATGGTGAAGACTTTATCAATTCTAACAGTAACAGAGATACAACAACGTCACGGCACCATTCTTATGAATTAGAGCTCCCTGCTCAACAATATCAAAAGATAATAAGTTGGCAATATATGATATCAAGGGATGAAGCCAAATTTCTAAAGTAGAGAATAGGAAAAAAAAATTACTCGTGTGCAGTCAATTTTAACATCTATCTCTCGGGAATGCCGAACCATCTCGACAAGCTCCTTCACTGCATTTTGACACTTCTCAAAAAGATCATCCCAAAATCTCCCGAAGGAGAAATTTAGACAAACATGGACTAACGATTGGATGTCGAACAATTTATAACTGGTCCAAGACCAATATCCGAAAATCATCAAAACCTCGAGCTGAGGAGCCTTAACATAAAGCTCCGACTCATCATCCAAATCAAAACAATTGTTTTCTATCACCAATCTCTTCAACTTGTCGTGAACAATGTGCAACTCACTGACCACATCGACATCAAGCAGCGATAATGACTCGAGCGATGGACATCCCGACAACAGATTCTCAATCTTACCTTATATGATTCAACATCTAAAACCCTAAGCGATTCCCAAATCACCCAAAGGGAGGATAAAATAACAAGATTTCGTTTTGAGCACCTTCAAGGAATAAAGCGAGTACAAGAACTCGGGGAGAACGTAAAAGTAGTACAGACTTCTTAAGTCCAAGCTGAGATCCTCCACGTGGCGTATCGAGGCGCGACGAACCAACCGGTCCACCATCGTAGAGGCTACGTACTCGCTGTCGAAGAGCGTGAGATGGAATTTGAATATCCTGGGGGCGGCATGGAAGGATAGGGTTCTGTCCAAGGACAACATCTTAGGGTTATCCATGTAGAAGAGGCAGAGCTTGAGGTCGGGCACGTCGGCCCACGTGCGATGCCACCGCCGCGACAAGACGCTGGTCCTGATTGCGTCTACGGTATCGAGGAAAGAAAGGATGTGGATTAGAACGGCGTCGGGTAAGTTGCTGATACGATCAACCGGTTGTTGAAGTTTTCGATGGTAGTTTTGTTAGGAATTCAGCAACTAGAGAACAAGATCGCACAAAGAACACAGAACAAGAGAATTACGTGGTTCGGCTTAGTGCTTACGTCCACGGTGAGAAAGGAGAAATTTTATTGATGGATCCGAGTCGCAAAGCTATACAAAACCTTAGGGTAACATGCCTTTATATAGAGGCAAACCCTTGTACATCAAGTAAGCTATCTATGTCAAATTAGGAGTCCAAAAGCTAGTCCGAATAGAATATGAAACAAGCTCACAAATCATTTCCTCTTTAATTTCTCGACATATCTAACAATCTCCACCTTGTCGAGAAATCATCATGTGGACGAACCATGAAGCTCCATCCGAACTTCAACAAACTCCATCTTGATGAAATACCGCCACATGAAGAACCATGAGAACTTGAGAAACCAAACCGACTCTATCAGCTCCACCTTGATCATAGATACACCGCCATCAATAATACCATCTCAACTTTCTCACCACCTCTTTTTGCTCAATCACATGGAGTCAACCCCCAAGCTCGAGCTTCCGAGCTTGCTTGGCGTCTTCCCTCCAATCTCCATCGAACTCCAACTAGCAAGTCCACCTGCTGAAGCAAACTTGTGACCAATAGATGCGCTCTCTATTTTTTGGTCAACCCCATGCTCCGCAACCTCGAACTGCTTCTCCGCTGAACCTTCTTGCCTCATGCCAATGCTACATGCCATAGCATACAAAGGAAAACCTTTTGTTCTACCAAGTAGAACCCTTGACATGCCACGAACTCCATCGTTCGGCCTTGAGTGAGATACCCGATTCGCCCGTGGTGTTACCAATGGCTTCGCATGCCCAATGCAAAATCTATCCAACACCTTTGACGTGCACGTCCCTTTAGACAACCATAGCAGGGCCCAGCTAACAATACTTCTCTGAGACAACCATGGTTCCTTGCCAACCATGCCTCCACGAAACAACCATAGCTTGCTATCCATGTCTTCGCGAATCCCAACTACACTCAAACCATCCATGTCAAGCCTTTGCTCCCTCATACGAACCAACCTCATATGACCTGAGCTTTTTTTCACTTCATCAGACTCATTGATGTGACTCCACCTACAATAATGTTTCACACTAACCTGTAGGTATTCCCTTTCACCCTTCATCCCTACCATCGCATCCTTCTCCACCTTCATTAGCATACCTTTATAACTATCACTGTTATAATCCAAGGTCCCTAATGAAAAGAGATTACCAGGATGCATTGGACTTGATAAGACAGAAAGCCAGTCACCATCCGACCCATCTGAATATGTGGCCATGGTTGTGGATGCCGATCCCTCCTCGTTGTCTTGATCCCTAGTTCGTCTTGGATAGTCCCCTTCATGTGCCTTTCTCCGCACTTGCAACCACTTCTATTGAACTTCTTTGACTCCGACCTGGATCCTCTTCCATAACCCAGCTGGTGGCTCCTCATCATCCGCCAAGCACAAGCGAATCTTCGCTACTGCCTTGGCCTCCAACTCTTCCCACTCTTGCTCCTCCATCTTCTCGGACTTCTTCTCCGAGAGCGCGATAACCATCCCTTGCTGCACGAGGAGATCCCTGACACGCCTTTGCCATAACCCGAAATTCAATGAACCATCGAACTTTACAAGAGCAAACTTCGCGCCGTGATTCGACATCCTCCAACCTTAGCTCTTGATACCAAGGTTTTGTATAGCTTTGTGACTCGGATCCATCAATAAAAGTTCTCCTTTCTTTCCGTGGATGTAGGCATTAGGCCGAACCACGTTATTTCTTATGTCCGTGTTCTTTGCACGTTTGTTCTCTAGTTGCTAAATTTCTAACAAGTTTGTTGTCGCCATTTTTGCTTGGTCGCAGGGGATGGTGGTGGAGGAGGAGGAATTGGGATTTGGGGGTGTGACTGAGTGAGATAAGGACAAGAGATGATCAAAGTGGAGAACACCTACGGTTATTTGGATCCACTGCGTGGTTTTCAGAACGACCGGATGTCCATCCTGGTTTCTCCCGTCCTGTGAGGGTTCAACCGGTTCGAACAAGGCACTTTTTACTTTTTAGTAAGAATAAAAAATTTTAGTACATTTTATTATAATTTAGAGACTTTTGAGTTATTTCTCAAGAGTAAAATTATCCTTTGGTTCTTAATAAAATATTTTATTTTGACTTTTATTTCGGAGGCATTTTGGGCGCTATGATGCTATTTAGTACTTATACCGCGGGACCTTTTTTTTAATATATGTATATAGATATTTTTAATATAAATATCGTGTGATTTGACGGTTTATAAAATATAGTGATGTGGTTTAAAAATATATTTAAAAAATAACTAAACATGTACCACCCGGCTTACGCTGCCGTCGCTGAGAGCTGACGATTTTTTGTTCGGCAAATGATTCTCAAGTCCCTGATTTTTGGTCATCCTTCTTTTAGAGTCCCTGAGTTTTGAAAAATGATTGTCCCATCCCTAAGTTTTAATGGAGCCGGAATATTTTTTTTTCTCTGGTGAACCCCCACTTCAAATGACTAAAATACCCTCCCTTGTTAAATTTTACTCCACCCCTTAAAAAGTTTAGGCACACTCTTCACCAAATTAAAAAATAAAAAACAGAACATCAAGAACCCTAATTCCAAAATTGAATCCCTAAATCAAACAATTGACCCCCAAATTCTAATTCCAGAATTGGGGAACCCTAATTTGAATACACGGTAAAAAATAAACTAATTAGTTAATTAATTAGATTCTGTCTAGCATCAAAACCAAGAGGGTGCACGATGAGCTCGAAGTGGAGACGCTGAAGCTATCATTGGAGAACTCGAGCTGGACGGAGAAGGCCATATGAGGATGCACGGTCGCGTGGAAGCCAAACCAAGAAGCCAAACCCAGACGGCGGTGACCATCGGAGAATTTGCTAATGACTACAATATCGCGGCCCCACCTCCACCCTCCGCCAACAACTCCCCTCCCTTCCCTAAGTTTCATACAGCGCCGAGATTAGATTAGGGAAGTTGAAACCCTAAAACCAACAGCAATCGTCAATCGCAAGACACCATCGGCAGTCCCGCTCACTCCAACTCCTCTGACCGCTTCCCTGCGGTCAAATGCGAGCTCCACGACACCGATTCACTCCTTGCTATAGAATGGAGTGACTGGATCTGGATGAATTGGATGATTTTTAATATGGGTTTGTTGGTTTTGTTGCCGATTATGATTTTGGGATAAAAAGCTGTGACTGGATCGAGATGATTTTAATGTGGGTTTGTGTTTTTGGTGGAGGTAGAGGGAGATTATGGTTTTGTTGCCGCTTCCCTGTGGTTTTTAATGCGGGTTTGTTATTTTGGTGGAGGTAGAGGGAGATGGTGAAGGTGGGAGGAATTAATCGACATGATTTTGGTTTTGGTTGATTATTGGGTTGGATTTTTTTTGGGTTGTTGTTTACTTTGCATTTTGAATTGTGAAGTTGGGTTGCTGAGTAGGTTTCTGGTTTGGCTTTGGATTTGGAGTTGAATTAGTGATGATGCATTTGATGAAAGCTTCAAAGTAAAAGGAAGAAGACGATCCAAGGTTGAAGATGACTTTTTTTTTTGCCTCTTTCCAAGTAAGAGACATTTTGGTCATTTCAAGTGGGAGTTCACCGGAGAAAATAGAATATTCCGGCTCCAGGGACCCGAGAGTCTATTATCATCAAAACTTAGGGACGGGACAATCATTTTTCAAAAGTCAGGGACCTTAGAGGGAGGGTGACCAAAGGTCAGGGACTTGAGAGTAAATTTTCCTGTTTGTGACGTTCTTGCGGGATTATAATATTGACATGAACACACCGTATTTGTGTTCCCAAACTATAGTACATGTTCTGTTGTAATTGTCGTAAAATTGATTTATTGTCATTAATAAAGACTATTGTTTCAAGTTCCAGTAAAAATATTTGGTTCAAGGTTTTCAAATATTATACATTTCGCCGCCCGTATGTAGTACGCCCTTGAGTTAAATTTTACGACTATGATTAATTAATAGTTAAAATTTCACTATTATTTCAGTATTATAGATCTCTCCGATATTTTTTCCCTTATACTGTTTCGTTTATTTAAAAAAAAATCTTTTAAAATAAGCAAATGATATCTGAATATTCAATAACACACTAACTCGTGTTGGAGGTAAATCAAGATACAAAAATTGACTAGTCTATTTTTATCGAGTTTTAACACATCGTAACAAATGTATGATTAGAAATCTCTGCTTCAGGCATTAAATTAAGAAACTATAGTTCCACGAAGTAAATTTTCTGCAGTTACTTAAAAACACAAAGCATATAAAACAAGATTTACACAGGTCATGCATAAGCATAACTATGGCAACACCTGAGGGCTACATACGGCTGATCCTGTGTACTTGTTAGTCTCTCCTTTCCCAGACTCTTGAACTTGTGCTGCAAACAGCAAGTTCCACAGCACGTCCTCCACGGACGGCAGATCGGCCTGTTCGTCCGCCAAGCATCTTAAGCATATGTCCGTCACTATACGCAACGACTCGTCGGAGCATTCGTGTTGGATCGCCGGATCAACCGCGTTTCTCCTGGCCGCATTGTCATATGCTGTGCTTACTTGTAGCTGCATAAGGTAAAAATATTCAGATTAGTCTCTGACATTTTGAAACCCAATCTCTTTAGTCCCTGGACCTGTTTTCCGGCCAGGATTGATCCGAACGAATATCAATCTAGTAATTATGTGACAGATATGAACACTCACGATATCTTTTGACACAATGGCGTCTCTGGGACACAATATTGGCCTTCCAACTAGGATCTCCAGCAAGATCACTCCAAAGTCATATATATCTTTCTTCTCTTCGTGTTTTTCTCTACGACCAATATGAACATTTCCACATTAATCCCACATCAAAATGTGTCCCATATTAGTACATTATCCTAAATATATAACTTAGAGGCCCGAAATTTAACGAATTTTAAGAACTTGCAAAGAAGTGGGAAGCCACCTTGGAGGAAAACTATGCCTTGCTGCACCAGAAGAAAACAGAGCTTTTACCTGAAATGTTACATGGAGATGAGAGAAAATATTTTCCAACGAAACAAACACATGCTAATAAAGAAGGTTGTTATCGTGTCGTACCGTGGTTCTGATATTGGATAAAAGTGGGAGGTCGAAGGTACTGAGTTTGACATGAAGATCATGGTCTACAAGTGCATCTGTTATCTTCAGATTGTTTGGAAATACACCAGGGACAATCCCTGTGTGCAAGAACTGGATGCCCTTTGCAACTCCGACCGCGGCCGCAATTCTCTGAATCCATGTTAACCTTGGACCTTGTTTTCCTGCCAAAGATGTGGTTGTTGCTTAGCTTTCCTGCATTTCCAAGTACACGAAGCTCGAACTCGAGATTAACATGAACACGGAGAGAATTTGCTAACCAGAAATGTAATCTCTGAGTGTTCCGTTTGGGGCGAACTCGAATACGAGATATATCCTGCTGGTGCTGGAATCATCTTGGAGGGAGCCGTCAAAGCAGTGTCCAAGAGCACTGAGTAAGTGACTCTGTCTGAGCTTGGAGATCAGCTCAATGTGGTGAGTGTATGCCTGCTGGTTCTGCTTCTTCCTCACTGTGAGGCTTCGGACCGCGATGAGAGTCCCATCCTCGAGCTTCCCTTTGTGAACCTGAGAGAATGGTACATTTTCAGCATAGCTGTTAGAAACCGGATCGAAACAAACATGGGAACAAAATAAAGTATAGAGATCCCATGAATGGAGATGGTGGTGGATACACAGACCTGACCATTTGGATGTTCAACCACTAAATTGGAGGAATCAAAATTCTTGGTAGCCTCTTTGAGCTCCTCCAGGGCAAAAGTTCTATAAGCAGGAAGGCTGGCTCCTAGCTTCATTGTCTGTGATATGTATCCTGCATAACAGAACATAAGTACCAACCATCCAAAAAGAACTTATACCAGTATTAAGGCGTATAGGAATTGACGGAGTTTCAGGTTTCAATCCCTGACATGCGTAAATGTAGGCCTCGGGATGATCTTACTTGCATCTGAGAGCAGCTTGGCAGTGTTAACAAGTGAAGCATTCTCCATGATGACCCTTGTCTGTGATTTCTTCTCATCCTCCTTGTTGTGTCCCTTCCTCACAACCAAGAAAACCAGACCAACAATTGCAATTGCTCCAAAACCTCCTCCCATTGTACTTGATGCAACAACAGCTCTTCTCCCATAAGTCCCTCCACTATGTTTCTCCTTGTCCTTAGGCTCTATCCTCACAGCTAGAGCAGCTTCATTGTGGCATAAACCAATAGGGTGCTGCCCTTGATCTTTCTTTGACAAGCAATTAAAAGCATATAAAACCACCGTCTTGCCCTTGGACCCCTCCACATCTAGGCAACCAGGCAAGTCTCCACTTAGTAGATTGGATGACAAGTCTACATAGGCAAGCTCAGGGCCACAAGACATGTTCTTAGAGAGGATTGCCTTGAACTTGTTGTGTGAAACATCAAGGAAGTTCAATGAAGGGAGGGTGAAAATGGATGGTGGAAGTGGCCCTTCAAGTTTGTTGAAAGAAATGTCTAGCTTTTGGAGTTGGTAAAATGAGACAAAGTCAGAGGGTATCCCAAATTGGAAGCTGTTCTTCTTCAGGATTAAGCTCACCAACCTGTTGCTCAGGACAGGGAAATGAGGCCCAAGATTGTTGTCTTCCAGGTCAAGAACCTGAAGGTTTGTTAAGCTTCCAAGGTGAGGCACTTCACCTGACAAGAAATTCATGGAGAGAGATAAACTCCTGAGGTTTTCCAATCTTGACAAGGAATTTGGCAATGACCCATTTAGAGAATTGTTCTTCAAGCTCAGAACAGACAAGTTTGGAAGTGAACTGAGCCACCCTGGAACCTCACCACTGAACCTGTTATGGTCCAAAACCAATGTCTGAAGCCCCTTCAAACCTGAAATCTCCTCAGGAATCCCACCACTGAAGTGATTAGAACTCACATTCAGTATCTCAAGTGAGGTCAGGTTGCCAATACATGGAGGCAATGGGCCCCACATCCCAAGAGAGACAAGGGACAGGACCTTGAGGGTGGAAATACCAGCAACAGCTTCAAAGAAGGAGACAGTGGAGAATCCCCGAGGAGCTCCACCATTGGAGCCTCCTGATATGTGGAGCTGAGTGAGGTCATCCTCATAGCAAACAAGGGTCAGGAATGGAGTTGGCTCAGCCTTGCACAAGTCTGATGATGATGAGGAAGAGAGGCTGAAGCTGCTTAGCTCTGATGGGTAGTTTAGCAGGTTTTGGATCCTCAAGAGGGATTGGAGCTGAGAGGGTTGAAGCTGGTGGGAATGGTCATTGAAGGAGAGGAGGAGTATCAAGAGGAGGAGGAAGTTTATGTGGTGAAATGTTCTAGCTCCTCCAGCCATTGTCGAGAAGAAGTCAGCTAGCAACTGAAGTTTTGAAGTACTTGGACATGCAAGCACCAACTTCACTGGATGGCAGGACGATTGCCTTTGGGGCGTGTTTAGTTCGGCCAAAATAGGGGTCCCACTGAATATCCCTAAAAAATTTTGTGTTGCTAACAGCAAGAATTGAATATAAAATTTCTAACATACTACTATTTTAGATTCATCTTGTACCCATTATTATCTTCGTTGTTTGAACTAGCGTTTTGGAAATCCACACGCATATTACCTTAACAATATATACAATTTAAGATATTCTAATTTAAGAATGAGAATCGATTTCCTACTCGTATATAATTTTGTCAAAATCATTTTATGTTTTAATTACCGATTAATCCAGTTTTGAATAAAATTTTTTTTAATGGTAACAACTGTTTTTGAAAAATATGGTGTAATTAATTTGTCATTCCAGGTTATATACTATTTTATATATATAAAAGTTAAAGGCACACAACTTTGATGCTCCATTTTCCTCCGCCACCCACGTATACAAACAACGCATGTAATTTATTTTTTAATACTAATAGGAGTTGATTAAGAATTAAAAAAGTTAGATTCTCTCGAGAAAGTTTGATTGTAAATTTTGCGAATGAAAAATGTATTATTAATATTGAAAGTTCTAAAAAAAATATTTTGTAATGAACAGAAGTACCTTATTTTTCAATTTTTCTCATAGTCAACAAATCCCATTGCACTTTTACCTTATTCCCCATGTCATTCCCAAGTGTGAACCAAACGTGTCCTAGTTCTCTCTGTTTTTTTAAATTATAATTTATCATCATGTTCCTTTGCATTCTATTAAATGAGAAAATATGACAGGTTACAATAAGTTCACCTCGTGAATGCTTTTGGAAGTCGTGTTTCATCTGTCCTGTCCTGTCTCTTCCCTCGGAGATGTGGGCAGGTAGTCGATTACTTGGCAGTTCTAGTATGAGAAAACATATTTTTTTATTGGATCACGTCACACTACATTTACAAGGTTTTAGATTGAGTGGACAATATAAAAATTGTTCGAAGGAAAAGATTTTGTTTAGATCATTAAATTTTATTTAAAATAGTGTTTATAGATTTGACAGTCATTAAAAATTATATTTATAAGTATAATTATTTGATCCATTTCAGTAGGGATTACTCTTGTTCCCACTGAATCCGAATCTCATTTGCAGATAACAAAATAAAGATGATTCATCAGCCTCTATATGTCGAAATTACATCACCACTAATTGCAAAAGTGATCAACATATTTATAAATATAAAAAAATTACATATCTTTGTAAGTTAAATTCGTAGTCGTTATTATTCGCACAATCTTCCTAAACTACCGCAAAGTGTGGTGGTATCCATGGTTGCTGGGCTTTCTAGAAAGAGAGTTAACCCTTTTAAGAAGTTATTCGGATTTGCAATTTTGTAAATAAAATTTTAACTTGATAATATTCTACTCTAAATTTATCTATGAAGTGAGCTTAGTTCCTCCAAGTTAAATAGAAGTTTGATGGTGAAATTCTTACAAGGACCAACAATTGACCAAGTAGTATCTGAGAAAAAAAAACAATGGAGGGTTGATAGGAGGAGACCAAGTAGAAGCAAACAAAGATAAGGCCAGTATTTTCCTTTCCCTTTTATATCAGAAAATGGCAAAACTTTGCACATGAAATGCGCTTGTCCGGAGAAAAAAGAATATGATTATGCACCTTTCACCTACAAAATTTATCATGATTACCAAGATAATAATAGACTCGAATGAACCTGTTATAATATTATATTGAAAATTTTACATCTAATCTAAAATTTTAAGACAATTAATATGTAAATTTTTTATACTTATAAATAAATTTACTACTTTTGCAAGTAGGAATGTGGTAATTTAACAAAATGTCATATAACTTTTAGAAATCACGGATTTGGAACATAGATATTGGTTATTGTTATATCTTAGAGATTTCAGATTTGAGTTATGAGAAAGTAGTTAAAATTGGGTAAATTTTTTTTGATATCTTGTATGATTCGACCTAATTTAAATTTATATTAGTTGGTCAAATATCCATCACGCTACCAATTTGTTGAGACCACAATATACACTTCTAGAGAAAAATATACTGAAAATTTCCTCCCAACATCTAACCTTTGAAGGATAAGAATAAACAATCAAGGAAATTGGAAACGTCTCGGAACACAATATTTCCAGTCTTTCGCGTTCCATAGAGAACAAGATCTATATGACAGTGCATCCTAACTTATTTTTCAAAAATTGGCGATCTCGAAGATAAAGCTTTATCTCCCATCGTCTCATTAGTCGACTTTGACTGACCCCTGTCGACTTCTATTCTTTGCAAAAATGAAAAAAATTGTTTAAAAATAATATTGTCTAAAATCCCAAAGTTTAAATCAACTTATTTAAATTTTATTGAAAAAAAAGATTAAAGGCCGCATGAGTCTAGAGATGCATAGCATCTTGCATTGCTTGGTCCTAAGTGACTCCCAACAGGAAAAACCAAACAAACGTGAAGTCACAGTGTTTACTTGAAGAAGTGACAGAAAAAAAAAGCACGAAAAGAGACTTCACGTAGTTTTATTAGCTAATAACACCACCGAAACCAATGCCATGCCAATCAATTGTATCACACTCAAAGATGCCTCCATATTACCATATCAAAAAGAAAATGAGATCTATTATTGTCCAAAAGATTTGGATATGCTGCCGAGCGCGTAGATCAATTGATGAAAAATTTATCATCAATTAACAAAATTGTTACAATTTTTAGGTTCGAATATTATAAATGTAACAATAATATAAATAAGTATATAAATCACATGTGATTTGACAAAGAATGTATTTTTTTTGAATCTCTGGATGTTCCCATTTTTTAGTGGGCCACCTTCTTTTTTTAAAAGCAATCGTGATATTAGGCAGAGGTTCACGGGTTGGTAAGCCTATTATCAGGCAGGGTCCTTGTGAAAATGACACGCATATATATATATAGCCTGACAAAATGAAAACAGAGCCAGGGTTTGTGAGTAGATTGCCAGCCTTATGACTTCTGTTCTTTTGTCTTGTAAGAACCTCAATTATTTTAGGGCAAATTATCCTCACATCCCTGTACTTTGGTCACCCTCCCTCTAGAGTCCTTGGATTTTGATGATAATAGACTATCGGGTCCTTGGAGCCGGAATATTCCATATTCTCCGGCGAACTCCCATTTGAAATGACCAAAATGCTCCTTCTACTTAAAAAAATTCTCTCCCCCTTCACCTTCTTCCCCAATCCATCTTCAATTCAACCCCCATTGTTAATCAAATTCAACAACCAACAAAAATGGAAGAAAATAAAAAATCAGCAAAAATCCAAAAGAAAAAAAAATCAGCAGAACCAACATACCCTAATCGACTCTCCACATTACCCATTGATTTTCACCAATATCCCCAAATTGAAAAAAACCCTAATTCCTAATTTATTCCCCCAATTTCGAGCACGAGAACGGTGACAAGGAGGAGGGAAATCGAGGGGACGGGGAGACGAAGACCGGTCGCCCAGGGTTTCATGTGATCGACTTCTTCTTCCCCCGTGTAGGCCGTTGGAGGTGACGATGAAGGTCGAGCTCAACCGAAGGCCGTTGGACGGCCCCAGCCGTTGGAGGTGACGCCGGGCCCCGGCTGTTTGTCTCCAGGCTCTCCCTTTCCCCGTCATGCAGTTCCTAGCCGATGAATAAGGAGTTCAATTTGAGGTGATGTTGCAATTAATAAATTATTAGTTTATTCAACATCGGCCATTTCGATTGCAATCCATCTTCGCTGGGAAAGAGAAGGCGGCGGAGTAGAAGAAGGCTTGCAGGGGCGGTTTGCTTAATAAATTTTTTTTTTTTAGTGGGAGGGCATTTTTGTCATTTCAAGTGGGGTATCGCAAGAGAATATGGAATATTCCGGCTCCAGGGATCCGAGAGTCTATTATCATCAAAACTTAGGGACAGGACAATCATTTTCCAAAATCCAGGGACCCTAAGGGGAGGGTGACCAAAGTACAGGGATGTGAGGATAATTTGCCCTTATTTCTATTGCCTACCAAAAAATTGCATGTCCATAGTTCAGTTTAACTCCTCTCATTACTAATTCCCGTTTGTAAGTGGTTTCGAAATATGCAAAGCGCTACCGAAAAGTATCCACCGCTAATGTACTCTCAAGAATTCAAACTCGAGATCTCATAATAAAATAATTATTCTTTTAGTTAATCTAAGTGGTTATTAATAGCTCACATTTATATACAAATTTATATTTGACATGACTTGAAAATAAAGGATTGGTCAACCAAGGTATGTCTTATTTTTTTGTGAAAGCTTAAATCGAACACTATCAGATTATAGTTTAGGAAGTGACTCTCCCAATGGTGTTATTTTACATTCGTAACACTTCAACTCAAAATCTTCTTATTGATTTGGGGCAAGCTGTGGAGAGTATTGCGAGACAGCCAGAGGCAGATTAAAAAATTCGGGGTAACCAGGAATGTCTTTTGTACAATAAATTCGGGGTAACCAGGAATGTCTTTTGTACAATTGCTTAACAAGGTATATTACAAGCAATAGCTCTAACATTGCACAGCAAGAAAGGGTTCCAATCCTAGACTTCCCATCTGGGTATTGTCATGTGTACATTTGCAATAATATCATGGGATTTGGGAAAGGCACCAGGAATCACATATCAAAGGCTTGGATCTGTATCTTTTGGCTGAAGATAGGACAAGCTAATGTATGTCATGTCTCAATTAGAGCCAAGGCATAAAAGTTCCTCCAATGCCATATTTCAATCTTCAAGCAAAAATCTGTTTCTTCTTGCACCAAAGGCAATTCTCTGATTATCAGAAAGAAAGAAGGGCTACCAACATTGATTAGACTCCCATACATTGAGCAAGCAATTACTGATGCATATTCTTGAGGCTAAAAAGTTTGAAGTTTCACTTAACTGAAAATATCTTCGAGTAGGCTTTGATCCCGGTCAGGAAACGGATATAAGTCGGCTTGGTTGATCCATTGGCAGGGAGAGATCTGATATTTGGGACGATATATTCCGCTACCTGTGACGATCACCATGAGAACTACTGTCATGGTAGAATTAGAAGGCAGAAAGATTCATTCTAAGCAAGAATGAAGTAGGAAAAAAAGTAGTCTAATTGTTGTATATAGGTGAGAGGTAGTTAATCTTGTCTCCAGTTGTGTACTTGTTTCACAGATCCGATTCACGTATGATCGGGATAAGTAGCCACTGATATTAGCATGAATGGATCTAAAGAAGTAAGTAGCATATGAAGCATGAATGGATCTTACCACATCAGCTGGCTCAGCCAAAACGTTGATGAAAAACTTGGCCTGCGGTGATTGAAGAAAATTTCGTTACAGATGAAAAGTTGCAGATTTAACGGATATTAGCAGGTAGACAAGCACTGTATTTGACCTGCTTCGTGTTTGCCCCTGACATGAGAAGATCAGTTGTGACCATCCCAGGCTGCAAGGAGATACCAAGATTGGTCATGGCAAGTACAAGTTGCATTCCACTTTGTTAGTGCTTACTTAGAGAGCAATGATATTGCTAGTAAAATATTCTTCCGTATCCCTCGAAAAAGAAATATTCTCCCGTAATCTCCGCATGCTTGGCAAGGGAAAATCACAAAGAGTAGATTGTCGTGTAAAGAAATATCACATAAATAAGCAGGTCATACCGATAAATTGTGCACCAGAACGTTTCGTACATCTTGCATCTGCAACTCTGCCTGTGCAATCAAAATCGGGTACGATAAGAAGGGATAAACCATTTGTATGTCTACTAAAAATGACATCGTATTCCCTGGGTATCACGAGCTTAGCTTGTCAAAATGATAGAAAGCTGAAGGCATACTTAGCAAAGACAGCATCCTAGACTCAAACAAATCATTAAACCTACTTCTGTGTGTACCTGCAATGATTTTGTTAAATGCACCACACTTCGCTTTGTTGCGCCGTATGCAGCAAATCTACAAGGAAGAGAACATTCAGAAATTGTCAATAAATCCATGGGAAAAGGACCTTGAGACCAGGCACCATGTATTCATCGGTTATATATCATTGCATATACAATCTGAGCAACAAAATACTCCTTTGCAGAGATAGCTCCCACGGAAGAAAATTTCTAATGTACCTCAGCTTATCTTTATTCTAGTTCAAACGGTAAAGGTCCGGTGCAGCATTTCTATATGACATCGTGATTCAGTGGTCCATCCAATTCCAATGGCAATTGAGATCTGAGGCAACCCAGAACACTCTACCTTGGTGTTGGTCTTCCATCTGAACCAGCTCCATCCATGTTGAATATGTGGCCCCCTCGAGGTTGGTTCAACATCATTTTAATTGCCTTCAAAAGAAGGTGTATTAAGATATGGCATAGGAGGGTCCCCTTTTTTATGTATTTGCATAAGAGGTCCTTTGACAGGGAAAAAGATAACATCTCCGCCTTACCTCTCTGCAACATATCATCAGACCAAGAGTGTTTGTTGTCACAACCTCACTGCATAAGTTAAGAAAACGAAACACCAATCTTAAAATACAGCAACAGAAGGAAGGGCAATGATGGAAAGAACTACGCTTAAAATAGAAAAGACATAGCTCTAAATCGTCAACTCACATAAGGTCTTCATCCGAAGACTCTGCAAGAGGCTTATAGCTATATGCATTCGATCCTGCATTATTAATCTGCATCATTCTAAAAATGTGGTAAGATAGTGAAAGCTTTTCTAAGCATGACTAATCGACAAACTTAACGGCAAATAGGATAGCTACTGATATGGAAGGAGAAAGAGGAGAGGAGATTCCAGGAAGTATCAACAATTTCATGCACATAGGTATTGTTGGTTCATGAGTTTACCAAGGAAAAGTGAGTAAACAACAGATCTTACAAGGTATTTACATGAAGATAGGATCATGTCATAGACAACAGCAGAACCACACAATAAAGTGAGAAAAGAGACACAAGTGAGGAACAAAGACAGGGGATGCCTTCCTCTGTCCTAGTAAAAACTAGAAACTGATTTTTCTAGTTGTATCGGGCAATACTGATATCGAAGCTTAGACTTGACAAACAGCTAATATGAGAACCTTCATCCACATCAACTGAAAAGCAAACTAGGAAAGCGAAAAGGCCTTGACAAGTACCCAAATATCAATGTACTTCATCTTCTCTAGGGCAAATGCAACCAAGTCCTTCACATCTTGTCCTTCTTTTACATCACACCTTGTACCCTGTAAAGAAGAGATTCAATATTACCCGGCAGCAACTAAATGACTGCTTAAAAACAAAAAGTTGTGTCCGAGGAAAAGATTGGAAACAAGAAAGTTAACAGAAATGTTAAAAGAGTTCATGAGGAGGTACCCACACATGCTCCTTTCCAAATTCTTCTCTCAGGCTCTCAACAGTAGCTTCCACCCTTTCGGCTATCAAACATCCAAGCGATCAAATAAGCAAGCAACGACTTTCTTCAGTAAAGCATAAAGTACTTTCTTTAGTTAACCACATAATGTTATTCTAGTTATGTCAGGCCGTTTAAGTCAACCGGGGTAGGTCTTCTACTTAAAACTTACCTACGAGCAATGTGAGATAAATATTCAGAACAAGCTTACAAAACCTTCAAAAACTATATTAAGAGGACAATTTGATCCAGCTAGGTTGAGTTCTCAGAAGACAACATCTAAAACTAGTATAATCCATACTGAAAGAGATATCAATAAACCAAAGCCTAGTGACAGAGGGATCCAAGGAAAAAGCCAAACATCTACATCTTTTCAGAGATAACAAAATACGACAAGAGTGTGAGAGTGAGAACAGCAGCATCTCGATGCATCAATTAACTTTAAAAGAAAACGAAAAAATTATGGGGATGCACCAGCTTTTCGCCAAAACAGCCGAATGCAAAAAAATGTTCTCATTTTCCTTCTACAACCAAGGATCACCAATATGCACACAAGGAGGAACCTGTACCTGATCTCGAGCAAATCAAGACATTATCTCCTGCCTTTAGAAATTCTTTAGCCAGTGCATACCCGATTCCTGCACCAAACGCAAAGCTCAACAATTTGGTGTTACCCAGAACTACCACAAGGTCCACCCTTTAGAAACCAATGCCAGTGGTTAATGGCACTTCTGTTTTTCCCTCAAAGACGGTTCCTTTCTCTTTCCTTTAGCTAATGCGGGCTCAAACATACTACCTCCACATCCAAACAAAAATTTAAGACAAAGAGTACTCGGAAGTTTAGGGATTATATACAATGTGCAACATATTCCAACAACTATGTCCAATAACACGCCCCTTCAAACCAAGTTCCTTAGACTAAAGTTACTCGATCTTTGCATTAACTAGGACCAATCAACCAAGCCTACTCTGATACCTTGTTAGATTGATACATTAAAGTATCCGTCCTAACTTTTACCCATCACAGATTCTGCAAGCAGGCGTTATACATGTTCGATGCTCCCAAGTCCCAAATAACAAGCGATACATAACTTCAACACCAAACACCCAGAAACCGAACCCGAAACCTCAAAACTTCAAACTTCTCTAAGCTTAAAGTAGCAATCTTTAAGCCAACCCAATTGCGCACACAGAAAAATTCTACCAACCCAATTGCACACAGAAAAATTCTAACACCAAGTCTCAATCTTGATTCATCGTAAATTATTAACCGGGGTTCAAAAAAATCGAAAATTCATGCGGAAGATGTTTCTCTCGTGGAAAAAAAAAACCATTCAACTAGGACGGAAAATCACGGGGTAGCGTGAGTAAAACGATGGTCACGAGATCAAGCCGCTCTGATTCCATGTTAGAATCTCCGTATCCTACCCAAGATCTTAAAGCAACGAATAGTCGATTCAACACTTATAAAGAAGCCCACGACTCTTGCAACTCGTAATCTCAACAAAACAAACACAGAGAGAGAGAGAGAGAGAGAGAGAGATGGGACCTTTAGTTGAGCCGGTGATGAGGACGTTGTAAGGTGGGACCATAGGCCCCTCCGTCTTGGAGGAAGCTCTGGCTACTCCAGCTCTTGATAGAGGCGCAGTAGAAGTGGGATTGGCTTTAAGAAGGGAGCGCCCTTTTTGGTGGAAAAGACAAGGGCCGGAATTGGGAGGCGGGAGGAAGGAGAAGGAAGGTGGGTGGGAGCGGGAGAGAGAGGTGAGGGAGTGGTGAAGTGAAGTGGCTGCCATTTTTGGGGCGAAGACGAAAATTTGCATGGAGGAGGAGGAGGATGTGAAGGGGAGGGGGAGGAGATTTCACTCTCTTTTTTTTTGATGGATAATCCTCTTTTTTTTAAAATTATTTGGTATCTAAATATATATTCAGACACCTAAATCTAAATTTAAATTAATTTTGATTCTAAAAAACATAACAAGTTTATGATACACATAGATGCATTTTTGTCACTAGATTGCAAGGCCAAATTTGTGAATGATGTTGCATATTTTTGTTATTTCCCAAACTTAAATACTTGTTGGTGAAGTCTATTCATCTTAGTGCTATCTGATTTTTTTTTGGTTTGAAACAATTCAAAGTCCAGGTATTTGTTGAACACGAACCAAATAAAATCAAAGGCTGCAAATTCTTTACTAATAAAGTGTCCATTCTAGTGCCCCTCCCTCGGCCTTTTAAAAAAAAGTGTCCATTTTGGTATTATTTTTCAAGGAGCCAATTTTGGCCATTGAAATTTTTTGGCCACTCCAAGAAACATACAAAATACTGATATTGCTATCACTATCTCCACTCCACCTGCTCTTCTATGCCATTTCGCCCGACTCCAACCCCATAAAAACTCACATGGCTTTCATAATACATCTAATTCTCTCTTTTTTTTGGAGGGATATAATACATCTAATTCAACACCCAATAATTCCTAAAGTACACAAAATTCCTTGCATCACAAGGAAGACCAACCTATTGCTTCGAAAGAAAGAAAGAAAAAGAATGTTACAGATTAGCTTTTCCTTTGGATGGTATGAACTATGAAGCCAACAGTAGGTCATCACGGAAAGAGATGCTGCAATTCATCAACCTGTCCGACGCTTCGACTTCTTTCGTTTTTGACCGAGCAGCTTTAACATATTATCGGTGACGTCGGGCGGGGAATTCATATCATTCTCATCTTGGTTTTTGTCAGAGGTCTGAGTTAGCCAAGCTAGTGCTTCAATGGCAGCATCCCTCTCAGCCAACTGCTTGTTTCTCTTTGGTTTGCCCACAAATTGCATCCCCTTGAATTCAGCTAGTGCCCGGAACTCGTTTGTTTTAAGATGCTTTATTTTGTACTTCGGGGGTGAATGGCCAGCCCTCATCAGGAGAGTTTGCAACAAGCTCTTAGGATTACTTCCATCCTTTGAGTATCGGTTGCCATCGACAGATTCTCTTGGTGGCCTCTTGCTTTCTCGGCCAAACACGAATCTGCCTTCGCATTGATCTCCTGTAGCCAATTCTTGAACAGCAAGCATGAGGTATTTTCCTGCCTTGTGAATGTCCAGCGTAGGATCTTGAAGCTGCCATTTGGCAAGGTAAAAATAAATTACCACAATCAAGGAAGAACAGTCACAAACTTAATGTCAGATCACGGCTATTATACGATATGTCCAACGGCCTACCCACGTTGAAGAATTTCAATGTTCAGTGGGAACTTGCTCAATGGACAATCATCCAACTTAAAAATTATTCATAATTCACAGGCTTGAGTTCAAGTTGTGAGAAGAACAGTAAAGGGGAATCGAAGTTTATATCTAAGGCTTGTAGCTCCCGTCTAACCTTTTCTTGAATAATCTTATCAAGTTCTTCTTTAAGCTTCAAATAGGTCTCTGCCAAGCTTGGATTCATGAAGAAGTCAATATACCCGTCCAACATCTTCAGATGTCCTAACTGAACGAGGAAAATAACCAGCATGAGTCCTAAAGCTTGAGAAAGAAAAAGAAGGAAAAGGAGTCTCTGATAAGCATCAATGGATGCAATAGTTACCTGCATTCCTTGATTAAGGGCACCACCAAAAAGCATCAGTATTGAATCAGATACGCCAGTGGAGTCGCGAATGAAAACTGTATTGACCTTAACTTTTTCACCAAAGACTAGCCAGGGATAAGGAATTGTCTGATAGCGAGCATTCACGGAATTCTGGTATAACCATTTTCATTGTAAGTGACATGCAAATCTACCACGCATAGAACAGCATGACAAACTACAATAGAAAGTACGGCAAGTACAAACTACATTTATCAGGATTGCACTTACTGCATACAGTAGCACTTGACCGTCATCCATAGTCTTGAAAGACATCGACGTTTCCCTGTGCTGATTATAGAGAAGCAAACGGTTAACTACAGGTACCAGTATTAAACAAATGTTTTGCTTTCTACGAACATGGTCTTACCACCACCGACGCTATCCCAGGATACAGGCCAGAACATATAACCGCACGCACCAATGATTGGTTGTGACTCAATTTGTTGTTATTGGCTGCCTCTTCATCTAGCAAACCAGCATCCCTTAGAATGAAGCTGAACTGCTTCCTAAGCGAATGGATTGCTTGCAGAGTTTGTGCAGACAGGAAATTCCTCCAGCAGTACTCATATCCCGATCCTTCTCTTTCTGCTTCTTTCCATCCTTCATATGCACGGACAAGAGCCATATGATCACTGTAGTCTTTAGCAGAAAACCTAGATTTAGCTGTCCCTGCTAACTGAACCAGAGAGATAATCATTTGTTGTCAGCAGATGTACTGCATCATCTACCAATTGAATTATGCATGGAGATACTAACATCCTTTTTGTCTTGAGGGAGAAGGAACGGATCCCTGACACTTAGGCCAGATACTATGGTTAACACAGGATCAAAACATCCAAAGATGGTACCCATTATAAGCATTTTCCCCAGCTTGGGATCCACTGGAAGCATCGACAAAAACTTCCCTGTTCAAACAGCAGAGATGAATGAAAAACAGCGGAAATTGCGGCAACCCATGTCACAACATCTACATTTTATCATTCAAATTACCGACATACTAACCGAGATATGTCAGGTTCTCCTTCGAATCTAATGCCCCAATCATCTTCAAAAAACCAATTGCATTTTGGACCTGCCACCCAAAGTAGTTGTTCATGCATACTATACTGATGCAAAAAAGAAAGAAAGCATAGCACCCGTACAACACTTGCACACCATGGAAATAATTAGAAGTGGAGAAGATTCCAGAGCTATCATGTAACCGTGTAGTCCTAGAAGAGCTACATATTATACTTACAGTCAATGGTTCTGGTGGTTGGAGAGCAGCAGACAAGAATTCTCCAATACTTTCAACTTGCAAGCTCTTTATTTGCAAGCAAAGAGAGTTCAAAGGAGTCCTCAAAAGCTCAGGAAGTTGATATTCTGCAAAAGCTTCATAAACACATCTAGGGTAGAGGTGGTAGCACTCGCCTGGCTGTACACGACCTGCTCTGCCTCTTCGCTGAGAGCAATAAGCATAAACCCAGATCATTGTGGAATTCATAATGATGTAAACAGCTGCCAAATGAACAGAGAATTAATTACAGAGATGCTAGACAAAACACACGCATTCAACTTAGGACTCCACATATAATGCCCATTGCTCTTGAATAAGCTTCACTATCCTCAATTTGGCTATAGAAATATTACTAGACAGACTAGCCGAGATAATGGCTACATTGCTCATGCAACTGCCCTTGAGAGCATCCAGATCATTAGTGTGTCAAATCCAACACCAGTAATGCTGAAACAAGCTTGGATATGCCTTTACTTAAATAACAATAAGAACACAGAAGATTATATTAGAGAGATAAGAAAAATGATGATGATGATGATGAGATATGCCAATATGCCATCCAGCATAAACTTTGGTAAAACAATTATAACAGCAAGGTTAATTGTTGCATGAGGCTTAAAAAAGCTTACTTGTCTAGCTGATGCCTGTGATATCCAAGTAGGTAGCAAACAGGGTGTATTGTTTAGAGCATCATAAGTAGTCTCTTTTGCTTTTCCACAATCAACAACAAAAACGACATCATTTATTGTTATGCTGGCTTCAGCCATATTTGTTGCAAGAACAATCTTGCGTACATTTGCAGGTGGTTGCTGGAAGATAAGTTTCTGCATAAACAATAGAATTCAGTAAATAACCTGAAAATGGAGATGAGGTTTAGAGGACATCAAAAACTAGCTATAATGCTTTCCACTGATTTTTAATAATGTAGCCAGTGATAAAACAGAAAAGGAATTTTGCAACAACTTAGCAGCATCTGGCACTTAATATTGAAAAAATAATTATTTTCTTGCTTATGGAGGTGCTGACAAACAATCCAAGAAGCACTCATACGTTTTTGACAGACAACGAACAAGAAATTTCCAATGTCACATGGGAAGAATCTTACTTGTTCTGAGGTTGCCATAGAACCATGGCATGTCAGAAGTAGAACCCTATTAGGATCCCCTATAAGAGGATGAGCTTTAAGCTGATCCCTCAAACAACTGATGTCCTCCCAGCCAGTCATAAATACTAAAACCGCACCTTGCCGTTCCTTCCGGCATATGTGGCAGAGAACTGCCTCAATGAGGTTGAATCCTATGCTATCCGGCATCCAAGAGGATAAAGAATCACGTGCTCGTGAGCTGTAGTTCTCAAAACTTGATTTGCCCATAGCATCCTGCATAACAACCATGTCAAGTTATTTCAGACCAGAAAATATCAAGATCTTCAGGTTTCCAGAACTTGACATTGGGATATGCTTATTGGTGGAATCTCAGATAACAAGTGTTCAAGGATGTACCATACCTCCACAAGACTAGTTATCTGATTTTTCCTTTTCCGTGGTGCCAGCTGCTTTTGTGTCTTCCACAGTTTCTCTTGACCATAATCATCAATTTGATTGAAAGATGTCAGCTTATATCCAGTCATCTCTAGTATTTCCTCAAGAAAGTGTGCCCTCACAGGATATGTAAATCCCTGGAAAGGATGGCACATGAGACTTTGAACACAGCAATGAGCGGGGTTACTGGCTGCCGAATCGTTCAAGACAGCGTAGACACCGCAGTAAATTTCAGATTATACCAAAATAAGCATGCAAAAGTTGAGCTTACTGGGATGTGTATCATTGGTGCTCCCCCGAAAAAGCTGGAAAATAGTTCCGCGTTCAAAGTTGCACTCATTAGAATCAACCTCAAGTCTGGACGTCGAGGAAGGATATCCTTGAGAATAATCAGCAGGAAGTCTGTTGCATGTGAAGCAAAGAAATTCAGGACTGAACTTGCTCATCCACTCATCAAACCTCTTAGCAGAAGAAGAACCTTTACCTTCATTCATCCCTCGCTCATGAATCTCATCAACAAAAACATGAGTAATGCCAGTCAAGTTGCGGTCACTGAGCAGCCGCCTTAGCAGAATTCCACTAGTACAGAACAGCAAATGGGTATTCCTCCCTTTCATACCCTCTAGTCGAACTTTATAACCAACCTACCACAAAAATCTGTAGGGGTATAACAGCAAGAAGAAAGAAGTTTTAAATTGCATGTGCCACCACTAGACATGAAGACATGTCCTGCACTTATGTTAGTTGGGTGAAGATGTGCTCACAGTTTCCCCAAGTGGTTCTCCCCTCTCTACAGACACTCTCTCTGCCACAGTCATAGCAGATATTCTTCGAGGTTGTGTGCAAATAATGCTACAAAATGCACCACGTCCGGACTCTATTTCTGACTCTAGTATATACTGCGGAAGTTGAGTGGTTTTACCACATCCAGTCTCTCCAGAAACCACTATGACCTGCAACAAAAAAATAATAAAAATGAAGAGAACAAATTGTATCTTCGGTAGCTTCCAGTGAAATAGATTAACGCTCTTCACAAAAATTAAGAGTGCAAGATAGCCAAGGACAGGAAAAAACATGTCCGGGAAAGAACAAAGACAGTGGAGGAGAGTAAGAAAGACCATCAACATCCATAAACATTAAACAAGTTGTCATCTAACTTTCAGTTCAGATACAACAACGCCGACTTGACTCCTTATAATTACCTGATTTCTTGCAATTGCTTGGAGCAGCCTTTCCTTTTCTTTGAATGAGGGTAGAGATTTTCGAAAGTCCACCATGTGCCTGCCCTCAGGGGACTCCTAAAGAAACATGAGCAATTCATAAAGGAAGATAGTCAGTATGAAAATTACCAACTCTTCCCTGACTTCATTAGAGCAGATCATGAAAGTTCAACAACAGGTATTTCCTTCCAGGCATAAGCAGCTCCTTACAGACATCTTTTGTATGAAAACCAACAAATAGAAATTGTTTGCAGTCATGATTAAACTTCGGATACGTTTACTTCAGATGGAGGAAATTCTCATTCGCTAGTATCCAGATCTGCTTCAATGAGGAAAACATTCACTTGCGTGAAAACCAAGATGATCCATCACTTACGAACTGAAGCATACCTTTCCCCAGATATATGTTACAAGCTTACTCCTCCAATAACCGCATTTTGGAAGATTCCCACCATGCTTAACTGACTTCCACAATTAGAGAAGAAGAAAACAAAAATATCATACCTCCCAGGACTTTTGCACATTACGCAAGCGCAAGCTCCTTCTTTGAAGAACCTTCTCCATAACAGACTCATCCACAAACGGTTCCTGATTGTCATCGGGCTTCACATCTTCAACCTTCTCGACAGACTTCCCATCGCTCACAGAATCCCCAACCTTCCCAGCCGCTAGCTGGATTCTGTCGAGATGCTCCTGAAGCAAACCCTCTACCCTCCTTTGCAAGCTAAGTGGAACGACAACCTTGAAAATAACAAATACCAAATCACCTCCACGAGCAACACTACCACAACAGCAACGATACAAAAAATCCAAATCTTCCTCACCTCACGCTGCGGCCGCTTGTCGTCCAAGTCCGGCCGGTAATTGGGCAAAGGCACCTTGCTCACAACCACCACTTTGCCATACAATTCACTATTCAATTGGCAAAGTTACAACATTTTCCCATTCATTAACAAAAACAGGGCACCGAGATTATTACACTCACCTGTAAAAACCCATACTTCTCGAAAGATTCGAAATCTGCTCATAGTCCCTCCTATCTTTCCTATCCCTAGAAACAATCTCGTGATCCGTTTCGCTTCGCTTCAGCATCCCGAGCTTCCATTTCCACTCATCAATATTCGCCACCGTGGACGACGCCTTTTGAAAAAAAAACCAAATAAACCCAAAGTCATAAAATTGGGAACTTTAAATTGAAAATCAAAACCCTAAATCGGTAACATTAGCACCAACCACGTGATTCTCGAACTCGCAATCGTACTCGTCATCGGAGAACTGCTCCGGCGCGGGGTAGCCGGCGAGTCCGCGGCTCGGGGAGTACAGGAACCCGCACCGGGAGGGCGCGGGACAGGCCGAGGGAAGGAGGAGGAGACCGATTAAACCTCCGGCAACGGGAGACTTCGCGGCGGCCGGACCGGGGAGGAGTGTGAAGCTTCCGGCGGCGGCGGCGCGGCGGAGGAGAAAGGCCCCTACTTTGCTCGAACTTCGCATTCTAGTGAGGAAGGAGACCACATAGGCATCGCGGGTTTCTTCCCCTGTTGTAGTTTTTCTTCTACTCTTAGGGTTTATCTTATTTTCTTAAAGATTTTTACCTAGTGTGACGTGGATTTCAGCGACTCGAGTCTGTTTATCTCAGACTCGTAAATTTAGCAGATACAAAACTATATTATAGCCCTCAATAATTGACAAGCAAAATTTGGTATCTATTAATTTCAATCATTTCAACTGTTATCATATCATTAATAATTTTGTTTGCGTTTTATATTATATTACTAATTTTATCTACTTTGCATAGTGTTGGCGCTCAATCTGAACTATTGATTCTTGACCCCTAAAAAATCTGAACTATTGATTTTTCCTGGTTCATCATTAATTCTCATTTTTACGGAGGTCCTATATTGATAGGAGCATTCTAAATATTAAGGGCAAAGGATAATGAATTGAATCCGATTCAAAATTTGATTCGTCAAAAATTTGTTTTAAATTCAAACCGGTTCATAAGAATCATAGTTTTCATAATTTGAATTTGCTGAATTATAATTTAAATTCAACTAATTACAATTCAAATTCATCTGAATTCAAACTGTGGTCACCCAATCAAATTACATGTATGTGTTTAAACTTCCACCCAAAAAAATGTATATGTTTAAACTACAAGATCATACTTGAAAATCGACAAAATCATAGAGCACTGAAGTGAACTTACCTCTAGGAACAATTTTATATTTGAAGTATGACAATTTATTAAGAAACTCAAGAGACATGACTTCTTTATAAAACCCATACGGGATTCCTACACACTCATTCAAACATATATATATTCTATAATTATTTATTACATCAAATTACATATGTTCCTCACCATCCAATTTTCTCGTCGAAGCATCTCTTTCATCGTTATGCATCATAAACAATTTAACTGTGATGTCATTTCTTTATTTCCTTTTTAAAGGATTAATGTACAAATCTCTCTCTTTCAGTACAAATTAAGTCTAGCATCTTTTCGACGAACCAACGAAGTGGCTAAACATCTGAGCACCGAGAGCCATGATCACAACCACTGCAACACCTGCATTAACCATAAATCTCATGTGATCATCCACAGCCGCCTTCTCACTAATTTCCTTAATCTTCCCTTCCACCACTTCCCATTTATCTTCACCAGCAACAACGTTGGTGCTCTGATCTCCTGGTGTAGTAACTTTCTGCGCATCCTTGTCGGGACCCTTTTCGGGTATTGCTGTCTCTTTTCTGGGTTCCAGAGGACGTGAAGGTTCTTGTCTAGGTTGTTGTTCTTGAACCCCAACAAGAGGATGTTTAGCTACTGTTTCTTCCTTTTGTTCTTGGTTTTTTACCCTTTTTTCATTGGTTTCTTGGGGTGTAAGAAAGGGATCTAGGGTTGTTTTGCTTGTTTCTTTCTTCTTAGGAGGAAGGGTGATGATTTTTGGGATTCTAATGGTGAAGATTCCAATTTGGAATTGTGGTTTTACTTCGTCGAAATTGTAGTTCTCCTCAACTTTGTGGGCTATGTTGAACCTTTGTCGCCTGTTGTTTAGTAGGGGTCGCTCCCCTGAGAGCCTAATGAGACGAGTGGATTCATCCTTGGAGAAGGTTATTTGGTTTTGCAAATATCCTGTTAATCACAAATAAATTCACATATTTTTGTTGGATAAGTATAAAATTTTGTTAATTTCGAAACTTGAAAGTGCATCAAATAGTTCATTTGCTTGAGAACTGCAATTGAAACATGTGTTTTTTTATGAGTGGATAAGATTTTCTTAATAAGATATTGGGTTCAAATCTGACGAATAAAGCTTACATTAGTATTTATACCAACCCATCAGATTAAACTTTCGGAGTAGTAATACAAAGTATGGATGTGAATTACTAAAATTGACCCTCTATAATTGTGTGACTATTCATATGCATGTAAAGGCGCAAAAGAATTGATGGATATCATCGTTCAATTCCTAACAAATACAACTAAAGAACTTGTCTTAATATTCAATCATTTCTATTACATCAAATTTCACGACTTCAAGAAAAGTTTCAAAAAAATTCTTAATACTTTTTCACTCATCTACAGGTAATTAACCAGTAATTCCTTAATTATGTAAACAAATATTTAGCTACTAGAGTTTTTTTTTCGAATTAGAACAAATTACCAGGAAGATAAACAATCAGAAGAAGAGCTCCATCTTCTTCCCTCAGCTCGGTCCTAGGCTGGAAATTCTCGTAGAAAGGTCGAATGGCAGGTCTTCTGGGACCTTGAAGATCATATGGACGACCTTGACCACTTCCACTCGGTCTCCGACTCATTGCCATAATTTTTATTCAGATTGCTTAATTTAATTTCTTTTTGGTGTGACGATCAGAATGTTCAAATTAAAAAACTTATGGAGAATTTTGTTCTTTCTATTTTCGTGTATTGGATGCATCCGTTAATATTACTGTGTGTGCCGATTTTTATACGAAAGATGAGGCCCGAAATTGGTAGTTTTGCAGGTTGGCTTTGGGGTTTCTTCACGATGGAATTATCCTTTACTTGGTTTGTCATGTGGGTTTTTTCTGAAAAGGATTATTTCTTGAGCCAATGTAAACTTTGGTCGAAATTAATCTACAATGTATAACTTCACAGAGAAACAATGGAGTTGCTTTGTTGTTTTAGTAGCCTGACGTGGGGGGTAACATTATCTTAGTTTTTTTGGAAAAAGTCTACTTTAGTATCCTGTGGTATCGCAAAAAATCAAGTCAGTACCCTGTGGTTTAAAATATATCAATTGAGTCAAACTTATTCTAATTAAAATCAATTAGAGGCCCGGGCAGCTGCCCGAACCCTGCCCGTCTTGCCCGGACCCTGCCCAACCACGTGGACCAGCCACATCAAATTTTTCTGATGACGTGGCCACATCATCCTCCCTCCTCTTCTTCGCCCCGCCTGTTCATCCAATCCATTTACGGCATCTTGCAGCTCTCCGACCCGTCCCTCTTCGGCCCTGTCGCGGTTGCCTACAGTAACGACTACGGGGACTCGACCAACCTATTGTGGTTCATCAAGCTGGATTCAGATGGGAATTTGCAGTTCTACTATTCGAATTTTGGGTCCGGGGTGGCCACGACGCAGTGGTCGGCCGTGGAGGACCAGTGCATGGTGTACGGGTACTGCGGGAACCTCGGGATGTGCAGCTACAATGAGACGACACCTCGTGAATCAGAAATGGTGTCGTTGAGCCACGGACCAAGTCCGGAAATGACTCGACGACACCTAGTCGTTCTCTTCGATTCGACGCTCACCGCCGGTACTACGACGTCGCCCGAGATGAGGCAAGTCCGACAGTGGTGGCCTACCTTGGTGACTCGGCACGTGGCGCCTGGGGTCGTTGAAGATGGCTGAAAGCTTCGATCTCTCCGTCGGAGGCACACTAGTCGTCACCATTGGTACTACGACATCACCCAAAATGAGGCGAGCACGTTGGTGGTCCTCAGACTTCGTGAATCGGCGCGTGAAAAATGGTGTCGTTGAGCCACGGACCAAGTCTGAAATGGCTCGACGACACCTCATCGCTCTCGTCGATTCGACGCTCACCACCGGCACCACGATATCGCCCGAGATGAGGCGAGTTCGACGGTGGTGGCCTACCTTGGTGACTCGGCGTGTGGCGCCTGGGGTCGTTGAAGAGGAAGAAGAAGAAGAGGAGGAGGGGAGAGAGAGAGAGAGAGAGAGAGAGAGAGAGAGAGAGAGAGAGAGAGAAGAGATAGCCACGTGGCACCACGTCATCAAATTTTGGTGATGTAGCTAGTCAAGTTGGTCGCGCAGGGCTCGGGCAGGTTGGGAAGGGTTCGGGCAGCTGTCCGGGCCTCTAATTAATTTTAGGAAAAAGTCCACTTTAGTACCCTGTGGTATTGCCTAAAATCACTTTAGTACCCTGTGGTAAAAAACCGACCAATCGAGTCATACTTATTCTAATTAACATCAAAAAGGGCCTCGGGCAGCTGCCCGGAGCTGCCCGGACCCACCCGAACCCTGCCCGGGCTACGTGGCCAGCCACGTCACCAAAACTTGATGACGTAGCGCCACGTCACCTCTTCTTCTTGTCATATATTTCGTGCGTGTTTAGTCATATTTTGAGTTATATTTATCATGTCATGTCAAGTCTTATGATCGTTTTAGTATATTTATGTTCGGGAATGGATTTCTACCTATTGTCATATTTTGTACGAAAATGGGACTCAATGAAGGTCGTTGGAGGGGTGATTTCAAGATACCATATTACAAGAGTCATAACTTTCTGCTCGAGTATCCAATTGTATCAATTAAGACACCGTTGGAAAGATTGAAGAGAGATCTATATTTTGTCTTTTATAGTCTAAGCCAAATTCAAAGTAGAAGAGGGTCAAAACTATAAAATATGAAGATACGACAAAGCAGGTAGAGCAGAAAGCTGGGTGGACTCCCCGTCGCTAGTCAACTAGCGACCGCTAGTGAGGGGACACCGAATGTTGATTGAAGACCCAACTAGCGGCCGCAAGTTGCTCGATGTCAGCTTATTTCGGACTTCGTATTTAGTTAGAAATTTGACTCGTTTAAGAAGTATTCGACTCTTGGCCTCTTGTTTTGGCCCTAGGACCTTAATTATATTATTACTTGGCTAGCAAGACTTCTAGTTTAGGTTAAACCTCCTCTAGGTTTTCCTATTTTCATGTTAGACTTTTGGCTATATATAGGCCTTAGTCTCTTAGGTTTTAGGGAAAAACGACGGAAAATATTGAGACAGCCTTTGGAGTTTAATAAAGCCGCGATTTCAGTTAGCACGGGGAAAGGATTGGCAAAGCTTGATCATCACGACTAAGCTTTCTCTATCTCTACCTTTATGTTAATTGCTATCATGTTCTTCATTAATCTATTGTGCTTTGTTAACATGCTTAGCGAGTAGTTCTCTTGTGAGTGCGATGCCCTAATTATGTGATTACTCATCCATGTTAACTATGGTTTGATTATTTTTCGTAGTAGTTGTCAATTGATGATCTTAATGCTTAATCTAATTTGATCACTTAGATTATGATGTTTAGTTGATAATAATGGACCGGAAGGTATTAGAATCAACAGAAGAGTCAATTGACATGTCTTAAAGTATTAATGAGGAATCTTGATACTAATGGATAACCCGCTAGGAGTTAACTTCATAATTGAGTTTAGCTTAGTTCTTGGTCTAATTAATGAGCGAAAGCGTTGATTAGTAATCATGAACTACTCTAGCTTAGTTTTGTCATCCTAATGAGCGGAAGCGTTAGGGAGATGCATTAGAACACTCCGGGTATTAGTTAGAACTTCATAAAAACCATAGTCTCAACATAGATGGGTAGTCTATAAGGGTATTGTGCTTGTTTATCTCCATTGATTTACAACTCGTCTTTTATTTGCGTTTCTGATCTAGTTTTATTTACTTTACAATCTTTTAATTCTCTCGCTTCACATAATTATTTGCATTGATTTCGTGTTCAAACCTCAGTTCGAAACCCTACTTATTCACTATACTATTTGATTGTGCGTTTAATTGCTCACAATTTTGCGTACATCAGTACTAAAGTGGACTTTTCCCTAATTGTTTTTTGTCTGTAACTCTTTCATATACAAAATCAATTACCATGAAACCTTATTTATGAAATATTCCGATGTCCAAATAATATTTACTATATGTATGATTGAAACTTGCTATATTATTAAAGAATCTAATTCGCTTAACACTTTCACAAATTCTTATTGGTAAGTTATATTTTTTATTCATGCAAGGTTTCAAGGCACATTTATAATCCAGTTCCAACGTACATTTATAAGAGTAAACACAAAAAAGGAGAAGTCCAAATATGGATATTATTTGAGAAGGAAAATATATAAAATTTTCTAAGAACTAAAAAAAATTAAAAAACCCTTATAATTTGTGAGCATGTGTTAGCATTTTTTAGTGGCTTATATCCAAAGTCAAATTTTAAGAATTTTTTTCTTAATAATATTAGAATTTGAGACATATGATTAAGAAATTCGAGTCACTTTGATTGAGTCAATTATTACCAACTAAGCTGACTTTTTTATATCTTCCATCAAATTTTCGTTCCATGCTCAGCTCACGCTTAAACTAAAATGCTCAGCTCACGCATATTGGGAGAATGTTAAACTAACTACGTAAAAAACTTGAATTCATTAAAAAAAAGTTTGAGTAAGCCTAACAAATGCAAAAAAATATAATTAGAAAAATTACTACATAAAATAAGATATGATAGTATTTGATTCTCAATATCTGAAATATACCAAAAAGCCTAAGTTGACTTTTTTTAATCCAAGTTCTCATATATGATATAGTAGTAGAAAATTAAATATAAGTCTCCGCTTTATATCTTCCAATCAATTTATCATGCCATGCTCAACTCACACACAAACTAAAACGCAAACCATGAACAAACCAAACTCGTGACACGAGAATCAAATTGATTCTCACTCTCCCATCAAATACATGAACACCAACCACATGCACATATCCTCTATATATATATATATATATCTGAATATTAGGTAATTAAACCAAAAAATTAGTGTTATTACCGTATGATAATAATTGTTCAACAACCAATCAATTTGACTATTAATATATATATATATATAAATATCTGAATATTAGGTAATTAAACAAAAAAATTAGTGTTATTACCGTATGATAATAATTGTTCAACAACCAATCAATTTGACTATTAATAGTAATCGAGTAGTTAACTAATTGTAACTTGTCACAATGAAAAAAATAAATAATTACAAATTACACGGAACAAATAAAAATTGTGCTCTTGAATTCAAACAGTTAAGAGTTATTTAGAATGATGGTCATGGCAGTGGTATTTTGGTCATTTAATCGTGCACATATTACATTTTACTTTTTTGAATTTCAAGATTTTCGCATTCTCCTTCTAGCTTGGCACGCGTGCACACACACACGTGTGTCTTGCCCGAGTCGTGGGTTTGTGAAAATTATTTCGAGGTGTATCTTTTTTAATTTGTAATAGGCAATTTGAGTTTAATTTAATGTGAATTCTTTTGTCATAAATTTTTTTATAGTTTGTTCATACTATTATTGTGAGTATAATTCTGACTTTTACTATTTTGTAGATCAAAACTAAAATAGTGTCTCGCAATTCTCAGATTTTGCAAAAAGAGAGATGCTGGTTCCGGTGGGCCGGGCCTTGGGTTGGACTTCGCTTCTTTCAACCAAGCTGGAATATATATATTAGACGCTTATAAATCCCAATACCTTTACTATTGTAATTTTATTGAAAATATATAAAAGTCTTCCTATTAAAAAAATATGCAAGATCACATGACTAAATTGCAGGAAAAAAAAGAAGACGATCACGATATAAATAGGGAGAGCATCACAACAGAGGTAACAAATTTTTCATAAAGATGATCATGGACCATGTCAATTTTTTTTGCAAGATAAATTTTTACACAACGCCAAGGCTTGAACATTGGACCTTCTTAAAATTTACAACGCCTTGTGCCGCTAAGCTACATACTCTTTGGCGGACCATGCAACTCAGGAAAAAATGCCACGAACCTTCACTAATGAATTACACTCCAGCGGCAAGTCTCTTTCAAATTTTGATTATGCCGAATTACCAATTTGAAATCACATGGTATTAAATTGTGAAAATATTAAACTACAAGGTACTAATATAAACTTTTCCTAAGATGTTAAGCATAACTCAATCAACTTTGACTGACTTGCTTTCGCTTACAAACGTTCCCAATGTCTTAAGCTGACGCAGAACAGTTCGATGTTCCTAATGATGTACCGAGTTCTAGGAAGTTCTAGTTACAAGAAAGAGCTCTGATAACCTCAGGAATGGCGGGTTAAAAGGAATGTTGGGAAAGAGAGAAAAGTCGAGGAAGATGGAAAAAGAGGTTCCAATATAATTTTTCACTGATCTTGCACATTATTATGTAACTAAATTTATTTCCCGTCTAGTAACTTGTTTCTTCACTGTCTAAATCCAGCTACCATTATTGTAAAACACTATGCAAACTGCTAAGAAGATCAAACTTGTTATATATTATATACATTTATTTATGTTAGTTATGACATGAAGATCAAACTAATTCGAAAATTATGTGCAAGGCCCATGTCATTATTCTATTTTGCCAGCTGAATTAACTTTTTTAGGATTTGTGGACGAGATCAGAAAAAGAGATAATTGATGCAATTCGTTAACAAAATTCGAGTACTAAAATACCAATATCTGAATACTATTAATAGTCGACTGATCGGTTGGTTGAACAATTGTTATTATCATACGGTAGTAATTGCTAAATTTTTTTATTTATCCGGAACTTTTCTAAGTCGATAGTAAAAGCTATATTAGGTCTAGGGATAGGTAGTAATTTGTTATGAATTCAGCAACTTAGAGAACAAACCGCGCAAAGAATATGGACGCAAGAGATAACGTGGTTCGGCCTAATGCCTACGTCCACGAAGAGAAAGGAGAACTTTTATTGATGACTTTCCGAGCCACAAAGTCATACAAAACCTTAGGGTAACATGCCTTTATATAGAGGCAAACCCTTGTACATCAAGTAAGCTATCTAGGTCAAATTAGGAGTCCAAAAGCTAGTCCGAATAGAATAGGAAACAAGCCCACAAATCGTTTCTTCTTTAATTTCTCGACATCTCTAACAATCTCCACCTTGGCGAGAAATTATCTTGTGGATGAACCATGAAGTTCCATCCGAACTTCAACAAACTCCATCTTGATGAAATACCGCCACATGAAGAACCATGAGAACCTGAGAAACCAAACCGACTCTACCAGCTCCATGATATAGGAAAAATTGATAAGCAATTAAAAACACAATCAAATAGTATAGTGAATAAGTAGGGTTTCGAACTGAGGGTTGAACACGAAATCAACACAAATGATTATGTGAAGCGAGAGAATTAAAAGATTGTAAAGATTGCAGGTAAATAAACAAAATTGGAAACACAAATAAAAGATGAGTTGTAAATCAATGGAGATAAACGAGCACGATACCCTTATGAACTACCCATCTATATCAAGACTATGGTTTTTATGGAGTTCTAACTAGTACCCGGAGTGTTCTAGTGCATCTCCCTAACGCTTCCGCTCATTAGGATGACAAAACTAAGCTAGAGTAGATCATGATTACTAACTAATGCTTCTGCTCATTAATTAGACTAAGAACTAAACTAAACTCAATTATGAAGTTAACTCCTATCGGGTTATCCCTTAGTATCAAGATTCCTCATTAATACCTCAAGACATGTCAATTGACTCTTCTGTTGATTCTAATGCCTTCCGGTCCATTATTATCAACTAAAATCATAACCTAAGTGATCAAATTAGATTAGGCATTAAGATCATCAACTGACAACTACTACGAAAGATAATCAAACCATAGCTAACATAGACGAGTAATCACATAATTAGGACATCGCACTCATAAGAGAACTACTCGCTAAGCATGTTAACAAAGTACAATAGATTAACGAAGAACATGATAGCAATTAACATAAAGGTAGAGATAGAGAAAGCTTAGTCGTGATGATCAAGCTTTGCCAATCCTTTCTCCGTGCTAACTGAAATCGCGACTTTATTAAACTCCAAAGGCTGTCTTAATATTGCAGTAGTAACGTCCTCTTAAAACCTAAGAGACTAAGGCCTATATATAGCCAAAAGTCTAACACGAAAATAGGAAAACCTAGAGAAGGTTTAACCTAAACTAGAAGTCTTGCTAGCCAAGTAATAATATAATTATGGTCCTAGGGCCAAAACAAGAGGCCACGAGTCAAATACACGAGTCGAATTTCTAACTAAATACGAAGTCCGAAATAAGCTGACATCGGATAACTTGCGGTCGCTAGTTGACTTGCGGCCGCTAGTTGGGTCTTCAATCAACATTCTGTGTCCCCTAACTAGTGGTCGCTAGTTGACTTGCAACGGGGAGTTGCCCAGCTTTCTGCTCTATCTGCTTCATTGTATCATCGTATTTTGTAGTTTATACCCTCTTTCACTTCGAATTTGGCTTTGACTATAAAAGACGAAATATAGATCTCTCTTCAAGCTTTCTAACGGTGTCTCATTTGATATAATCGAATACTCGAGCAGAAAGTTATGACTCTTGCAATATAGTCTCTCGAAATTACTCCTCCAACGACCTTCATTGAGCCCCAATTTCCTACAAAATATGACAATGGGTAGAAATCTATTTCCGAACATAAATATACTAAAACGATCATAAGACTTGACATGACATGATGAATATAACTCAAAACATAACTAAATACGCACGAAATATATGACAAAACATGAGCATTTATACACTCATCACTCTACCTTGATCATAGATATATCGCCATCAATAATACCATCTCAACTTTCTCACCACCTTTTTCCGTTCAATCACATGGAGTCAGCCCTCAAGCTCGAGCTTTCGAGCTTGCTTGGCCTATTCCCTCCAATCTCCATTGAACCCCAACTAGCAAGTCTACTTGCTGAAGTAACCTTGCGACCAATAGACGCGTCCTCTATTTTTCGGTCAGCCCCATGCTCCACAACCTCGAACTGCTTCTCCGTTGGACCTTCTTGCCTCATACCAATGCTACATGCCATAGCATACAAAGGGCAACCTTTTGTTCTACCAAGTAGAACCCTCGACATGCCACGAACTCTACCGTTCGGCCTTGAGTGAGATACCCGATTCGCCCGTGGTGTTACCAATGGCTTTGCATTCTCCATGCAAAACCTACCCAATACCTTTGATGTGCACGTCCCTTTATACAACCATAGAAGGGCCCAGCTAACAATGCTTCTCTGAGACAACCATGATTCCCTGCCATATGAAAAAATGAGCTTCAGTTCGTAAAATTTGTACAAAATGTCGCTTATTTCAATTGAAATATAGTACGGAGGATCTTAATAATACAGTAATAGAACTGGAAAAAATAGCATGTCGTATCAATGATACATTTTTTCCTTAGCAATTTTGTGATAGGTCATTCCGTCGCAAAAGTCGCACACAACCCCTTGTTTAAAAGTTTCGCACTTTCGGAGTTTATAAAGATTATCCACAATGCTTCTCTGAGACAACCATGATTCCCTGCAAACCATGCCTCCACGAAACAACCATAGCTTGCTATCCATGTCTTCGCGAATCTCAACTACACTCAAACCATCCATGTCAAGCCTTTGCTCCCTCATACGAACAAACCTCATATGACCTGAGCTTTTTTCTACTTCATCAGACCCATTGATGTGACTCCACCTACAATAATGTTCCTCACTAACCTGTAGGTATTCCCTTTCACCCTTCATCCCTACCATTGCATCCTTCTCCACCTTCATTAGCATACCTTTATAACTATCACTGTTATAATCCAAGGTCCCTAATGAAAAGAGATTACCAGGATGCATTGGACTTGATAAGACAGAAAGCCAGTCACCATCCGACCCGTCTGAATATGTGGCCATGGTTGTGGATGCCGATCCCTCCTCGTTGTCTTGATCCCTAGTTCATCCTGGATAGTCCCCTTCACGTGCCCTTTTTCGCACTCGAAACAACTTCTATTGAACTTCTTTGACTCCGACCTGGATCCTCTTCCACAACCCAGCTGGTGGCTCCTCATCATCTGCCAAGCACAAGCAAATCTTCGCTACTGCCTTGGCCTCCAACTCTTCCCACTCTTGCTCCTCCATCTTCTCGAACTTCTTCTTCGAGAGTGTGATAACCATCCCTTGCTGCACGAGGAGATCCCTGACACGCCTTTGCCATAACCCGAAATTCAATGAACCATCGAACTTCACAAGAGCAAACTTCGCGCCGTGATTCAACATCCTCCAACCTTAGCTCTTAATACCAATTGTTATAAATTCAGCAACTTAGAGAACAAACCGTGCAAAGAACTTGGACGCAAGAGATAACGTGGTTCGGCCTAATGCCTACGTCCACAAAGAGAAAGGAGAACTTTTATTGATGACTTTCCGAGCCACAAAGCCATACAAAACCTTAGGGTCACATGCCTTTATATAGAGGCAAACCCTTGTACATGAAGTAAGCTATCTAGGTCAAATTAGGAGTCTAAAAGCTAGTCCGAATAGAATAGGAAATAAGCCCACAAATCGTTTCCTCTTTAATTTCTCGACATCTCTAACATAATTAGTATCAGGAAACTAACGTTATATTGATTTCTATCCTTATTCTAGAACTTGCACTATTGCCCCTAAAGAAACCTCAAGTCACATTTTGCTTTTCAGTTCCAGTGCTCTGGTCAGCTTCTTCTTCCCCGCTCCGTAGATCCTTGGAATCACCTTTGTTAGGAATTCAGCAAATAGGGAACAAAATGCACAAAGAATACGTACACAAGAGATAACGTGGTTCGGCTTAATGCCTACATCCACGGGAAGAAAAGGAGAACTTTTATTGATGAGTTTCCGAGCCACAAAGCCATACAAAAAATCTAGGGTAACATGTCTTTATATAAAGACAAACCCTTGGTGTACAAATAATATATCTAGGTCAGATTAGGAGTCCAAAACCTAGTCATAATAGGAATAGGAATAGGAAATAAGTCTTTCCTATTTCTCGCCATCCCAACAATCTCCACCTTGGCGAGAAATCATCTCGTGGAAGAACCATGAAGCTCCACCCGAAATTCAACAAACTCCACCTTGACAAAACACCGCCCCATGAAGAACCATGAGATCTTGCAAAACTAATCCGACTCCACCGATTCCATCTCGGACCATAGATAACTGTCATCAATAATACCATCTCAACTTTCTCACCACCTTTTTCCGTTCAATCACATGGAGTCAGCCCTCAAGCTCGAGCTTCCGAGCTTGCTTGTCCTATTCCCTCTAATCTCTATTGAACCTCAACTAGCAAGTCCACTTGCTGAAGTAACCTTGCGACCAATAGACGCGTCCTCTATTTTTCAATCAGTCCCATGCTCCACAACCTCGAACTACTTCTCCGCTGGACCTTCTTGCCTCATACCAATGCTACATGTCATAGCATACAAATGGCAACCTTTTGTTCTACCAAGTAGAACCCTCGACATGCCACGAACTCCACCGTTCGACCTTGAGTGAGATACCCGATTTTCCCGTGGTACTACCAACGACTTCGCATTCCCCATGCAAAACCTACCCAACACCTTTGACGTGCACGTCCCTTTAGACAACCATAGCAGGGCCCAGCTAACAATGCTTCTCCGAGAAAACCATGGCTCTTTGCCAACCATGCCTCCATAAAACAACCATAGCTTGCTATCCATGTCTCCGCGAATCCCAACTGCACTCAAACCATCTATGTCAAGCCTTTGTTCCCTCATACTAACCAACCTCATATGACCTGAGCTTTTTTCCACTTCATCAGACCCATTGATGTGACTCCACCTACAATAATATTCCCAACTAACCTGTAGGTATTTCCTTTCACCCTTCATCCCTACCATCGCATCCTTATCCACCTTCATTAGCATACTTTTATAACTATCACTGTTATAATCCAAAGTCCCTAATGAAAAGAGATTACTAGGATGCATTGGACTTAATAAGACAGAAAGCCAGTCACCATCAGCCCCGTCTGAATATGTGGCCATGGTTGTAAATGCCGATCCCTCCTTGTTATATTGATCCCTAGTTCATCCTGGATAGTCTCCTTTATGTGCCCTTCTCTGCACTTGAAACCACTTCCGTTGAACTTCTTTGACTCCGACCTGGATCCTCTTCCACAACCTAGCTGGTGGCTCCTCATCATTCGCCAAGCACAAACGAATCTTTGTTACTGCCTTGGCCTCCAACTCTTCCCACTCTTGCTCCTCCATCTTCTCGGACTTCTTCTCCGAGAGCGCGATAACCATCCTTTGCTGCACGAGGAGATCCCTGACACGCCTTTGCTATAACCCAAAATTCAATGAACCATCGAACTTCACAAGAGCAAACTTTGCGCTGTGATTCGACATCCTCCAACCTTAGCTTTGATACCAATTGTTAGGAATTCAGCAAATAGGGAACAAAATGCATAAAGAACACAGATGCAAGAGATAACGTGATTCGGCCTAATGCCTACATCCACGGAGAGAAAAGGAGAACTTTTATTGATGAGTTTCCGAGCCACAAAGCCATACAAAAAACCTAGGGTAACATGTCTTTATATAGAGACAAATCCTTGGTGTACAAGTAACCTATCTAGGTCAGATTAGGAGTCCAAAACTTAGTCATAATAGGAATAGGAATAGGAAATAAGTCTTTCCTATTTCTCGCCATCCCAACAACCTTGCTACTTGCTAGCACCTGCCGCAGCGGCCGAGGACTTCAAGCCGGCATGAGGGCCGTAAGTGTAGCCTCTCTTCTCAGATTGGCAAATGATGTCTGGCAGATCTAGCAGCGAGCAAGTGGGAGAAGGAAAGACGACGATTTTGGCCTCGTCGCCCGTCGGACGGTGAGCGAGCAGATCATAGAAAGATGGAACCTCAACTGTGGCCACCACACCTACTCCCTCCACCTCCTCCCGTGAGACCTTCGACATTGATAATTATATGCACGGCAATGGCACTTTGCTAGTCTTTATGTGTGTTTTTAGAATTTAAGTGGATGGAGAATTAAAGATGACGAGTATATATATCGAGGACATATATGCATGTAGTTTTTATTCATGCATTCGATGAGAGAGAACTAATTTGATTCCGGTGTCATAAGTTAGGTTTATTCATATAGTATGCATTTTAATTTATGCGTGAGTTGAGCATGGCACAAGAATCTGATCCGAGGATATTATGATTTATCTCAAATTTTAAATATCTTAAATAAATTTGTTATTGTGTACCTAATTGTCACAAGTCACCTACAAAAATAGGAGGATATGTTTATGAGTTGCTTGTCTTTTGTTTTTGGCTTAGCTTGGCTATGACAATGAGAATAGTAGTCAAGCACGGGATTAAGGCTAGAATAGTAGCCTCTCCTATGATTTATATTTGTTGTTTCGGAGGGTTGGTGTACTTGATTAGGATCTACTTCAGTCGAGGCAAGTGTTGGACACTTTCTCCGTAAGACTAGATTGCCCCGTATATTTCAGTGCGGTACGGGCTACAGCAATCGTTCCCAAGATACAATGACTATTAGGGCGTTTCCAAGAATGTTGCTCACATATCTCGAAACTTTCAGGCGAACCCTTATATACCCAGAACTTTCGGACTCTTTTCTAAGTGAAGAACGGGGGAAAGAGGAGATGACAACAATGCTCGGGATATGCACTTGCTGCTGGGATGAGGAAATGGCAAGGCAGGCATGCCTATTTATAGGCTGGAGGAGGCAGGGAGGTAGCCACCCCGAAGGGACGCGTCCGTTCTGCCAGCAGGCTGTCTGGCTACGCTCGTGGCCTTTCGGTGGCTTCTGGATCCTTCCAGGCGCGCCCAGGCTGCGCTGGCGCCCTTTCGCGATGGATCTCGCAGCCCTTCGGCCTTCTGGAAGTCTCCTGAACATTCTAGCCCGTCGTGCCTCTTCGGTGGCCAACCTGAAGGCGCTCGCAGCTCCTCGTCGCTTCGGTAGCTGCGCAGCTGCCTCCAGACCCTGGCAAAATACTTAAGGCTCCTCCAGCTCCTCGTGACGATGCGCACGTGCGAAGTGCCAAGTGCGCCACAAAGCGCCCATTGCGACCTGCGTCCAATACGCCATGCGCACACGCACATGCGCGTGCGCGTGCACGTGCATGAGTGCGTGCGCATGCTCGTGCTCGTGCTCGTGCTCGTGCTCGTGCTCGTGCTCGTGCTCGTGCTCGTGCTTTTCCATTTCTTATAAACAAGTTAGCAGTGGGTCAGCCTTTAGGTAGTCAACCAAGTTTGAGAGGTGAGGAGGAGAATTCCTTATAAATAAGGAAATCCTCCTTGCTCTAATCAATGTGGTATTGCACTTTTCTATTTCCCTTTTGGGCCTCCACTTTGGACCTCCACTTTGGGCCTTACCATTTTGGGCCAAATGCATTAAAATGCATTCAACCCAATAATCCCCCACATGAATGATGATTAATGCATGCATACTCTAATCGAAAGTTTTAACGTGTTATTATTGCATTGAGACAGGTAGCTTGTTGCTTTGAACCTTCTCTAGTAATATGTTATCGAATTTACTCGCTGCTCGGTGAACGTGATATCTTGAACCGTCAGCTTTTGGTGTAAACCAAGACAATAACATTTACACAATAATAACCCTAGTATATTTGGGTTCTCACGTTGTGTCCGTTTCGGCCATGGACCATTTCTTGGATTCATAAGTGTTTTTCCCATTTGAAGCGGCCTCACTTCACACTTACATAGGAAGTTTCTGAGCACGGAATATCCGCTAGGAAGTTTCTGAGCCATTCAACTTCTTCCCCAGCTTTGTCTAGCGCTATAAACTCCGACTCCATGGTGGATCGAGCTATGCATGTTTGTTTAGAGGACTTCCAAGACACGGCTCCTCCTCCTATGGTGAATACGTATCCACTCGTGGATTTGGAGTCCTTTGTGTCTGATATCCAGTTTGCGTCACTATATCCTTCTAATACAGCTGGATATTTAGCGTAATGTATGCCATGGTTTATGGTATGTTTTAAATACCGTAAAACCCTTTCTAGAGCTAGCCAGTGATCCTTTCCTGGATTACTTGTGAATCTGCTAAGTTTACTAACTAAGTACGCAATATCGGGGCGAGTGCAGTTTGTTAAATACATCAAGCTCCCGATAATTTGCGCATACTTCAGTTGAGATACTGGGTCCCCTCGATTCTTGGCTAAGTGTAGATTCAAATTTACTGGAGTCTTAACCGGAGGTTTGTCAAAAGCTTCAAATTTCTTGAGCAAGCTTTCCACGTAGTGGGATTGTGTCAAGATAATTTCGTCAGCTTTCCTAGAAATTTTTATTCCTAGTATGACGTCTGCCAGACCCATATCTTTCATGTCAAAGTGATTCTTTAACATGTTCTTAGTTTTCACAATAACCTCTTTATTGCTTCCCGTAATTAGTAAGTCATCTACGTAGAGACATACAATTATGTAAGTTTCAGGTGTGCCCTTAATGTAAACACATTTATCGCACTCATTGATCTTAAAACCATTTGACAACATTGTTCTGTCAAATTTCTCGTGCCACTGTTTCGGCGCTTGTTTTAGCCCGTATAGTGACTTGACTAGTCGACACACTTTATGCTCTTGACCGGAGCCACAAAACCTTCAGGTTGCTCCATGTATATCTCATCTTCCAGTTCTCCATTTAGGAAAGCTGCTTTTACGTCCATTTGGTGGATCTCGAGGTTATAGAGTGCTGCAACCGCTATGAGTACTCTAATTGATGTGATTTTTGTGACCGGTGAATACGTGTCAAAGAAATCATATCCCTCCTTCTGTTTGAACCCCTTAGCTACCAATTGAGCTTTGTACTTGTCGATTGATCCATCAGCTTTATATTTCCTTTTTAGGATCCACATGCATCCCAAAGGTTTGCAGCCCGGTGGGAGATCCACGATTTCCCACGTGTGGTTTTGCATAATGGATTCTATCTCACTATTGATAGCTTCCTTCCAGAGAGGAGCATCTGGACTGGACAATGCCTCTTGGATTGTCCTGGGTTCATCTTCTAACGCGTAGGTTAGATAGTCCGGACCAAAGGATTTGGTTACCTTTGTCCGTTTACTACGTCTAGGTTCATCATTTTCCTGATTAGACCCTTGCGTAGTCTCGTGAGCCCTTTTCTTTGGACTTCCTTCCTTTCTTTCCTTATTAGGAAAGCTATTCTCAAAGAATGTTGCGTTCCTTGATTCTATGACCATTCCCGTGTTTATCTCAGGGTTTTCAGATTTATGCACCAAAAATCAATAAGCACTACTATTTTGTGCATATCCGATAAAGATGCAATCAATGGTCTTGGGTCCTATTCTCACCTGCTTAGGCTTAGGTACTTCGACCTTTGCTAGGCACCCCCACACTTTAAGGTAACCATAGGAAGGCTTCCTTCTTTTCCATAGTTCATATGGGGTTTTATCCCTTTTTTTGTGTGGCAATTTGTTTAGAATGTGGTTAGCTGAGAGCACAGCTTCCCCCCACATGTTCTGGGGTAAGCCCGAGCTAATCAACATAGCGTTCATCATCTCTTTAAGAGTTCAATTTTTGCGTTCAGCTACGCCATTTGATTGAGGTGAATATGGAGCAGTCGTCTGATGAATAATGCCATATTCTTGACAAAGTTCCTCAAACAGAGCTACATATTCTCCTCCTCGATCACTTCAGATCATTTTGATTTTCACACTGAGTTGATTTTCAACCTCATTCTTATATCTCTTAAAGGCATCAAGTGCTTCGTCTTTGCCCTTTAGGAGATACACGTAACAGTATCTCGTGCAATCATCGATAAACGTGATGAAGTATTTCTTCCCGCCTTTAGTTTGCACGTGTTTCATTTCGCAAGTGTCCGTATGAATTAACTCTAAAGGCGTAGTACTTCTTTCCACCGAATGGAAAGGTGCTTTGGTCATTTTAGCCTCCACACATACTTCACATTTATCAGATGGGTTGAACTCTAGATTCGGTAATAAATTTAAACTTACTAACTTTCTTAGTGAGTTTAGATTTACGTGTCCTAATCTACCATGCCATAAATTAGAACACTCGGCCAAGTAAGAAGAAGCATTAACTTTATTTTCACCGTTAAAGGTGCGATGTACAGTTATTACATTCATCTTAAATAGCCCCCTTTCTAGATAACCCTTTCCCATGAATTGACCCGCTTTGGTCAGTACAAACTTATCAGCCTCAAATACAAGCTTAAGACCGGCTTTGCTTAACAGTGAGCCAGAAACTAAGTTCTTGCGGATGTCCGGGACATGCAGCACATATTTGAGGGTCAGCTCCTTTCCTAAGGTCAGCTTCATGACCACCTTACCCAGACCTACGATCTTGGATGTTGAGGAGTTTCCCATGAACAGCTTTCGGCCGGTGATCGGGATATAGTTCGAGAACATCTCCTTATCCGAGCAGATATGGCGAGTAGCTCCAGTGTTCACGAACCACTCTCTCGGATTGTCCACCAGGTTGGCTTCAAACACCACAGCTGACAGATCCATCTGGGACAAGTCTTCAGCCAGGTTAGCCTTTCCTTGGTCGTCCTTCTTCGGCTGGCGACAGTCCTTAGCCATGTGGCCGGGTTTGCCGCAGTTGTAGCAGTCACCCTTGATCTTCTTATTCTTTTTCTTCTTGGGCTCTTGCTTCTCCTGCTTATCCCCGGACTTCTTCCTCTTCTTGCCACTTTTTCCCTCAGCGAGGTGCACGGTGGTCTCAGAGTTGGCCTTGCCTTACTTGACTTCGGACTTTCGGTTGTCTTCCTCAATCCTAAGTCTCACGATCAGGTCTTCTAGGCTCATGTCCTTCCTCTTGTGCTTGAGGTAGCTCTTGAAATCCTTCCAGAGCGGGGGGAGCTTCTCGATCATCGCAGCTACTTGGAAGGACTTGCTGAGTTGCATCCCTTCGGCTTGGATCTCATGAAGGATCAGCTGCAACTCCTGCACTTGGTCGATGACCTTCTTGGAGTCCACCATCTTGAAGTCGAGGAATCATCCGACGATGAATTTCTTCGTCCTGGCCTCCTCCGTTTTGTACTTCTTCTCGAGTGAATTCCACAGCTCCTTAGCGGTCTTGGCTTTCGCGTAGACGTTGTAGAGCGTGTCGTCTAGTCCATTCAGGACGTAGTTCTGGCATAAGAAGTCGCTATGACTCCATGCATCGAGGGCGTTGATCTTCTGTTGATCTGCCTCATTTTCCGCCACCTTCGGAGCCTCTTCCTTCAAGAATCGGACCAGGTTGAGCGTCGTCAGGTAGAACAACATCTTCTGTTGTCACCTCTTGAACTCGGTACCGTTGAACTTGGCCGGCCTTTCGGCGTGGACAGTTCCCGAGACCGCTGGTGCTGAGCTTGTCGATGCCATCTTCAAGTATACAATCTCGTCTTACGATTGTTGTTTCGGAGGGTTGGTGTACTTGATTAGGATCTACTTCAGTCGAGGCAAGTGTTGGACACTTTCTCCGTAAGACGAGATTGCCCCGTATATTTCAGTGCGGTACGGGCTACGACAATCGTCCCCAAGATACAACGACTGTTAGGGCATTGTCAAGAATGTTGCACACGTATCTCGAAACTTTCGGGTGAACCCTTATATACCCAGAACTTTCGGACTCTTTTCTAAGTGAAGAACGGGGGAAAGAGGAGAAGACAACAATGCTCGGGATATGCACTTGCTGCTGGGATGAGGAAATGGCAAGGCAGGCAGGCAGGGAGGCAGGGAGGCAGCCACCCCGAAGGGACGCGTCCGCTCTCGCAGCTCCTCGTCGCTTCGGTAGCTGCGCAGCTGCCTCCGGACCCGGGAAAAATACTTAAGGCTCCTCGCGACGATGCGCCATGCGCACAAAGCGCCTAAGTGCGCCCAATGCGCCATGCGCACACGCGCGTGCGCGTGCTCGTGCTCGGACGGCGCAGCTAGCGGTGGGTCAGCCTTGAGGTAGTCAACCAAGTTTGAGAGGTGAGGAGGGGAATTCCTTATAAACAAGGAAATCCTCCTTGCTCTAATCAATGTGGTATTGCGCTTTTCCATTTCCCTTTTTGGCCTCCACTTTGGGCCTTACCATTTTGGGCCAAATGCATTAAAATGCATTCAACCTAACAATATTTTGATTTTTGACCGAGTCACTTATATTGAGCCCTCATCTTCTCTATCTCTATACACTATTTATTATGAGTGCGTTATAGAAGATATAAGTGCGATTTAACATTATCTACTGTTCTAATTCCTATCATATATGAGAATTTAGATTAAAAAATCAAAATTAGTTATAATGTGTTTTTAATCGGAGTTGCTCAACGTGTTAATTAAAAAATTTGTATTTCTTAATTAATATATTTTGAGTTTGAATTTTACAAACATAAAGATACTGTTGGGCCCGAAGTCCTTGCATTTTCATAATGTCTCCTTGCAATTTCTTCATAGGTTGTATATCATGATCGTCTTTTAGTATTTTTTTTCGGGCAATTCTTTTAATCATGTGATTTAGCCTCATTTACAAGGCTGCAGCTATACTTTTAAATGTAAGTGAAAGATCGGGCCGGAAATTTTACGAGATGGGACAATCTTCTAATTCACTGTCGCATTTTTTTCGTTTGAAGTTCAACTCAAAACTTCCAAATTTTGAAGCTTTCATTGACCGGTCGTCGTTGTTATGGTCGGGAAACTTAATTGGTTTTTGACTCTAGTGGTGAGGTATGAAATCGAGATGGTAAAAGTAGAACCAGTTTGAAATAATATTACAATCAAAGGTAAAAATTGACTTTAATATTTTGTGGTTTGACCGAATTTAAAAATCCAAATTAGTTTTACCGTTCTCACAAATTGATGTTCACCCTCCAACAATAATTTTCTTCCACATTTTACAAGCAATGATTTCAATATCTCGCTAGTTTCCCTTGTTCGGAGCTTATCCAACAGGCTCAACTACCACAATCTTTAAAATAGGTGGGAAATTTTCAACACATCATTGACATTTACGCAGGACAAAATTTTCAACACATCATTGACACGTCATAAGATGGCGAGACACGGAGACAAAATTTATGACGTGGCGATCCACATAGGACAAGAAGTAGCGTCGTTTTGAAAAAAAAAATCGCGGGCCGATTTCCGGGCTGCTCGGGACCTTTTTTGATAAAAGTTGAAACTACTTGCACCTGTTCTATGCGTTTTAAACCACACGGTACCAAAGTCAGAATTTATGATACTACAGAGTACTAAAATAAATTTTTCCCTAAATTTTATTCTAATTGATGGTTGTTGGGAATCACCGTACAATTATAGGACAATAAGTTCTTTTCTCGGTTTTCAAAGCCACAAATCTGAAAAGTCAAAATTCGGGAAGATTATTAGGGTTTTAATGCTCACCAGTGTTAACAAAAACATCTTTTTTTGTCATTTTTGTGTAATAGAATCACTATTGAAACAAATCATGACTATAGAACCACATAAATATAACTATATACCATTTATACATAAAATTGGAACAATCTACACATAACTACCGAACCAAATACGTATATGTACAATGATGAAAGTTCCATACAACAATGAAATTTTATCATTTACCAAAAAGAAATACCTACATAGAGATTCACAATCGAATAGTTGGATAGCAATCGACTCTTGAAACTTGAAATCACACTACTCGTTTGATGCATTTTAAACTAAATATGTCCCACATTCAGACCACAATAGGATATTACCAATATTTTATAATTATTTATTACATCAAATGGTATGTGTTCCTCACCTTTAATACATCATAAACAATTTAACTGTAATATCCTTTCATTATTTCCTTTTTAAGGGATTAATTTACAAATCTCTCTCTCTCGGTACAAATTAGGTCTAGTTTTTCTTCGACGACCCAACGAGATGGCTAAACATCTTTGCACCGAGAGCCATAATCACAACAACTGCAACACCTGTAATAACCATAAATCTCGTGTGATCATCCACAACCGCCTTATCATTAATCTTCCCTTCCGCCTCTTCCCATTTATTTCCACCAGCAACAACGTTAGTGCTCTGATCCCCCGATGCAGTAATTTTCTGAGCATCCTTGTCGGGACCCTTATCATTAATTTCATTAATCTTCCCTTCCGCCACTTCGCATTTATCTCCACCAGCTACAACGTCGGTGCTCTGATCTCCTGGTGTAGTAACTTTCTGAGCATCCTTTTCGGGTATTGCTGTATCTTTTCTGGGTTCCAGAGGACTTGAAGGTTCTAGTCTAGGTTGTTCTTCTTGAACCCCAACAAGAGGATGTTTAGCTACTGTTTCTTCCTTTTGTTCTTGGTTTTGGACCCTTTTTTCATTGGTTTCTTGGGGTGTAAGAAAGGGATCTAGGGTTGTTTTGCTTGTTTCTTCCTCCTTAGGAGGAATGGTGATGATTTTTGGGATTCTAATGGTGAAAATTCCAATTTGGAATTGTGGTTTTACTTCGTCGAAATTGTAGTTTTCCTCAACTTTGTGGGCTATGTTGAACATTTGTCGCCTGTTGTTTAGTAGGGGTCGCTCCCCTGAGAGCCTAATGAGACGAGTGGATTCATCCTTAGAGAAGGTTATTTGCTGTTGCAAATATCCTGTTAATCACAAATAAATTCACATATTTTTGTTGGATAAGTGTAAAGTTTTGTTAATTTCGAAACTTGAAAGTGCATCAGATAGTTCATTTGCTTGAGAAGTGCAATTGAAACATAAGTTTTTTTTAATGAGTGGATAAGATTTTCCTAATAAGATATCGTATTCAAATCTTACGAATAAAGTTTATATTAGTATTCACACCAATCCATCACATTAAACTTCTAGATTAGAATTGCAAAGTATGGATGTGAATTACTATAATTGACCTTATATAATTGTATGACTATTCATATGCATGTAAAGGCGTAAATGAATTGACGGATGTTATGGTTCAATTACTAACAAATGCAACTAAAGAACTTGTCTTAATATTCCATAATTTCTATTACATCAAATTGCATGACTTCAAGAAAAGTTTCAAAAAAAATTCTTAATATTTTTTTACTCATCTATAGGGAATTAACCAGTAATTCCTTAATTATGTAAACAAATAATTAGCTACTAGAGTTTTTTTCGAATTAGAACAAATTACCAGGAAGATAAACAATCAGAAGAAGAGCTCCATCTTCTTCCCTCAGCTCGGTCCTGGGCTGGAAATTCTCGTAGAAAGGTGGAATGGCAGGTCTCCGAATTATTGGCATCATTTTTATTCAGATTGCTTAATTTAATTTCTTTTTGGTGTACCGATCAGAATGTTCAAATTCAAAAATGTATGGCGAATTTTGTTCTTTCTATTTTCGTGTATTGGATGCATCCGTTAATATTACCGTGTGTGCCGATTTTTATACGAAAGATGAGGCCCGAAATTGGTAGTTTTGCAGGTTGGCTTTGGGGTTTCTTTACGATGGAATTATCCTTAACTTGGTTTGTCATATGGGTTTTTTCTGAAAGGATTATCTCTTGAGCCAATGTAAACTTTGGTCGAAATTAATCTACAAGGTATAACTTCACTGAGAAACAACGGAGTTGCTTTGTTGTGTTAGTAGCCTGACGTTGGGTAACATTATCTTAGTTTTTTTTGTCTATAACTCTTTCATATACAAAATCAATTACCATGAAACCTTATTTATGAAATATTCCGATGTCCAAATATTATTTACTATATGTATGATTTGAACTTGCTATATTATTAAAGAATCTAATTCGCTTAACACTTTCACAAATTCTTATTGGTAAGTTATATTTTTTATTCATGCAAGGTTTCAAGGCACATTTATAATCCAGTTCCAAGGCATATAAGAGTAAACAAAAAAAAGGAGAAGTCCAAATATGGATATTATTTGAGAAGGATAATATATAAAATTTTCTAAGAATTGAAAAAATAAAAAAAAACACTTATAATTTGTGAGCATGTGTTAACATTTTTTTAGTGACTTATATCCAAAGTCAAATTTTAAGAATTTTTTTTAATAATATTCGAATTTGAGACATATGATTAAGATCGAGTCTATTTATTACCAACTAAGCTGACTTTTTTATATCTTCCATCATATTTTCGTTCCATGCTCAGCTCACGCTTAAACTAAAATGCTCAGCTCACGCATATTGGGAGCATGTTAAACTAAGTAAAAAACTTGAATTCATTAAAAAAAATTGAGTAAGCTTAACAAATGCAAAAAAATATAATTGAGAAAACTACTACCGAAAATAAGATCTCATAGTATTTGATTCTCAATATCTGAAATATACCAAAAAGCCTAAGTTGACTTTTTTTAATCCAAGTTCTCATATATGATATAGTAGTAGAAAATTAAATATAAGTATCCGCTTTATATCTTCCAATCAAATTCTCATGCCATGCTCAACTCACACAAAAACTAAAACGCAAACCATATGAACAAACCAAACTCGTGACACGAGAATCAAATTGATTCCCTCTCTCCTTTCAAATACATATGCACATATCCTATATATATATATATATATATATATATATATATATATATATATACACACACACACACATCACCTTTAATTCTCCATCCCCCTCACTTCCAAAAACACACACCTCCAATTATCATCAATGTCGAAGAGGTGGAGGAAGTAGGTGTAATGGCCACAGTCGAGGTTCCATCTTTCTATCATTTGCTCGCTTACCGTCCCATGGGCGACGAGGCGAAAACAGTCATATTCCCTTTGTTGGAATTTTAGCAGTACGAACCTCCAAGGTCGAAGCAGCAGAAGCTTAAAACTTTTGCCAACACCGAACTTCTAATATGGCTGTATAACATAAACTCTGCGATAACAAAATGGTTAGAGAGTTCTTACAAATCTCCGTAGATCAAAGCTCTTCGTGGATCGAATCCTCTTCGTAGATCGAATCCTCTACTATGGTATCCACATAGCCCTAGTCTACGAATTCTAGACAGTTAAAATATTTGGAGAACTTGCTAGGACAATTTTCAACGAAGATTTAACTAGAGAAATATATGTAGCGAGAATTCTCTAAGAATTCTCCTATTAATTTTGCAATCAATCCAAGGCTACCTCGATCTGATTTTTGGTGTGTTGGTTTCATAAACCAACAATCCTATATATAGAGAAAATGAAGGTCTCACAGAGATTAAGGGTGGATTTTCTTCCAAAGGAAATGAAGTGGGTGGCGGTGGCGCCCCACTTTCTTTTGTTTTATTTTTTTTAATCTCAGTTTAATATTTTTTTGACCGAGTCAATATGTCCAACATTTTTACTATATAAATTCATAGAAATTATTTAATTAAATCTAATTTAATTAAACAATCATAATTATAATTCTATCTAATAAAATTATAATTCTTTTATTTATAAATTAAATATTCTTGATCAAATCAATATTTAATTTAACCAACTTTAATTCGTAACTAAGACTATTGTTGTGTGACCCATAGGCCCTCATATGTCAAGCGATTAGTCAAACTAATGGTCTTAGTTTAACGCTAGACAATAAACCAGACAATCTCAACATATGAGGTACGTTGCGAGGATACTGCAACTACCTGTAATGTGAAGCTCATAGTGTTATGGTCCTTTCATTCACGAATACTCGATTAAGTCTAGAACATGATTATGTGTCTGTTCAAATAACTTAATCATATATTCTCATCAATTAATTGATCATATTGTCACTTTATACACCATTCTAAAATGACGTGCATTGGGCAATGACTAACGATCCAATTAATTATGAGAAGACAAGTATTCTCTCCAAGTCTATTAGAGGAATGAATCCTATTCTTGGCTTAACTACCACATATATACTTCGCAATGTACTTGACACATGCTATATCTACCCCGTCAGGAGTGCAAGCGTCGGTCATGATCAAAGTCCATTACTCCGTACATGTCGTGCGTATTGACCTCAAGTCTGAGGACTATTTCACTACTCCACAAACCGATATTACCGTAGACATGTAAATAGAATACACCAAACAGTTTCTCGGTCGGGTATGCCAATACTGTCCAAAGTATCTGTGCATCCATCATGAAATACCTAGTATCTCGTAGTTGTGAGAACCACTACATCTTCTAAGGATATGATCCAGATCGCACACCAATCTCAATCGCATCATCGATATCTCATTCTCGATGATCATTGATTGAGGCTATTTAAGAACTATGTTCACAGTCATTAGAGATCTCTCATTCTCAATGACAACATTTATTCATGGGAACATAAACATGAATATATGAAAACAATCAAACATTATATCCATTTTATGTAATGCCGAATATTATTAATATAAATCAATAATACAACTGAATATGATCTAGTACAATGTCCTTATTACGATTGTCTCTAGGATATTTATACTAACAATTTCTCACTTTGCCAAGAGCCAATCACCCATGCGTCTAACACCCAGGCTCTCAAAGTGTCTGACGTACTATTGCACACCCAATGGTTTGGTGAAAGGATCAACTAGATTATCCTCAGTGGGAACACGTTTTAACTCTATTTCCTTTCTTGCTATGATCTCTCAGATTAAGTGATAGCGCCTATGTACATGCTTGTTTCTGTTATTGGATCTTGGTTCCTTTGCCTGTGCAACTACACCAGTGTTATCGTAATATACTTTTATTAGAAAATTGGCACTCGGAACTACCCCTAGTTCTTTTAAGAACTCTGAAACTCAGACAGCCTCCTTCGCAGCTTCTGATGCAGCAATATACTCAGCCTCGGTTATTGAATCTGCGGTCGTATTTTGCTTGGAACTATTCCAGCTCACCCTCCCGCCATTGAGTATGAAGACATATCCTGACTGTGATTTCAAGTCATCACAGTCAGTCATGAAACTGGCATCGGTAAACCCAGTTACCACAAGTTTTGGTTGTCCACCATAGACTAAGAAACATTCTTTAGTTTGTCTAAGATACTTCAGAATATTCTTAACAGCAACCCAGTTACGTTCACCTGAATTCTTCTGGTATCTACCAGTGATACTAATAGCGTAGGCCATATCGGGTCTAGTACAAGTCATGGCGTACATGATTGATCCAATCGCAGATACATATGGGATACCTTCCATGTACTCGATTTCTGCTTCTTCAGAAGGACAATCCTTATTTGACAGCTTAATCCCATGATTCGATGGCAGGTTGCCTCTCTTACAGTCCTCTATTTTAAAACGCTTAAGTACCTTGTCTATGTACGTGGATTGTGACAGCCCTAACATCCTTTTAGATCTATCTCTATAAATTTTTATTCCAAGGATGTAGTAGGCTTCACCCAAGTGCTTCATCATAAAGGTCTTGGACAGTCAATCTTTTACAGATTGCATTAGCATGATACTATTTCCCAGAATCAATATGTCATCAACATATATGATAATAAAAACAGTCTTATCCCCTTGACATTTTCGATAAACACATGGATCTTCCGCATTTCTAACGAAGTCAAACGATTTGATAGCTTCGTCAAAATGGATATTCTAACTACTAGAAGCTTGCTTTAATCCATAAATGGACCTTTGCAGCTTGCATACTAATTGTGAATTTGACTTGGATATAAAACCTTCTGGATGTGTCATAAACACATGCTCCTCGAGGTTTTCATTAAGGAAAGCCGTTTTGACATCCATCTGCCAAATGTCATAATCATAGTATGCAGCTATAGCAAGTAAAATCTGAATGGAATTGATCTTTGCAACTGGTGAAAAGGTTTCGTCATAATCAATGCCCTCGCGTTGCTTATAACCTTTTTCCACCAACCTAGCCTTTTAGGTTTGCACTTTACCTTCTGCATCGATCTTCTTCTTGAAGATTTATTTGCAGCCGATGGGTCTAACCCCTTCAGGCAATTCCACCAAGTCCTAGACTTGATTTGTATACATCGAGTCCATCTCAGATTTTATGGCCTCTAGCCACTTCTCTGAATTGATGTCTGACACCGCTTCAGTATAAGTCTTGGGTTCGTCCTTGTCCGGGATCTCCACATCATAGTGTTCTTCCAAGAGGAAACTAAACTTGATGGGTGGACGACGAATCCTCGTAGACTTACGGAGTTGTATTTGTGCAGGCTGTTCATTCTGATCGTGAAAAGGTTCTTCTGCGATGATCTGATCCACACCAGGAGAATTCTCAGGAGCTACGCTCTCAAGCGTTTCCTGAGCAGGAGATTGAACAATATCCAAATTGTCCTTATTCAGTCTAATTGGGGTAGCTTGCGTATGCGAGTTATCCCTAATTACGCTCCCACTGTCTGGAAGACTATCACCTAGTGAAAGACTCCCACCATGAGAATCACTGAATGCTCCTACTGATTCTTTATCGTGGTTATTCGACAAGTCTTCAGCCTCAGCATTACCTTGTGGTTCTTGAATTTCTTCAAGCTCTATCTTTTTACGACCTTGTCCTTTAAAAACATAGTCATTTTCAAGGAACGTCGCCTGTCTAGAAACAATAACCTTTTGTTTCTCAGGAAAATAGAAATAATATCCTTTTGTTTCCTTAGGATATCCCACAAAGTAACCTTTTTCACCTTTCGATTCCAACTTATCAGTGAACATCTTCTTCACATACGCGGGGCAACCCCACGTTTTGATATGTAAGAATGATGGCTTCTTGCCACACCATATCTCATATGGTGTTCTCTCAATTGATTTGGATGGAATCCTATTCAGAATATAGATTGAGCATTGGAGTGCGTAACCCCAAAGAAATATTGGAAGAGAGGAGAAACTCATCATGGACTTTACCATGTCTAACAGGGTTCGGTTCCTCCTTTCGAACACACCATTCATCTGTGGTGTTCCAGGAGGTGTCCATTGTGATTGGACCCCATGTGACCTCAAATAATCCAGGAATTCTTGGCTAAGGTATTCTCCTCCTCGATATGAGTGAAGAGTCTTAATACTCTTCCCAAGCTGTTTCTCTACTTCTGCCTTATACTCCTTGAACTTCTCAAAGGCCTCGGATTTGTGTTTCATAAGATACACATATCTATACCTAGAGAGGTCATCAGTAAAGGTAATGAAGTATCTGAAATCACCTCTTGCTAGAGTGGGTAATGGTCCACACACGTCATTGTGAACTAACTATAACACTTGTTTGGCTCTTACCCCTTTCCCAGAAAAGGGTTTGTTAGTCATTTTACCTTTGAGACAAGATTCACAATTTCCATAAGACTGAAAGTCAAATGGGGTTAAGTAGTCTAACTTTCTTAACCTTGCAATTCTTTTCTCATTGGCATGACCAAGTCTACAATGCCATAAGAAGGTGAGATTTTTTTGATTACTTAATTTTAGCTTCTTGTTTTGCATATTAAGAACATCATGTCTACTATTCAACAAATATAAACCATTCTCAAGAGAGGGATTTCCATAAATAATACCATTTTTCGAAAAGTAGCAACTACTATTAGAAAAATGGAAAGAAAAATCTTCAATGTCTAACATCGGAATGGAAATAATATTTCTGGTAATAGATGGAACGAAATAACAATTATTAAGTTCCAGTCTATACACACTGGGTAAGTCTATACTATATGTCCCTACGCGTTCGGTAGCAACTCGTGCTCCATTACCTACGCATAGAGCGACTTCACCCGGTCTAACCACCCTGTTCTCTGTGAGGCCTTCCACATTCGTACAAATGTGTAAGCCACATGTGGTATCTAATAACGAGCAGTCAGTTCTATTAGTGCACATATTTATCTCAATAACAAAGATATATGTTCTGGAGCTAGAGACACCTAGTGCCCTATTCTCAGCAGCCAGAACTTTGCAGTCTCTCTTCCAGTGCCCCTTCCCTTTACAGTGGAGGCACACATCCTTGTCTACCTGCTCTTTCTTTTGAATACCACCCTTAGGTTTAAGGAACTTTGGCTTAGAACTATTCTTAGCCTTATTCTTCTACTTCTTTCTGCCTTTAAGCGCAGAGCTAGAAGAGGTGCCCACCATGAGTACATTTTTTTCCTTCGAAAAAGTACCTTCAAAAGTCTTAAGCATGTTATGCAGCTTAGGCCTAGCCGTTCCAAGCAACATTACACACTGCACCTGCTTTGCATCATTCATATGCTTCTTTTGAGCTTCTACGTCAAACATAGCAAGTTCAGAAGAATCAGCTGCAGGGATAACAGGGATGGTCGTGTCTAACACATACTCAATCCTTGCCTTAGCATCAAACGCATGTTTCGGTGCCAATCCAGAAAGTTTGGCTTAGCCATCTTGTTTGATTCCAGTATAAATCTCAATGACATGTTCGTCATTTCAACACACCTAAAGGAAATAAGTTAAAATGGGAATTAAACACATAATCCCTATGATCAACATTCATCAATCAAAATAAACACGGCCTTTAGCTTTATTTTATCTCCATTATTTTCACATACTCAACAACCTCATCGGAAGAGTACGAATTTATATCTAATATAAATCTTAATAGACTAGGATGCACATTCCTACTATCAGAACCCCTGCTTTGGCTGGTGATTGTAACAGCATAACTGGTAGGTCTCCAAACCAATTGTAGTTCATACAATTCCTAGTTATCGGACTCAGTCTAATCGATGTCCCATCATTATTTCCTTGCTTTGGCTAGTGAAATAACTTAGGTGGTTTACAACCATCACACGACGACATCTACATATCCCAATAAGAGTTCCATAAGACGTAGTTCCAAGCAAAAGACTTTGGTCTTAAATACTATAGAACACAATCTCGGTTTCTCTTAATTATGACGGAAGACATCATTTATTCTAAATGAAAACCATATTTAAGTTTGAGGAACATTTTATATCGAGGTATTTAACTTGTTTAAACAAGATCCATTTATTGTTCACATATTATTTCATAAGATCCAACTTAGAAATTAAAATGTAAATAGTTATTAGAATCTAATTCATTATTTTCAGTTTAGTCCAGGGACCTAATTACAATTTTACATTTAATTAAATGATCAAATAGTAATTTGCCAGCCATGCGAAAGTTACAGAAAAATCCGAGGACCAAATTGTAATTTTAGGAAAAGAATAAGTACCAAAATGTAATTTTTTGCACCAGCAAATTTACAAATAGGTCCCTACAATTAACAAGGGACTAAATTGAAATTTCATGATCAATACAGGTACCATACTATAATTAACCAATAAAGCAAAATTTCAGAAACACCCCAAGAGCATATCTGCAAATTCAGATTTTAAGTATTTGTAATCAAGCCCGTGAAGAATGCCAAATTTCCAAGACCAAGTCCCTGGGACAATTGTAAATCGGTCCCCGACAACTAACGGCCGATTGCCGCCGTTCCGGCTAACACTGCCGGTCACCAGCCGTAGCCCGTTACTGGGCGAGTCCTCCGGTGGTCCCAGACCGCCGAGTTTCCGCCCGTGGCGCCCGGAATCCGTCGACGACGCTGTCGGAAATTTAACCCGACGCTGTCAGAAATTGACGCTGTCGACGATAAAGCTCCACCGACGCCGTTCCGGTCTACATCGCCGCCTCCACAATGAAGCTCGCAACGGGGTGAGCACGACGGTAGTCCTAGACCGCCGCTTCGTCGCGCGTGGCGCCAGGTATTGAAAACGAAGCCAAAGCTTCGAAAGCTTCGTTCTCTTCGTCGGCGCATCACCGGTTGTCACCGCTTGTACGAAGACGTGCTCACAACGCGGCAAGCTCATCAGTGGTACCCCGGCTCCGTGAATCAGCGCGTCGACGACGGTGTCGTGGAGCTGCGGACCGAGTCTGAAAACGGCTCGACGACACCTCGTCGCTCGCGTCGATCTGGTCGACACTCCCGGCACCACGACAATGCCCGCGACGAGGTGAGCTCGTCCGTGGTAGCCGTGCTCGGTGATTCGGCGCGTGGCCGTCTCCATCGTCGACGGCCGCCTGTCGGTTTAACAAAAAAAAAATATATATTATATATGCACCAGTCGTATATATAAAATCGAATAACACAGATATTTTTGTATACATCCATAAAATTAGCCTAGCTCTGATACCAATTATTAGAATTTTAGCAGTACGAACCTCCAAGGTCGAAGCAGCTGTAGCTTAAAATTTTCGCCAATACCGAACTTCTGATATGGCTGTATAACATAAACTCTGCGATAACAAAATGGTTAGAGAGTTCTTATAAATCTCCGTAGATCAAAGCTCTTCGTGGATCGAATGCTCTTCGTGGATCGAATCATCTACTATGGTATCCACATAGCCCTAGTCTACAAATTCTAGACAGTTGACATCTTCGGAAAACTTACTAGGACAATTCTCAACGAATATTTAAATAGAGAAATATATGTAGCGAGAATTCTCTAAAAATTCTCCTATTAATTTTGCAATCAATCCAAGGCTACCTTGATTTGATTTTTGGTGTGTTGGTTTCATAAACCAACAATCCTATATATAAAGAAAATGAAGGTCTCACAGAGATTAAGGGTGGATTTCTTTAAGAAAAAGAAATTAATCATTTCCTTTGTGGGCGGCACCACTTTCTTTTGTTTTTTTTATCTCAGTCTAATATTTTTTTGACCGAGTCAATATGTCCAACATTTTTACTATATATATTCATATAAATTATTTAATTAAATCTAATCTAATTAAACAATCATAATTATAATTCTATCTAATAAAATTATAATTCTTTTTTCTATAAATTAAATATTCTTGATCAAATCAATATTTAATTTAATCAACTTTAATTAGTAACTAAGACTATTGTTTTATGACTCATAGGCCCTCATATGTCAAGCGATTAGTCAAACTAATGGTCTTAGTTTAACCCTAGACAATAAACTAGACAATCTCAACATATGAGGTACGTTGCGAGGATACTGCAACTACCTGTAATGTGAAGCTCATAGTGGTATGGTCATTTCATTCACGAATACTCGATTAAGTCTAGAACATGATTATGTGTCTGTTCAAATAACTTAATCATATTATCTCATCAATTAATTGATCATATTGTCACTTTAAACACTATTCTAAAATGATGTGCATTGGCCAATGACTAACGATCCAATTAATTATGAGAAGACAAGTATTCTCTCCAAGTCTATTAGAGGAATGAATTCTATTCTTGGCTCAACTACCACGCACATATACTTCGCAATGTACTTGACACATGCCATATCTACCCCATCAGGAGTGCAAGCGTCGGTCATGATCAAAGTCCATTACTCCGTACATGTCGTGCGTATTGACCTCAAGTCTAAGGACTATTTCACTATTCCACAAACCGATATTACCGTAGACACGTAAATAGAATACACCAAACAGTTTCTCGGTCGGGTATGCTAATACTGTCCAAAGTATATGTGCATCCATCATGAAATACCTAGTATCTCGTAGTTGTGAGAACCACTACATCATCTAAGGATATGATCCAGATCGCACACCAATCTCAATCGCATCATCGATATCACATTCTCGATGATCATTGATTATGGCTATTTAAGAACTATGTTCACAGTCATTCGAGATCTCTCATTCTCAATGACAATATTTGTTCATGGGAACATAAACATGAATATATGCAAACAATCAAACATTATATCCATTTTATGTAATGCCGAATATTATTAATATAAATCAATACTACAACTGAATATGATCTAGTACAATATCCTTATTACGATTGTCTCTAGAACATTTATACTAACACCCTTCTCCCACTTGCCCCCTGCAAGATTTGCTGGCCATCGTTTGCTTCTCTGAGAGGAGAGGCTACACTTATGGCCCTCGTGATGGCTTGAAGTCCTTCGCCGTCGCCGCGTCGGGTTCTAGGAAGCTGCAAGGTGGTTCCAGCAAGCAGGCGAATGATAAGACGGATCCGAAGGGCGGAGAAGAAGAAGAAGAAGCTGGCCAGAGCTGTAGAACTGGAAAGGAAAAGGTGACTTAGGGTTTTTTAGGAGTAGTATTGGAAGGTTTAGAATAAGGCATAGAAACCAATATAATCACTTTTGGTCTCCTGCAGTTACTCGTTACAATTTTACTATCTATCTTTAATTTAGCACTTACAGCTTAGTAAATATCTGAATATTATGTAATTAAACAAAAAAATCAGTGTTATTACCGTATGATAATAATTGTTTAAAAACTAATCAATTTGACTATTAAAAGTAATAGAGTATTTAACTTATTGTAACTTGTCACAATGAAATTTTTTTTTACAAATTATACGGAACAAATGAAAATTGTTCTCTTGAATTTGAACAGTTAGAGTTATTTTTTATTTTTTTTATCCCGAGGAATCCGTTCGAAGGTATCCAAGGAGAGCGCGAATTTAGAATGATGGTCATGGTAGTGGCATTTTGGTCATTTAATCGCGCACATATTATATTGTACTTTTTTGAATTTCAAGATTTTTGCATTCTCCGTCTAGCTTGGCACGCACACATGTGTCTTGCCCGAGTTGTGAGTTTGTGAAAATTATTTCGAGGTGTATCTTTTTAAATTTGTAATAGGCAATTTGAGTTTAATTTAATGTGAATTCTTTTGTGATAACAAAATTTAAGTTAATTCCGAATTTAACTATGTTGTCAATTTACATTTTAGTATGTACAAAATTGTATGAAGAACACATGCTCAAACTATTCATCCTTACCTTCATCGTATCCCCATTACAACCCGGCCGAAAGTCCCCGTGATCGCAAACCCCACTTATTTTGAGACTGACTGAGTAGAACGCAAGATATTTCTAGACTCCGGACATATACGCGAGGGATATGTAGAGACTACTATTTATAGTGAGCTTAATTGATCTCCTATCCTCTGAGTGGTCTACCCTCGAGTTCTGCCCTCCTCGGGTTAACACTTGTTTAAACACTCGAGCATATAGTCTCTGCGTATTCCTATTTATACACCTGGGGGGGGGGGGGGGGGGGGAGGGGAGAACTATTTGGTTGTGGGGTGGTCTTGCGATGGATTGTCGAAGTTTTGAGGGATACCATTTTGCCAAAAGAATGCCAATTCTTACCTTGTTTGTCTTTGTTTTTGTGTATCTTGTGTCCATGCTTTTGTCTTTTGCCTTGCTTGTCTTTGTTTTTGTGTATCTTGTGTCCATGCTTGAGACCACATAGGCATCACGGGTTTCTCCCCCAGTTGTAGTTTTCTTCTACTCTTAGAGTTTTCGTTTTCGTGTGGTTTGCGGAGAGAGTGGCGAGCTTCAGTAAAGTGGGGTTTAGGGGTAGGGCTTTTTGTTTTCTCCTTTTTCTTTTTTGTACAACTTTTCTTCTTTTTCTCTAGTGATCATCATATACACTAAAATTTCTTTAAAGTGATATCGTTGGGATCGGAGAAAAATATCACTTTAGAGTGATTATCACATAAGAGATTTTATATTTTTTTTCTCCGAAAAATATTAAAATTGAGTTTTGAAACAATAAATACATAAATAGCACAAAATTATTGTCTATATTTAAATGACATAAAATATTGGCTTATAGCATTATTCAAATATTATACTTGTTGAAATATTCTTTTACAATAAGACGACGATGACAAAAACTATTTAAATACAATTCAGAAGATGAATGATGATGTAAAATTTATCAAACAAGCAAGTCGAGTATAAACTCGTATCTTAAAATATTTTTATCATTTGTAAAGTATGTAAAAATATGTCTATTTATTAAAAACTATCACTGTATACAAAAATTGAAAATCGAGATTTAACACTAAAATTTTCCAAAAAAGTATTAGTTATTATGATAGAGGACAACTTTTTGAAAAAATTACTCTCAAATATTTCAGATTTGTTTAAATATACTTAAAAATTCTCCCTGTTTGAAAAATGATCCTGACGTTCCTGTAGCCTGATTTTATTATACTTTCGGATCCCTAAATATATTATTTTTATTTTTTTGTCATTGAAATGACAAAAATACCCTTAAAAAATTGCTTACATCATCTTGGTGTTGTTAATTGAAATCGTCTTCTATCCCTCTCCTTTAAATCCCCAGTTCCAATTAGAAATTTTTTTCTGCTCCGGCCGAATCAAGATGACTTCTGACGACGACGGGTGAAGTTCTGTTCAATCTTCAAGTGACTCCGACGACGGGTGAAGTTCCGTTCAATCTTCAACTGGCTTCAACGACGACGGCTTCTGACGGAATGAGCTACAGTTCCCTGGAGTGTGATCGACGAGGCAATGATCTCTACGAGGCCGTCGTCGACGACGTGGTGAGGTTTGTAGTGTGTCTTCTTCTTGATCGGCGAGGCAACGATGACAGTATCTTTTTCTTAGTCAGCGACGGCAACGACGACATGTTCATTTTTGTCGGCGACTGTGTCTTCTTGGTTAGACATCGGGGAGGACCGACTCCTCTCTCAGCGACCGACTCGCCAAGGAGGACCAGCATCCCGCGTCTTGATCTCTGCGTCGACCGCCAGGAGGAAGACGATGACGGCGGCGGGGATGCTCGCCGAGTTCGATGGAGTGCGAGGGATCGACATCCTGCATCTTGATCTCTGCATCGACCGCCAGGAGGAAGACGACGATGGCAGTGGTGTGGACGGTTGAAAGTGCTCTGATTCAACCTCGAGATTCGGCGACGAGGGATTTTCTTGTGCAGTTGAACCTCGAGATTTCTGATGTTGATGCCCAGTCCTTCGAGTGCAAGTGCTTTGATTTGGAATTGGTCCCGTTGCATTTACATTGTACAGATTCAATGGTTTGGCTAGAGGTAGAAGAAGAGATGACTTCATCGATGATTTTTTTATTTTTGGTCCTAAGGGTATTTTCGTCATTTCATTGATAAAAATGAAAAAAAGAGCTGCTAACGTGTGTCAGGGACCCAAAAGTATAATAAAAGCAAACTAAAGGGACGTAGGAATCTATTTTTGTGAATAGGAGGGACTTTTGAGTAAATTTAAGCAAACCCGAGGGACCTGAGAGTAATTTTTCCTAACTTTTTTTGTTTTTTTCAAGGGTATTCTTTGACAAAAAAGGAAAAAATATATGCTAACATCAGCGAGGGGCCTGATTGTATAATTTCGCCAAATTAGGGAGAGTTTTTAATCGACTATCAAAAGACATGAGATGAGAGGCGAATATGGCAAACACCAGGAGCCTGGTAGTAATTATCCTAAAATTTTAACACTGGTCTCAACTCAGGACGAGATTTTTTTATCAATTTAAAGAGGTTATCACTTTCGAGAAGATCACTTTAAATCAGTTTTACTCTATTATATTTATAAAGATATAAGCAAATACTTACATCAAATCAAACCATTATTTTAACTTTTAAAAATGCAGTATTAAATATAGAAGAGTTTCACAGTCTTTTCAGAATCACTTTTTCCTCTCTTAAATTTTAGGGAAAATTATTGTAGTGTCCCTTTTGTTTGACTAAATCGACAATTTAGTTCCTCGTATTTCAAAAATTATTCTCATGTCTCTCGTTTTTAATTTTATTATACGTTTAGGTCCCTCGCTGACGTCAGTATATATATATTTTTCATTTTTATCATTGGAATGACAAAAATACCCTTACAACACAAAAAAGTCCTCCTAGTTCCTCACGTTAATGTTGACCCGGCCCTGTCTTCCTCTTTAAATCTAGTTTTCGATGCCGGCGGTGCTGTTCACCTTCCTCCTCGTGGAGGATCTCCTCTTCAATTCCCAGGTTTCGGTCTTCTATTATGTCATCGACCTCTCCCCTTCTCTAGTCCTTATTTTCCGGGTACCAGAGGATGTGAGTAGCGATGGAGGTCTCCAAGCTCTCCAGCGACGACGATGACAAAAAAACCCAGCAAATTGACAAAGACGATGAAGTCGAGGAAACCCAGGCTCTCCTCCAGCAACAACGACGATGACAAGAAAACCCAGGAAATCGACGACGAGGTCGAGGAAACCCAGGAACTCGTTAGGTCGCCGGTGTTCAAGCAACATTGAGAAGAGAGAGGAAGGCATCGGCAACGTCATCTCCTAATGCGGGTTGTACTATAATTTAAAGGGGGGTCGAAAAGTTGTTGGCAATTTGATGGGAACTGTGCCAATTCGTCATCTTTTTCGAGCTTGTACATCTAGGCAAACCCAGGGTTTGCGTCGACCTTGTCGGCGGAGGAGCAGTTTGGCCACTCAGTCTCGAACAAAGACGACATGGATCCGATGAGGAGAGAAGGAGCTCGACCTCTACGCCTCCCTTGTCAACTTCTTCAACCTTCCCGGCGTCCCCACCATCAATAGAGAAGCAACTGGTGAGAGGATTTCTCCAAAGACCACCGCCGATTGCAGTCGGGTAAGAGGAGCAATTATTCAGGTGAGGTTTGTGTTTGAGTTTTCTGTGTTTGACCACCGTCGTCCGCTTCAAGATGGTGATTCCGACGAGGATTTGTCATCGTCGGCGGGCGAGTCGAATGAAGAGAAAATGATGATTTTTTTTTGTTTTTAAGGGTTTTTTAGTCATTTCAATAAAAAATGAAAAAAAGAGTTGTTGACGTCAGCCAGGGATCCGAACGTATAATAAAATCAAACTCGGAGGATGGGAGAATAATTTTTGAAATACGATCAATTTAGTCAAACAAAAGGGACACCAGAGTAATTTGCCCTAAATTTTATTGTAATTGATGATTGATGGGAATCGCCGTACAATTATAGGATAATAAGTTCTTTTCTCGGTTTTCAAAGCCACAAATCTTTTTTGAGGGATAAAGTGGCGCGAAACCTATATTAAAAATAGATTATAGACATAAGAAAAAAAATCGAAACAGAAATACAGACACAAGACACGAAAACCAAACAAAAAAAGAAAGCCAGTCCGATGAGAGCAAGGTGGCACAGGGGGGGAGCGATGGGCGGTCGAATAGAGCACAAAGGCCAACGACCAGGGCGGAGTTTTGCCAAAGCAAGCTTCAGGCAATAACCCCAAGACACCATCAAGAGGGCATCTGAATGCAAAATTCAGATGAGAGCCAAGGTCGACGTAAATCGACCAGGACAAGGTTCTCCACCCGCAACCATCGGACAGGCAACGAGATCCGAAAGATTCTCAGATCAGACGAAAGACAATCCAAGCATAAGCAAACGCAGAAAATAAAAGAGCAAAAGTCCGACGCAGCCACTAAACACGTATGACTCGAAGCCACAAATATGAAAAGTCAAGATTCGGGAAGATTATTAGGGTTTCAATGCTTACCAGTGTTAACAAAAAAATCTATTTTTGTTGTCATTTTTGTGTACTAGAATCACTATTGAAACAAATCATGACTATAGAACCACATAAATATAATTATAGACCATTTATACATAAAATTGGAACAATCTACACATAACTACCGAACCAAATACGTATATGTACAAAGATGAAAGTTTCATACCACAATGAAATTTTAGCATTTACTAAAAAGAAATACCCACGTAGAGATTCACAATCGAATAGCTGGACAACGATCGACTCTTAAAATTTGAAACCACACTACTCGTTTGATACATTTTAAACTAAATCATTCACACATTCAGACACAATAGAATTTTAACAATATTCATTAATTATTTATTACATCAAATTGTATGTGTTCCTCACCTTTAGTACATCATAAACAATTTAACTGTAATATCCTTTCTTTATTTCCTTTTTAAGGGATTAATTTACACATCTCTTACAAATTAGGTCTAGTTTTTCTTCGACGACCCAACGAAATGGCTAAACATCTTTGCACCGAGAGCCATAATCACAACAACTGCAATGACCATAAATCTCGTGTGATCATCCACAACAGCCTTATCATTAATCTCATTAATCTTCCCTTCCGCCACTTGGCATTTATATCCACCAGCTACAACGTTGGTGCTCTGATCTCCTGGTGTAGTAACTTTCTGAGCATCCTTGTCGGGACCCTTTTCGGGTTTTGCAGTCTCTTTTCTGGGTTCCAGAGGGCTTGAAGGTTCTTGTCTAGGTTGTCCTTCTTGAACCCCAACAAGAGGATGTTTAGCTACTGTTTCTTCCTTTTGTTCTTGGTTTTGGACCCCTTTTTCATTGGTTTCTTGGGGTGTAAGAAAGGGATCTAGGGTTGTCTTGCTTAATTCTTCCTCCTTAGGAGGAAGGGCGATGATTTTTGGGATTCTGATGGTGAAAATTCCGTTTGGAATTGTGGTTTTACTTCGTCGAAATTGTAGTTTTCCTCAACTTTGTGGGCTATGTTGAACCTTTGTCGCAAGTTGTTTCTTTCGTCCAATTTTTGGAATCGCTCCCCCGAGAGCCTAATGAGACGAGTGGATTCATCCTTGGAGAAGATATTTTCGTCTTCAAAATATCCTGTTAATCACAAATAAATTCACATATGTTTGTTGGAAAAGTGTAAAATTTTGTTAATTTCGAAACTTGAAAGTGCATGAAATAGTTCATTTGCTTGAGAAGTGCAATTGAAACATAAGTTTTTTTATGAGTGGATAAAATTTTCTAAAAAAGATATGGTATTCAAATCTTACGAATAAACCTTACATTATTACTTACACCAATCCATCAGATTAAACTTTTGCAGAAATACAAAGTATGGATCTGAGTTACTATAATTGACCTTCTATAATTGTATGACTATTCATAAAGGTGCAAATAAATTGACAGATGTCATGGTTCAATTCTTAACAATTGCAACTAAAGAAGTTGTCTTAATGTTCCATAATTTCTATTTCATCAAATTTCATGACTTCAAGAAAAGTTTCAAAAAAAATCTTAATAATTTTTTACTCATCTACAGGTAATTAACCAGTAATTCCTTAATTATGTAAACAAATAATTAGCTACTAGAGATTTTTTTTCGAATTAGAACAAATTACCAGGACGATGAACAATCAGAAGAAGAGCTTCATCTTCTTCCCTCAGCTCGGTCCTGGGATGGAAATTCTCGTTGAAAAGTTTCATGGGACCTAGAGGATTAGAATAATCCCCATCCGTCAGAATCATAATTTTTATTCAGATTGCTTAATTTAATTTCTTTTTGGTGTACCGATCAGAATGTGCAAATTGAAAAACGTATGGCGAATTTTGTTCTTTCTATTTTCGTTTATTGGATGGATCCGTTAATATTACTGTGTGTGTGTGCCGATTTTTATACGAAAGATGAGGCCCGAAATTTGTAGTTTTGCAGGTTGGCTTTGGGGTTTCTTTACGATGGAAATTATCCTTTACTTGGTTTGTCATGTGGGTTTCTTCTGAGAAGGATTATGTCTTGGTTTGTTGTGTTAGTAGTCTGACGCGGGGGAAACATTATCTTACTTTTTTTTTGTCTATAACTCTTTCTTATACAAAATAAATTACCATGAAACCTTATTAATGAAATATTCCTATGTCCAAATAATATTTACTATATGTATGATTCGAACTTGCTATATTATTAAAGAATCTAATTCGCTTAACACTTTCACAAATTCTTATTGGTAAGTTATATTTTTTATTCATGCAAGGTTTCAAGGCACGTTTATAATCCAGTTCCAAGGCACATTTATAAGAGAAAACACAAAAAAGGAGAAGTCCAAATATGGATATTATTTGAGAAAGAAAATATAGAAAATTTCCTAAGAATTGAAAAAAAACCCTTAAAATTTGTGAGCATGTGTTAACATTTTTTAGTGACTTATATCCAAAGTCAAATTTTAATAATATTTTTCTTAATAATATTCGAATTTAAAATATATGATTAAGAAATTCGAGTCACTTTGATCGAGTCTAATTAATACCAACTAAGCTGACTTTTTTATATCTTCCATCAAAATTTCGTTCCATGCTCAGCTCACGCTTAAACTAAAATGCTCAGCTCACACATATTGGGAGTAAACTAACTAAGTAAAAAATTTGAATTCATTAATTTTTTTTAAATAAGCCTAACAAATGCAAAAATTATAATTGGAAAAACTACTACCTAAAATCAGATTGTTCAAAATATTAGTTCTAGTTATGATTATTATTATATGCATTGATTTGATATATTGTATACGGTGAGCATATAAACTATATATTTAGGCAATAATCAAACGGTAGAGTATACTCACAATCACGGTTTGAGCAAACCGTAGAAATACCACGTACTTGGAGACCGCATTCTTCGGATTGAGTCCTCCTCCTTGAATATCACGAACTTCGGATTGAATCCTGCACGAGGCCATAGCAAGCTGTTGCAAATAAATTATGGTAGAACTTCGGAAATGATCTTAAGACCGGGTCCGGAGTGGTTGTCCCAAGAGTGATTCAGACAAAAGGGAGAAAAGATGAAATATGGGAAAGAGAAGAGAAGAAAGAAAGTGGGGAGGAAAGATTTTATTGATAGAGAAAGGAGAAAAATATGAAGATAAAAGCTACGAAGCTACATAAACGATAAAAGTTACATATGAATGTATTATTTTTTGGTTTGTGGGTGTCTTTCATGTCTGTGCCTAGCTCTCCTTATATAGAATAAGCTAGTCCTAGCCCCATACAAAAATCCTAGGAAAATCTAACATAGCTCCGGCCTAATAAGGAAAAACTTAACTTGCCCAAAACTTGTAACCCAATTTTTGCTCTATTCTGTGCTTAATTTGGAAAAGTCATAAACTATAAAATTGTAGATCTCTATCTTCTTTTTCTGTGCTTTTAGAATTGAGTCAATCTGATACTTAAGCCAAAAGCTACAGCCTTTTTACCAAAATATGTTTAGCAAATCCACGAATTAATTTTTTGCTCCAACACAAGTTGTGATATCTTGAAAATGATCGGATGGAATAAATGGTATTCTATTGTGCAACTTACATATGATATGAGTTCGGAAGTATTCCTAGATATCATTTAGTCTCATTAAGATTCTAGTTCAACCACAACAAAGTCTAGTCAAATTATTTCCAAGTTTTATGAATTTAGTTGGACAATTTTGGATAAAATGACCTATATTCAGTTAAATGAGCACATCTTTCTCAATTTTGCTCCAAATACTACAAATAAATATAATCCAAAAATTAGACATATGGAGCTATAGTTTATCTATTGATAAGTTTTTCCAAAAAGAAACAAAAGTTGGTAAAACAATGGGATCCAAGTTGTTAAATTCTGATTGGACCACATGAGAGGTGGAACCAATCACAAAAAAATACTTGCCTTCCTTGAAAATTGACACAAGGACCTTGATGGAGGGGATGTTTATCCATTGAAGGCCCTTTTAAAATATCTAAAAAAAATGAGGAAACAAAAGGCAAAAAGGTCACAAACTGAATTAGAAGAGAAAGAGGAGAGAGAGAGCAAGAAGAAAGAGAAAGAAGTAGGAGAAGAAAGAACAGCTTGGTAAGTTATCTTCTACTCAGATTCAGACTTTTATGTCTTCATGAAAGTTGTAGAGAACTCAAATATCTTTCTAACGGTATATCATATATTCTATTTGGATTAAGAAATCAACAAGAAATTAGTTCCGAACTACAAACTAATTACTGTAGTTTTCAGTCGAGCAGGTGTCAGAAGAAATGCTTGGTAAGCTTATTTGGAGTCCGAATTGGACTTTGGTTTGAGGGCTACTCTTTTGAGGTCTCCGGATCATGCCATCGTTTGCTTTTGTGAGAGGAGAGGTTACACTTATGGCCCTCGTGATGGCTTGAAGTCCTTTGCCGCCGCGTCGGGTTCTAGCAAGCAGCAAGGTGGTTCCAGCAAGCAGGGGAATGATGAAAAGGATCCGAAGAGCGGGAAAGAAGAAGTTGGCCAGAGCAGTAGAACTGGAAAGGAAAAGGCGAATAAGGTTTTTTTTAGGGATAATATTGGATGGTTTAGAATAAGGCATAGAAACCAATATAACGCTATCACGTTTGGTCTCCTGCATTTACTCGTTACAATTTTACTATCTTTAATTTGGCACTTACAGCGTAGTAAATATCTGAATATTAGGTAGGGATAGAAATAGGCAGGATCTGGGTAGGATTCATAGGACCCGAATTTTTATCCTTTTTTTAGATAGTAGATCCAGATCCTTACTCTTATCCTCTTTAAAAATAAGGATTCGGGCAGGATCTGGATCTGGATCCTAAAAAATCGGACAGGATCAGGACGACCCGTGGGTACAGGTTTTAAAAAAAATTAAAATTTTAAAAATTAAATTATCTTTTGATAGTTTTCAAATTGCAATGGGAATGAGACATTTTCATTCATTAAACAAATCAATACAAAGAAATCAAATAAGCAAATCCAAAAAAAGTTAAAGTTAGGTAAGTTAAAATTGAGAATCTGGTTCGTAATTTTCGCCGCTATTATTTGGGGCATGTGGCTGCTTCGTATAGTATTATCTTCGCTAAGGCGAGGTGCGATAATGAGCTTCTCCTGTATTCTTTCATGCTCAAGAGTGGATCCTTTGGACGAATGTCTTGATCATTTATAATCAATCACTGCTCACTTTCTTGGTTGCCTACAAGGATTTATAGATCCCTCTTCTTCACCTCTTGAGGTTGAGGGAACGTTTTGATCGGGGGTGGGGTTGTTTGTAACTGATGTAAATATCGTGCCCCTGTATCTTGTCTTTCTTTTTGCGCTTGTTCAGTTTTGAACTATCGTTTTAGTAAAGAATATTTACCTCCCAAAAAAAATTAAGAATTTGGTATTATATATAATAATTAATTGGTATTATATATAATAATTAATATACATATATATTATTTTAATATTAATTTAAAAAATTTGGGTAGGATCAGGGCAAGATCCTATAGATCTATATCCATGCCCTTATCCTTTTAAAATATCAGGATCCGGTCAGAATCAGGGTCTAGACCCGATCAAAATCAACATGTATTGAACTCTTCGGGTTTGGATCAGGATAGACCATTCAGGATAATGATCTAATTGCCATTTTTAATATTAGGTAATTAAACCAAAAAAATTAGTGTTATAACCGTATGATAATAATTGTTCAACAACCAATCAATTAGATTATTAATAGTAATAGAGTATTTAACTTATTGTTACTTGTCACGATGAAAAAAAAAATACAAATTACACGGAGCAAATAAAAATTGTTTTCTTGAATTCAAACAGTGGAGCTATTTTCTTTCTTTTATCCTGAGGAATCTGTTCGGAGGCATCAAAGGAGAGCGGCAAATTTAGAATGATGGTCATGGCAGTGGCATTTTGGTCATTTAATCGCGCACATATTATATTGTACTTTTTGAATTTTAAGATTTTCGCATTCTCCGTCTAGCTTGGCACGCACACACGTGTGCATTGTCCGAGTCGTGGGTTTGTGAAAATTGTTTCGAGATCTATCTTTTTAATTTGTAATAGGCAATTTGAGTTTAATTTAATGTGAATTCTTTTGTCATAACAAAATTTATAGTTTGTTCATACTATTATTGTGAGTATAGTTCTGACTTTTACTATTTTGTAGATCAAAGCTATAATAGTGTCTCGCAATTCTCAGATTTTGCGAAAAGAGAGATGCTGGTTCCAGTGGGCCGGGCCTTGGGTTGGACTTCGCTTCTTTCAATCAAGCTGGAATATATATATTAGACGCTTATAAATCCCAATACCTTTGAACATAGTAATTTTATTGAAAATATATAAAAGTCTTCCTATTTAAAAAATTTGCTAGATCGCATGACTAAATTGCAGGAAAATAATAATAAAAAAGACGATTACGATATAAATAGGGAGAGCATCACAACAGAGGAAACAGAATTTTCATAAAGATGATCATGGACCATGAATCTTCACTAATTATCGATTACAAAACATGCAAAGGCTCGTTATATAGTGAATTACACTCTCTTTCAAATTTTGAGTAAGCTGTGGAATGGTAGAAGATGTTTAGCATAACTCAATCATCTTTGACTGATTTGCTTTCGCTTACAAACGTTTCCCAATGTCTTAAAATGACGTAGAACAGTTCGATGTTCCTAATGATGTACCGATTTCTAGAAAGTTCTAGTTACGAGAAAGAGCTATGGGAACCTCAGTAAAGGAATGTTGGGGAGGAGAGAAAAGTTGAGGAAGATGGAAAAAGAGTTTCCAATATAATTTTGGGCAAATTACCCTCACATCCCTGAGGTTTGGTCACCCTCCCCCTAGGGTCCCTAACTTTTGGAAAAAGATTGTCCCGTCCCTAAGTTTTGATGATAATAGACTCTCGGGTCTCCGGCTGACGTCATCGGCTCTTTTTTCCATTTTTGGTCATGAAAATGACCAAAATACTCTTAAACAAAAAATAATTTTTTTTACCTTCTTCAACCTTTTACCCCTCCCGCTCCCCCTCTCCCCCTCCCCCTCCCCCTCCCGCTCCCCCTCCCGCTCCCTCCCTCCCCCTCTCCCCCGCTCCCCCCCTCCCGCTCCCGCCCTCTCCCCCTCTCCCCCCTCCAGCTCCCCTCCTCCCCCTCCCGCTCCCTCCCCCTCCCGCTCCTGCTCCCCCCCTCCTCCCCCCCTCCTCCCGCTCCCGCCCGCTCCCCCCCTCCTCCCCCCTCCCCCTCCCGCTCCCTCCCTCTCCCGCTCCCCCCTCCCCCCCTCCCCCTCCCGCTCCCGCCCGCTTCCCCCCTCCTCCCCCCCTCCCCCTCCCGCTCCCCCCCTCCTCCCTCCCGCTTCCCCCCTCCTCCCTCCCTCTTCGTCATCTTTTTCTTCTTCTTCCTCTTCCTCTCACGGACCATAAATAATCTCTTCCTCTAAAAGAAGCAACTTAAAATATATAATTAGGGACAAAGTGGAGGACAGAGGATATGGTGATGACGATACCATCGTCTACGAGAATGAGAGATGGAGGACCTAGACAAGGATATGGTGATGACGATACCATCGTCTCCTCCATCAAAATCCTTATACGACATCAAAAGCATTCTCAAGGTTGGGATTAGGTCGATACAGCATTTAATGGGTTTCAAGTCGAGCTTTTTTTGGATTAATTTTTGGTTGTTAGTTGTTCTTAGTCAAAGCTTGAAGAAGGTAAATATTTTTATTTTTTGTTTAAGGGTATTTTGGTCATTTCCATGACCAAAAATAAAAAAAGAGTCGATGACGTCAGCCAGGGACCCGAGAGTCTATTATCGTCAAAACTTAGGGACGGGACAATCTTTTTCCAAAAGTCAAGGACCCTAGGGGGAGGGTGACCAAACCTTAGGGATGTGAGGGTAATTTGCCCTATAATTTTTCTTTCGTCAAGCATGAAACTTGTTTTCTTTTCTTCCTAATCATGGTTTGATCAATTTTGAGATATAATCTTATGGTTTAAAAATTTTAAAATAAAATTTACCCTGTGTTTTGGTTCAAAAACCTTCATAATTGATTTTGGTTCAATAAACTTTAAGTTGTGAGTCCGAATTTTTAGGTAATTGGCTTTAAGAATTTTAAATTACACTATTATATCTCAAAAATTAACCAAACTATATAGTACAAAAGTAAATTTGGTCTACTAAGTTAATGTGTTGGCACCCGGATTTAGATTAGGTCCAGAATGGGCCCATTTCGAACCATTGGAACTGAAAAATACGCGAGAGCTTTTTTACAAAAAAATTAAAATACAAGGAAAAAAATAAAAAAAAGTCCATGTGCGTGGTAGGGTATCACCAACATGCCATTATCGATAACTGGGCATGTCATTGTCGTAGCACGCGGGTCATTATCAATAACTGGGCATGCCAGTATCATAACTGGGACATGCCAGTGTAAAAAACAGAGCATTTCATTATCAGTCTTTCAGTACAAACAGTCTAAAATGATCTTTTCACTCTGGACTCAATCCACTTGCCACCTAACTAAACTTTTAATATTTAAAATGTCCCAGACAAGGTGACTTAATCTAACAACACAATACCTAAAAATAAATTGACAAAAATACATTTTGACGAGGTTTAATATTAACAATAAAAGTACTTCTCAAAAAAATTATTCACAATAAAATTTCACTTCTAAATGTGCCGGACCTGAAAGTCAAACATGCCTAAAACAACTATGGGCTGAAAAGATAGGGCCAGGATTTGGCACGGGGATGCATTTTTCGTTCCATCCGAAAAACATCTCATTGATGACACGTGTATGGAGAGAAGGAAGGGAGTTGGGGCACGCGTGGGATTTCACCTCTCCCTTTTTTTCTTAAATTTTGTCCTATTCGTATATTATACTAAAGCAAATCAAACTGATATATTATTTAACTAATTATTTAATTTTGGGCAAATTACTCTCACATCCCTGAGGTTTGGTTACCCTCCCCCTAGGGTCCCTGACTTTTGGAAAATGATTGTCCCGTCCCTAAGTTTTGATGATAATAGACTCTCGGGTCCCTGGTGCCGGAATATTCTATATTCTTTGGCGAACCATCACTTGAAAAGACAAAAATACTCCTCCCACTTAAAAAATAAAAACTCAACTCTGCTGTTAAATCAAAATCAACTAAAAACTCAACCTAAAAAAAATCAACCAAAAAAAAAATCACCCCCGCTCTTAAATCATCCGCCTTTACCTCCATCTTCATCTCCATTATCTTCCCCAACGAAACAATCAAGCCAATCCCCTTGAAACACTTTGAAGCCTAAACCACACTATAACCATCTTGATGATCCTCGTCGTCGTCGCCGTCTCCTCGTTGTTTCCCAACGACCCACTCCCTCTGGCCAAGTCCCGGTGGCTCAGGGCGGCGAGGTTGTAAGCCTAGATCTAGAAGGCAACGACGATATGGCTCTGGGCGGCGAGGTTGTAGATCTTGTCGGGGAAGATGATGTCCAGCCAGCGGTCGGGTCATATGGGTTGGGTCCCCACCGTCAGAGGGGCAGAGGGTAGGTTGGATGGGGAAGCACGGCGGCAGCAGGAGAAGGAGGAGCGGAGGGTGGGACCAAGAAAGGTTTAATCGACGATGACGACATGTTCATGGTCCAGTCCTGGCTCGAGGTAGGACAGGCTCCTCCTCCAGCCTCGCCGTCTCTGTCTTGGCACCATCGTCTCCGTCCAATGCCTTCGTCTCCAGTTCGCCCCTTTGGAAGTTAGGGAAGAAGAGGACCAGGAGTGGGAAATCTGGGTTTTAGGTCTCCAACGCGGCGGTCTCCAACGTTTTGGGTTTCTGGGTTCGAGGGATTGAAAATTGGATGTATTAATTGGATGTTTCTGGGTTAGGGAAAAAGAGGACCAAGAATAGTTTAGTTGTACACGATTAATTATATATTTTTGATTGAGTTTAATTGGATATTTTTAGTATTTAGTTAATTGAGTGTTCTTGTTCTTAATTGAGATGAAATGTGAGGAAGAAGGAGTTGAAGGTAGAAGGAGAGAGGATTTTATTTTTTTAAGTGAGAGGGGTATTTTGGTCATTTCAAGTGGAGATTCACCAGAGAAAAAGGAATATTCTAGCTCCAGGGACCCGAGATTCTATTATCATCAAAACTTAGGGACGGGACAATCATTTTTCAAAAGTCAGGGACCCTAGGGAGAGAGTGACCAAACCTCAGGGACGTGAGGATAATTTACCCTTTAATTTTTTATTATACAAATTAATTAATATTATCATAACTAGACATGTTATTTCACGTAGCCAAACATGTCATTTAAGTCATAGCCGAGAATGTCATTTTAACATACTATTTAATTAATTAATTTAATTTTTTATCATAAGTATTAATTATTTTAATATAACAGGTTATGCCATTTTATCATAACCGGATGTGCCATTTTACGTAACCAAATATGTCATTTAAATCGTAATTAGACCTGCCATTTGACTAATTATTTAATTTATTATAAATTTTATTAAATATTAACCTGATATACCATTTGACATAACCTCGGCATGCCATTTGACATAACCTGGGCTGTCATTTGATATAACATGGGTATGCCATTTGACATAAACTGGGCATACTTTTTGACATAATCTGGACGTGCTATTTGATATAACCTGTGCATGCCATTTGAGATACCTGGCATGCCATTTCACATAACCTCGGCATGCCATTTGATATACCCTGGGCTTGTAACTCGGTCGACTATTAACTTCAAATATATTTTGACATCCTTACACTCCGAATTTGGAGAAGTCATAAACTACAAAGTTGTAGATATACGTCTCACTTTGCACAACAACTTGAATCAACTCAATCGGACTTCGGAGTAAAAATTTGTGGCTCCCAACCGAAATCAATTGACCGTAACTCGATCGACTTTTGATTTCAAACAAATTCTCGACATCCTTACACTCTGAATTTGAAAAAGTCATAAACTACAAAGTTGTAGATATACATCTCAGCTTCGTACAACAATTTAAATCACCTCAATTGGATTCCGAAATAAGAAGTTGTAGCTCCCAACCGAAATTAGTCGACCGTAACTCGACCGGCTTTTGAATTCAAGCGTATTTTTTACATCATTCCACTTCGAATTTGGAGAAGTTATAAGCTACAAAGTTGTAGATATACATCTTAGCTTCTCATAGCAATTTGAATCACTATCGGACTCTGGAGTAAAAAGTTATGCCTTTCCAACCGAAAAATCAAAACAAAAGAAAAAATAAGAGAAGATAAAAAAGCTCCCTTGAACAGGCACGCCATTTCAGCCATTTGATCCGGGCCATGACATGTGGACAGTCTGTATTTTTTTCCGCATCGCACAGAAAGAATGTATTAGTATCCGTGCACAATCCAGGCCCGAAAAGATAAAATAAGATAGAATTTTTCTTGGTGGAAATAAAATAGGGAAAAGTACACTTTATCTATGTGTGGTTTGCCCGATTTTGCATTCAGACCGTGTGGTTTCAATTTGGTAAATTAGTTACGGTCCACTCTGGATGACTGAGAAAATTACAAAATAGTCCCTATTATTAGTTATATTATTTCAAAAATTCCCACCTTCGACAACAATCGGGGAGCACCGAGCGCCCTTCCCGGCCCCTCTCCTCCTCTTCGATATCGGGATGGTGAGGAGGGAGGTCCTCGATGCGTACCTTAGGGTTCGAGGTAGGGATGACGATGGGTAGGGTAGGATAGGGTATCGGTAGGACCCTACCCATACCCTAGTCTAGAGAGCTGGACCCATACCCTACCCCTCGACCCTCGAAAAATTTTACTATTAGATCCAAACCCTTACCCTCAGGGTCTGCAGGGGGTCTGAGTCTCGAATTAAATGCAAGACAGAAACTCAATCATGACGATAAATCGTGATATAACTTAATCAAGCTTCGAGGTTCCAAATACAAGTTCCAAATGCATAAACAACTAAAAGAAAATAAAAAGCTTCCAGGTTCTATTATTTTTGGAAGAAAATAGAAAATCACTCGTGTCGATAAACGTAAACAAAAATTCTAAGCTAATAGCGCCTCAGCTAGAACTCCAAGCAAAAAGGAGGCAGATCACAACTTAATAAAGCTTTGAGGTCTCATTCTTCAAGATGTCTTCAAGCTGGTTCTGTAATAACAATATAATAAATATGTGAAGATTAATCATGAAATATTTAGTATATTAGTAAAGAAAATTAGAATTATATGTACCTTGACTTTCGGAGTCAATATCATTAATAATTGAAGCATATTTCAGAATATTTGAGAACTCTATTACAAGTAAAAAATAATATTAGCAACACTTATTCACTTAAACTTAAACATAATAAGATATAGCATTAGAAAATTACCGTCACTCTTAGCTTCACGCAACCAATTTCGCAGACACATCAAAGCCTCTAAAGTCCCAGGATGTAATCTACTACGATGAGCGTTTATTATCCTTCCTCCTGTACTAAAGGCACTCTCCGATACAATACTAGATACATGAATACATAGCACATCTCTGACAATAGTGTGCAAGGTAGGATGGCAATAGTGTGCAAGCCTCTAATAGTACGCACATCTCTGCGTACTATTACTTCCTGATCCTCTAAAAAGTCTTCCTAAAAATGAATATGTTGAAATATTATCACTCGAACTGATTCTAGCTGGTTCTGTTATAGTTATATATATATATATATATAATTAATAATAAGGGTCTAATTAGGGTCTATTTAGGGTATAAATAAGGTATGGTCTAAAATATGGTAAAATGGTAAGGGTAGGGTATAAATTCATAGGATTCATACACTACCTTAGACCTCATCTCTAAAAGTGGATCCATACTCATACCCAACCTTAGACCCAGTTAAAATTAATAGACCCTCGACCCACAGAGTTAAAATTAATTTCCCGTCTAGTAACTTGTTTCTTCACTGTCTAAATCCAGCTCCCATTGTTGTAAAACACTATGCAAACTGCTAAGAAGATCAAACTTGTTATATATTATATGCATTTATTTATGTTAGTTATGACATGAAGATCAAACAAATTCGAAAATTATATGCAAGGCCCATGTCAGTATTCTATTTTGCCAGCTGTATTAACTTTTTTAGGATTTGTGGACGAGATCAAAAAAAGAGATAATTGATGCAATTCGTTAACAAAATTCGAGTACTAAAATACCAATATCTGAATACTATTAATAGTCGACTGATCGGTTGGTTAAACAATTATTATTATCATACGGTAGTAATTGCTAAATTTTTTATTTATCCGGAAATTTACTAAGGCGATAGTAAAAGCTATATTAGGTCTAAGGATGGGTAGTAATTAGTAACAATTAACTGATAGGAAACCAACGTTATATTGATTTCTATCCTTGTTCTAAATCTTGCACTATTGCCCCTATAGAAACCTCAAGTCACCTTTTGCTTTTCAGTTCCAGTGCTCTGGCCAGCTTCTTCTTCCCCGCTCCGCGGATCCTTGGAATCACCTTGCTGCTTGCTAGCATCCGCCGCAGCGGCTGAGGATTTCAAGCCGGCATGAGGGCCGTAAGTGTAGCCTCTCTTCTCAGAATGACAAATGATGGATGGCAGATCTAGCAGCGAGCAAGCGGGAGAAGGAAAGACGACGGTTTTGGCCTCGTCGCCCATCGGACGGTAAGCAAGCAGATCATAGAAAGATGGAACCTCAACTGTGGCCACCACACCTACTCCCTCCACCTCCTCCCGTGAGACTTTCGACATTGATAATTATATGTACGGCAATGGCACTTGGCTAGTCTTTATGTGTGTTATTAGAATTTAAGTGGATGGAGAATTAAAGATGATGAGTATATATATAGAGGACATATATGCATGTAGTTGTTGTTCATGCATTCGACGAGAGAGAACTAATTTGATTCCGGTGTCATGAGTTAGGTTTATTCATATGGTATGCATTTTAATTTATGCGTGAGTTGAGCATGGCACAAGAATCTGATTCGAGGATATTATGATTTATCTCAAATTCTAAATATCTTAAATAAATTTAATTAAATTTGTTATTGTGTACCTAATTGTCACAAGTCACCTACAAAAATAGAAGGATATGTTTATGAGTTACTTGTCTTTTGGTTTTGGCTTAGCTTGGCTATGAAAATGCTTAAGGCTAGAATAGTAGCCTCTCCTATGATTTATATTTGGGCAAATTAATTTCAAGTCCTTGGTATTTGGTATATTTAAGGCTTGTCCTCTATATTTTGGTAATCGATTAAAAAACTCTCATAGTTTGACGAAATTATACCATGGGGCCACTGAAGCTGGAATCAGAGTTTTTCTCCGGCGAAAGCCCATATGAAATGACTCAAATGCATTTCCCACTTAAAAAAATTATATCTTTCTTCTTCCCCTTCTTCTTCAACATTTAAACACAAAAAAATATGAACACCAAATTAAAAAAAAATTCTAGAAAACACAATAGAACATTAACTCAGAACAAGAACACTAATTAATTAAACACATCAAGAACACCAACCTAGAACATCAAGATCAAAATAAAAAATCAAACAAAATCAATCGAACGCCTACTAGAACACCTACCCAGAAAACCCACAAATCCATGGCCCTCGAGCCCATGAGAATAATTTTCTGAGTTAGTGTTCTTGTTTTGAGTTAATGTTCTATTGTATTTTCTGAGATTTTTTTTAATTTGGTGTTTTCATATTTTTTTTTTGTGTTTAAAGGTTGAAGAAGAAGGGGAAGAAGAAAGTTAGAATTTTTTTAAATGGAAAGGGCATTTGAGTCATTTCATGTGGGCCTTCACCGGAGAAAAACTCCGATTCTGGCTTCAAGGGCCTCATGGTATAATTTCGCCAAACTATGGAGATTTTTTAATCGATTACTAGAATACAGGAGGGCGAGCATGAAATATACCAAACACCAAGAGCCTAAAAATAATTTGCCCTTTATATTTTGATTTTGACGGTCTCACTTATATTGAGCCCTCATCTTCTCTCTCTACACTATTTATTATGAGTGCGCTATAGAAGATATAAGTGCGATTTAACATTATCTACTGTTCTAATTCCTATCATATATGAGAATTTAGATTAAAAAGTCAACATTAGTTATAATGTGTTTTTAATCGGAGTTGCTCAACGTGTTAATTAAAAAATTTGTATTTCTTAATTAATATATTTCGAATTTGAATTTTACAAACATAAAGATACTATTGGGCCCGAAGTCCTTGCATTTTCATAATGAGTCCTTGCATTTTCTTCATGGGTTGTATATCATGATCGTCTTTTAGTATTTTTTTGGGAAAAGTCAACTTTAGTACCCTGTGGTATCGTCCAAAATCACTTTAGTATCCTGTGGTAAAAAATCGATCAATCGAGTCATACTTATTCCAATTAACATCAAAAAATTCCTCGGGCAGCTGCCCGGACCTGCCCGAACCTACCTGAACCCTGCCCAAACTACGTGGCCAGCCACGTCACCAAATTTTGATGACGTGGTGCCACGTGGACATCCATCTCCTTCCCTCCTCCTCCTCCTCCTCCTCCTCTCCGCGTCCTCCTCCTCCTCCTCCTCTCTGCGTCCTCCTCCTCCTCCTTCTCCTCCTCCTCCTCCGCGTCCTCCTCCTCCTCCTCCTCCTCCTCCTCCGCGTCCTCCTCCTCCTCCTCCTCCTCTCCGCGTCCTCCTCCCTCCTCCGCGTCCTCCTCCTCCTCCTCCACCTCTCTGCGTCCTCCTCCTCCTCCGCGTCCTCCTCCTCTCCGCGTCCTCCTCCTCCTCCTCCCCGCCTCCTCCTCCTCCTCTCCACGTGGCGCCACATCATCAAAATTTGGTGACGTGGCTGGCCACGTAGTTCAGGCAGGGTTCGGGTAGGTTCGGGCAGGTCCGGGCAGCTGCCCGAGGACCTTTTTGATGTTAATTAGAATAAGTATGACTCGATTGATCGATTTTTTACCGCAGGGTACTAAAGTGATTTTGGACGATACTACAGGGTACTAAAGTAGACTTTTCCCTTTTTTTTTCGGCAATTCTTTTAATCATGTGATTTAGCCTCATTTACAAGGCTGCAGCTGTACTTTTAAATGTAAGTGAAAGATCGAGCCGGAAATTTTACGAGATGGGACAATCTTCTAGTTCACTGTCGCATTTTTTTCGTTTGAAGTTCAACTCAAAACTTCCAAATTTTGAAGCTTTCATTGACCAGTCATCGTTGTTATGGTCGGAAAACTTAATTGGTTTTTGGCTCTAGTGGTGAGGTGTGAAATCGAGATAGTAAAAGTAGAACCAGTTTCAAATAATATTACAATCAAAGGTAAAAGTAGATTTTAATATTTTGTGATTTGACCAAATTTAAAAGTCCAAATTAGTTTTATCGTTCTCGATGTTAACCCTCCAACAATAATTTTCTTCCACATTTTACAAGTAATGATTTCAATATCTCGCTAGTTTCCCTTGTTCGGAGCTTATCCAACAGGCTCAACTACCACAATCTTTAAAATAGGTGGGAAATTTTCAACACATCATTGACATTTACATTCTTAGGATTAGAGACTCGAGTACGAGGCAAATGGTTACATCGAATCAAGAATGTCTAGAAACAAACGATCTCAAATTTTGTTTTAAATAAAATATAACAAGACAGACTCGAGGCGGAGGAAAGTTTTCTCCACTTGCATCCAACTAACATAACGAAGGTACAAGTGCCTCAAAAATTGTGAACTACAGGATCCTCCATAGGAGATGACATCGCCTGATTTTCCCCCAAGAAGATCATACGGAATTCTAACCACGAACCAGAAGATGCATCAAAACAATGCCAATTTGTTCCCTGATTCGCCTGGCTGTGAGAACGAATCGAATTCGGGCTTCCTCTGGAAAGATTTAACTCAAAGAACAATTTGATCAGCTTTTCCGTAATACCGGTTTATGAATAGAGTCTCCTGCAATCAGACCAAGTCATGGTATGAACCGAGTTGCTACGAAGGTTGTAGCGGTGCGCGGTGGGATTCGAAAGCTTCTTGCCTTTCCGTCCTCGTGCCGTCTTGATAAAACAAAGATAAAACGAATTCTAAACGTAATAATTTTTCTTATTTTTTCGCTGAATAAAACCCTCGGCATCGTGGCATTATATAGCCAAACGATTATATCGAAATAGAAAAATATCTACTAGGACTCGACTACTGAATTGGAAAATACTACTAATAAAAATAGGAAATACTAGTAAAGGTAAATAGATCGTCGATGTCATCGATCGTCCCATCACCGTCCACCGAGTCCTCAGCCTAAATGTAGAAAAGGCGCTGACATCGATGTCCCCACACTTACTTCTCGTCGCAATGATAGCACAACCCCATTCTCACTCGTTCAGCTATCTCTGCCAGAGACATACGACGGACAGTTGGTTCCGACGACTTATTCGCAATCGCGACACTTCCCGACGATGGTACAGTAGTCTTAGCAAGTGTAGTCGGGGGATTAACAGTACCCGTCCGGTGCTCATAGGCTCGGGCCAGGCTCATAGCATCTTGAAGGTCGACCGGATTTTGGAGCTCGACGTCAGTGCAGAGCGGGTTGGGAAGGCCAGACATAAATAGGGCGAGGAATTGCTCCTGGTATTGATCTACCGACCCTTGACAAGTTAATTTGGCTAGCTCGCCTATGAGGTTGCTCCGGGATGGTGGTCCAAATCTTTGGTGGCATAAGTCGACAAAAGCTGCCCATGACGGCGTTCCTAAATGTCGTTCCAACTGATAGAACCATTGTTGTGCAGTGTCAGTCATATGGAACGAGGCTAGATAGACTTTGTCATCCTTCGCTGTGCGTTGGCCTCGAAAGAATTGTTCGCATCGGTTAATAAAAATAGGAAATACTAGTAAAGGTAAATAGATCGTCGGTGTCATCGATCGTCCCATCACCGTCCACCGAGTCCTCAGCCTAAATGTAGAAAAGGCGCTGACATCGATGTCCCCACACTTACTTCTCGTCGCAATGATAGCACAACCCCATTCTCACTCGTTCAGCTATCTCTGCCAGAGACATACGACGGACAGTTGGTTCCGACGACTTATTCGCAATCGCGACACTTCCCGACGATGGTACAGTAGTCTTAGCAAGTGTAGTCGGGGGATTAACAGTACCCGTCCGGCGCTCATAGGCTCGGGCCAGGCTCATAGCATCTTGAAGGTCGACCGGATTTTGGAGCTCGACGTCAGTGCAGAGCGGGTTGGGAAGGCCAGACATAAATAGGGCGAGGAATTGCTCCTGGTATTGATCTACCGACCCTTGACAAGTTAATTTGGCTAGCTCGCCTATGAGGTTGCTCCGGGATGGTGGTCCAAATCTTTGGTGGCATAAGTCGACAAAAGCTGCCCATGACGGCGTTCCTAAATGTCGTTCCAACTGATAGAACCATTGTTGTGCAGTGCCAGTCATATGGAACGAGGCTAGATAGACTTTGTCATCCTTCGCTGTGCGTTGGCCTCGAAAGAATTGTTCGCATCGGTTAATCCACGCCAACAGGTCTTCCTTGCCATCGAACCTGGGAAACACTAGTTTGTAGTACTTCGGAATACTTGTTCCTCCCCTTCCTGAATTAAAGGATTCAGAATTGGGGTGACAAGATCGGCCTCTATCTTCTCTTCCTCCCTCTGGATAAGAATTTGTGTCTCGAAATCGACCCTTATCTTCTCTTTCTTCCTCCGGGTCAGAATTTGGGTTTCAAAATCGTCCCCGCTCTTCTCTACCCTCAGTTTGGTGGTAGGCCGCTGGTTGATTTCCCATATTTTCGCGGAAGTAACCACGATCTTCTCTCTCTTCTGCTAGCCGCGTCGACGATGGTGGGTACCCACGTGAGTTGTAGCCGACGCGGTATGTGTAGCGAGGCACAGCTTGGTTGTGGCCCTGACGATAACCTGGAGTCATGGGTGGCAGTCCCACGTCACTCCGGCTTGATGAGACAACGGCGGGAGCCGAAGCTGGAGCATGAAGACCCGCCTGAGAGGGCTCCGCTGGCGGCGGTAGCGGCAGCTGGGGCAAAGTCGACGCCTGGGCATCTGTCGGAAAGGGTCCTGGTAGCGGAGGAGGTGGTGGCTGGGGCCAGGACTGGTGTGTTCGATCGAATGGCGAAGGCGTCTGGGTTCTGTCCGCCGTGGGTCCCGCCGGCACTGGAGGAGGTAAGTTTTCTGGGTTGCTTTCCATCCTCTCCTCCGTCCGGACTTCTACCGTCTAGAGTTGACGGCTGAGGTCTTCGATCTCTCGTTTGAGTTCTTCATGAAGCGTCTGGTTGTCGACTTCAATGGCTTTCAGGATCTGGGCTAGCGTGACTTCGCCGGAGATGTTGCCGGAGTTGTTGCCAGAGCTTGACATGGCAGCGGACAGCGGTGGCTCTGATACCAAATTGGTATGAAACGGGTTGCTACGAAGGTTGTAGCCGTGCGCGGTGGGATTCGAAGGCTTCTTGTCTTTCCGTCCTCGCGCCGTTTTGATAAAATAAAGATAAAACGAATTCTAAACGTAATAATTCTTCTTATTTCTTCGTTGAATAAAACCCTAGCCATTGTGACATTATATAGCCAAACAATTACATCGGAATAGGAAAATACCTACTAGGACTCGACTACTGAATTGGAAAATACTACTAATAAAAATAGAAAATACTAGTAAAGGTAAATAGACTCCTAAATAAGACTCTAATACCTAACAAGTCAAGTTGTCAGCTAATACACGCAAGTATACTTTCTGAAAACTTCTTATGAACTAGTTAAATGAAACCCCAAATATCAGGCAAATTACTTTTTCTTAATCCGAAGATAAAGAGAGCCAAGTCTTAACAAACATTTGGTACACCAAAGAATAATCGAGCAAGCAAACTACACTTGAATTCTCTAAATGCGGATTGACTGACAACAAGACTGCGTATATTAGAGCATCCAAAGCCCAAACTAAAATTGGTACAGCAGAAAAGTCCACTGCATTTTACCTTAAATTGAGGTGTATCAGGTGTCCGTACAGGATAGAACTTGTAGAACTTAATCTCTTCATATGCCCTCCTAGTCTCCTCACTCACTTCTTGCAATTTCTTCTTCCTGGCTTGCCTGGCCTGCAAACAAAAAAAATTCAAAATTCATGCACTTCCCGACAGTAATGAGGCTAAGCTTCTCCAACACATACCTCTCTATTAACTTTTTTTGCTTCTCGAACTTTCTCTTCGACGAATTCCGATTGCAGAAAAGACCAGCTTAAACAACCATCACAAAAAAAACAACTATATGGCACAGTACCAAGCAAAATTTGTTATGGAAATCTAGTATCAAGCCTCACCTTGAAGGCATCCTTCTGATCTTTCGACAGAGCTTCATTCCTGATCAGTTCATCAGTGAATTCCTGAATAAAATTTCTGTCAGGACTAGAAAAGTAAGGAAATGTTTGAATTACTAGTGCATATTCCAATAAAGTAGGCCATACAAAACTATGGTTTCCCTCTACAAAAAAACTAAGTAATGAGAAAAAACATGGACAGCATTGTTCTTGCAAGGTGTGTGTTCAACAAACAATTGAGAGAGTAAGAACCTGCCTCAACTTCATCCACAACCTAATCGAACTCACAAAAGACCTGATTAGCATCATATATAAGCAGTCAGACGGGAATACATAACAGTGAATTTAATTAGATCAGTCCTATGATTCTAAAACAATGATCAACAAAGTTCAGCAAAGCAAAACACGTTACCGGCATTGGTTCTGCTGGGAATATTATCTCAACCTCAGTTTCTTGCTCAAACTTATCTTCCACCAAGGGATTGTAGAAATCTGCCAAAATATATACAAGAATAGAATTGTGAAAAAAGGGAAATCTTAATGGAAAAGAGGCTGCTTCAGAGAATTTAGGTTTTTAAAGACTCACAAGGCAAGCAGTAGTCAAACTTCTTCACTTGATCTATCTTCATATGCCTCAAAGCAACCCTTCACAAAATACCAAATTGAATAAGCATCTAAGAGAGGGCCACAAGAAATCATGAGCCTTCATTTATTTTGATAGCAAAAGCCTTCAAGAGAGAGAGACCTCCTCTGATTGCAGGTCAGAGTAAAAATTTGCGATTTCAATCTGCCCACTTGACTATCCCTGGAAAACATAATTTGCCAATGAAAATGAGAACATAGCAGAGCGAAGACAAAGAATCTTGGCTTTGAGAGTAGCAAAATTTCCCTTTAATAAAAATGAAAGAATGTAAAGATTTGAGTTTGATACCTTTTCTCCAGAGGTATATAAGGAGTCCAGTCCAGTCCATTTTCATTTGTTTCATTGGAACTATTTCCTCATTTTCTCTTTGAACCGACTTGATTCCAATCTTATCAGATGGCGGGAAAGGAGATACAACCTGCAAGATACAAGCATAGATCAGTAAATAGTTCATAAAATACCAAATTGAATAAGCATAAGATAATCTGTGAGATGAAAGGCATCAATGACCAATCCATTTGACTATTTTCCTTCATGGTATTTATATATACTCTTAAGCTAAAGAAGAACATAAAGTTAGAACGAGAATTAAGTCAATGCCATGACATAATACACACAGTCGGTTAAATATCTTTCAAGTCGCATAAGAACATTCCCATTCTACGTGGATGACCACCACAAAAAAATAGCAAAGCAAGAAGACATAATATCATAAAATCACAAAAGTGAAACATAAGCGCAATGCCAAAAGAACTTACGGCAACCACGGCAGGCACATAGAAAGGACCCATTTGAGCTGCAAAAACCAACAGACAGCATGAACATACAAGACAATATGCATGCAGCCCATAGATAAAGGGTTAAAATCAAAGAGCAAACAAAGGATTGACAAAGAACTCACATTCCGAACAACCAAAAAGATAAACCTTTTTCCCGTATAAGACTCCCCCCTCTTCAAAAGCAGCCTGGTCAAAATGAAAAAAAAACGTAATTTCTTAATCCAAAATAAACCGGTATGAACTCACTTCGAGATTGGAGAAGTTCCAGTTGAACCCGTAAAGTTTATCCAACAGATCCCACTGCAGCAAACAAAAGATGGAAAACCGCAGCAGCATCACTCTCCAGGACAAGTGGCGATAAAATCGAAACAAACCTCTGTCTCAACAGGAAAAGCCGACTTCCATAGATCCTCCTGCACATCACATTCCAAACCATCAACACACGAACAACGATAAGTCAAAAGCAAAAAAATAAACCATCATTGACCTTAAAACATACAAGTCAAAATCCTTTAAGAAACAGCTAGAAAAAGGCTTATACCAAATTGCGCTGGTCCTCCAAGTACTCAGGCTCGGCCGACTTCTGGGCCCGTTTATTATTCTTCTTCTTCTCCTTTACCTCTTCCTCCTTCTCTACTTCCCGAGAAGAAGAAGGCTCCGCTTCAGCCCGGGCCTCTGCTCTCTTCCTCTTAGCTCCTCCTCTCTTATTCATCATCGTTCTTAGCGGCATCAGCGCAAGGGTTGGGGTTTAAGGAAGAATTGGCGAGTGTTTCGGTAAAAATATGAGAACGTCGGAGAACCAAGAGTTAAGGTTTTTGTGATGTTTATGCCTAGCCGTTGCCCTTTCTTTATATAGGATCGAGATTTGTAACCCAACTAAATTGGAGATATGATAGGTTGCGTTCTATATACGCTAGACTTAAAAAAAATACGAATAGGATTGATCACTTATTAATTAAATAGTTGAATAGGATAAATAAATATAATAATTAAATCAAGACCCATTGTGATATATGTTTAACGAAATCATTTCCTAAACAAAATTATGTAATCAGGAAATAGTCCAAATTAAGGACAGGAAGCTATTATGTTATAGAATGTTAACCCTAATTAGGCAGCACTTAGACCAATATTATGCTGCTTTGTGGTTGGGAATATAAATAGAATGTTAACCATAATTGGGCAGAGCAAACTGTTATTATATATCGACGCTTTGGGCAGCATTAGATTGGGAAATTAGGTATCGTATAGTGATCCGGGCAGCACTTAGACCAACAGCTTTTGTTACCAACTTTCAAAAATTAACGAACCAAAAATTATGCTGCTGACATATTCAAAATGTAGAAATCGATGAATGATCACTGTACGATCTTTTTTTAGGATCTATGATCTAGAAATCGACGAATGATACGTAGAAGCAAAACAAGCCAGTAAAGCTTGCTGACATATTCAATATCTCAATAATATGTGTAATCATAAATAGGTTCTAGTTTCTTCAAAAATTGAAATCATAAATAATAATAAACAGGTCCCGTACGTAAAAATAGTTACATCGGTCTGGGGATTGAACCCGGACATTTACTTGGTGCATTATTACAACAAAAAATTAGATTATTAACCCGACCACCTTCGAATCGAATCGAACCAACAACTGCTACTCCTGCCCATAATTTCTGGGTGATGATGAAGATGGACTGTAGCTGTAATACACATAAGCCCCAACAGCAACAATAACCAGAACAGCAACACCAACGTTGACCAATCTCTGCCTGTGTTCGCCCATCTCCATTTCAAGCCTTCCCTTCAATGCCTCCTTAGCCGAAGCAGCCAATCCCTTTACTTCCTTTATCTTCCCACCAACTACCTCGTCCTTTCCGTAACGATTCGGCGCGTTCTTCTTCTTATCATCTTCCTCCTTAATCGTCCCCGAGTTCGATGAGTACTCCTTCCTTTTCTTGACACCTTCTGACGACGAAGATTCTTTCCTCTTCTTTCCAACCTCCTCCGCCTCCTTCCTTTTCGAGTCTTCCTTCTGCTTCACGAGACCATCCATGATCTTTGAAGACGAAGAACCAGGAGGAGGAGGAGGAGTTACTGGAAGCTTTGAAGTTGCTTGTTCTTCTTGACCCTTTTCAGGTTTCGTGTCCTTGAGTAGTTCCCTAAGGAACGGAGCTCTTGGGACGTCAGATTTCTTCGTTTCCTCCGGGGCCTTCCGCTCGTTCGCCTCAGTTGTGGTACTAGCGACGGCTTGAGTAATGGCAGCAGCTGGTGGCGCGGGGATAGCAGGTTTCGGAGTTGCAGCTGCAGATGCTTCTTGGTTACTGGGTTTCGTAGCTGTCTCTTGTGGTTCTAACTTGGAATTCTGCTTAGGGAGGACACTTGGAATCGGTGCTACGTTTGTTTTTGGAAGCGTAATTGTGAGGATCCCATCGTCGAATTTCGCGTGGATGTTGTTGAGTTGGCAGTTCTGAGGAACTGCAAATGTCTGGTTGAACCTGGCCCATTTGGTGCCTGCAATTTGCCTCTCCCCTGTAACTCTGATTATACGTGTGACGGGTACGTACGTGATCTTCATTTGCCCCTTCTTGAAATCTTCCAATATCAAGTTTCATGCAAAAGAGTTTGCGGGTCCAAATCTATTCATCTGGACTCCTTTAATTCGAATATATATAGAAAATGGAGAAAAATATTCATACCAGGAAGATGGATATGAAGAACATTTGCAGCATTTTCTTCCTTCCATTCAGATTTGGGCCTAATGTCCTCATACTGGACATTAGAAATTGGGGCGGTCGTCCATGCAGCCATTTCTCTTGTTTAATTATGATTCTCTTCCTGAAAGTTCTTAATCTCTAAAAAATAAGTTTTTATGATATACTTTTGGATGAAGTTGCAATGGATGATTGTGTATTTATATAGAAATGGAGACAATAATTTTGCAAATTAATTAAGTTGCCCCACTTTTTTGGTTTTCCTACCATTGAAACTATCCTTTCTCTATTAGAACAGTTTTTGTGCTGCTTAATTTTCCTGAAAAAGAATTATGATCGAAATTGCTTCCAATCTGGTAAGGAAAAGTGCAAGTTCCTTGTTTGCTTTGCACTCATTTGATGACCCAATTGCATTGACCTACCATAAATTTTATAAAAATCAAAATTTAAGTATTTGGGTGACTAATTGGAGATATTCCGAAGAAACATATGGGGCCAAGTCACCGTAATAGTCATTTATGCATGAGATTCGCAGACCTATTTGACTCTTGCAATAGCCAAAAAAGAAGAACATATACTTTTTCTTTGTTGATACAACCAATATTCGAGTACTCATTGGTCGACGAATTTAGGTTAGAAATGGATAGTATATTTGAATGATGGCAACAATATTCCAACAAATATTTAACATTTGAATGTAAGAATATTTTCCATAATTATGATATTAATGGGAAAAATCTCTTCATAATTATAGTCCATATATAGCTCAGACGACTCACTGATTCGTGTACAAAATCATACTCACATTAATAGCCGAAATCAGTGACAATATTACCTACGATCATAGGATTGTAATATTTTTCATTGATGATAATTACCTACGATCATGAGATTGTAATATTTTTCATTGATAATAATAAAATTTATAAATATAAGATAATTTCGAGGTCTCTAAGTCCATACATATATTCAGTATACCAATACCATTTTGGAGTGAGAGCGAGAATTTAGAAGAATCAAGAAAATTCGCTGGAGCTGGAAGTTGCCGGAAAACTCAACAATGGCAGGAAGTAGCTTGACCCTTTTTGCTTCCATTTTTACGTGTTCATGTTCTCTAGAACAATTGTGTAAAATTAATTTACACGGCACACCATCGTCATTAAAGTATTTCCCGATCCCGAAGAAGATCACCCAAGATGTGGAGATGAAGGAGAAGGAACCTTGCAAAATTCAGTCACGACGAAATTATTTAAAGCAAATTGGTTAAAACAAATGTTGTGTAAAAACTTAACCAGCTAATACTGATTAATGCTGATCATGTAAAATTGAAACAGCATCATCATCATCGCAAAAGGGTTACGATAAGGATTTTTTAATTTACTAACAAGGCTCGCCGTCTCAATTCGAAGCCGAATTCCTTCCTAATTCAAAAAAAATCACCAGATAGTGGAACCAAACTCTCAACGTAATCACAAGCTTCAAATATATCCAGGGCATGAATTTTTTTTTCTTAGGGGTTAGTGCATTGATCTATATCCAAGTAGAGTAGATCATACGACAACGTTCTCCTCCGGGTCTCATCGAATTTGTATCCATCCAGCAACACTCGAGTCCCTTGACAATAAGCTCTTCTGAGTCTCAGACTATGCTACAATCTGTTGGTCGTATATTGACACTAATAGCTAAATCAGTACCATTTGAATAAATAAAATTTGGACCGGTTATTTAGCGTGACCTAGGTACCCATACGGCTAGGAATTACACAAGAATCGGCGGTATTTTTGGTATTGACCCCCCTCCTACCTCCGGCTTCCCAACTCTCTTGATTTCTCATCACCGTCGGTTTCCCAACTCTCTCTTCTACGGTCACACCAATTTCAAAATTACCCATATGTAATCTGTGCTATTGCCAGTTTGTCATTTAACATTTTCTTATCCGTTTGGTGCTATTGAAGCTCCATGATAGAGCGTGTGAAATGCAGTTGATCAGTAGGGACAAGTTTATAGGCCAGCAGTCTCATTGTTGGCGACATATGCTAGGAATCATTTCATCAACTGATCAAAGTTGTCAAGATAAAAAGGCAGAGTTGGAACTGTTGAATAGATTGATAACTGACACAATGTACTTAGGTTTCCAAGCTGTAATTATGTATCTTAGCTGTCAACTAACCGTCGCTGAGTATAGGTTTGTTAGTCTAGAGTTAGAACCCGTCTAACATAGATGAAGCAAAAGCCGAGTTATCGCAGAGCCTTGAAAGATTCAGCGAAGACGAAGTTATTTGATAAATACTGTCTAATACTGCTCGTGTGAAATTGAAACTAGATCATCCACATAAAATGGGTTCCAGTAAGGATCTTGTCTATTGATGTCATCCCATTTATCGAGAGGTCACAATGGGGCAATTTACCCAAGGAAAAATTTGTAAAAGCCTTTCTTAATAATACACCCTCGAAGCCAAATTCCTTCCTAATTCAACAAAATATTACCTGGTGGAACCAAACTCTCAACGTGATCACAAGCTTCAATTATATGCAGTCCCTGAATTCTTCCTTTTTGAGGGGTTAGTGCAGGGATCTCTATCAAAGTGGAAGTCAGTAGATCATACGACCACGTTCTCTTATGAGTCTCGTCAGATTTGTAGCCATCCAATAGCACTCGATTCCCTTGCCAATAAGCTCTTATGAGTCTCGAAAATCTAACCAGTAAATCTGCGACAGCACACAGATCAGCCGTGTACACCTTCTGCATCAGAAAGTGAAAATAACAGAAGCTCCTCGTTGTGCACGCTCAGCACTAGATTGTAGAACTTGTCCCTCATACTAGCAGGAAGACTCACGATGTTACGAATTCAGTTTCTGCCGTGGCATCGTAGGAACGCACTAGTGAATAGCAAAATCCATTAAGCATGATAAGCGAGGATAGGCTGGACGTCATAAACCACTGATGAGGACTAATGCAACAATTTATCTTCCTCCAGCTGCCTCGTCTTAGAGAGAAGACATGCATAGACCTGCAGTCTCTCAAGATCCCGAACAACATGTAATCTTCCTGGATACCACTGCAGCACCCGAATGCTAGGGACATATCATTAGCGCCTTCAATGCTAGGACGCGGGATGCTTTTGAACTGCCTCTTTGTGGGATTCCATAATTTATATGGTCTCTTCTCACAGTCTCGTAGGGATTCCATGCAAACAAGGCCATTAGCGGAACCCACGAGCTCAAAATTATCCTTGACAGGTAAACCCCCAATGTGATGATCCAGGAGTTCAAGTACGGGGGCATGTGCAATTCCAGGGCTATTACTTGGTAATAACCAGCCGTTCCAAAAGCATCGGATGATGCATAACTGTTCAGCTTTAGACCTGTGATTGGAGATGAAGTTGGGACTTGAAATCAAGGAGCGGAAATCTTCGGAGACGACCTTAAACCGAAGCAGGGATCCCACCGGTAGTCGTAAGAGGATGGCTTCCTCCATCTCTTGGGGAAGAGCGCAATCAGTAACGGCGCTGGAGCCGCTCATTCTCAACGATCTTATTTGACCTAATGGAAGGGTGTCTTTTTTTTGTTGTTGGTCAAGACGAAGGGTTTCTTTTGAGTGGCATATTTTCTGCGCAGTCATGTTTGTGCATATTTTCTGCATCCAAATAACAAGGAATGAGGAAAAGGGAAAAAAGAGACGGAGCCAGTTAGAGAGAGAAGCCTAAATTAAGTAAACAAGCTTCTTAGACTTATTAAACGAATTTAACAAGCATCATCATCAATGTGTAATAGTGGCCACAAATCTAAATGACCTTGGGATCCAGTTGCAACTTTTTATGGACATAACAACATCTGTCCAATTTTAATTAAAACAAGAGTTGTCTGGTTTATAATGCATCTAGAACACCAGACGAGCACAATATAAACAGTTGGCTTTTAGAGAGATCTTTCACTTCAATTTTGCCAGTACTGGACTGCAGCCTGCATGTTGAATCACAAGGAATCACTTCACAAGATTGGTGGCCTCGAATGGGGGGGGAGAAGTTCACGGTTGTCACATCCGAACCATCAAATTACGGATGGGAAAGATGATACCTTGACGGGGCTACCAGTCCAGAATTCGACAGCAGAAGTAGTAGTACGACGATCAGAGGTAGGGCTCCCTAATGATCAGGAGTGTTCGGTTAATGTGGGTGGCATATGTTGTTCTAGACATCCTTAGTCCATGGTGTTTCTTTTTCTCTCTGTAGATTTGATTGTAAGTGTGGAAAAAGATGGGGAACCTGATGTGCTGCGTAAAGGTTGACCAATCTATGGTCGCTGGCGTTATCTGAGAGGGTTCGGTACTGTATCGATGCTATGACATTGACGAACACGTTATCCTGCAGAAAAAGGAGCACAGCAAATTTGCTCTGCTCCTTTTTCTGCAGGATAACGTCTTCGTCAATGTCATAGCATCGATACAGTACCGAACCCTCTCAGAGAATGCCAGGGACCGTAGATTGGTCAACCTTTACGCAGCACTTCAGGTTCCCCATCTTTTTCCACACTTACAATCAAATCTACAGAGAGAAAAAGAAACACCATGGACTAAGGATGTTTAGAACAACATATGCCACCCACATTAACCGATGCGAAAGGCCGACGTCGAAACCACGCAGCTATGGCCTCGAGGAGTCTGCACTGGATAGTCAACCAGAATCTCGTTTCCTCCGAACACTCCTGATCATTAGGGAGCCCTACCTCTGATCGTCGTACTACTACTTCTGCTGTCGAATTCTGGACTGGTAGTCCCGTCAAGGTATCATCTTTCCCATCCGTAATTTGATGGTTCGGACGTGACAACCGTGAGCTTCTCCCCCCCATTCGAGGCCACCAATCTTGTGAATGGATTCCTTGTGATTCAACATCCAGGCTGCAGTCAACTGTTTGAAGCATTATATTGTGAAAGATCTCTCTAAAAGCCAACTATTTATATTGTGCTCGTCTGGTGTTCTAGATGCATTATAAACCAGACAACTCTTGTTTTAATTAGAATTGGACACATGTTGTTGTGTCCATAAAAAGTTGCAACTGGATCGCAAGGTCATTTAGACGTGTTTGTGGCCACTATTACACATTGATGATGCTTGTTAAATTCGTTTAATAAGTCTAAGAAGCTTGTTTACTTAATTTAGGCTTCTCTCTCTAACTGTCTCCGTCTCTTTTTTTCCTCTTCCTCATTCCTTGTTAGTTGGATGCAGAAAATATGCACATAACCGAGGAGAAGTTCCAGACAATGCTTGTATGGTTGGGCTGGAATTCTTGATGGGTTACACTTTAATTAACTATAGCTATAATTAGTCGTCTTCTAATATCGACAAAAGTCACGACTTGTAATACACTAATTAACATATTGATTAAAATGTTCGACAGGGTTTTTTAATTGAAACCCTGTTATTTGAATATATTTTTAAAAAATAACCCTGAGTTATAATTGGGAATAAAATGAAAAATAATCAGAAAAATATAAAAAAACCTTTCTAGTAATATTTTTCTTATTGTTCTTCAATTTACAATTTAATAATACTAAGGGGCATTATTGTCTAAAATTTGTTCAAATAGTAGCTGACGAGGGAAAATTCGATCAGACATTTTTCAATCGCATGATAGTAATATACAAGTCAGTCAAACCAACGACTTTTACCTAGAATTGTTATAAGATTTTGAACTTTATTTTGAGGGTGTAAAATATGTCAACATTAGACTTTATTTATAGAGATTTGAAAAATATATATTTGTATATAAATTATTTTTATTTTTTATCATAGATAACTCTAATTTTTTTAACCACACAAATCATATCCGAAAAAATCTATTTGTACGAATAATATTATGCCAAGTGTAACTAAGCAGATAGTTTAGGAAACAAAAAAAACCCATGTAGCGGGGAGCCCTTGCGTGTCAGGCGAGGTGAAGCGCGTCCTCCCTGACACGCGAGGGCGCCTCGCCCCTTTTCTATTTTTTTCTGATTGGTGCATGTAGTACACACGCCGGGTCGAGGGCGGCAAAAGGCACCGATGCAGGTGGTCTTAGAAATATGCTGAAATGTATGCCAAAGTGGCTAATGACGTGTAAATTGCCATCGAAAAAGTTTATTATAGGTTATAATTGACCAATTTTATAAAAAAAATAGGGTATTATGCGAGCCAATTTTAGGTACAAGGTCCTAATTATTCATTATGTACAAGTAAAGAAGTTAAATGACATTTATTCTCTTTTTAAAATGAAAAATATAAAATAAATTCTAAATTGTTTTAATTTACTTCCAAATAAAAAAGTAGGAATTATCTTCCGTTACTTTTTCATAAAAAATTGTAATAAAAGTTAATTTCCCTATGAATTTTTTTGGTCATGAATTTCCCTATAAATGGCGTTTCTTCGATTAACATAGACACATTCAAAAAAGTCATCGGTATCTCCATTTTCAAAGATTGGGAGTTGGAAGGAGTGTATCTCTCAAGAACTGGGAGGGAGACATTGATTAAATCGGTTCTCTTATCTATGCCCACATATGGCATGAGATGTTTCAGGTTACCGGTGGATACTTGTGATAAGATTGAGAATAAATTATGAGCTTTTTACTGGGGAAAGCAAGGAGAGGCAACGTAAGATGCACTGGCGCAGCTGGATTAGGATGTGTCGGTCTAAGGTAGAAGGGGGGTTGGGCTTCAGGAGGCTTATTAGCTCAAATAGGGCGATGCTTGCCAAACAGGCTTGGCGATTGCTCTGTTCTCCTAACTCTTTGCCAGCAAAAGTTCTGAAAGCAAGGTACTTCCCTCGGGGTGACATGCTTACAGCAGATATAGGATATAGACCAAGCTACACCTGGAGAAGTATTCGTGAGCGGTTGGCTCTACTCGCCCCAAACCTTGAATGGAGGATTGGCAATGGTACTAAGGTGGGTATTTGGGATGACATGTGGCTTCCAAGCTCCGACAAGGGGTATCCACGGTATATTTATCCTAGGTCAGATTCATACCGTCATGTTTCTGAGTGTTTGGTGGATGGGACTAATGAGTGGGATATCAATCTATTGGAGTGTCTGTTCACGGAAGAGGATAGATAGCGGATAAGGGCAATTCAGGTAAGTTCTAGGCTCCCGAAAGACATTATTCGCTGGCGACATAACAAGGATGGTATTTACACGGTGCGGTCGGGCTACTTTATTGATCTTCAAGATTGGTGGGAAAATTTAGAGTTGCTTTAATCGAGACTCATGCGAGGGAGGTTTGGAAACGGGTTTGGAATCTCAACTACCATCCCCAAATTCGAACTTTTGTATGGCAGCTACTTGATGACAATCTTCCCCTCCGAGTCAACATTTCGAGGCGGGGGATTGAAATCGATGTGGGCTGCCCGCTTTGTGCGAATGAGGCTGAGTCGGGTTACCACCTATTCTTTGGGTGTTCGGTAGCTTGGCTTTTGTGGAGGAAGGCCGGAGTTGATCAGAGGGAATTCCAGGGTATGACACTTGTTCAAGGTTGCACAACTCTGTTTGCAAATGAGGGCGAAGTTGAAAGAGGTCGTAGGGCGGCATGGATGTGGGGTATTTGGAAAGTGCGTAATGAAATGGTATTCATGGATGTATCTTTTGTTGTTGCGCAAGGGGCTCTGGAGATGGTTCATCGGGTGTGGCTAGATTTTGTGTCGGCTAATAGTATATTTGCAGCCACATGAGTTAGGCCGACAGAATTATGGCGTCCTCCTGAAGCTGGATTGTTCAAAATTAATACGGATGCAGGGATCGCTCCCTCTGGCGCTGCTCAATTCGTGATGAGTTTGGTCACTTTGTTGCAGGTTTTGTTCACAGATACGAAGGCCCGGTCCACCCAAAGATGTTAGAAGCTCATGGGATGCTCATTGGCATTGAACTTGGCCTCGCTCTTGGTCACAGGTATGTTTGCTTGGAATCTGATTGCTTACCTTTGGTGCAGGCTTTGAACAGGCATGTGTCGCATAGAAGTGATTTGGATCTGCTTGTAGCGGATTTCAAGAATGCGGCATCGGGTTTCTTGGACTGTCGTTATGCTTTTGCTTGATGGGAAGGTAATAAAGCGGCTCATGCGCTTACCAAAATTATGCTGGCATGCGAGCTTCAATTTTATTTTTTTCCTCACCTCCATCGATTATTTCTGATATATTGATGGAGGATCAACGAAATGCTTCACACTGAGGGTGACTGAAGTCCTGTGGGGTGGGTTGGGGTTTCAGGTTGTGGATTACCGAGTGGATTTCTTTTAAGGGGTCTGGATGTAACATGGACAACATGTAGTTTTCACTCCCATTGCAGTGTATTGGCTAGAGTGATTTTCCACGTTGCGCTCTTTTCCTAATTCCAGTTTTTTTCCGGTAGGGGCGGATTTTTTAGAATATATTTTTACTGAGGCCGGCGGCTGCAACCTCTTGTTAAGAGGGGACAACTACGTGTTGAAGTGTAGTTTCTAGGTGGGTAGTGTCCTCGTGCTGTTGTGCATTTTGGACATTAGGACGAGTAGTTAGAGTAGTTTTTTGTGGTAGGGCCAGGTGGAGGATGGTGGGACTAAGTGGGTAGTACTCTTCTCGTGCTATTGTACTTTTGGAGCTTTAGGGCTCTCTCGACAGGTGTTTGTCTATGATCTCAATACTGTAACTTTGTGACTTTATGATAAATGGAATGGAATTTTTCCCCTAAAAAAAAATATCACCCTCATTTATTAAATTGTAAAAGCAAGTGATCAACATCAATGTGAAACTTCCACACAAAAAATGGGATAATGTCGAACTAGCAACTATTTGCAATGTTCTTACACCGGAATATGTAATCTGTAAGCTAAGATGGTATAAGTGCCTCAAAAATTGTGAACTACAAGATCCTCCGTAGGAGATGACATCGCTTGATTTCCACCCAAACAGATCGTATGGAATTCTAACCATGAACCAGAAGATGCATCAAAATAATGCCGATGCGTTCCCTGATTCGCCTGGCTGTGCGAACGAATCGAATTCGAACTTCCTCCAAAAAGATTCAACTCAAAGAACAATTTGATGAGCTTTGCCGTAATACCGGTTTATGAATGGAACATCCTGCAATCCCAAGTACCAGGCAAATTACTTTATCTCAATCAGAAGATAAAGAAAGCCAAGTCTACAGCCCACTTCATTTTACCTTATATTTAGAGATATCAGGAGTATCAGAAGTCTCTACAGGATAGAACTTGTAGACCTTAATTTCTTTATATGCCCTTCTTGTCTCCTCACTCATTTCTTGCAATGTCTTCTGCCTGGCTTCCTCGGCCTGCAAACAGTAAACATTGTTCAATGCAGCCTAATAACAAATTGCATGCACTTCCCGTCAGTAATGAGGCTAAGCTTCTCCAACTCATACCTCTCTATTAGCTTTTTTTGCTACTCGAACTTCCTCTTTGACGAATTCCTGAGATTTCAGGGGTGAAAAAAAACTAGTATGGCATAGTACCAAACAAATTTGTCAAATGGGTTATGGGGATCTAGAATCAAGCCTCACCATAAAGGCATCCTTCTGATCTTCCGACAGATCTTCGTCCTCGATCAGTCCATTAGTGAATTCCTGAAGATCGTTAACTTGGTTATTCAGATATCCCTTTTGATAGATCTTCCTCAAGGATAAAGACGTAGCAAGGCAAGACTAGAACAGATATTGCAGGATGACCCATTTTCCATAAAAACTTGTCGAGAATTTGCCGTAAAATTTATATTAGGACTAGGAAAATGTTTGAATTGCTACTGCATATTCCTATAAAGTAAGCCATACAACACTGTGGTTTCCCTCTACAAAACATAAGTAACAAGAAAAACATGAACTGCACTGTTCCTGCAAGGTTCAACAAGCAAATGAGAGAGTAAGAACCTACCTCAAGTTTATGCTCTTTCCAATCGAAGTCACAAACGACCTGACTCCATCAAATATAAGCAGTCAGACAGACGGGAATATATAACAGTGAATTTAATTAGAGCAGTCCTACTATGATTCTAAAACAGTGATCAACAAAGTTCAGCAAAATAAAACAAGTTGCATTTTCACATCCTTCCCATTTGTACGGTTTAACCTTACCGGCTTTGGTTCTGCTGGGAATACTATTTCAACCACAGTTTCTTGCTCACGGTCCAGCAAAGGATTGTAGAAATCTGCCAAAATATATTGTGAATCGAGGGAAATCTTAGTGGAAGGCCACGGAAAGGAAAGATTTAGACTTCAAAAATTCATGCATATTGCGACATTTCAACCAGAAGCATTGCTCATTTGTTTCCTGAAAAACAGAACCAAGAGAACTTGGCCAAAGTCCACAAGTAGATTCATCAGAATTACTTGCCAAGACCTACAAGTCATATCTTTTGTTTTCATTAAAATAGCCACCAAAGAAGAATGAGTTGCAAAAGAGGCTGCATCAGAGAATTTAGGTTTTCCAAGACTCACAAGGCAGGCAGTAGTCAAACTTCTTCACTCGATCTATCTTCATATGCCTCAAAGAAACCCTACACAAAATTCCAAATTGAATAAGCATCTAAGAGAGGGGCACAAGAAAGCATGATGTCTTGATTTTCAAGAGAGAGAGAGAGATACCTCCTCTGATTGCAGGTCAGAGTGAAAATTTGCGACTTCAATCTGTCCAATTGACTATCTCTGCAAAACATAATTTGGCAATGAAAATGAGAACATAGCAGAGCGAATACAAAGAATTTTAACTTTGAGAGTAGCGAAATTTTGGTTACATAAAAAATGAAAGAATAGAAAGAGTCGAGTTCGATACCTTTCCTCCGGAGGTATATAAGGAGTCCAGTCCATTTTCATTTGTTTCATTGGAACTATTTCCTCATTCTCACTCTGAACTGAAGTGATTCCAATCTTATCAGAAGGCGGGAAAGGAGATACAACCTGCAGAAGACAAGCATAAGATAATATGTGAGATGCACGGCATCCATGACCAATCCGATTGACTCTTTTCCTTCATGGTATTTATGTATACTCTTAAGCTCAAAAAGAACATAAAATTAGAATAAGAATTAAGTCAATGCCATGACATGATACACACTGTCGTCTGTCGATTAAATATCATTCAAGTCGCTTAAGAACATTCCCATTCTACGTGGATTACCACCACAAAAAAATAGCAAAGCAAGAAGAAAGAATATCATAAGATCACAAAAGTGAAGTCACTTATCCATTCGAAACACAACCGCAATGCAAAAGAACTTACAGCAACCACGGCAGGCACATAGACCAGTCTATTTTTGCCTTTGACAGGAACCATTGGAGCTGCAAAAACCAACAGACAGCATGAATATAAAACTGAGAAAGAAAATCGAGCAAAAGGATTTTGCTAATGATTAAGTTAAAAATCACTGATTAACTCACCTTCTGAACAACCAAAAAGATAAACCTTTTTCCCGTATAAGACTCCTCCCTCTTCAAAAGCAGCCTGGCCAAAACGAAAAACGTAACTTCAGCTACATTATGATGGGTGAGAAGATTTCTTATTCCAAAATAAACCATATAAACTCACTTCGAGATTGGAGAAGTTCCAGTTGAACTCGTAAACTTTATCCAACAGATCCCACTGCAGCAACAAACGCAGAAGCAGCATCACTCTCCAATACAGATGACAACCAACTACCGAGTGGCGATATAAAATCGAAACAGACCTCTGTCCCAACAGGAAAAGCCGATTTCCATAGATCCTCCTGCACATCAACACCCCGCCAAGTCGAAAGCAGAAATTAAACCATCATTGACCTTAAAACATACATGTCAAAATCCTTTAAGAAACAGCTAGAAAAAGGCTTATACCAAATTGCGCTGGTCCTCCAAGTACTCAGGCTCGGGCGAAGACTTCTTGGCCCGTTTATTATAATTCTTCTTCTTCTCCTCCACGCCTGCCTCCTCCTTTACCTCTTCCTCCTCCTTCTCTACTTCCCGAGAAGAAGAAGAAGGCTCCGCTTCGGCCCCGGCCTCTGCTCTCTTCCTCTTAGCTCCTCCTCTCTTATTCATCGTCCTTCTTAGCGGCATCAGCGCAAGGGTCAGGGTTTAAGGAAGAATTGGCGAGTGTTTCAGTAAAAATATGAGAACGTCGGAGAACCAAGGGTTGGGATTTTTGTTTGTGATGTGTATGCTTAGCACCTCCCTTCCTTATATATAGGATCGAGATTTCTAAACTAAATAGGAAGGGGATCATTGCTTGTGTTCTAAGCTAGGCTATATAAGAAGAAAAATAGCAAACCATAATATACCTTAAATACCTAAAATCAAAAGCCCAAATAAGACAAACGGTTCCAAAATAGTAAAGCGGCTAATAATAATAAAATATCTGAGCAGTATGAATAGCTTAGCAAGTGATGATATTAATAGTTCAGAAGCTGGATCACATGGAACCCGTACTAAGGTTGTTTAATCCGCCATTGTTTTAAGTGAAAGTATCTCTCTCTCTCTCTCTCTATCTCTCTCTAACTAAAAACTCTCTAAACCAAAAACATCTAACCGTCGCCGACAAACGCCTCGATCCGGGGGGCGACGGTAGCCTTCAATTAAAGGACGGAGCAATATAAACTAGGATCTCCACCAATTTGGTGGGCCCTCGCAGTGGAAGATTCGGGATCTTCACTTAAGACACCAGAAGTTTTAATTGGGCCGCCTGGAAATGAAGGATCGAAGACGGAATTAATGAAAATGGGCCTAACATTAGCACTTTAAGGAGATGTGTCAGGCCCAAAAACCAACATACCAGGTGAAAGGAGTGCACAATCCAACTCCCCAAAACATGTGGAGAGAAGATCTGGCTTTCACTCAGAATTCGGACCAAATCCAGATCGGGTTTGACTCTAAACCCGGCCTCTTTGATCACCGGTTTTTCCAGTTGGATTACTCTGGCGTGTAAAAATATTATATTTTTTGAAAAAATATATACACTTTAAACTATAAAAATTATTAAATTACGATTTTGGTGTTTATACATTATCATTTTCAGTAAAATTATATATTATTGTCAAATTTAAAAATGATAAACTAAGTTATTACTATTAGCAAAGATGCACGTGCCATGCGAGTGCCGTTCTGTTTCAAAACTCGTAAAACATATCATTTATTGATTTTATTTTTTAAGCTGTATATGAATAAGATGCTCTCTTATATATTTAATTCCGATATTTTTTTATTGAAGTCCCAACTTTATGAGCAACATCACCTCTCTTAACTAGCACCTAAGTGTTCTCGCTTGAAATACCTCTTGAAATGGCAACGTACAACTGCTCATGACTGAAGACGTACTCAGGCAGATGCTTTCTCTGGTGGGTTCAATAGCATCCTATGGATGAATACTCTCTTACCCGTAGAATTTACACTGAGAATTACTGCATCGATTTCAATAGGCGAAAAAGAAAAAATATATATGTGATGGCCTGAACTCACTTCCTTTCTCCTTCTCTGTGTCTTTGTGGGTCTCATCACTGTCTCCATCCGCAGGATCCACATCCACGACCATGATGGCAACGTCCTCGTCATCTGCCGGTCAGTGTGCTCCGCCGTCAAGCAACGCCAGCGTCTCGGGCGTGGACTTCGTCCTGCCGCTCATCGCCATGGTTGTCATTATGGCGGCAGTCTTCCTACTGGTCACATACTCGGAGCCTCCTCTCCCGCCACCTCATTCTCCTCAGCTGTCGGTGGTGACGCCAACGTTGGCGCCGTAGGTTTCAGCTGCCATCCTACTTCACCACATTCTCCAATCTGGACTCGCCTCCCCTCCCGTTTGACTATTCCTCTCCCGACGGGGCCATTGGCTTCCACGTGTACTCCCCTACGGGCTCGATGACTCCATCATCAAGACGATCCCTCTCTCCCTCTTCAATCCCTCTCCAACATCTGGCTCCGATCCCACGCCAATTGTCCCCTCCACCGCGTCAGAATATTCCTCCCCTTTCATCCCCGTCATGTCAGCCAGGATCCACCCACCCCTCGACAACGCTGTTCTCGTTTTCCTCCTCGACCAGGCCAACAACATCAAGATTTAACTAAAATTCGATTTGAAAAGTGTACCGGGTTTGACCAAAAATCTGCCAACCTTAAGAACCGCCCAAAAAATCGTTAGACTGGGTGGTTTGACCAAAATTTTACCTGTATTTTCTGGTTCGTAAGGTTGAACCAAAGAATCAGGATTGGTCTGATATTTTGACCCAAAAAAAAGACAAAAAAATCAACCAAACCCTAATAAGAAGAGAAAAATCATGTTTGGCCAGATATTTTTTTTATAGATATTTTTGTAAGGTTGAACCAAAAAATAAGGATTGGTCGGATATATTTTTAAATATATTTTGGACCACCGGTCGGACCGATCAAAATGTGACCCGGAGGCAACTATTTGCTATGTTCTTACACTTGAATCTGTAATGTTACAACTTAATCTGAAATAATGCCGATGCATTCTGTGATTCGCCTGATTGTCAGCACAAATCGAATTTGGACTTCCTCCAGAAAGATTCAACTCAAAGAACAATTCGATGAGCTTTTCCGTAATACCGGTTTATGAATAGAGCCTGCAATCAGACCAAGTCACGTTGCCAGATAGAGGTAAGTATACTTTCTGAAAACTTCTTATAAACTAGTTAAATGAAAGGCAAATTACTTTTATCTCAATCAGAAGAAAAAGAGAGCTCCAAGTCTAGCTGCACAGTTTGCAAACATTTGGTACACCAAAAAATAATCGAGCAAGCAAACTACTCTTGAATTCTCTCTCTAACTGTACATCTTCTTAGCTTCAATCAGAGCCAAAGATGCCAACTACGATTGTTGAAGAACATGAGAATATCCAGATGCACCCACCCGAAAACGTATGTATGCATGAACAAGAAAAGTCACACAAGGACAAAGTTAACAAAGACGTGGAATATTATATTCAACTACTGACGAACATCATCAGCAGACTCTTATATCCAAATGCACCACAGCCCAAACTAAAATTTGGTACAGCAGAAACGTTCACTTCATTTTTACCTTATATCGTGAGATATCAGGAGTATCAGGTGTCTGTACAGGGTAGAACTTGTACAACTTAATCTCTTCATATGCCCTCCTTGTCTCCTCACTCATTTCATCGGGCAAGGGATTGTAGAAATCTGCCAAAATATATTTACAAAAATAGAATTGTAAATAGAGGGAAATTTTAGAGGAAAAGAGGCAGAATTTAGGTTTTTCAAGACTCACGAGGCAGGCAGTAGTCAAACTTCTTCACTCGATCTATCTTCATATGCCTCAAAGCAACCCTGTACAAAATATCAAATTGAATAAGCATCTAAGAGAGGGGCACAAGAAATCATGCAAATAATAGTAGAAGCATCGAATGAGCCGGAGAGAGAGACCTCCTCTGATTACAGGTCAGAGTGAATATTTGTGACTTCAATCTGTCCACTTGACTATCCCTGCAAAACATAATTTGCCAATGAAATTGAGAACATAGCAGAGCGAATACAAAGAATCTTAACTTTGAGAGTCGCAAAATTTCGCTTACATAAAAAATGAAAGAATGGAGAGACTTGAGTTCGATACCTTTCCTCCAGAGGTATATAAGGAGTCCAGTCCATTTTCATTTGTTTCATTGGAACTATTTCTTCATTCTCTCTCTGAATCGATGTGATTCCAATCTTATCAGATGGCGGGAAAGGAGATACAGCCTGCGCGAGTCAAGCATAGATCAGTAAGAACATTCTCATTGACATGATACACAATGTCGGTTAAATATTGTTCGAGTCGCATAAGAACGTTCCCATTCGACGTGGATGGCCACTACACAAAAAAAAGCAAAGCAAGAAGATAGAACATCATTAAAATCGCAATAGTGAATTCACATGTTCATTCAACCGCAATGCCAAAAAGAACTTACAGCAACCACGGCAGGCACACTGATTACTCTATCTTTGTCTTTGAATGAGACAAATTGAGCTGCAAAAAACCAACAGACAGCATGAACATAGAACGAGAAAGAAAATCAAGCAAACAAAGGTGAAAATCAAAGAGTTGAACAAAAAACTCACGTTCTGAACAACCAAAAAGATAAAACCTTTTTCCGGTATAGGACTCCCCCCTCTTCAAAAGCAGCCTGGCCAAAACAAAAAACGTAACTTGGGTTAGTTACTTGACTTGAGAAGGCTACATTATGATCGGTGACGTGTGAACTCACTTCGAGATTGGAGAAGTTCCAGTTGAACTCGTAAACTTTATCCAACAGATCCCACTGCAGCAAGAAACGACGCAGCAGCAGCAGCATCACATAACCAATACAGATGACAGGAAACACGAGTGGCGATAAAATCCGAACAGACCTCTGTCCCAACAGGAAAAGCCGACTTCCATAGATCCTCCTGCGCATCACATTCCGAACCATCAACACACAAACACCGACAAGTCGAAAGCAGAAAATAAACCATCATTGACCTTAAAACCTACAAGTCAAAATCCTTAAAGAAACCTAACCAATTAAGCTAGAAAAAGGCTTGTACCAAATTGCGCTGGTCCTCCAAGTACTCAGGCTCGGCTTGGCCCGTTTATTATTCTTCTTCTTCTCCTCCTTTACCTCTTCCTCCTTCTTCTCTACTTCCTCAGAAGAAGGCGGCTCCGCTTCGACCCCGGCCTCTGCTCCCTGGCCTCTCTTCCTCTTATTAGCTCCGCCTCTCTTATTCATCCTTCTTAGCGGCATGAGCGGAAGAACTGGCGAGTGTTTCGGTAAAAATATGAGAATGTCGGAGAACGAAGGGTTTGGGTTTTTGTGATTTTTATGCTTAGCACCTCCCTTCCTTATATATAGGAATAGGATCGAGATTTCTAAGCCCAACTAAATAGGAGATCATTGCTTGTGTTCTAAGCTAGGCTATAAAAGAAAAATTGCTTGTGTTCTAAGCTAGGCTATGTAAGAAAAATAGCAAATCATAATATACCTTAAATACCTAAAATCAAAAGTCCAAATAGAACAAACTCTTCCAAAATAGTTATAATTTTAGGGGCGTCGTCCCTCCCTTAGACATAAATATCCAATTAAGTTTCCCGCGCCATAACAACGTTGAACTTTAAAAATTTGGAAGTTCTGAGTTGAAATTCATGCAAAAAATGCGACAGCTAACTAGAATATTTCTTCATCTCGTACAATTTTCAATCCGATCTTTCGCTTACATGTAAAAATACAGCTGCGGCCTTGTAATGATGCTAAAGCACATGACTAAGATTTTCCGGTAAAAAAAAAACTAGATACAATCATGATATAAATAGGGAGAGCATCACAATAGAGAAAACAAAATTTTCATAAGGATGATCATGAACCATGGAGCAACTTGCATAAGGAAAAAGTGGTAAAAACTTCACTAATTACATAATTGCAGCAGTTATTTTTAGATTGCTATTACAATACAGGCTTATTGTGGAAATATAAAGTTTACCATCTTTCCCTTGTTCATAGAAAGTTTAGCATGATTTTCTGCTTAAAAGAACTTTTGTTCCACGCTGTCTCGATGCTTCATCTTCAGTCTTATGATCATGTCATGTGGAAGAACTATTATGTTTTATTGTAATAGGGTTTGATTGTTTCTGTTCTTAGTTTAAGCTCAGCTTGTGGTTTAGTTGGTTAGCTTGATCCAATTTTGGATATCTATATGTATGCAAGAATAGACCAACGTCTGATTCATTTCAGAAAATGTTTAATGGATGAAGTGGTTTAGTAACCACTCTCTTGTTCTCTCACGATTTCTTTCCCCCTCAATTCTCTCTTGCTAACTATTTTACCTGTTACAGTTAATATTAGAGCACTTTCCCGTTGCTTGGATATGGAGAACGACATAACGAAGGAATAAAATTTTGTTCTGAAAAATAATCAGAAATATATTAAAAAAATTCAGCTCCCTTTCCCGTATTATTTTTCTTATTTTTTTTGAACAAATAAAATTTTAATTATTCAAAAATAAATTGCCAGGATAGTAAGTAATGAAACTTACTATTGTTACACCATTTTGTGCTCTAGAGCACAATTCGCCTAAATAAAAAAATAGATTATTCTATCTAATCGGTATCGCTAATTAGATAGGTATTATCTCGGGTCAGTTAATATCCCTTTTTTCAATTCGGTCGCCTCTCGGGTTACTCCATAATGATAGTCTCCACTTCTCCGTATTCGACTCCTAAGCTTCTTGCCCTTCTATAGGCACACGTTGGCTGTCTGAAGGGCCCCGTCTCGGCCCGGTTCCATTCCAGGCAAAAAACCACCGCCTTGTCCAAAACCAAGCGGTATATCGCCCCTGGTTTCCTCGGACAGCTGGCAGCCGGGCCCACTCACGTTAATGAGTGACCCGAAGTGACCTGTCACTTCCGTCCTGGTCAATGGTCATTTCTTCTCTCCTTTTTCCTTTCTCACCATTTTTTGCACTCCAAGCTTTCTTTCCCCAAAAACTCCATGGATGCCTCGACTTGCTGTAGCTCCAATATGTTGAGTGTATAAATTTCCACATCTATGTCCACCTTCAAAGTCTCATCAATTCTAGATAGAGAATTGCTACAGATTAGGAACCTAGCCACATCTATGCTCTCCTTGGTTACAGTATTATTTTTCTTCTTGTTCTTCAATTTTCAATTTAATGATATTTAGGAATATTGTTGTCTAAATTCTAAAATATGTTTAACTAATAGGGTGTCAACTCGTGAAAACTTACAAGATAATAATATGCAAGTCAGACAAACTTACGATTCTTACCTTTAATCGTCATAAGATTAATTTGTTCAACTTGACTCATAAAAACTACCTAAGAGGGAGGACAACCATTAAGTACAGATAATTTCAAATTCAACTTTGCATCATCTCCGTATAGGGTATGTGTATTAGGAGTTCTTCTAGCAAGTCGTTGATTCTTCCTCGGTGATCGTCATCAGTGTCAATTTTTATTACAAATTGGGTAATAATGTTGTTATATATTCTCCTACACAGAAATTCTCTAGGTGGGATAGGTTTAGAATTTGTTCATGAATAATTTTTGAAATATAAAATTGATTAATAAGAAATAATCATTGTTCTTGCCGACTGAAATAACTACTAAACTGATATTTAGTAAGTATGAATATATTTTCAGTGAGTCTTAGCCAGAACTTGTAACATGCCATACAAAAATATGTCGAAAGTATCTGGACCTGAATTTTAAGCTATATTTTATTTGTATAGATCAAATGAGGATCTGGGTCTTGATCCTAGTCTACCGGAGAGACAAATCCATTTATATGCCCTCTTTTTAAAATTGATCCAGATCCGTCATAGGTCAACTATTCTTGAATCCACCATATCTAAATTCAAATAGATTCAAAGAATCCGTTTTTTCATATATAGGTAATATTTTCCTACTGATTTTTCTGAACAAATACATCAACTATGCTTTTCTCTAGTCACAAATTCTTAAAAAGTCAAACGTATGTCAACTTTAACTTCTTATTTTCTATAAATTAACAATTTAATCAATAAGACATGTAAAATAACCATCATCATTTTTCAATTTGTGGATCCTGCAAAACGAGATAATAATTTTTTAATATAAATAAATTGTTACACCAATAATTGTGTTGGTTTAAATTCTGGACTTCTGCGGAGATCGCATTTCCTTGATGCATTATTACAACATCCAATTCGATTATTAACCCGACCACCTTCGAATCAAATCAACAACTATTACTCCTGCCTATAATTTCCGGGTGATGATGAAGATGGCCCGTAGCTGTAGTACAAGTAAGCCCCAACAGCAGCAATAACCAGAACAGCGACACCAACGTTGACCAACCTCTGCCTGTCTTCGCCCCTCTCCATTGCAAGCCTTCCCTTCACTGCCTCCTTGGCCGAAGCAGCCATTCTCTTCACTTCCTTTATCTTCTCACCAACTACCTCATCCTTGTCGTAACGATTCGGCCCGTTCTTCTTCTTATCATCTCCCTCCCGCTCCTTCCTTTTCTTAACACCTTCTGATGATGAAGATTCTTTCATTTTCTTTCTAATCTCTTCCGCTTCCTTTCTTTCCGCGTCTTCCTTCTGCTTCACGAGACCATCTGTTACCTTCGAAGGCGAAGAACTAGAAGGAGGAGGAGGAGGAGGAGGTACTGGAAGCCTTGAAGTTGCTTGTTCTGCTTGACCAGGTTTCGTGTCCTTGAGTACTTCCCCAAGGGACGGAGCTCTTGGGACGTCAGGTTTCTTTGTTTCCTCCGCGCCCTTTCGCTCGTTCGCCTCAGTTGTGGTTCTAGCTACGTCTTGAGTAATGGCAGCAGCTGGTGGCGCGGGGATAGCAGGTTTCGGAGTTGCAGGAGCACCTGCACTTGCAGCTGCAGATGCTTCCTGGCTGCTGGGTTTCGTAGCGGCCGCTTGTGGTTCTAACTTGGAGTTCTGCTTAGGGAGGACACTTGGAATCGCTGCTACATTCGACTTCGGAAGCGTAATTGTGAGGATCCCATCTACGAATTTCGCGTGGATGTTGTTGACTTCGCAGTTCTGAGGAACTGCAAATGTTTGGTTGAACCTGGCCCATTTGGTGCCTGCAATTTGCCTCTCCCCTGTAACTCTGATTATACGCGTGGAGTGTACGTACGTGATCTTAATTTGCTCCTTCTTGAAATCTTCCAATAACAAGTTTCATGCAAAAGAATTCGCGGGTTCAAATCTATTCATCTCGATTCCATTAATCAAATATATATAAAACATATGAGAAAAATATTCATACCAAGAAGATGGATTTGAAGAACATTTGCAGCATTTTCTTCCTTCCATTCAGATTTGGGCCTGAGGTCCTCATACTGGACATTAGAAACCGGGGCGGTCGTCCTTGCAGCCATTTCTCTTATTTAATTATGATTCTCTTCCTTACAGTTCTTAATCTCTATAATTTATGTTTTTATGATACTTTTGGATGAAGTTCTAATGATTGATTGTGTATTTATATAGCAAGGGAGGCAAAAAAAATCAAATTAAGTTAAGTTGCCCACTTTTAAGGTTTTCCTACCATTGAAACTATCCTTTCTCTATTGGAAGAGTTTTTGTTTTGCTTGATTTGTCTGAAAAAGAAAAGCTCATGATCAAAATTGCTTGCAAGGAAAAGTGCAAGTTCTTTGTTTGGCCTGCACTCATTTGATGACCCAATTGTACAACCACTCCCATAAATTATATAAAAATGGGAAATTTATGTATTTGAGTGACCAATTGTTGGAGATATTCCGAAGAAACATATAGGGGCAAGTCACCGGAATGTTCAAGGCTTAGGTAGTTCATTTATGCATGAGATTGACGGACCTTTTTGACTCTTGCAAAGCCAAATTTAAGTTCGAAACAGTTAATATATTTAAAAATTAACAAAATTATTCAAACAAATATTTAATAATCTTACTTCTCGGTTTCTTGAATATTTAACATTCGAATGGTGCCGTGCCTTAACATCTAGGACTATATGTGAATTTGGCATTAAGAGAAAAGGGATTCTCGAGACATGATCCTCTGTCTTTCTTCGTGTGTAAGATAAGAATGACAAATTGGTGTATCTGAGGTGGCGATAAATATAGACTCGGAGATCGATATTCTAAAGGTTTATTATAAATAATAGCATGTGCTAAAAAATTTAGGAGAGCATATTAAAATTTTTTACATAAGAATCTTTTACAATGGAAAAAGTATCTGTTCTGAAAATAATTTGATGTACATTAAGTTTTTCTGAATACAAGAATATTAATTTGGAAGTGGCCTTAAATTTGTAAACGTGATTTATTAGACATTTTTTACTATTGTTTTTATTTGTATAATATTGAGTCGACCAAAGGAATGGCCAGAATTAGCTACTTGGGCTAACACGACCCAGGCCACATGCTAGCCCAAGTTGAGCCCATTTTTCTTTAGCCCGCCAGCTAAATAAAATCTGTTTTTGAGTTTCTTCGAGTATTCCGATATTATATGTTCCAAGTATTCCGATATTATAAAACCACATCAAAGATATCCGGTCTGAAATTACGTGTTTGGTATATATATATTTTTTGGATATGCTTATAGAAACAGAATATGAGAGAATTAGACTAAATAATCTATTTTCATATTTTTTTTAGTTTCATAATATTAGTACATTCGGTCATAAATATCTTTATAGAAAAATAAAAAATAAATGATAAATATAAAAAATGGAAAGAGATATAATAAAAAGGGAAGAGATATAATGCAAAAGGAAATACATTGATTACAACGCTAAGGTCAATATAAAGTGTGATAATAAATGTGTCATATGACAAATGAAAATTGGTGGGACAGGATATAAGACTTAGACAAATTTAATATTTTGTACAAGCTTTATTACACCAAACATAGTCTAGAAAAAATATATTATTCAGTCATGTCGAGTTCGTCTAAACAAATGCACACAAATTATAGACAAAATAACAAGAATAGATTGTGGACTTGGATTTTCGAAAATAAGAAGAAAAGCATTTTAAGATATGATTAAAGAATTATAAAAGAAAATCCAAAGACACATTGAGATGGTGATATTAGTTAGGATAAGTATGAGATAAATTAAGAAAAATGGAAAGTATGTTCCAATTATTGTAATACCATAAAGGGATCATTCATGCACATGGTCATATTAATTTAATAAAATCCCTATCATATATAATTCCATTTCAACTTGAACATCTAGCAATTATTGGCAACAAATCAGCCACCATAACTATAATATATGATAATGCAGTGTCGTTGCTGATAGAGATAAATTATTTAGATTTCATACTACTTAAAGAGGCGCCCCTAATTCGGAAATCTTGTAACAAACTTCCTAGTTATTATTAGCTAATAAGAAGCATCTTGCTCTAAAATTGGCAAGAAATAATTTTATGCCTGGTCACCCAGTATAGTAACTTTTTAATCTTATCTAAATAACCCTGTATTGGATGGCAGTGTCCCTCTATAAATTAATGCCAATTTTTTCCTCCAAATCCAATTCACCACAAATCCAAATTAACACGGAGAAGAAAACCCATTGAGAGCCAGGCAAGTCCAAGTTCATCTAATCCTTTATTCTTCTTTGTTCACTGGTTTTAGGATTTTAGTGGCAATATCAAACGATTTAAAAAGACAAAAATTCATGTTATGCATAGAATTATTATATTTTTTATATCATATATTATCAAAACATCTACTTGGACGAATAAATAAAGTATGAGTTAGATAGAACTTTTGAAGGGTAAAAAAATTCTCCCAAAAAATATTTTACACGTTCAAACATTTGATCTCGAGATCTTTTAGTTCAGTTAGAACAAATCACTTGTCAATTAGATTAAAAAATTTTTTTGGGAAGATCCATCCAATTATTATGTCAACGTATGACACCATGACAGTATCAAATTTAATTATATATTTATCGTCTTCGTCAATATTCTTGTTATGTTCCTTCTTTGACACTAACATTAATATCATGCTAATCAATCCATTTCTCTCAATCTTGGTCTCACCGAGCATTAATTACTCACGTGATCAAGTTTGTCACATAATTTGATTTCTTCCCGTTGGGGGTTTCGATAATTAATGATAACCCTAAAAAATAACGGATGAAATTTTTCGTTGAGACAATCATAAACGTTGTTGCACTTGCCCCCAAAAAACAATAATTATAAAATTTGTGTCACGTTTTTTGCTCTGGGTGCCTCTATAAAAGTTTATTCCAATCTCAAACTCTTTACTGACATAAGGATTTGTTTTGAATTCTAATAAAGTTAGACCTCTATTTATATTGAATAGAGTAATGGTTATCTTCTATATATATATATATATATATATATATATATATATATATATATATAAACTTATGCCTAGATATTATGTGTAATTGAGAGGTTAGAGAGATTTCTTCACGGAATTATTCTGCCTTGTACTGGTAATAGTTGTATGTCTTATGTATGTTATGTGCTCTCGTTTCGATTCAATTTCCCGACAATTGAACACTAACAAAATTCGTTCTCCTTAATCTTTAGGGTTTTATATACGGAGAACTATAATGGCGAGAAATTTGATCCCCTTGGTGGGGTTAATTTTTCTTTGTTTCTGGTCGTCGTCAATGGCGGAAGCTGTAGATTCAGGCAAATACGTGATCTACAAGGATCCCAAGCAGCCGGTGGAAGCTAGGGTAAAGGACTTGTTGAGAAGGATGACACTTGAAGAAAAGATTGGCCAGATGGTTCAGCTTGATCGGGAAAATATCACTATTGATATCATGAGGAAGTACAAAATTGGTATGTTCTAATTATTCAATCCTTCCATTCGAATTCAATTTTTTCCGATCTGGGCTAGCCGAGTTTATCAAAAGTATTGGTGCAGATTCAAATTCCGTCAACGCATTCAGTAACAAGATTTGAAACACCAAACCGGGGTCAAATTTGGATTTTGACCTTAATACATCACATATTCAATTACTCTTTAAAATCTTCATTTAAACGATAGTTAGTTAAATTTTGAATTTAATTTAATTTAATTGGTTACAAATTGATAGGGAGCCTATTGAGTGGAGGAGGAAGTGTGCCAGCTGCGCGGGCGACTCCAAAGCAATGGGTTGATATGGTAAATCGCTTCCAAAGGGGCTCTCTCACCACCCGTCTTGGGATCCCAATGATTTATGGGATTGATGCTGTTCATGGCCACAACAATGTCTACAATGCCACTATTTTCCCTCACAATATTGGCCTTGGAGTCACCAGGAAAGTATACTATGTCACAGTCCTCTATTGCACAGATTAATCTTTTTTTGTATCAAGTATAAATTAAAATTCTAAACTCGAGCATGGTCGAGTTTAGCCACCAAGTTTGGTATGGATTGGCTAGTGATTGTGGAATTGTGGGATCTTAATTGTACCTCATCTACATATTTCACTATAGTTATTAATAAAATTGACATTCACAAAAAAATTAAAAGCTATAGGTTTTTTATATCATATGGTAATCAACTCATTCGGCTGACTTGAGCCGTATATAATTTTTTAAAGATGAGAACTCTCCCTTTAAAAAAGGCTATAAGTTGTCATTGTCACCTTGAGTTAATTTTATTTTTGTGGTTGACGACCATGGTATATACTGATAATTACAGGGATCCCAATCTTTTGAAGAGAATTGGAGCAGCTACCGCCACCGAAGTTAGAGCTACCGGGATCCAATATGCTTTTGCTCCTTGCATTGCGGTAATAATTAATAGCAAATTAACATATATCCGATCAATTAAACTTCCAAAATTATTAATTTTCTCCACTGACCAAAAATAGAAGATGCGTGTACGGAGTGTAATTAACCAGATTTGTATCGTTGGGTTAAATGGGCTGGGCTTGCAGGTTTGCAGAGACCCAAGATGGGGAAGGTGCTATGAGAGCTACAGCGAGGACCCAAAGATAGTGCAAAAGATGACTGAAATTATCTCTGGATTGCAAGGCGATGTGCCTCCAAATTTTAAAAGTGGATATCCTCATGTCGCTGGCAAGTAAGGATCCAATTGCATAATATACAAATTTATGGCATTTTTTGCTTAGTATTACTCTTTCTGATCTCCCATAGGAGTCGATATAATATTATAATATTCGTATCAAACATACCATTTGAAAAATGGGTCATACTCGTAAAGCCTAACAATACGATACATTGATATTTCTTTTTTTTTAAGTGGGGCTAAGGTCCCTATATAAAAATTATAATAATTACATCCTAATTAACGTAGAATCCTTTCTTTCGAGGTTGCGACAGCCAGCCTCAGTAAAACACGCCCTTCAAAAAAAATCTTTTAGCATCATGTTTGTATGAATTTAATTTTGTCTCAAGTGTTATAGACCGAATTACCTAATATATTTTTATTAAAATCAGCATCTTCTCGTACCATGTTAAAATTTTCGTATATATCAAGTCCACCGCTCTCACGACTAGAGATGTTATAATCTCAACCGAGGAATTGTTGTTTAGGGAGAAAGTGGCAGCCTGTGCGAAGCACTTCGTGGGAGACGGAGGCACGGTGAAGGGGATCAACGAGAACAACACAATTGTAACAAAGAAACAGCTGTTTGGCATCCACATGCCTGCTTATTACAATTCCATCGACAAGGGTGTCGCCACCGTTATGGTCTCCTACTCGAGCATCAACGGGGTCAAGATGCACGCCAACAAGAAGTTGATCATGGGTTTCCTCAAGAAGAAGCTCAACTTCAAGGTGAGCTTAGGGTCGAAACCACGTGGTATCCCGACAATTACAGTAGAAGTATTCAATAATTTGGCATAGTGATTTTTGTTAATCATTTTTTTTAAAATTTTATCATATGATCAGGGCTTCGTTATCTCGGATTGGCAAGGAATTGATAGAATCACCTACCCACCACATGCCAACTACTCCTACTCCATTATGAAAGGAGTTTCAGCTGGCATCGACATGGTAAGTAAGACGAAATAGATTCTTGTTTTAGGAATTTGTGTCCCTAATTATAGAGGACATTATTGTTAACTGGCTTGCTTTATAGAGCAAGAAATTTTCTGCATTTGAAAAAAATATTAATTTTCTACCAGGCCAGTTAGTCAAGGATCGAGTCGGTTAAGACATTTGAATAGTAGTCAATCTCTCGAGACAAGTGTTTTATTTAATTATTGACCAAAGAGGTGATGTATATATGTGCAGGTGATGGTTCCTTCCGACTATTCAGAATTCATCAATGGGTTGACTCATTTGGTCAAGGAGAAGGCCATTCCGATAAAGCGTATAAATGATGCCGTGAGGAGAATCCTACGGGTGAAGTTCGCGATGGGCCTCTTTGAGAACCCACTTTCGAATTACAGTTTAGCTTCCAAGGTTGGATGCAAGGTGAGAGATATAATTAAATCCTTAATACATCCACTTATTTATCCTAAGACAAAATTCTAAGATAATTAATAATTGGCGTCTAATTTATTTTACGATGATGTCTCAGCAATGTGTGATTCATACTCGAACATTATCGGACTAACAAAATTGAGATGTGTATAACAGGAACATAGGGAGCTGGCGAGAGAAGCGGTGAGGAAATCGCTCGTGTTATTGAAGAATGGGAAAAAGGGGGAGAAGCCTGTATTGCCTCTTCCAAAGAAAGCAAGGAAGATACTTGTTGCTGGAGCACACGCCAACAACTTGGGCCTTCAATGTGGTGGTTGGACCATCGCATGGCAGGGCCTTAATACCACCAACCTCACTTCAGGTAAACTATACCAATCCCATCCAATACAATTGCTATTGAAACTCCATATTCATAATCAAATATTATCGGATGACAGATTTTTTGTTGGTTTGTTAGTTGGTTATTGGTATACTAATATTAAAAGAGTTTTCTCAAAGAGTATTTAGGTTAATGATGTACGACAAAATATTCTTCATCATATGCTCTCTTTTCTTTTGAACTGAAAATTGATATGCAAAGTCGAGCACGGTCTCGTCTTATATAGAGATAGATCTTAATTATTTTTTTATTCATAAAACTCGAATTATAGATATTCTTTAGAAAATCTAAGTATCCTGTGATTGTCGGGGTTGAACCCATATATTACCTATTCCAAGAAATATATAGATTACGAAGTGAAAATTAAGAATTGTGCTATAGAATCAATCAAGTTTGAACCTAATTTAAACAAAAAAGTACTAAATATACCAAAAATGTTTATATGATGAAGCTGAATTGTTTCTTTGACATGCATGCAGGAACCACCATCTTGAAAGCCATAAAGAACACAGTCGACCCAACCACCGAGATAGTGTACAAAAAGAAACCACACCTCGAGTTCTTGATCTCCAACAAGTTCTCCTACGCCATCGTGGTGGTGGGCGAGCAGCCCTACGCCGAGACAGCCGGTGACAACCTCAACCTAACCCTACCGCATCCAGGCCCCGAGACGATCACCAACGTGTGCGAACACGTAAAATGCGTCGTGATCGTTGTCTCCGGGAGGCCACTGGTGATCCAACCCTACTTGTCGTCCATGGACGCCCTCGTCGCGGCCTGGCTCCCGGGGAGCGAGGGCCAGGGCGTGGCGGATGTGTTGTTCGGCGACTATGGCTTCACTGGGAAGTTGGCTCGTACATGGTTCAAGACGGTTGACCAGCTTCCGATGAATGTTGGAGACAAGCACTATGATCCTCTCTTCCCATTTGGGTTTGGACTTGAGACGAAACCAGTAATTGCTTAGAAAGTTATATGTAACGCAATACAAAATTATTTCCTTTTGTTTAAGGATGATGTTTTATTTTTATGAGTGAAAATACAATACAATCCCATTGGGGACCATTTTACAAGGACGATTTCGTATGGTTAAGATATTACGGTTTTTTTAATAGATTAATATTATATATTTCAAAATTTACAAAAAATAGTACAATAAAATACTATACTACTTGAAAAATATATTGCTAATTTCTTAATCTTAAGGTTGAAATCGAACCATCTTCTCGGGAAGTGAAGACGGATAGTATGAGAAAGAAACTATAGAAAGACATTATAATACGGTTTGCTATAGAAGGATCATTATAATATTATTTTTTTTGTTGTGGAGGTAATAATAATCTTTGAATTAAGTGAATAGGAATTATTGCGCCTAGCTCCAAGTACTATAATCCAAAAATTGGTCTTAATGTGTGTATATAGCTATTTAGGTTTACGTCCCCTAATTATTAATTAAGAAACTTGATGTCTTTATTAAGAGTCGAGATGTGTCTCGAATTTAAAATCTCATTAAAAAAATGAATCGATCTTATTTCGGGGCGGGGTTTTTTTATTAGGATTTTTTGGCTTATTTTTTGGGATAATTATCCTAAGGTCCCTGGTATTTGAGAAAATTTCTTTTTTAGTTTTTACTATTTTTAAAAATCTTTCTCGGTCTTTCTAGTTTGACATAATAGTACTTTTTAGTCCCTGACGAATACACTGCTGACGTCATAAAAAGTGTCAAAAAAAGATTGTGTTGACCACTGACGTAAGCCCTAGGAGCGCCATTCTCGTTAAACTATTTCTGAACTAACGAAATATAAATTTGTTAGCGTTTGAAACAACTCATTTAATTGAATATGCCGTCGCAGAAGTCAAACTCTCATCTCACCTTTGGAAGAAATATTTAGTTTATGAATTGGAAATAAGAATTGTACTATAGAATCGAGTTCAAACTTTTTAAAAAATAATAAATATACCAAAAATGTTATTATGATGAAGGTACAATATTTCCTTCACATGCATGCAGGAACCACCATCTTGAAAGCCACGAAGTACTCAGTCGACCCAAGCACCAAGATACCGTACAAAAATAAACCACGCCTCAAGTTCTTCATCATGGTGGTCGGCGAGCAACCCAACGACGAGACGGCCGGCGACAACCTGAACCTCACCCTACCTCGTCCAGGCCCCTAGACGATCACCAACGTGTATGAACACATGAAATGCATAGTGAAAGTGGGCATCCAACCCTGTTTGAGTTCCATGGACGCCTTCGTGGCGGCCTGGCTCACGGGGAGCGAGGACCAAGGCGTGGCGGATGCCTTATTTGGCAACTATGGCTTCACCGGGAAGTTGGCTCGTACATGATTCAAGACGGTCGACCAGCTTCCCATGAATATTGCGGACAAGCACTATGATCCTCTCTTCCCATTTGGATTTGGTCTTGAGACGAAAACATTTATAGCTTAGAAGTGAGACGTAACGCAATACCAAATTCTCCTTTAGTATAATCATGATGTTTGCTTTTTTATGAGTAATAATACAATACAATCCCATTCGGGAAAATTTTACAATAATCATTTTACAAATATGATCTGATATGGACATATTTCGCTGGTCGTTACTGTAGAAGGATTGTCATAAATTTATTTGTTTGGTTGTGGAGGTGATAATCTTTGAATTAAGTGACTAGGATTTATTGCGCCAGCTCTAACTGCTATAACCCAAAAATTGGTCTTAATGTGTGTATACAACAGCTATCTAGGTTTATGCCCCCTTATTATTAATTAAGAAACTTGATCGTCTTTATTAAGAGTCGTGACGTGTCTCTAACCTAAAATTTTATTAAGAAAATTTAAATCTCATACTATTAACCACGACTCCCAATACTTCGTCCATATTTTGGGCTGCAAAAGTACCATTTTGTATTTGGGCCATTTTGTAATATCAGTGTAATACTCGGAATATGTCAAAAAGGTTTGACATGTTATGAAAGGTTTTTGTGATTTTATTGTATTAACTATATCAATAAGATGTACATTCTTTTTTTGTAAATATCTGGAGAAAATTCTAAGTAATTTCAAGATGGATGACCTCTTTGAAAGTTTCCCAGAGAGTATGTGATTGATGACAAAATACTCGAAAAAATGCTCACGTCGGTCTGTAAAAATAATCAATCGAATTATGAGGCGTTACAAGTGGTATCAAAATAGGATCTCTTCTAATACAGTTTGGTTTGGGAACTAACTATGGTGAAGGTGGTAGGTATATAACGCCCTTAAACGATTATCCGAATCACAAGACGTTACCAATAAAAAAAAGAGATGTAAAGTATGATTTAAGATTTTCGTTTCAAGAACATATAAAGAAACAAACCATTACTATTACTCCACTAGAATTCTTTTCACCAGATGACCATTTATTATTCAACAGAAAAACATAAACTGCTAAATTCCACACATCACATTTTTATCGCTCCTGGTGCCCATCCGTACATAAAATCACTTGGAGGAGAATTAGCTTGGAAGTTTGTGAAATAAATTCCATTATCCCTAACAGCCCAAATGCAATCATGCCAATCCCGATCTAGCTTGCACCTCTCTGCAAAAAATGGAGACATTATCCAAAACACATTAAACGAGATATGGACGGTGTTGTTTGGTGCCACTTCGCACTGGTATGGGCTCGTCTTTTGAATTGTGCTTCTCTTTGTGTAGTAAAAAATGTAGGGGTGACTCCAGAAGATCTGCTGATTGCCAAGGTTGATTTCGTCTGTGTAGCAGTGAGCAGACAAGGTTGCGGGAGGTTCTCTCAGAAGGTTTTCTATGTGGATATGCCATTGATGATAGTGTTGCGATTCGGTGAAGGAAAAAAGTGTTGGAGATGACCAACATGAGGAGTGATCCTTCATTTAGGGCAATGTCATGATGCTAGACTTCATTGTTTTGTTTATGGTAATGGTAGTTTGGATATAGTTGGTGTTGTTGTCACGGCTTAGCTCGGGGTGAGCGAGGGTCGGGGCATGGAGGATGCGCTATTCGATGACTATGGCTTAACCGGGAAGTTGGCTCATATCTGGTTCAAGACGATCAACCAACTTCTGATGAATGTTGGAGACAAGCACTAGGGTGAGTATCAAACAGATCAAAATTACCGAACTGTAAAGCAATACAAACCGAAACCAAAAACAAAAAAACAAAATGATTGTATGAACGGTTTTGGAATGAAACTTCACACCAGAACTGCACATGCAATTACATGGTCGATGTCAATTTTTATAAAACTGCAATAATATAAAAGATTCTCTAATATTAAAGTATGCATAGGTCATTTTCAACTAAAATATCTAACCCACATCCTATCCCCTAGAAGATAAAAATAAGAGAAAATTACTTTCAAGTTCCTCGGGTTTGCTTAAATATATTCAAAAGTTCCCCTGTTTGTAAAATACACGCCGACGTTCCTCTAGTTTTCTTTTATTATACTTTCAGGTCCCAAGCGTACGTTAACAGCTCTTTTTTATTTTTATCAATAAAATGACCAAAATACCCTTAGCACAAAAAATAAAAAAACTGACATCATCGAAGTCTTCTTCCTCCGTTCCTCCTTCCTCTGGGTTTAAATCTAAAACCACCTTCCTCCCTTAATTTTATTTCTGGGTTTAAATCTAAATCAATTTCTGGGTTTTTTAAGAAGCTTGGACAGTTGCTCCCTAAATTCCCCCACCTCTTCCCCTTCTCCGACGCCGTATTCGAGTCAATGGGAAAAGCCTTGGCTAGGGTTTGGAGAGGGGGAGAGAGAGAGAGTTGTGGAATAAGAGGGAGGTGAGGAGAGGAGATGAAGAAGCAAGCATTCGAGGAGAAGCACAGACTCTCCGTGGACTCCGAGACCCATCGGATGGAGCCGTAGAGTTGATCGGTGTTGAATCCTTCCTCCTCCTCGAGAATGAGAGCGATCTATATGATAGTCTCCGTGCGCTCGGTAACCTCAGAGTCTGAGATGTCGACTAGGGGAGAGAGAGAGGCGGAGGACGACATCGTTGAAATCATAGATAGAATTAGTAAAATCCAGATCTCCTACCTCTTGCCCAAAGCCAGAAATCAAATTGAACGAAGAGGGGAGACCATCGAACGACGAACCTGGACCACCTTCGGTTGATGAGAGAGAAGGGCCCTCGGGATCTTGCCGTCGATGGATCTGGATGGGGACCAAAACCTAGCCATCGAAGCTCCGCCCATGTGCAATTCCTGTGCATCGCAATGCCTTGTACTCTGGCGGGCCTACTCGCTAGTCCCGATAGTCACCGAGAATTCGTAGCCCCTTCAACCTCCCCGCGGATTCAGTCTGATTTAGGGTTTATCTTGCGATAGAATTCGGTCTCGGGTTCAATTTATGGATGGATTCTAACTATCGTCTTCCGTTGTTGATAATGTTTAGATTGGAGGTTGAAGAAGAGATGATGTTAGCATTTTTTATTTTTGTTCAAGGGGTATTTTCATCTTTTCACTGACAAAAAAAGAAAAAAACTTATTGAGGGACCTCAAAATATAATAAAAGTAAACCAGAGGTATATCGGCGTGTATTTTACAAACAGGAGAACTTTTGAGTATATTTAAGTAAATTCGAAAGACTTGAGAGTAATTTTCCCTAAAAATAAAGAATCTTGAAATCAAGTGTCTACAATTATCTAAGCATTCATGGTTGTATTTTTATATAAAGTTTATATTTGATATCTTTGTTCCCTTGCATATTGGTTACTTTTTGAGAATATTGGTTATGAATTAATTATTCGATTAATTAAGTGGATGTATATTATTCCCATAACCTCCAAGTTAGGTGGCACTTTCACCACCATTTTTCATGATCACCATTTCCCCCTTTAATTAGTATATTTTCTCCATTATGTATATTAATAGATTAGTGAGTAGTTAATGTATTGACTATAAATAGAAGTTATATCAAATGTATGTGACTTGATGATGATTAATGAGAAGTTGCTACCATTCTTTCAATTCTCTCCGTCCTCTCATTCTCTACTCTTATTCTCCAAATTCATTGTGATTATAGTAGAGATATTTTATAACACTACTCATTTTCTTTGAATATTAATTTTTACTAACCGAGATTACATACTCTTAAATTTTTCCAGAATCAACTATGAGCTTTTAGAGACCCATACACGACATCCTAATTAAAAATAGGAGTAGATGCAATAGGTACATTTTGCACTTGTCCCAAAATACAAAAAAAAATAAAGAAATATTCGGAGAATTCTTCAAATCAAAAAATTTTCTTGGTAACAACAGTCATATTACCAAAGGGCTTGTAGCCCAACGGTACAAAGCGTTGTAAATACCTAAGAGGTACAATGTTCAAATCTTGACAATATTATGGTGTAATAATTTACCTTCAAAAAACAATAGTCATATTTAGTGGTGCATTTATTAGTAATTTATAATAGGGTAAATTACCTAAAGTCCCTGATTTATAGTTTTATTACTCGTAAGTCCCTGGCTTTCAGAAATAATGTATGAGGTCCCTACTTTTTAAGAAAATATTGGTCTGAGGTCCCTAGTCACCGGATTGGAGATTTTCTCCGGAGATTTTTAAGAAGATCGATTTGGTGACTAGAGATCTTAGACCAATATTTTCTTAAAAAGCAGGGACCTCATACACTATTTTCGAAAGCTAGGGACCTGCGAATAATAAAATTATAAACCAGGAACCTGAGAGTAATTTGTCCTTTATAATATGACAAAAGGATAGATTTAGAATTGCCTAATAAGGTAACCACGTGTGTATAAGGAATATGGTAAATAAGGTAACCGCGTAGTGTACAAGGAAAGAAGAAGAATTGCCTAATAAGATAACCACGTAGTATTGCATTTGTCATACATGGTAAATGGACGTCACCATAGATTGGATCAAAAAAATGGACGTTACCATAGAAGACGAATTGCCTAACAAGGTAACCACTTAAATTTTATAAATTCTCTCCAATAAATAGGTGTACAACACTAGAAAGAATTTTTTTTTCTATAGTTACCTTTTAAAAATCTTAAACGATTCAAACCTGAAATAGACGACACATTTGCTAAACACACATATAAAAACACAACAACAGCAACTACATCTAAATTACCATTACAAAAAAGAAACCAGAGAAGTATCATGGACATTGCAGAACTCCTCATGCTCGTCATCTCCCTCTCAACACTTCATTCCTTTGCCCAATCCGCAGCCTCTTACTATGAATGGCATATCCACATCGAAAACCTACTGAGAGACCCTCCCGCGACCTTGTCTGCTCACTGCCACACAGACGACATCGACCTTGGCCAGCAGCAGATCTTCTGGGGTCACCCCTATATTTTTTACTACATTAGGGGAGAATCGAAACCAAAGCCGAGCGGCCCGAGCCCATACCAGTGCAAAGTGGCGCCAAACGACACCGTCCATATCTCGTTCAAAGCATTTTCGATAACTTCTCCATTTTTTACAGAGAGGTGCGACCTGGGGGCGGTCTGGAATGACTGCATCTGGGCTGTTAGAGATGATGGGATTTATATCTCGAATTTCCAATCTAATCCTCCTGGTAGTGATTTTGTGTCCGGATGGGAACAAGGAGCTGGAGAAATGTGATGTGTGGAATTTAGTAGTTTGTATTTTGCTACTGAATAAAGAAATGATCATCAGGCGAAAAGAATTCTAGTGGAGTAACAGTGATGGTTTATTTCATGATTTGTCTAGTTTATACGGCACTCTCTCTTTTTGTCGTAAAAAATTAATATTGAAAGTTAAACATTGCTGAATTCTTGGGGTTTTTTTTCTTTTGCAAGATTTGAACTAATAAAATATGATGTAGACGTTCTTAAATGATTAGTCGAATCAACGTTACCTATAAAAAAAAGAGATGTAGAGTTTGATTTAAGTTTTTTGTTTCAAGAAACAAACAATTACTATACTCCACTATAATTCTTCTCACCAGATGACCATTTATTTATTCAACAGAAAAAACATAAACTGCTAAATTCCACACATCACATTTTTCCGGTGCCCATCCGGGGTATGGATTGGGTACGAAATGTCCAGATTTCGAACCGTTCGGAATAAAGACACGCGGGAGCTTTTTTGCAAAAATGCTAAAATACGGGAACCAAAATATAAAAAAACTACGCGCAAACACAGACCTGAAATAAGTGCCATTATGACATAACTGCACATGCCAGTATCACTTAACACAGCATGCCAGTATCACATAACTGCACATGACATTAGAATTTTTTTGTAAAAATGCTAAAATACTGGGACCAAAATGAAAAAAGTTACGCGTGTCAGTATCATAAATGGGACATGTTGCTGTCACAAAAATACATGTCAATATCACATAACTGCGCATGCCAGTATCACATAACTGCACTTGCAAGCACGGTTCCCTCTTACTCCAAACCGTTCGGAATGATTTCTTCACTCTGCACCCAATCCAAACCCGCCCATCCGTATATAAAATCACACGAGGAGGAGTAGCTTGGAAGTTCGTGAAATAAAGTCCATCATTCCTAACAGTTCAAATGCAGCCATTCCAATCTTGCCCTAGCTTGCACCTCTGCAAAAAATGTAGACCTTATCCAAAACGCATCAAAAGAGATATGGACGGTATTATTTGGTGCCACTTTGAACTGGTATGGGCTCGTCTTTTGAATTGTGCCTCTCTTTGTGTAGTCAAAAAATGTAGGGGTGACCCCAGAAGATCTGTTGGTTGCCAAGGTTGATTTCGTCTGTGTAGCAGTGAGCAGACAAGGTTGCGGGAGGGTCTCTCAGAAGGTTTTCGATGTGGATATGCCATTGATGGTAGTGTTGCGATTCGGTGAAGGAAAGAAGTGTTGAGAGGGAGATGACCAACATGAGGAGTGATGCTCCATTTAGGGCAATGTTCATGATGCTAAACTTCATTGTTTTGTTTATGGTAAGGGTAGTTTGGATGTAGCTGCTGTTGTTGTCGTGTCTTCATTTGACCATATATATAGGGATTGGATTCAGTGAGGACTACATAAAAGTCGTCTTCATAGAGGAGACGATTTTTAGACTATAGAATTCGATTTTTGAAACTTATTTTCAGATCTGAAGATCATTATCATTCGAGGGCACAAATGTATTTTTACCCAAAAAGACTTAGCTAGAGATTCAAAAAAAACCCTCATTTTTGCCCCATCCTTTTTTGTAATTGCAAAAAAAAATTTTACGGAAAACCCTACCCTCCTCTCTGCCGCTGGGAAAACAATCGTGACAAGAGATTCTGTGAAAAAGATTATCTTTTTTTAGTGGGTTTTATCTTATGTTAGGTTTCCATGAATATGTTGTATTGGTTCTTTTTTTCCTCTTCGATTTGAGTCAGATTTTCTATTTATATTAGGCTTCCATGAATATGGTGAATTGGGTTCTTGTTTTCCTCTCCGGTTTGGTTCAGATTGCTATGGAGGGTTTAACATGAATTTTGATTCAAGGGTTTTAGTCTGGTTGTGTCTTTTCTTGCATCTTCATGTGCATCCATTACTGGAACGTGTCTTGAATTGATCCGAGTTAGGCGTCTCCCATTTTGCTTCTCCTTTTGGCTCCGTCACTTTGGATGTCGTTCTACATGCAAAGAATCTCACTTTGTTTGTTACATTCATAGGAGATGTGAAGCAGAAGAATCTCTTGTCATATTGGTATATTTGTTAAGCGATATTGGTTGTGCTATAAGGTAAATCTGGTACACATATTTTTTGTGATTGGTATGTGACTGTATTATAATTGGTATGCATTTATAATCAAATTGGTATGTATATGCAATAATATTAGTATGCATTGTATATTTGTTCAGAAAATTAGAGAATAAGGAGATCAATATCAGAGTAGAAGAAAACCAACATCATAGAAGAATGATACCAATATCCGAGTACAAGGATACCAATATTAGAGAAAAAAAATTAAATATCAGAGTATAAAGACACCAATATTAGAGTAGAAGAAAACTAATATCATAGAAGTAGTAAACAAATATCAGAGTAGAAGAACACCAATATCAGAGTCAAAGAAAACCAATATCATAAAAGAAGAAAATCAATATCTGAGAAGAAGAAACTCAATATCCAAGTACAAGGATACTAATATTTCCATAATTGTATTTCCATAAATTGTATTATTTTTCATAATTATCTTTCCATGAATTGTATTATTTTCTGACTTTTTTGTGTGTTACTGATAGTGTTGTTACTTGATTTAGGATAATTGGATAGTATTTATTTCTTTTTTAATTATTTTTATAACTATATTTTCTAATTTATAATTTTTTTGTTAATAGTAGTGTACCAATATTGTCCCTAATATCATTCAATCCCCTTCCATACCCATCAGAGAGGACTAGCCTAGTTCTCGCTGAATTTGAGCCCATATATATATGTGTAAGTTTTTGTCATGGTTAGTTAATATGTTTAATTATACCACCTTGTAGTCGAACAGCATGACCACAAACTATTGTTCAAATCAAATGAGACTTTTAAAAGATGACAAATCTCATCCAATCTATGGAGAAAGAATATTTCAAAATACATGTGGGTTTTAAGTGTTGTACCCCTATTTATTGGTCAATGAGAATAATTCAATTGGTCAACTAACATGTGAGGATTTTTTTTGATAAGTAAAGTTGTATTAAACCTACCAAAGGTAATTACAGAGTAATTATATCAGAGTGTACAATGGGTACAAAACCCAGCGCCTAAAGTACTAGATAGACATATATCTAAGCAAAAATAAAGATAAGCACTATCTAACACAAGTTCTACATATGAGGATCCTTTTGACTGTATATTCCTTGAGACCAAATTTGATCCTGGAGGCCCACTCCAGCACAGTGCTGGAGAATTTTTATTGAAGGACACGCGGAGACTTTTTTACAAAAATGCGGAAATATGGGGGGGCAAAATGAAAAAAGTCTACAACTATTGAATCGTAACTGGGTAAACCATTGAATCGTAACTGAGTAAACCATTGAATCGTAACTGGAAAACTGGGACGGTCCCGATTTATCCGGGACAGGATAAAAGAGACCATTGAATCATAACTAGGTAGACCATTAAATCATAACTAAATAAATCATTGGATCGTTCAGGACGGTCCTAATTAGATTTGGCCTTCAAGAACCAAATCCGCTCCCATATTCCTTACCCTCTTTAATAGGATAGATTTTATAATATTTAAGTGGTTACCTTATTAGGCAATTCTTCTTCGGTGTTAAAACGTACATTTACCATGTGTGAACAAGTCAAGTCAACCTAGTCCACCACCTCGAACTATGCACCATCCAATGAAATTAAGCCACCTCACCAATTTTTGTCATATTATAAATTACTAACAAATGCACCACTAAATATAACTGCTGTTACGACGAAAAAATTACAATGATTCGACTTACCAATTTTTTTATTTTACTAAGTCACAATATTAGTGTCATGACATGAAATCAGGTTGGTGATAAACACTAGATTTATAATATTTTTTATATTAAATATAGATCTAGCAAGCATCATATATATACGAATAAGTTATATCATGAACCTTTAACTTTTTCATATATCATTAATTTTATCTTGGAATTCCAAAACATATTTATACGCCATAACTTTAAACATAATTCAATCATGACAATTTAACAAATACTATACCTTTCCATCTTGAAAGCCATAAAGCACGCAGTCGACCCAACCACTAGGATAGTGTACAAAAAGAAACCACACCCCGAGTTCTTGATCTCCAGCTAGTTCTCCTACGCCATCGTGGTGGTTTGCGAGCAATCAGACACCGAGACAGCCGACGACAACCTGAACCTAACCCTACCGCATCCAGGTCCCGAGACGATTTCCAAGGTGTGTGAACACGTGAAATGTGTAGTGATCGTTGTCTCAGGGCGACCACGGATTATCCAACCCTACTTGTCGTCCATGGACACCCTCGTCGCAGCTTAGCTCGGGGTGCGCGAGGGTCGAGGCATGGAGGATGCCCTATTCGGTGACTATGGCTTCACCGGGAAGTTGGCTCGACGATCAACCAGCTTTTGATGAATTTGGCGACAAGCACTTGGGTGAGTATCAAACCGACCAAAATTACCGAACTGCAAAACAACACAAACCGAAATTTAAAAAAAAAAACTGATCGCACGAGCGGTTTTGTGATGTGACTTCACACCAGAACTCCACATGCAATTACATGATCGATGTCAATTTTCATAAAATTGCATGACTGTGAAATGCAACACATAATATAAAACGATTCTCGAACATTAAAGTATACATAGGTCACTGTCAACTAAAATATCTACCCCACATCCTATCCCCGAGAAGATAAAAATAAGGAATCTTGAATATCAAGTATCTACAATTATCTAAGCATTCATGGTTGTATTTGCATATAAAGTTTAAGTTTGAGATCTTTGTTCCCTTGCATATTGGTTACTTTTTTAGAATAGGTGTACAAGGTAGAAATTTTGCAACCGTCGAACTGATAAAATCGCTCGACTAAAATTTTAGCTGTGACACCTTGAAACCGACAATTTCAAGTAAAATAATAATATCGACAATTTCAATTTCTATAAAAAACTATGTTGGTATCGATTTCATTTAGTCAACCAAAACTACAACTCACCCCTTACAAGCACTACGATTCTCTCTTCCCATTTGTGTTTGGTCTTGAGACGAAACCAATAATAGCTTAGGAAGTGATATGTAAAGCAATACAAAATTCTCCTTTCGTTTAATGATGATGTTTGATTTTTTAGAAGTGATAATACAATACTATCCCGGGAAAATTTTACAATCGTCCTTATAAATTTCACGAATTACCAGATTGCAAATTATTTTTATGATGTAATCCTTATCTCTTGTTTGGTATTGGCAACAAGGGATCAATATAGTGAAAAGAAAATAAACAGATAGAAATTAATTTAATTTTTTGTTTCAAAAATGATCAATAGACAAACAAACAAGTACTTAGATCAACTAATAAAGATGTGTTCTATTTTAATCTGAAAACTCTGAGTTTAAATACTTAACACATTAATATTAGATACTTGTTACCGAGCTCGATAATCAGTCAGTTATTTGAATATCGGTCAGTATAAACCAAACGAATCAAGAAACATACCATTACTATTACTCCTCTATAATTCTTTTCACCAGATGACCATTTATCTATTTAACAGAAAAACATAAACTGCTAAATTCCACACATCACATTTTTATCGCTCCTGGTGCCCATCCTTACATAAAATCACTACGAGGAGGATTAGCTTGTAAGTTCGTGAAATAAATTCCATCATCCCTAACAGTCCCAAATGCAGTCATTCCAATCTTGCCCTAGCTTGCATCTCTCTGCAATAAATGTAGACCTTATCCAAAACGCATCAAAAGAGATATGGATGGTATTGTTTGGTGCCACTTTGCACTGGTATGGGCTCGTCTTTTGAATTGTGCCTCTCTTTGTGTAGTCAAAAATGTAGGGGTGATCCCAGAAGATCTGTTGGTTGCCAAGGTCGATCTCGTCTGTGTAGCAGTGAGCAGACAAGGTCGCGGGAGGGTCTCTCAGTAGGTTTTCGATGTGGATTATGCCATTGATGGTAGTGTTGAGGGAGACGACGAGCATGAGGAGTGATCTTCCATTTAGGGCAATGTTCATGATGCTAGACTTCAGTATTTTGTATTTGTGATGGTAGTTTGGTGTGATTGTTGTTGTAGAAGTGAATAAATAATAACGAAAGAAACAAAAAGATCTCTGTTTTGGTGTCTTCATTTGACCATATATTTATATGCAAGTTTGTGTCATGGTTAATTAATGTGTTTTTTGTGAGACCATCTAGTATCCTGATACTTATTGAGTTAACTGATCCATGTTCGAGTTGAATTAGACTGTTGAAATGGGATAAGACTATCCAAATAAATAACGCTACGGCTTTCTCAAGGACTCAAACTTGAGATCTACTGGTTAAAGCTAGAACAAGTTACTCTCCAGATGAGTTGATTTTGTTGGTTGGTTAATTATGTTTCCCTAATTAGGTGTATCAGATTGTGATTTTTTTCCAAAGGGGATTGTGGTGTTGAATCCATCAAATTGGTTACATATCTGATTAGAGATTTGTTTCATTTCCCTTGAAAAAATAGATTTGTTTCAAGGCTAACCAACAGTCTAGAAGACAATTAGTTTGCTGATTAAGCATGTTTCCCTATTCTGGTATATAATTAATGTTGAATTTGATACTGAATCCATAAAACTGAAAGCATGTCACCTTAGAGATGTGTGAGGCTAAACCAACAGATTAGGAGTGATACGCTTCCCTTTTATGGGATGATATTTCACTAATCCAGATTAATTAATGTGTTTTTTATATTGCATTGTATACTTATACTCACTGAGTCGACTAATACAGCTTCGGACTGGTAAGACCTTTGAAAGATGGCAATGTTTCAAACTACGTTTATGTCCCTTCCGAGGGTGGCCATAGGTCAGTTCTAACCGCCCAACTAGCGATTCTCATAACTCGAATCAAATCTGTGGTCATGGTACAAAGAACCTTCAATAAATATCCTAGTTACTTTTCAGTGTTTTAGAGTACGTTTGGTACTTTTTCTGGAAAGACTTAGAGAAAAAGCACGTAACAGTACTGTACATAACTATTTTTTCTAGTTATTTTTTCTAGTCTTTGATAACTTCAATACATAATTAAACATCTAGTATAACTTTATTTTTTTAATAAAGATCATTTTAGCCCTTATACTTATAAAAAAGAGCAATTAGAACTTCATACTTAAAACTGGTACGAATAACATCCCGTGCTTTGCTAAATGGGTCAATTAGAACCTCAAGCCAATTTTTTTGTGACAAATGACATGTCACCAAACACGTGGCACACACGTCAGCATGAACTTCTAATATTAAATAATTTAAACCATCTAAGAACAACATTTTCAACTTCCAACCCTAGTCATTTAAACATCACAAATAACACACGTAACCAAACCCTCCTCGATTGACGAAATTAATGTTGTTAATCCTCCCTCGGTACATCAGTTTCCGTCCAACCTCGACCACCCCGAAGACACGTAATTTCCCAAGTTCATGACCGAGTCCCTCTGAAGCCCCAGTAGAGTTTCTGGAGGTCCTTACCACCTCGACTTTGAGGTCGCAGAATGTAGAATTGTTCTTGAGCATGACACGCTCGAAAGGTTAGATTTTCTGTTCATGGGTACCCATTAGGGCAATTGAGCAATAAAGGTTTATTGACTTGCCTTGTGTTATGTCTGGTTCCGGAAATTGACCGGAGTAGCCGATGGTCGAGAATAGAGATCCTGTCGTTCGGTTTGGTACAGTAGCTACGAAGCGATAATAATTGGGGCGTGTATGAGGGTTAGCATGCTTGGGGTTTTTTCCTACTTGTGGATCATCGTAGTTGCTCCCTTTTCGACTACGGATTCTTGGATCATAATATATTCCGAGGTTTACTTTTATGGAATAAATTATGTTCCAAAAAAATGAGTGAGTGGGTATGCAAGAATAGTTTCCGTCTCAAATGTCGGAAATTGACAAAATGCATGAGCCGATAGGTATCGATGAGTGGCAATGTATGATTGGTTTTAGATTTTTACATGATCGTTACTCGGAGGAGTTGGAAAATACAAAACAGAATGAGTTGTTTGGTTCTAGTGTGACTATTCTATTACGGATGTATGGCTATGGTTGGGGCCAGGTGTTGCAATTTTAGCAGTACGAACTTCCAAGGTCGAAGCACCGGAAGTTTAAAATTTTTTCCAACACCGAACTTCAGATATGGCTGTATAACATAAACTCTGCGTTAACAAAATGGTTAGAGAGTTCTTACAAATTTCTGTAGATCAAAGCTCTTCGTGGATCGAATCCTCTTCGTTGATCGAATCCTCTACTATGATATCCACGTAGCCCTAGTCTACGAACTCTAGACAGTTGAAATCTTCGGAGAACTTGCTAGGATAATTATCACCGAAGATTAAACTAGAGAAATATATGTGGTGAGAATTCTCTAAGAATTCTCTTCTCTACAATTCTTTCTGTATTGGTATTTTGGTGTGTCTAATGACTTAACCAACACACCTATTTATAGTAAAGGAAATGGTAAGGGTAGTAGGTGGAAATTGTTTCTAGCCTCACAATGAGGATAATTAATTAATCCCAAATGGGATTATTGGTGGCAGCCACCAACACCTTCCACTCACCCTTTTAAAATTAATTCAGGGACTAAAATATAATTTTTGGAAAAACCAAAAAATTACATAAACATCCGAGGACTAAAATATAATTTTAACAATAGTTCAAGGACCAAACGGTAATTTTCTAGGTAGGTAAAATTAAAAATAAGTCCCTCTAATTAAGCAGGGATCAAATTGTAAATTTATGATTAATCCAGGTACCATACCGTAATTAATCATAAAGCCAAAATTTCAGAAAAGCCCCAAGAGCTTATCTACAATTTCAAATTTCTCGAATTTGCAAAGAGGTCCCTACAGAATATATTTCTTTGACCGAGTCAATATGTCTAACATATTCACTATATATATATACATAAAAATTATTTAATTAAATCTAATTTAATTAAACAATTGTAATTATAATTCTATCTAATAAAATTATAATTATTTTCTCTATAAATTACATATTCTTGATCAAATCAATATTTAATTTAACTAACTTCAATTCGTAATTAAGACTATTGTTGTGTGATCCATAAGCCCTCATATGTCAAGCGATTAGTCAAACTAATGGTCTTAGTTTAACCCTAGATAATAAATCAGACAATCTCAACATATGAGGTACGTTACGAGGATACTGCAACTACCTGTGATGTGAAGCTCATAGTGGTATGGTCCTTTCATTCACGAATACTCGATTAAGTCTAGAACATGATTATGTGTCTGTTCAAATAACTTAATCATATTATCTCATTCAATTAATTGATCATATTGTCACTTTAGACACTATTTTAAAAGTGACGTGCAAGTGACGTGCATTGGACAATGACTAACGATCCAATTAATCATGAGAAGACAAGTATTCTCTCCAAGTCTATTAGAGGAATGAATCATATTCTTGGCTCAACTACCACGCACATATACTTCGCAATGTACTTGACACATGCCATATCTAGCCCGTTAGGAGTGCAAGCGTCTGTCACGATCAAAGTCCATTACTCCGTACATATCGTGCATATTGACCTCAAGTCTAAGGACTATTTCACTACTTCACAAACCGATATTACCGTAGACATGTAAATAGAATATACCAAATGGTTTCTCGGTTTGGTATGCTAATACTGTCCAAAGTATATGTGCATCCATCATGAAATACCTAGTATCTCTTAGTTGTGAGAACCACTACATCCTCTAAGGATATGATCCAGATCGCACACCAATCTCAATCGCATCATCGATATCCCATTCTCAATGATCATTGATTGGGGCTATTTAAGAACTATGTTCATAGTCATTCGAGATCTCTCATTCTCAATGACAACATTTGTTCATGGAAACATAAACATGAATATACGCAAACAATCAAACAGTATATCCATTTTATGTAATGCCAAATATTATTAATATAAATCAATAATACAACTGAATATGATTTAGTACAATGTCCTTATTACGATTGTCTCTAGGACATTTATACTAACAATCTCCCACTTGGCCTAGAGCCAATCACCCATGCGTCTAACACCCAGACTCTCAAAGTGTCTAGCGTGTTGTTGCACACCCAATAGTTTGGTGAAAGGATCAGCTAGATTATCCTCTGTGGGAACACGTTCTAACTCTATTTTCTTTCTTGCTATGATCTCTCGGATCAAGTGATAGCACCTATGTACATGCTTATTTCTGTTATTGGATCTTGGTTCCTTTGCCTGTGCAACTGCACCAATATTATCGCAATACACTTTTATTAGAAAACTGGCACTCGGAACTACCCCTAGTTCTTTCAAGAACTCTAAAACCCAGACAGCCTCCTTCGCAGCTTCTGATGCAGTAATGTACTGAGCCTCAGTTGTTGAATCTGCGGTCGTATTTTGCTTGGAACTATTCTAGCTCACCGTCCAGCCATTGAGCATGAAAGCATACTCTGACTGTGATTTCAAGTCATCACAGTCAGTCATGAAACTGGCATTGGTAAACCCAGTTACCACAAGTTCTGGCTCTCCACCATAGATTAAGAAATATTCGTTAGTTCATTTAAGATACTTCAGAATATTCTTAACAGTAATCCAGTGACGTTCACCTGGGTTCTTCTGGTATCTACCAGTGATACTAATAGCGTAGGCCACATTGGGTCTAGTGCAAGTCATGGCATTCATGATTGATCCAAACGCAGATGGATATGGGATATCTTCCATATACTCGATTTCTGCTTCTTCAGAAGGACAATCATTCTTTGACAGCTTAATCCCATGATTGATGGCAGGTTGCCTCTCTTAGAGTCCTCCATTTTAAAATGCTTAAGTACCTTGTCTATGTACATGGATTGTGACAGCCCTAACATCCTTTTAGATCTATCTCTATAAATCTTTATTCCAAGGATGTAGTAGGCTTCACCCAAGTCTTTCATCATAAAGGTCTTGGACAGCCAATCTTTCACATATTGTATTAGCGGGATACTATTTCCCAGAATCAATATATCATCAACATATATGATAATAAAAATAGTCTTATCCCCTTGACATTTCTGATAAACACATGGATCTTTCGCATTTTTAACGAAGTCAAACGATTTGATAACTACGTCAAAACAGATATTCTAACTCCTAGAAGCTTGCTTTAATCCATAAATAGACCTTTGCAGCTTGCATACTAATTGTGAATTTGACTTGGATATAAAGCCTTATGGCTGTGTCATAAATACACGCTCCTCGAGATTTCTATTAAGAAAAGCCATTTTGACATCCATCTGCCAAATGTCATAATCATAGTATGCAGCTATAGCAAGTAAAATCCGAATGGACTTGATCTTTACAACTGGTGAAAAGATTTTGTCATAATCAATGCCCACGCGTTGCTTATAACCCTTTGCCACCAACCTAGCCTTGTAGGTTTGCACTTTACCTTCTGCATCGATCTTCTTCTTGAAGATCTATTTGCAGCCGATGGGTCTAACCCCTTCAGGCAATTCCACCAAGTCCCAGACTTGATTTGTATACATCGAGTCCATCTCAGATTTCATGGCCTCTAGCCACTTCTCTGAATTGATGTCTGACATCACTTCAGTATAAGTCTTGGGTTCGTCCTTGTCCGGGATCTCCACATCATCGTGTTCCTCTAAGAGGAAACTAAACTTGATGGATGGACGACGAATTCTTGTAGATTTACGGAGTTGTATTTGTGCAGGCTCTTCATTCTGATCGTGAAGAGGTTCTTCTGTGATAATCTGATCAACGCCAGGAGAATTCTTAGGAGCTACGCTCTCAAGCGTTTCCTGAGCAGAAGATTGAACGATATCCAAATTGTCCTCATAATGCTCCCACTGATTCTTTATCATGGTTATTCCACAAGTCTTCAGCCTCAGCATTACCTTGTGGTTCTTGAATTTCTTCAAGCTCTATCTTTTTACAACCTTATCCTTTAAAGACATAGTCATTTTCAAGGAACGTCGTCTGTCTAGAAATAATAACCTTTTATTTCTCAGGGAGATAGAAATAATATCCTCTTGTTTCCTTAGGATATCTCACAAAATAACATTTTTCACCTTTGGATTCCAACTTATCAGTGAGCATCTTCTTCACATACGCGAGGTAACCCCACGTTTTGATATGTAAGAATGATGGCTTCTTGCCATACCATATCTCATATGGTGCTCTCTCAACTGATTTGGATGGAATCCTATTCAAAATGTAGATTGAGCATTGGAGTGCGTAACCCCAAAGAAATATTAGAAGAGAGGAGAAACTCATCATGGACTTTACCATATTTAACAGGGTTCGGTTCCTCCTCTCGGACACACCATTCATCTGTGGTGTTCCAGGAGGTGTCCATTGTGATTGGACCCCATGTAACCTCAAATAATCCAGGAATTTTTGGCTAAGGTATTCTCCTCCTCGATCTGATCGAAGAGTTTTAATACTCTTCCCAAGCTGTTTCTCTACTTCTGCCTTATACTCCTTAAACTTCTCAAAGGCCTCAGATTTGTGTTTCATAAGATACACATATCCATACCTAGAGAGGTCATCAGTAAAGGTAATGAAGTATCTGAAACTACCCCTTGCTAGAGTGGGTAATGGCCCACACACGTCGCTGTGAACTAACTCTAACACTTCTTTGACTCTTACCCCTTTCCCAGAAAAGGGTTTGTTAGTCATTTTACCTTTGAGACAAGATTCACAATTTTCATAAGATTGAAAGTCAAATGGGGTTAAGTAGTCTAACTTTCTTAACCTTGCAATTCTTTTCTCATTAGGATGACCAAGTCTACAATGCCATAAGAAGGTGGGATTTTTCTGATTACTTAATTTTAGCTTCTTGTTTTGCACATTAAGTATATCGTGTCTACTATTCAACAAATATAAACCATTCTCAAGAGATGCATTTCCATAAACAATACCATTTAACGTAAAGTAGCAACTACTTTTAGAAAAATAGAAGGAAAAACCTTCAATGTCTAACATCAGAATGGAAATAATATTTCTGGTAATAGATGGAACGAAATAACAATTATTAAGTTCCAGTCTATACCCACTGGGTAAGTCTATACTATATGTCCATACGCGTTCGGTAGCAACTCGTGCTCCATTACCTACGCATAGGGCGACTTCACCCGGTCTAACCACCCTGCTCTCTGTGAGACCTTCCAAATTCGTACAAATGTGTAAGCCACATGCGGTATCTAATACCTAGCAGTCAGTTCTATTAGTGGACATATTTATCTCAATAACAAACATACCTGTTCTGGAGCTAGAGACACCTAGTGCCCTATTCTCAGCAGCCAGAACTATGCAGTCTCTTTTTCAGTGCCCCTTCTCCTTGTAGTGGAGGCACACATCCTTGTCTATCCGCTCTTTCTTTCGAATACTACCCTTAGGTTTAAGGAACTTTGGCTTAGAACTATTCTTAGCCTTATTCTTCTGCTTCTTTCTGTCTTTAAGCGCAGAGCTAGAAGAGGAACCCACCATGAGCACATTTCTTCCCTTCGAAGAAGTACCTTCAAAAGTCTTAAGCATGTTTTGCAGCTTAGGCCTAGCTGTTCCAATCAACATTACACATTGCGCCTGCTTTACATCATCCTGATGCTTCTTTTGAGCCTCTACGTCAAACGTAGCAAGTTCAAAAGAATCAGCCGCAGGGATAACAGGGATGGTCATGTCTAACACATACTCAATCCTTTCTTACCTTAGCATCAAATGCATGTTTCGGTGCCAATCCAAAAAGTTTGGCCTAGCCAACTTGTTTGATTCCAGTATAAATCTCAATGACATGTTCGTCATTTCAACACACCTAAAGGAAATAAGTTAAAACGGGAATTAAACACATAATTCCTATGATCAACATTCAACATTCAAAATAAACACGGCATTTAGCTTTATTTTGTCTCCATTATTTTCACATACTCAACGACCTCATCGGAAGAATACGAATTTACATCTAATATAAATCTTAATGGACTAGGATCCACATTCTTACTATCACAACCCCTGCTTGGGCTGGTGATTATAACAGCATAACTGGTAGGTCTCCAAACCAACTGTAGTTCATACAATTCCTAGTTATCGGACCCAGTCCAATCGATGTCCCCTCATTATTTTCTTGCTTGGGCTAGTGAAATAATTTAGGTGGTTTACAACCATCACACGGCGACATTCACATGTCCCTATAAGAGTTCGATAAGGCGTAGTTCCAAGCAAAAGACTTGGGTCTTAAATACTATAGAACGAAATCTCGGTTTCTCTTAATTATGACGGAAGACATCATACATTCTAAATGCAAACCATATTTAAGTTTGAGGAACATTTTATCGGGGTATCTAACTTGCTCAAACAAGATCTATTTATTGTTCACATATTATTTCATAAGATCCAACTTAGAAATTAAATATAAACAGTTATTAGAATCTAATTCATTATTTTCATATTAGTCCAGTGACCTATTTGCAATTTTACATTTAATTGAGAGATCAAAAAGTAATTTGCAGCCACGCAAAAGTTACAGAAAAATCAGAGGACCAAACTATAATTTCAGGAAAAGAACAAGTACCAAAATGTAATTTTCTAAACCAGCAAATTAACAAATAGGTCCCTGCAATTAACTAGGGACTAAATTGAAATTTCATGATCAATACAGGTACCATACCATAATTAATCAATAAAGCCAAATTTTAGAAACACCCCAAGGGCATATCTGCAAATTCAGATTTTAAGTAATTGCAATCAAGCCCCTGGAGAATGTCAAATTTCCAAGACCAAGTCCCTGGGATAATTGCAGATTAGTCCCCGACCACCAACGACTGATCGGCGCTACGTCGGTCTTCACCGCTGGTCGACAGACGTAGCCCGCGACCCTGCGAGCACACTGGTGGTCTCCGAACGCCGATTCTCAGAGCGTGGCGGCCAGAATTCGTCGATGACGTGGTCAAAAAGTAAACCGATGACGCCTCGACGACACGCGACGATCAACGCCGCTCCGGCGCTCACCGCCGGTACCACGATGATGCCCGCGACGAGATGAGCTCGTCTGTAGTGGCCGTGCTTGGTGATTCAGCGCGTGCCCATTTCTGCCGTTGACGACCGAACGGGCCTAGTCATGGCTCAACGACACCAAGCCGTTCGAGCCGATCTGCTGCTCACCTCCAGAAACATGACGACGCCCGCGACAAAACGAGCTCGTCCGTGGTGGCCGTTCTTAGTGACTCGACGTGTGGCCATCTTCATTGTCGACAACCGCCCGTCGGTTTAACTAATTTTTTTTTGTAAGTTGTTTTTGGTCCTCCAAGCCTACACACAACTTTCATACAGATGCCTAAGTTCTTACGGATTTCATATAGAAAGTAATTTCCAAAACTTACACAAAGAAGTCATTAATTTATGTATACAGCCATAAAATCAGCCTAGCTCTGATACCAATTGTTGGAATTTTAGCAGTACGAACCTCCAAGGTCGAAGCAGCAGAAGCTTAAAATTTTTGCCAACACCGAACTTCAGATATGGCTGTATAACATAAACTCTGCGATAACAAAATGGTTAGAGAGTTCTTACAAATCTCTGTAGATCAAAGCTCTTCGTGGATCGAATCCTCTATTATGGTATCCACTTGGCCCTAGTCTACGAACTCTAGACAGTTGAAATCTTCGGAGAACTTGCTAGGATAATTCTCAACGAAGATTTAACTAGAGAAATATATGTGGTGAGAATTCTCTAAGAAATCTCTTCTCTACAATTCTTTATGTATTAGTATTTTGGTGTGTCTAATGACTTAACCAACACACCTATTTATAGTAAAGGAAATGCTAAGGATAGTATGTGGGAATTGTTTCTAGCCTCACAATGAGAAAAATTAATTAATCCCAAATGGGATTATTGGTGGCAGCCCCCAACACCTTCCACTCACCCTTTTAAAATTAATTCAGGGACTAAAATATAATTTTTTGGAAAAAAAATAAAAAAGTTACAGAAACATCCGAGGACTAAAATATAATTTTAACAATAGTTCAAGGACCAAACAGTAATTTTCCAGGTAGATAAAATTACAAATAAGGCCCTCTAATTATGTAGGGACCAAATTGCAATTTCATGATTAATCTAGGTACCATACCGTAATTAATCATAATGCCAAAATTTCAGAAAAGCCCCAGGAGCTTATCTACAATTTCAGATTTCTCTAATTTGCAAAGAAGTCCCTTGAGAATATATTTTCTTGACCGAGTCAATATGTCTAACATATTCACTATATATATATATATATATATATATATATATATATATATATATATATATATATATATATATATATATATATATATATATAATTAAATCTAATTTAATTAAACAATTGTAATTATAATTCTATCTAATAAAATTATAATTCTTTTATATATAAATTAAATATTCTTAATCAAATCAATATTTAATTTAACCAACTTCAATTCGTAACTAAGACTGTTGTTGTGTGACCCATAGGCCCTCATATGTCAAGCGATTAGTCAAACTAATGGTCTTAGTTTAATCCTAGACAATAAACGAGACAATCTCAACATATGAGGTACGTTGCGAGGATACTGCAACTACCTATAATGTGAAACTCATAGTGGTATGGTCCTTTCATTCACGAATACTCGATTAAGTCTAGAACATGATTATGTGTCTGTTCAAATAACTTAATCATATTATCTCATTCAATTAATTGATCATATTGTCACTTTAGACACCATTCTAAAAGTGACGTGCATTGGCCAATGACTAACGATCCAATTAATCATGAGAAGACAAGTATTCTCTCCAAGTCTATTAGAAGAATGAATCCTATTCTTAGCTCAACTATAAAGCACATATACTTCGCAATGTACTTGACATATGCCATATCTACCCCGTCAGGAGTGCAAGCATCGGTCATGATCAAAGTTCATTACTTCGTACATGTCGTGCGTATTGACCTCAATTCTGAGGACTATTTCTGTAAGAATTGAGAAACTAAAGTGATAATCTCCTAAAGTTTAAAGGGAGCAAAACATAATTTTCCACAAACCCTAGCTGTGTTAGGGTTTTTAGCCCGAAAACTATGTTAAATAGACCCCTAGGCCATCCATTTTACTACAGAAATAATAGCCACGAATTTCTTCTCTCTGTAAAGGCGATGAGCGAAATCTGACTCGGAAGGAGGGGCTAGGAGAGGACGAGATCTTCCGAGAATCACCGTACGAGAGGGGTAAGCTCCTGACCTTGTTTTCCTTCTTGGAATAGAGTAACTTCCGCCCCAAGTCACGTGTTCTGTCTTCCAAAAAGGTGAAGAGGACGAACTTACTGAGTCTCGGGAGGATCGTTGGAGGGTTAAGAATCTAGGAGCAACGTCAGGTAAGTGGAAATTGTAGGTCGAGGGTTTTAGGATTCTGAACGCACAGGGCTCAATTTAGGTTTCTTATTTAATCTGATGCATGAGAAATCGATTTGATTCTGTCTTGTGTACGAATTTTATAAGCTGATTCTGTATTCACTTAAGGATTTGATCTCGTTTTTGTTTGTTTATGAAATTGATTCTGTTCGGATTTGAGTATAAGTTTTGATGTGGATATGGTGGGTTATGTCATGTTCAGTCATGCAGGATTATTTATGTACCTTTTGGGCCCTATAGTTCGTACACAGCATTTTAAAGGGGCAACCGGGTAACCCTAGGTGCGTGTGATCAAATGGATAGGGAGTACAGAAATTATCTGGGCTCGTGGGGATACCTTTCTGTCTTTTGGGCCCACAACGCGGGAACGGAGAGGTACTTTCTGGGCCCCCGAGAATTCCATCATGAATATGTTCGGCTCCGGAGTCTATGGGTGTTAGTCGGTTAAGGGATCTTCTGTGCTTATACTCGTATATTTAATCTCGTTGTGAATATATTTGTGCTTGTTCCACTTACTGAGTTAATCAACTCAGTTTAGTCGTGTGTGTTTCAGATGGTTCAGCTAAGGTTCAGGATTGGGAGTAGAGGGTTCGGCTTGCATGCATCATCACTGTTTTCTTGAAAAATAAAGGCGGTTGATTCTCCGACTGCACGTATTTGGATTTGATGACAATTGTTCGTTTTCCTATTTACTAAAGAATTTGATTTTTATTTGTAATAAAGCCTGATGCCTAGCGGGGTGTTTAAATCCTCGGGCATCATCACTTCTATTTTATGGTCGTGATAAATTATGGTATCATAGCATTTTAAAAAAAATTTACTTTCGAAAAGTGCATATTTATTGTGTTCTGCATGACATCGCATTGGGAAAGTAGGAGGGTCGAAAATGGGTTCGAATAGACATTGCATACCACTGCCTTGAAAAGTACACGAATTTTTTGTTTTTAAAATTTTTGCCTGAAAACAACTAGTGGTAAAAAGGGGGGTGCAAATCATGGTGAAACCATGGATTTGGTGTGTCAAAATTTCGTGATTTTAGTGGCCAAAACAACCAAAAATGTTGAAAGGCCGTAACTTTTGACTCGCTTAACCGATTTTCTATTATAACCACTTTTCGGAAATTATTGAATGATTGTGATTTCGTGATGTTGTTGTCATCTCGCGGTGTCTTATGATTATGTTCTCGTATTTATGATACGGTAATTATGTGCTTATATGAATCCTAGTGATCTCGTGATTGATTCTGAGATTCTGATTTCGATGACTTTGAGATTGAAACTTTGGGATGATTATGGCTTCAAAATCTAAGAAACGAATTAGGCATGAAGGCAACTGAATGTTGTAGTGATAACCTATCAGGGAAAAGTCATGGCACCACAGACTAGAAGCCGAGCATCCAGGGGACAATGTTCGAGATAGGGTGTGAATACCGGGCTGCCACCACTTGCTGCTAGGAATACACGAGCTGCCGCCACTGTTGCACCTGATGTGCCATCTGACTCAAATGCACCTGCTGACTCAAATCCGCACACCGAGTCAGATGCGCAATCTGCCACCAATGTGCATGTCAATGGCCCGGCTGCTCCTGGTCCGAACTTAGCAGGGTTAAATACGGAGGGCGCACTTCTGCAAATTCTGAACCTGTTAGCTCAGCAACACCAGCCAGTAACGCCAGCCAGCAACTGCGGTCGCGTCATAACCTGTACCCCAACCCACTACCGCAGGGGGTTACCGGGAAATTCTGAGAGTTAAACCACCCCCTATTGATGGTTCAGAAGATCCAATACAGGTGGAAGATAGGGTGATAGAGATGGAGAAGGCCTTTGATATCGCTCACACCCAGGCCACTGAGAAAGTGAAGTATGCTGCTTATGTGCTGAAGGGCGATGCTCATAGGTGGTGGGAAACTCAGGATAGGACCCGCCGGGACAAGAAGGCAGATGAGGCAGTGGAAGTAGAAGTGTATGGCTAGCAAGACTTCCTGAGAGACTTCAGGAGCCACTTTATTTCACCGGCCAAAAAGAGAGAGAAGGCTCGAGAATTTGACCAGTTGGTGCAAGGGAACATGACGGTGTCGGAATACGACCGAGAGTTTTCTCGGCTTTCAATCTTCAAGTCAGTGGCTGCACTCGATGAAGATACTCGAGCTAGGAAATTCGAGGATGGGCTCGCTGATGAAATCAGGAAGCTGGTGGTACCTTTCCTCTTGCCCTCTTATTCGGAGGTACTCCACAGGGCGTTGATAATCGAACAGAATCTGAACCTATGCCAGAAGAAGGCAAAAAAGGAGATTGCAAAGAGGAAAGGGGACCCGATATAGGGAATCAGCATACTGAAGCAACCAAAAGACCTTATCACCCACCCCCTACTAGAAACACGGGCGCGTGGTATGGGAGATGCAACCGTTCGGGCCACAATGAGGATCAGTGCAGATGGATCACTAGAACATGCTTTAAGTGTAGGAAGATGGGACACCAACTGGCAAACTGTCCCGAGATACGTACAAGGGGCCCAACAGCAGCAAACTCTAATGCCCGCACCACCGCTCCTGCATGAGGGAATCTACCATCGAGAGCTACGACACGGGTGTACACACTCAACCAGACAGAAGCTAGGCAGCGGGGAGATGTGGTAACAGGAAAATTTCTAGTTGCGGGGTTCCCTACAAATACATTATTCGATTCTGGAGCAACCCATTCTTTCATTGCTGAACATTTCGTGAGGAGACATAAATTGTCGAGGAATAGACGTGGGGAAGAGATGTCAGTTATAACTCCACTGGAAAAGTCCATTATGGTAGACCAGAGTTATGACTGCGACATCCTTATAGACGGCCAGCAACTCAAGGGACAGTTCCAAATCATGGGGATGATGGGTTTCGATGTCATCCTAGGAATGGATTGGCTAGCAGGACAGCACGCATGTATTGATTGCATGTGTAAATCTGTTATTTTTCGGCCACCAGGAAAGAAAGAATTCAGGTATGCGGGCGACAGTGTCAAAAACCCTGTATCGTTAATTTTGGCAGTAGAAGCAAATGAGACTAGTACAAAGTGGTGCGGTAGCTTACTTGGCTTCTACAACAGACACTCGGAGCGAGATTTCATTAGACCATATCTCTATCGTTAGAGACTTCTCAAATGTATTTCCAGAGGAGATTCAAGGGATACCACTAAATTGCGAAGTAGAATTCCAGATTGAACTGATTCCTAGGGCAAGACCGGTATCCAAGGTGCCTTATCGCAAGGACCCAGTGGAACTGAAAGAGCTAAAAACACAGCTGGTGGATTTGCTGGAAAAGGGCTTCATTAGACCAAGTATTTTACCATAGGGAGCACCGGTGTTATTTGTGAAAGAGAAGGATGGCTCCATGAGGAAGTGTGTGGATTATCGAGAGTTAAACAAGCTCACTATCAAGAATAAATACCCCCTACCCAGAATTGAAGACTTGTTTGATCAGTTGAAGGGAGCACAAGTGTTCTCCAAAATAGACCTGCGCTCAGGCTATCATCAACTAAAGATTAGGGATGGAGATGTGCATTTGACAGCATTTTGCACTAGATATAGACATTACGAGTTCCTAGTGATGCTCTTTGGATTGACGAATGCACCGGCGATATTCATGGATTTGATGAATTGGACCTTCTGACCGTACTTAGATAAATGTGTGGTGGTATTTATTGATGACATCCTAGTGTATTCGCCAAGTAAGGAGGAATATGAGGAGCACTTAAGGATGGTCCTACAAATATTACGGAAGGAACAATTATACGTCACGTTGAAGAAGTATGAATTCTGGCTCGAGAAAGTTACCTTCCTTGGATACGTTATATCTAAGGAAGGAGTATCAGTAGACCCCAGCAAGATTGAGACGGTTGTAGGATGGTAGCCACCAAGTACCGTGTCAGAAGTGCGCAATTTCTTGGGTTTGGCAGGCTATTATCGATGCTTTGTGGAAGGGTTCTCCAGGATAGCCATGCCATTAACCCGGTTAACCCAAAAGAGAGTAAAGTTTACATGGAGCGAGGAGTGCAAGCAAAGCTTTCAGGAACTGAAGAAGAGATTGGTAACAGCCCCCATACTGGCACAGCCCAGCTAAGGGAAGGATTATGTTGTCTACAGTGATGCATCAAGAAATGGGTTGGGTTGCGTACTTATGCAAGAGGATAAAGTGATCACTTATGCATCAAGACAACTTAAGCCTTACGAAAGAAACTACCCTACTCATGACCTGGAGCTAGCGGCAGTGGTTCACGCGCTAAAGGTATGGAGACATTATCTATATGGGGTTCGCTTTAAGATGTACACGGATCATAAAAGCCTCAAATATATCTTCACACAGAAGGAGCTGAATATGAGGCAACGAAGGTGGCTAGAATTGATTAAAAATTATGATATTGGGATTTACTACCACCCAAGAAAGGCTAATGTGGTATCGGACGCTCTAAGCATGAAAGACCAAGTTGGGAATGGGCTTACAACACAAGAAGGACTATTACGACAGTTAAAAAGTCTAGGGTTGGAGGACTCTGAATACACGGTCGGTTTAGTGGCAAGCATGGAGCTAGAGCCTACATTACGAACCCAATTAGGTAAGAGACAACGCAAGGATGCAACCCTCATAGCTCTCAGACGGTAGGTTGAACGAGGGGAGCTAGCAGGTTTCCACATTGGGGCTGATGACTACCTATACTACCAGAACAGAATATGTGTGCCAGCAGCCAAGGAACTAAAGAATAAAGTACTAGAAGAGGCCCATACTGCCCGCTATGTAGGACATCCGGGAGGGACCAAAATATATCAGGATCTTAAACTTGATTTTTGGTGGTCTGGTATAAAGAAAGAGATAGTCGAATTTGTAGCCAGCTGTATGGTATGTCAACTGGTTAAGGCAGAGCACAAGAGACCAGCCGGCCCCCTACAGCCATTAAAGATTCCTGAGTAGAAGTGGGAGAAGATTACAATAGATTTTATGACGGGACTCCCGAGGAACCTTCAAGGTAAAGATGCAGTATGGGTAGTAGTAGACCGCCTCACCAAGACAGCTCACTTCTTAGCATATAAGACAGGTATGTCTATCGAGCAAATGGTAGAACTGTACATAAGGGAGATAGTGAGGCTACATGGAGTTCCGGTGAGCATCACTTCAGATAGAGACACCAGATTTTTGTCCAAGTTTTGGAGCAGCATACAGAAGTCATTGGGGATAAAATTATAATTCAGCACAGCATTCCACCCGCAGACAGATGGACAATCTGAACGGACCATACAGACTCTAGAAGATTTGCTGAGAGCTTGTGTGTTAGATTTCGGGGGGAACTGGGAGGGACATCTGCCATTAGTAGAATTCACCTATAATAACAGCTTCTAGGAGAGTATAGGAATGGCTCCATATGAGGCGCTGTACGGCAGGAAGTGCAGGTCGCCTATCAGCTGGAATGAGATAGGAGAGAAGAAAATTCTTGGACCGGATATGTTTAGAGAGTTGACTGAAAAGGTACCAATAATACGAAGTCAAATTCAAGCGGCTCAGGATCGATAAAAAAAATTTGCAGACACGCTCGTCAAAATTCGGCGCCATTGCCGGGGATGTCGAGGCCCCTCAAAATAAACAGATATTTCGCGGCTCACTAATTTGTAGCAAGCAAGGAAAGTACTGAGTCAGATCCAAGGAGGGACGAATACTCAATTAATCTAACTATTTAAACGAAAGTAAAAGGGGGGATTTTGTGAGATTTGTATATCAAACAAAATCAACAAAATACAGAAGAGAGAAGTATAAGTAAAAATCAATGAGAGAAAAGCGGCAGATTCGAGATCGGAGTAGCACGACGGGTTGGTTGATCACTAGATCACAAAAGATAATCTAGCACATGTAGCAAGTAGGTGTAAATCTCCCGCAACTGCAAAGAGACCACAAACATCCAATAATCAAGTAGCCAAACGACCGCCTAACTAGTTATTTATCACCTAATAGACAGAATATCGACCGATTTCTATTCTATAAGATAATAGCATTAAGAATAGATGTTCCTACTCCTAGTGATTATACTCAAAATCTTGGTATCTACAAACTAGCCTTACTTATTCCTAGTTAATTAGTTTGGTAACGACCATTCCTCGCTGAATTAATCTTGCTCCTAGGTTCAATTCCTAACTGCAACCGCTAATTAAAAATCGAAGGCAAATCATTTCAAGAATAAATTCACAACCGCAAACCATTCAAGAACAATGATAAGCACAAAGAAATAAGTAAATACTAATGCATTAGAATTATAAAACCAAGATCCTCACAACCAAAACCTGGGTCTCCTTCCTCGAATCAACCTAGGGGTTTAGTTCCTCATAGTCATGACAAAGGTAAAAATAATGTATATGTTCTCTGGAATCAAAAGATTCTCTTAAAATAAGTCTAGAGGGTTATATATAAGCCCGCCTAAGTGTAAAAACCTAATTAGTCATTTCAAGAGTCCTCCGCGATGCAGAAATCGAATTTCCAATATTGTCCCGAATATTCGTCAATAAAATCTGCCAGATCAGTCTTCAGTATTTTGGTCATAACTTCCTCTTCCAATCTCCAATTTAGGCGCTCTTTATATGCACGGAAAGAGGAAAGAAAGATATTCAATTGTTTGTCAAATAGACATCCTCTAATTTGGCTCAGAAATTAATCAAAATACCCTTTTAAGTTAGCTATCCCTGCTGGACTCCTTCTTCAAGTATAATTTCTTTCCAAATTTCGCCCCTTTTCCTACAATTTAACACAAAGAACCCATTAGTCATCCAAATCTCAAATATTTACTAAAATGATACTAAACTAAAGACAAACATACGAAAATAACTCGAAATCCTATGCGTTTAATTCGTGTTTTAAACACACATCAAACATCCCCACACTTAAACTTTGCTTGTCCCCAAGCAAGACTATAAACTAAGACTTAGACACAAAACACTAAGGACTCAACTCTTAAGACAACATATAGACATGCAAATAGATATTGTCAACATGAGCACTTGCATTTTAACCACACTGAATTAATAAACCATCAACAACAAACTATCCCTAGGAATCCTCATGCCAAGTCAATTTTAAAATTCAAGTCTAGCCCACAAATTAAAGTAGTTTCCCATAATTTTAATCATTCAAAAAGTAGTGAAGACCACTAGGGACTCAACATCAATAAGCACCAGGCATGACTGGATATTAAGGCACTTATAGTGCTGTTTAGCTTGGCCTCATCCCAAAATATTTTAGATTAGCATGGTTAGCACTCAAGTTTGCATGGCACTTGGGACTTCACTCTTAGATGTCAATAGGTCGGGTTACAACTTTTTATTGCTCCAATTGTACACCTATAACGATCTTCAAGCTCCATCTTAGTCAGGCCGGAGGCAACATCAACTCAAATTATTTACCTAACTACTGCCCTTCCGCCAGCATTCATTCATATTCCACATTTCAATTTTCCTTCATTCCTTTCAAACATATTTTTTTTCACAACTTAGAAGGGCAGCAAGTTTTTTTATACGCCACTCAGTTAATTCTCACGCAAGTCAGCAAAAACATTTTTATGATACAGGCGAGAATTGGTTACTACAGCCGTGCCACCTGAATTCTCTCAAGTGTTATATTAGTCTTATACACTAGTGATCGCTTAATCCAATTATGAGATTTTTGAAAAACAAAAACTACTTCTCAATATGGGCTTTATCGTATCCTTGCTAATTTTATCTTGCCATGAGCTTTCCTAAGGATATTAAGTTGCTAAGGGGTCAAAAATTCACAGTTGCAAGTTCAAGCAGGTGGTTGACTTGACACACAAAACACACAAAACATTTTAACGAAACATCCCCGCACTTAGAGAACAACATGTCCTCATGAACAAAAATAAATATACTAGTGACGCCCTACATCCCCACACTTAGAAAACAACATGTCCTCATGGTATAGGTTGACTCGAAATATAACAAATAGAATAAAACACACAAGACATAACAAGACACGTGAAATAGAATACGATAAATTAATTTAAACAAAATAAATGAGTTTAGAGGTCAAGGGCTTCCTCGGTGGTGTGTCGCGTGTTATAAGAGGCGGTAGCTTGCATCCAGACTGGGCGAGAAGAAGTCGAAGCATGGCTGTGGTGTGCGCTTGCTCGTCTACGATGGCATGGTGAAATTGGAGTGACAGAAAATTTTGTACCGGACAATGAAGCTGAACAAATTAATTGGCCTCCACTATTTCTGTAAAAGAATCAAAGAGTCAAGTTAATTAAATAGTATAGGATTCTTACTAGGAGAAAGGACCAAGAGAATAATTGACGAAGGGAATTAAAATCCCGTTGTCATTCTCGAAACGAGTCCAACTAGGACTAAAAGTCTTGGACACGGAGAAAAATTGACAAAGTAGCTCCGGAAAATTTTTTCTCGTCTTGAACTTTGAGGTCAGCACCCCTGTGACAAATTATGTCCACGTGGTGAACTTCAACTGGAAAGGCTTCAGCTACCGGCTCGGCTTCAGGCGCTGCCTGGATTGGGTTGGAAACTCTGACTTGTCGGCGCGAGTAAGTCCTTGTCGAGCCGAGAAGAGAGAAAATCTCTGTGCATTTCGTCGCGAGCAAGCTTAACTGCTGCGTGAAGGGAAAATTTTCTTGCTTCTCTGTTCACTTCGTCGCGTGAACTCCTTGCTCGCTGCGAACTTTTTCTTCTGCAAAAATTAACTAAGATAGATTCGACCCAAGTAATTATTCTGAGAAAAAAAACTATCTAATAAATTAACTAAAATTTAAGAAAGGAAAAATCAAATTGGGTTGCCTCCCAATAAGTGCTAATTTAACGTCCTTAGCTAGACTCCTCTTTGCTCTATCAACCGGGATTAAATATCCAATTTTGGTCCCGAATCTTCATCTTAACCTGGGAAGGTTGTGCAATTTTTCTCTTCATTTTCACTCTTGGTGCCTTGTCATCCTCTTTCAGTATATCTAGTACGTACGCGTACTCAAACTGATACAGAAATGTGCTATCTATATAGTGCCCACCAATTTTAACTTCGAACTCCAATTTTTGTAATTTTGTTGGTGTCACCATAGGTAGCATGATCTTTAGCGGTTCTTCGATGAGCTGCGGCACGATCATCACCTCACATTCATCTTGTTCCTCTTCTTCAAGGTCTACCACTTCCTCTTCATGTTGAATCTCAACCTCTACTTCTTCCATCTTGAGCTCTTGGCACTCTACGTTCTGACGGCTTTCTTTAATGTCTCTTATATCAGCTGCAAGTTGAGATATGTGCTCTTCAATATTCTTGATGCTTGCTTGAGTTTGGTTGGCGAGATTTTGAATACTTTGATTTGTGGTGATAACCAATGTCCTAATAAGATCTTCCAATGAGGAGTTGGATGCTTGTTGTGGACGTGGTTAATAAGTACGAGTATAAGGATCATGATTCCATTGAAATCGATCTCCATAGAACTCCGTATGATAGTCAATCCATCCATCACAATCTGGTTCAAGCGTAGAGGTTCGTGGACCTGCAAATGAAGCTCTATTGAACATAATAGGTTAGATCAATCAAATAAATTGAAACCTCCCCGGCAACGGCGCCAAATTTTGACGACCGTGTCGAGGCCCCTCAAAATAAACCGATATTTTGCAGCTCACTAATTTGTAGCAAGCAAGGGAAGTACCGAGTCAGATCCAAGGAGGGACGAATACTCAATTAATCTAACTATTTAAACGAAAGAGTAAAAGGGGGGATTTTGTGAAATTTGTAGATCAAACAAAATCAACAAAACACAGAAGAGAGAAGTATAAGTAAAAATCAATGAGAGAAAAGTGGCAGATTCGAGATCGGAGTAGCACGACAGGTTGGTTGATCACTGGATCACAAAAGATAATCTAGCACATGTAGCAAGTAGGTGTAAATCTCCCGCAACCGCAAAGAGACCACAAACATCCAATAATCAACTAGCCAAACGATCGCCTAACTAGTTGTTTATCACCTAATAGACAGAATATCGACCGATTTCTATTCTATAAGATAATAGCATTAAGAATAGATGTTCCTACTCCTAGCGATTATACTCAAAACCTTGGTATCTACAAACTAGCCTTACTTATTATATACCTTATTTTTGCCTTTGTCATGACTATGAGGAACTAAACCTCTAGGTTAATTCGAGGAAGGAGACCCAGGTTTTGGTTGTGAGGATCTTGGTTTTATCATTCTAATGCATTAGTATTTACTTATTTCTTTGTACTTATCATTGTTCTTGAATGGTTTGCGGTTGTGAATTTATTCTTGAACAGATTTGCCTTCAATTCTTAATTAGCGGTTGCAGTTAGAAATTGAACCTAGGAGCAAGGTTAATTCAGCGAGGAACGGTTGTTACCAAACTAATTAAAAACGACCAATTAGGTTTTTACACTTAGGAGGGCTTATATATAATCCTCTAGACTTATTTTAAGAGAACTTTTTGAAGAATCCTCCGCAATGCAGAAACCGAATTTCCAATATTGTCCCGAATATTCGTCAATAAAATCTGCCAGATCAGTCTTCAGTATTTTGGTCATAACTTCCTCTTCCGATCTCCGATTTAGGCGCTCTTTATATGCACGGAAAGAGGAAAGAAAGATCTTCAATTGTCTGTCAAATAGATATCCTCTAATTTGGCTCAGAAATTAATCAAAATATTCTTTTAAGTCAGCTATCCCTGCTGGACTCCTTCTTCAAGTATAATTTCTTTCCAAATTTCGCCCCTTTTCCTACAATTTAACACAAAGAACCCATTAGTCATCCAAATCTCAAATATTTACTAAAATAATACTAAACTAAAGACAAACATATGAAAATAACTCGAAATCCTATGCGTTTAATGCATATTTTAGACACACATCAGTTCACAAGTAAGTTTGAGGGCAAACTTCATTTTAAGGGGGGAAGAATGTAAGAATTAAGAAATTAAAGTGATAATCTCCTAAAGTTTAAAGGGAGAAAAATATAATTTTCTACAAACCCTAGCTGTGTTGGGGTTTTCAGCCCGAAAACTATGTTAAATAGGCCCCTAGGCCTTCCATTTTACCACATAAATAATAGCCACGAATTTTTTCTCTCTGTAAAGGCGAGGAGCAAAATCTGACTCGGGAGGAGGGGCTAGGAGAGGACGAGATCTTCCGAGAATCACCATACGAGAGGGATAAGCTCCTGACCTTGTTTTCCTTCTTGGAATAGAGTAACTTTCGCCCCAAGTCACGTGTTCTGTCTTCCAAAAAGGTGAAGAGGACGAACTTACTGAGTCTCGGGAGGATCGTTAGAGGGTTAAGAATCTAGGAGCAACGTCAGGTAAGTGAAAATCGTAGGTCAAAGATTTTAGGATTCTGAACGCATAGGGCTCAATTTAGGTTTCTTATTTAATCTGATGCATGAGAAATCGATTTGATTCTGTCTTGTGTACGAATTTGATAAGCTGATTATGTATTCACTTAAGGATCTGATCTCGTTTCTGTTTGTTTATGAAATTGATTCTGTTCGGATTTGAGTATAAATTTTGATGTGGATATGGTCGGTTATGTCATGTTCAGTCATGCGGGATTATTTATGTACCTTTTAAGCCCTATAGTTCGTACGCAGCATTTTAAAGGGACAACCGGGTAACCCTAGGTGCGTGTGATCAAATGGATAGGGAGTACAGAAATTATCTGGGCTCGTGAGGATACCCTTCTGTCTTTTGGGCCCACAACGCAGGAACGGAGGGGTACTTTCTGGGCCCCCGAGAATCTCGTCATGAATATGTTCGGCTCCGGAGTCTATGGGTGTTAGTCGGTTAAGGAATCTTCTGTGCTTATGCTCGTATATTTAATCTCGTTGTGAATATATTTGTGCTTGTTCTACTTACTGAGTTAATCAACTCACGTTAGTCGTATGTGTTTTAGATGGTTCAGCTAAGGTTCGGGATCGGGAGTTGAGGATTCGGCTTGCATGCATCATCACTGTTTTCTTGAAAAATAAAGGCGGTTGATTCTCCGACTGCGCGTATTTGGATTTGATGACAATTGTTCGTTTTCCTATTTACTAAAGAATTTGATTTTTATTTGTAATAAAGCATGATGCCTAGCGGGGTGTTTAAATCCTCGGGCATCGTCACTTCTATTTTCTGGTCGTGAAAATTTCACTACTCTACAAACTGATATTACCGTAGACGCATAAATAGAATACACCAAACAGTTTCTCGATCGGGTATGCCAATACTGTCCAAAGTATCTGTGCATCTATCATGAAATACCTAGTATCGCGTAGTTGTGAGAACCACTACATCCTCTAAGGATATGATCCAAATCGCATACCAATCTCAATCGCATCATCGATATCCCATTCTCGATGATCATTGATTGGGGCTATTTAAGAATTATGTTCACAGTCATTCGACATCTCTCATTCTCAATGACAATATTTGTTCATGGGAACATAAACATGAATATAATCAAACATTATATTCATTTTATGTAATGAAGAATATTATTAATATAAATTAATAATATAACTGAATATGATCTAGTACAATGTTCTTATTACGATTGTCTCTAGGACATTTATACTAACACCAGGGTCAGCGGTGAGTGGGGCGGGGAAGGTGGAGGTGGGGGACTTTTAGAAAGGTGAAGGATCAAGGTTGAAGATGATGGTTCCTAAATGGTTTAAATTATTTAATATTAAGAGTTTATGATGATAAGTATACCATGTGGTTGGTGACGTATCACTTGCATCAAAAAAGTTAGTCTTAGGATTTTAGTTGACCCATTTTTCAAAGTATATGGTGTGATTTGCACCTATTTTAAGTATAAAGTTTTGATTGCTCTTTTTACAAGTATAAGGGTTTAATTGATTTTTTTTTGTAAAGATAATTTTTTAAACTTTGTTACACCTTGTCATAGCTTGAACCCTAAACCATCGTCAAATTATTCAATATTTTTTATCGTTAGGCCAAATGGTCATTGGCAATAGAGGCGATAATAGTCATAGTTTGGTACATGTAATAGTTAAACCTAAAATTTGGTTAAAGACAAAACTATCATTCAAAAAAATAATAGAGAAAATGCATTATCTATATTTGAATTTTGAGTATCTGAAATATTCAAACAAGCATTCTTTGGTATCCGTATCCAAACAAGAAATTACATGATATCCGAAAAAAATAGTACAGATAATCCAAACTATCTAATTTATTAAACAACATGTCATGTGTCATTCAAATGAAATGTCATCCAAAATTATTCTTAACAAATTTTTCATCAGAATATATTTTTTATTTAATTTGAAAATTAGTAGCCAAAGGGCATGTAAGGTTCAGACCCTAGCATGTGTAATCATGATATTTATCTTTTTAAAAAAATAAAAAAAATTATATTTTTAATCAAATATCTAAAGGGAAAATTACCCTCACGTCCCTTAAGTTTGGTCACCCTCCCCCTAGGGTCCTTGACTTTTAGAAAATGATTGTCCCGTCTCTAAGTTTTGATGATAATAGACTATCGGGTCCCTGGAGCCGGAATATTCTATATTCTCCGGCGATAACCTATTTGAAAAGACCAAAATGCTCTTCCTTGTTAAAAATCTTCATCCTCTTCCTGGAAATCATAAATTTTCATCTCCATCCCCAAATTTTTATCTTCGTCTCCAAATCTTCTTTAAGAATTTACTAAGAAACTAAAAACTCATAAGAATTAAAAACCTAGAAAATAAAAACCCACAAAAACCCAAATCTTCTTCTCCTTCATTGCTCGCCGACGAGGATGTGGACGAGCAGATGCCCTTCGCCTGGAACCGGAGCTCCGTGGATGAGAGGATGCCCTCCGCTTGGAGTTAGAGTCCGGGGACCCTCGGGTTTGGCAGAGACAGGGATCCACGGGGCCTCCGTGGCATACTTCCTCATCTCCATCGCGGCTGCCTCGTCTCCGTCGCGGCTGCCTCATCTCCATCTCGGCACTGTCATCTCTGTCTAACGCCTTCGTCTCCAGTCCGCCCCTTCAGAAATTAGGGAAGAAGAGGACCAGGAGTGGGAAATCTGGGTTTTAGGTCTCCAACGCGGCGGTCTCCAACATTTTGGGTTTCAGGGTTCGAGGGATTGGGTTTAATTGTACACGATTAATTATATGTTTTTGATTGGGTTTAATTGGATGTTTTTAGTATTTAGTTAATTGAGTGTTCTTGTTATTAATTGAGATGAAATGTGAGGAAGAAGGAGAGAGGATTTTTTTATTTTTTAAGTGAGAGTGATATTTTGGTCATTTCAAGTGGGGTATCGCCGGAGAATATAGAATATTCTGGCTCCAGGGACCCGATAGTCTATTATCATCAAAACTTAAGGACGGGACAATCATTTTTCAAAAGTCAGGGACCCTAGGGGGAGGGTGACCAAACCTCAGGGACGTGAGGGTAATTTACCTTATCTAAAATTACCTATTTTACTATCTTTATATATTTTTACACCCAGATGTAAAATTAAGAATATATGAATTTGTATTCATTATTAAAATATTTGAATACGAATAAAAAAGGATATTAGACACGAAAATTACATATTAAATAAAATGATTACTCTTAAATATAGTAAAGAAAAAAGGAAAAAAAGTTTAAGGTGTTATAGTAAAAGAATATCACAAAAAATTTATATCACTCGACGAAATTTTATGGCTCATAGAAGATTATGGGACAAGGATTTGAAAGTGGGACAAATTACCAATTTTGTGTAAACCATCTCTTGCACCAAATATTGACTTGGACAAAAACTCATGTTCAAATATGTCCAAACCCTGAAACCAAAAGCACTAGAAGAGCCGAACCGAAAACCGTGAAACCAAATCAGATTTTGAAGTTAAATCACTTTTTTATTTATTTTTGGGAAAAGTATACATAAGTACCCTGTGGTTTATCGAATTTCGCATTTAGGATCCGTGATTTCAAATTTTAAATTTGAGCCCTGTGGTATATATTTTTTTTGGGACACACTTCAGTCTCGGGCAGCTACCTGACCATTTGGCAGCCCACATGTGTTCCACCTCATCCTAAACGTCACCATTTGGCAGTCCGCGATATCATATGATAATTACAAAATGAAGTGTTCATTATCTTAAAATTTTGAATTTATATAAATAGTCCGTCAAATATACAATCAAAAATCATAAAATCCGTGGTTTAGATTCAGGAGGAGGGTTCGGCCGTAGTTCCCATCAAGGGATCAAATCGGACAAGAAATCTTTATTATTTTAAATTATCTCGTAATTAAAATTAATCACTAGTATATTCTATTTAAGTCGATTTTTTTAATAATATATATTTTATAATTGTAAAGATTGAACTCGATTCTCTTAATAATATATATATATATATATTATAATTGTAAAGACTGAACTCAAAAATATTTTTACTGAATTTAAATTTCTTATTAACTCTCATTTTTGGTTTATAACTTCAAGTATATGATCTACTATGTAAATTAATACAAGTTCAAATTCGATAAAACTCATAAAAATTGATAAAAATTTCTAAACAAATATTTTACAGTATTTTATTTCGAAAATTTGTACTTGAGACAAAATTAAACTAAATTAGCATAATCGCCGACTAATAGTGTAACGTGCATGCAACAAAGCAACGACAAGTGTGTTAGCAAGAGCGCACATAAATTTTTGGGGAAAGTTCATTTTAGTATCTTATGATATCGTCAAATATTACTTTAGTATTTTATGATAAAAAAGTCATCAATCGAATCAAATCTCACTCAATTTACATCATTTTGGTCCAGGGACAGTTGCCCAGAATAGTCCGAACCGAGCTGGTTGAAACGACATCATTTTTAGTAACGACGTGCCTATGTAAACACGACATGTCAATGTGGCAAATATCAAAATAGTCACTAATTTCTTTATAATATTTTAAAAAGGGAAAAGTCTACATTAGTACTCTGTGGTTTGCATATTTTTCACATATGAGTTTGTGGTTTAAAATTCATCACAAAGGTCCTTGTGGTTTCACGAACTCATTAATTAAAGGCTCGGATAGCTCCCCGAACCTAGTCAGCGTCCTTGGCACTTGCAACTTCAGAACGACGCCATTTTTCGGTATGTGTGGCACGCCACGTAGGATTAAATTTTAAACTTTCGAAACAATCCCAAATAGTTTACATTTTTCAAAAAGAAATCCTTCCTCTTCACCTCCATCTCCCTCCTCCCTCCTCCCCTTCTCTCTCCTCTTCATCTCTTCCTCCATCGACTACAATCCAAAGTAAGCTCACAATTTACTCTCTGTTCATCTAAGAGGAAAATCAGCCACAAGAAAGATCAACAAAATAGCCAATAATTGTAATTCGTCCCAACGGCAACATTGTACTGATAACTGCTACAATTAAATCCCCAAAAATAGACTAAAACAACTCAAATTAAACTTTCCCAAAAAAGCACACCTGTTCCAATTCCTTTCCCAAACCCTAAATTCAACATCATTACAGTGTTCTATTTCAAGAATAGAGGAAGACCCATTTTAGTGTCTGGACAACGAACAATGAGTATTAGTAGCAGTGAGTTCAACGTCCTCTCTGTCGTCCCGGTAACTGGTACCGTCTCGATCGCCGGAAGCTCCTGGAGTTCACGACCTTGAGCTCCAACACCAAAACTCCCCATCCCCGGCCTCACCGACGAGGAGGCCCATCCCGAAAGCGACACCAGCGGCGGCGGGGTATTGCAGCTTCGACCTATTCTTCTGATTATCACTGGCGGCGGCAGCGGCGAACCTGGACCTCGTCTTAGTCGAGAAGTGAGATGCACTTCTCCTCACACTATTCCTAATGTCCCACCCAGGCCGTGGTTGGAGAGGAGGGGCTGGGTCGGGGTTCTACGGTGGGCGGCTAGGGTATTTCGGGTGGTGGCTTAGAGATGAGGGGCTGGGTCGAGGTAAATGAAAGAAGGGGGAGGGGGTTATTGGAAAAATCTAAACGAACTTGGGATTGTTTAAATTTTTTTTGGCTTACCACGTGAGCAATTTTGAGTCATGATTTGATCTTATATGGCGTGCCACGTTGGATTAAAAATGGGGTCGTTCCGAGATGGCAAGTCCCAAGGACGCTGACTAGGTTCGGAGAGCTATCCGAGCCTTTAATTGACGAGCCCGTGAAACCACGGGGACCTTTGTGATGAATTTTAAACCACAAACCCATATATGACAAACACGCAAACCACAAGGTACTAATGTGGACTTTTCCCTTTTAAAAAATCCCTTCATTTACCCCTCTCATCCTCTCCATCTTTCTCATCTCCTTCCCTCCTCCTCCTCTCTCTCCCCCCCTCATTTCCCACGAATACTGCACAAATATTGGATGAAAAATTAAACCAAACTTTTTTTCTCTTCAGCGAAATCAACAGTAGTAAACCCCCAAACATAAACTAATTAAATTGAAAATATCTACTAAGCCCGTGTCTTTGTGGGGGGCTTTTTCGTCAAAGACGTTGTCGTCCGCAATCTCGAAGAGCTCATCCGGGTTGGAGAAGTCCATGAGCTTGTCCACGGACAAGTCGTTGAAAGCCGCGGCGCCGTTCCAGAGGCCGACACCCAGGAAGTCGTCGACCGACGATGACGAGGACGAAGACTTCACTAACGATAGCTCCTTCATGAAGCTCGTCTTCAAGGCCGTCTCCATGATGGCCGGTTGGCGGTTCAGGGAGCGGCCCGCCAGCTTGGCATCTTCCACCACCGGCTTGGGCTTGGTGACCGCGGCAGCTGCCCTTCAAATCGCCGGACCTAATAGAGGATACCCAAGAAGAACCCACCACCAAAATCAAGAAACCAAGTTCGTAACCTAATCGAGGACTCCGACATGGCCGTGGTTTAATTCACCGAACCCAGAAACCGACAACCGCTGAGTTTGGATACCGACAAGAGAGAGAGAGAGAGAGAGAGAGAAGGGGGTTTTCTCTCGTCGGTGAGCTCGGACCATCGTCGTTGTCCAATTTTCCAATTTTCTGTCATTGGTTTTGTGTCGACGACCTCGTCCTTGTCGTCCTCCAGCCGCCGTCATGACCCCGACTAAGACAAGGGCCTTCAAGACGACGCCTTTGAGCTTGTCCCAGTTGGTTTTCCAATCTTGGTTTTTTTTTGTTTTTGGAAGCCGGGGGAGGGGGCGGCGGCGAGAGAGAGAGGAGGAGGAGGAGGGAGGGAGATGAGGAAGATGGAGAGGATGAGAGGGGTAAATGAAGGGATTTTTAAAAAATATTATAAAGAAGTCAGTGACTATTTTGATATTTGTCACCTTGACATGTCGTGTTTACATGTATGCAAGAAAATCTGACGTGGCATGCCACGTCGTTACTAAAACAACGTCGTTTCAACTAGCTCGGTTCGTACTATTCCGGACAGCTGTCCGTGGACCAAAGTGATGTAAATTGAGTGAGGTTTGACTCGATTGATGGGTTTTGTACCATAGGATACTAAAGTGATTTTTTACGATACTATAGGGTACTAAAATAGACTTTTCCCTAAATTTTTAAAGCCACGTCCCAACCGGCCACCTTCTTCTTTCTCCTGTCATTTTCCCACTTCCCAATGAAACCGTACATCCAGATATTTTCCCCCGACAACGTGCAACCGAAGTTCATGTCTTTACAACAATATTAATTACGCTGACCTATAGTATCAATGAAATGTAAATTATTACGAGCCGGTAAGTAGTTGAGCAATTAAAGGAAAATATAGAGTAAATGGGAAAACAAATACTTAGATAACTATTATAATTATTTTAATTTAATAAAGAGATTTTCAATTCTAATCATTAAAAAAATAACATCATTTTAAACACTTATTAGAATACTTTGTGATATTTTAAATGACATATCTGTTCATTAAGTTCATATAATATGACATTTCAAATATTAAAATGGTTCAAGCATAGTACAAATGTCGTCTTCGTTTGTATTTTAAAGATGGTCTTCTTTCTGGTCGGGTAAAACTGATCATGTTTGACTATTATTGCATAAAATATATATTATATATATACACGAAATGAATTTTATACCAAATTTGACACTTTTGGAAAAAAAATTTCTTCTAAGTTTGGCCAAAGGGAAAATAATATTTATGTAATAATAACATTTTGCAATTTGCTTTAACACCAAATATTAACTCCGGCAGATGACTACTGTGATAATTTCAAGAAAAAACATTAAACTTGGGTAATATAATTTTGATGAAAATTATTAAACAAGTAAATTTCAATAACTTCGTAAGGAAGAATGATCAACTTTGTTTCAAAAACATTATGATTGATTGTCACTTTTTTAGTTAAAATCACGGACTAAACCAACTAATATAAAATCAGTTGCCACCGACCTAGTGAACCCAGTGGAGTCACATCCCATGCATACGCTGGATAGAGAGAGAAAAGACAAAGAACCTCAAAAAAGAAGAAAGCTAAAAGAGAGAGAATTATGGGAAAAAAGAAAAACCACAAAGAAAAGCTAACAAAGAGACAAAAATCCAGCCAAAGCAAAAATAGTAGGAACCCACTCACTCACTCACTAGTTAGTAAGCATAAACCCCTCTCCCTCTCCAGAACTGGCAAGAAAGGAGAGAGAGAGAGAGAGTAGGAAGAAGAGATTCAACTGTGAACTGGTTGGTGTTCAAGCATTTTGGTTTTTTTTCTTTGTTTCCCTTTAAAATTTGCATTTTGTTAGCAACCCAGATGAGAAATTGTAAGGGGAAGTCTAGAGGGGTGTTTCTTTCACTTGCGTTGCTTGTTTTAGCTCCAAAGATTTGATCTTTATTCAAAAAATGATGAAAAAGAACCAAAGAAATGGACTTTTACTCTGTTTCCAACTTGGCATTTCCTTCTTGATATTGTCAGGTGGGTTCCTGAGGAGGTTGGAGATGAGGTGGCCCGTGGTTTCGTTGCTATGGCTATGCGCGGTATCGGCATTCGCACTAGGAGTGGTGGAAGGAGCGGAGGAGATGGCCAAGTATAAAGACCCGAAGCAACCGATTGGGGCGAGGATAAAAGACTTGATGGATAGGATGACTCTTGAGGAGAAGGTCGGGCAGATGTCGCAAATTGATCGGAGTGTTGCTTCTCCCGACGTGTTAAGGAGTTATTCGATAGGTATTTAGCTCGAATAATTCCCGCCATGGATAATGTGCAGGTTCATATACTCTTGTGGCATGTGAGAGGTTCGATTTTCGGTGTGGAGTGGGATGTGGTGGCATTTTTGTTTCTTGATGGTGATTGTGCGAATACTATTTGTTTGGTTTATAGATATTGTCTTGAGGTGCTGCATAAAGCAGTTCTGTGGAGCACATTTTTGGTCTACTTGTTATTATGTGGTTTTGCTTCTTATTTTCGGATGAAAGCTTTCAAGAATTCCCGGGGTAGTAAGCTATTCCAATCACGTAATTGTTGTTTCCAGTTCATGTGTGGGCATCCAATATGGAGTGATGGGCTGCTGTCTTTTATATGAAGTCCAATCTCATGTTGTTCCTCCTGTTGTCTATTGATTCTGCTAATTGCCACTTGCTGGTCATTATACTTTTGCAAGTTATATTCACATAAATTGTTTAAGCCTGTTACGATTAGGAACTTTTAATTTTGACCCTGTCTTTTGGACCAAACAGCAACAAGTATGATTCTCTCTAAGTTTGTATATCTTGAGAGAATTATACTTGTTGCGTTTGGTCCAAGGGAGCCGTAAGATAATGTCATAGCTTATCGTTATGTGCTTATGGTGTAGCCAACAACAAGAAAAAACTTATCACTATGTGATTATTTTCCTCATCAGCTTATCTGTGGGAGCATAATGTTAAAAGTTCAGCATTTTGGCTACACCCGAACTCTCATCAAGCTGGATATTTGAGGGTCAGTGTTGATACGCACCATAATATGTCAATTGAAAAATAAAGGGGTTTCATTTGTCTTGTTGATACAGGTAGCATATTAAGCGGTGGTGGGAGCACGCCACTTCCTGATGCTAGTGCTTCGGACTGGATAAATATGATCAACGGGTTTCAGAATGCATCCTTGTCGAGTCGTTTGGGGATTCCAATGATTTATGGCATTGATGCTGTTCATGGGCATAATAATGTCTATAATGCTACCATATTTCCGCACAACGTTGGACTCGGAGCTACCAGGCAAGTACCAATTTGAAGTCTCCTGGGTAGGATCCTACCTGAAAAGCGTCTCTGTAACTTGGACGAAGTCATTTGGTTTTCTTTCCTTAGCTTGGAGCAGTTTTTATTTATGATATCCCATTGCCATGCTCTTCCATCTTCCATTAATTAGTTATCTACAGGGACCCTGACCTAGTAAAGAGGATTGGAGCTGCAACTGCTCTTGAAGTGAGAGCAACGGGGATCCCATATGTTTTTGCTCCATGCATCGCGGTAAATCCGTCATCTTATGTCTTTTTTTCTTTTTTTCCTTATGTCAGTTTATTGCACTAGAGAGACAGTCTAGCCATACAATTGGTACCGTGCATCCAGATTTCCGTGTACTGGACATTCTGGTATTCTGTCCTTAACTCGTCATATGTTCCCTGACCTCCTTCAAGGTTTGTCGAGATCCACGGTGGGGTCGTTGCTACGAGAGCTACAGTGAGGATCCCAAGATTGTGGAAGAAATGACTGATATTATATTTGGCTTACAAGGAGATATTCCTTCCAATTCTCGAAAAGGCGTTCCATACGTTGGTGGGAAGTAAGACTAGCTGAATGCAGAATGATCTTTAGATGCTAGAATATTTACCATTCACATTGTCTATCCATACTTAAATACCATCTAACTAAATTTCTGTTACTAGTACTCTGATCTGTAAGTGCTTATCAATAAAATGATTCTGTAGATACCGTCAAATTTAGTTCTGAGGGTCCCGGGATTTTCTTGTCATTTAATTCAAATCTGCAAAGCATTATACTAAACTTTTGGAAGTAGTAGAATGATCTACACACCTCAACTTGTCGTCTCATTTTTAGATTTCCTATTTCATTTTTACATTGTTCTCTTTCCATTTTCATTGTTTATGTTTCTAAGTTTCATACCCTACTCTTTTGTAGGGACAAAGTAGCTGCGTGTGCGAAGCACTTCGTGGGAGATGGTGGGACAATAAAGGGAATCAATGAGAATAACACTCTCACTGACTGGCATGGCTTAATGAGTATCCATATGCCTGGCTATGCTGATTCAATTATCAAGGGTGTTTCGACAATCATGGCTTCATATTCTAGTTGGAACGGGGAGAAGATGCATGCAAATCATCAACTTATTTCCGGGTTCTTAAAAGACACACTAAAGTTTAAGGTACGCTTCGAAATTGTTTAAGTGCAGTTCGATCTCGGTACTTGAAAAGACTTGTGTTCATGTTTTCTGACGTGTACTTGCTTGCAGGGGTTTGTTATATCAGATTGGCTGGGTATTGACAAGATTACCTCACCACCACATGAGAACTACACATATTCTGTTGAAGCTGGGATTCGAGCCGGCATTGACATGGTTAGCGTTTCATAGTAACGATAAGATTGACATCATTACTTGATAAACGTATCCCTGACAACGTGGACTATGCCACTTCTTTTCCAGGTTATGGTCCCCTTCAACTTCACCGAGTTCATTGATGACCTCACTTCACTCGTTAAAAATGACATCATCCCGATGGATCGCATTGATGATGCTGTGCAGAGAATTTTACTAGTCAAGTACAGCATGGGTCTATTTGAAAATCCTCTCGCTGACCTCAGCCTTGTGAATGAGCTTGGAAGCCAGGTCAGTATTGAATCAGCAAGTGGTAGAAATATCTGGTAGCTCGAACATCTCTAACATAGCAGTTGGATCCAGGCTCATAGGGACTTGGCAAGAGAAGCTGTGAGAAAGTCTCTTGTTCTGTTAAAGAATGGGAAAAATGGTAGTGGTCCACTACTTCCCCTTCCTAAGAAGGCCTCCAAGATTTTAGTTGCTGGTACTCACGCGGATAACTTGGGATATCAATGTGGCGGCTGGACAATTACTTGGCAAGGATTTGATGGCAATAACTATACAAGAGGTACATTTTATGGCTCCTCAAATTCATGTAATATCTGCTGTCTCAACTATCACTAGCATGGAAATTAGCATCAAAATCACACGTTAAATTATCTAAGACAAGTTGTAAACCATATGGCTCGAAAAAAACAGACTATTATTATCTCTGAATCACAAACCATTTTGCACTCTTTTGGGACTGATTTTCATTTGAGCGAATTCTAATGAACTGATATAGCTTCTCCAAGCTTCTACTTTGAGGTCGTCTCTGATCTTCCTAGAGAATCTAAAAATGTTCCTTTCCATGGTAGGAACAACCATCCTCGGGGCCATCAAGTCCATAGTTGATCCTCACACAGAAGTCGTCTTCCAAGAAAATCCCGATGACAATTTCCTCAAGGCCAATAAGTTTGATTACGCTGTTGTCATTGTTGGCGAAGCTCCTTATGCTGAGACCGCAGGAGACAGTATGGACCTTACCATGCTAGATCCTGGTCCGAGTATCATCAGCCATGTTTGCGGACTTGTGAAGTGTGTGGTCGTCGTTGTCTCTGGCAGACCTGTTGTAATAGAACCATATCTTTCATCTATTGATGCCTTAGTGGCAGCTTGGCTACCCGGAACGGAAGGCCAAGGTGTGGTTGATGTCCTCTTTGGTGACTACACATTCACCGGAAAGCTTCCAAGAACATGGTTTAAGAATGTAGATCAGCTGCCAATGAATGTTGGTGACCAGCACTATGATCCGCTCTTCCCGTTTGACTTTGGACTGAAGACCGAGTCAGCAACTAGCATTGTGGCAAGGTAAGTTTACTCGGCTAGCTATTCATTCGCAACGTGTGTGCAAGTTTAGGGGTTTGTTTTATAAATTACGTATATTCATAGCTACACCTCGTGATACCGGATGGGGAAGAATTGTACAACGAAAGCATGCCATAGGACGAAACTTGATCTGATACTAAGTACAAATTTTGTGTCCAACCCAAATGGATAAGCTGATGTGTTTGTAAAACTCGCTTAGGTGTAATCATGGCTAATTCGATGAAACCGTCTTTCCTTTTTGAAGGCGTAACCTGGCGGTTTGACGTTGTTCTAGCAACACCAAGTATCATTGTTTGCATTGTGCATGAAGAACCCCTCACATTGCTAATTTTATGTGTGTGCAGGACTACTTCAGCTGGAGTTGCGGAAAGGCCGATCGCGGTTGTGATCCTAGCTGTTTTAGCCTTCAGCTGGTATTTCACAGGTAGAACTTAGATACATAGATACATAACTCTTTAAGTGTCCCCTTGTATGATCTTAAAGCCCCATCTTGTGATTGCTTTACCTACTTCCTTTTGGTGGCTAAATTGTTGGTAGGTTGACTCCAAAACTAGTGGAGCTATGTGGAGATGGAAAGAAAAAAGAGAGAAAGAATCAGTATCTGGGAATTTGACCCATCAATTAGCATTTAATTAGTAGTGTAGAAGATGGGTGGGCTAGATATTCTATCAATGTAGTACTTGTTTGTTCCTTATGATTTATGTTTCTGTACACTTATTAGACCGACTAATCTAATTTTGAGCCCGAACTTGTTATATATTACCTTCTCTTGAGCTGAGTAATATTTAGAGAGAGATTATAATTTAGGAGCTTAAATACGTCTTTAATAGCCTCCCGAAATTCGTGATTTAAGTATTTATCTTAATGGGCCAATATTATGGCTCACTGTTCCGTCGTATATGGGCCTGACTTTTTAATTTTAGTGAGAATTTATGGGCCAAAAATATTGATCCTTCCAATACGAAGAAATATGGTTCTAAAAAGATCAATCTATGGGCCTAGCTTTTTTTTTTAAATTTGTTGGTCAACCTTTCTTTGAGTCAAGTATTATTTAGGAGTAAGTTCTATTAATAATATTTTTTGAAAGTTTGTACTCAAAATCTCTTTTAATTAGGTACGTACATCGTCCGAAAAAACAACTCTAATTATAAACGTATCTTCTGACATTTTCAGTCATGGCTTACTTGATTTAATGGTCAACATAACTTAATATAACAAAAAGATCACTTTATTTTTTTTGCGGAAGTACAAATTGACCTCTTTGTATAATTACATGGCTGTTTGTTTTTTTGGTGGCGGAGGTGGGGGAGGAGGTAGTGGTGCTGACCCTGAGCATTTCGGGCCCCATGAGAAGCATTCTCCACCGCCCGGACCAGTTGCACAAATTCCATTAGGGTTTACGTCCCAACTACATATATGGTCGGGGCATCTCTTATGGTCGTAAAAGTCCCTTTTGAAGGCAAAAACTGTACAACTCTCATGTATTTTGCGTTCGACACCTTGGCGATCCTTCCACACCCAGTCGAATCCGCAGTAATACAATGTGGTCCCAAAGATGTTCGGATGGAAACTGAACGAGTAAGTTGAATTAGGCTCACTGGGTCTGAGTAAGTGATTACCTAAGTCGTCTTCTCCAGATTTGCAATGCACATTGAGCCATCGACTATAACCGAGAGCATTGTGTATGATGACTGTTGCTTTCTTTAGGCCAATATCCCCACCCGAAACAGTCACGAGCAACAACAGTGTCATTTGGAAAAAGAAGAAGACAGAAATATACTTGCCCATTTTAGCCAATCTACGGAGAGAGAATATTTCGAAATACATGTGGGTTCAAGTGTTGTACCCCTATTTATTGGTAGCTCAATTGGTCAAGTAATTAAAAGTGAGAATCCTTTTGACAACAGCATATTCCTTTTACCTCTTAAATAGGAGAGATTTTGTAAAATTTAAGTGGTTACCTTATTAGGCAATTCTTATTCTACAGTAACGTCCATTTACCGTGTGTGAAAAGGTTGGGTAGACCTAGTCCACCACCTCGAACTCTACACCAATACCATCCAATCAAATTAAGCCATCTCACAAAATTTTGTCTTAGTGTCATTAATGAGTTTACTAATATATGCACCACTAAAATTAATTGTGTTTGACCAAAATTTTACAATGGTTTATGCATAAATATAATTTGGTATATTTTATTAATTGATAATTTTATGATCAATCATACACAATTTATTTTTGCTCTCTAAAAGTTCAATGATAAAAAAGTAATACGAAAGAATTAAATGTTGCAACTCTCCTTATATAACTATTCAATAAATGTCCTATAGTTAGGGGAAAAAATCTTCCCCATCAATGAACAAAAAATGTATGGTCGATAGCTTATAAAATATTTGGATCCTTCAAGCTACACACACCAAAATTAGGTTTATTGAATTCAATTAACGGTATAGTTATTTGGTTTAATGGATAGTTATGGTTTGGAGGATTCTTCAACCAAATAATTCTTGAAATTTTGGTATTTTGGGCCAAGTGCAAAATGCTTATTCTTGTGTATCATCGGTCTCTAAAAGCTCATACTTGATTTTTTTTTAAAAAATTAAAAGCATGTATTATCTGTAATTAAAATTTAATATTCGAAGTTGTGATGAGTTATAACTTCTTTATAATAATTTTCAGTAGACAAACTATTTGAATTAAAATATTACTTGATAGATGTCTTGAGAGGCTTGAGTAGTTGATCTGTATAATTGTTACTCGGGAATAACTAGACAACAAATATGAATTAAAGTTAATATACTGTTTTAAGAATGTTTTGAAAAGTAGATATGTATATTAATTCTAAGAAAACAAGAACTTGAAAGTGCTTGTTTCAAATTTTTAACTCTGTATTAAATTGAACTTCTTCATTAATTTTTTAGTATTTCTAAAAAATCCAAATTTCAATTTAGTACCTAGTTAAAATTAGAAATACCACGTCAACAACCACGTGGCACAAAGGTGTCAGTAGATGTCGAAATTGGTCTAAATGACTGAACTAATCCCAATCGTAGGAATCGAAAACCAAAAAGAGCATAGAAAACATATCTAAATTAATCCAATTACGATCTTGATCTGGACTAGAACCGAACCAAAAAAGCCATTCTGAAACTGTCTAAAACCGAAGTCCGAAGACCATAAAAATCATGGTGAATAGACAACCTACTAAACGAAAAAAATTGTGCATCTAAAAATTGAGTTACGCAAAAAAGGTTAATAAATTAAAATTTTATCAGATCCTTGAAAATATAAGGTCCAAGTTTTTTTTGAACTCATAGCGAGAAAATTAAATGCTATCTAAAAAACAATCTACCTATAAAAATTGTGCATCTAAATTTTTTATGTGGGATTAGATTGCTAGATTTTGAGAGAGGTTAAGACTAAAGAGAGGAGCGGCCGTAGATTTGTGCTTTGAAAATTTTATAAAACCTAACAGGAACTGCTAGGACTATTTTATATATGTTAGGCATTGATGGCCTTGTAACCTCATTGAAAAATTATGGTTTAGTCTGAATCTTTGTAATTCTCTATAAAAAAATTCGGACCAAATTTGAGAACATTTTTTCAACAAACAAATAATCTAATCCGGATTAGTTCTTTCTAAATCAGTTCCGGACCAAAAAGAATCTCCAGGCCCAAATGACGAATAAGCCCAAGCCCTTGAAGGGCAAGAGGGAAAATTCTCTTCCCAAAGCCACAATATAAATAATCCACAAACCCTAGGGTTTAGATCCACTGCCGTATCATCTCCCCTTCGAAGATCTAAAGAACTTCGACCCTTCAAGCCGCCGCTCGCTCTCCGCTTCAGGTCCTCTCTCTCTCTCTCTCTCTCTCTCTCTCTATGGCCTTTTGTTTTTTGGTTGATAAGATTTCTGTGTTTCCGTCTTCACGTAATTGCTTAGTTTTAAGAGAATCTCATCTGATATGGCTTAAAATTGGGTTTTTTTTATTTGAAAAGCTTTGGAATTTTAGGTTCTAATGTACTGATTGATCTCCATAAGAACCCAGATTTATGAATTTTGATTAAATGTGGGATTTTTAGGGTTTCTTATGCTTTGGATTTAGTCCTGTACTTGAAATTAGCAAGAAAGTATTTGGTTTGACGCCTTTGGTTTTATCGTCTTCCGATTCGCAATGTCCGAATTGCCGGTCTGAACCTTAGCAGCCGGGTGGATGGGTGTGACATTGGTTGGGTGTTCATCATATGTTGTTTATTCGTTTCGATGGTACGTGCAGAATGGATTCCACAATTAAGCACGCTGTGGTGATCAAGGTGATGGGTAGGACTGGGTCCAGAGGGCAGGTTACCCAGGTCAGGGTTAAGTTTCTGGATGACCAGAACCGTTTCATCATGAGGAATGTCAAGGGGCCTGTCAGGGAAGGCGATATTCTCACATTGCTCGAGTCCGAGAGAGAAGCCAGGAGGCTCCGTTGATTTGCTCGCGCCCGTGCAGTGTTTCACCCCTTCCTCCTATCTGGATCTTTGGTTGTAATGATTCGACTTTTTGTTCTCGGTAGCTAGTGTGGCCAAGTGAGGAGTACATTGCGCCTATCTTACGAATCTCTGTTATCACTTCAACAACTGCATGAGTTTGTCAGACTTGAAACACTTGTTTTTGCTTGCTTATCGTATTCGAGTGACTTGAATTGAAATCTCTTCTACTGATTAATTTGAAGTCCAATGTTTTGTTGGAATTTACCATTTCCTTGCCAATACGACTCTAAAAATGGCATTAGAGATTAGATTTCTAACCCCATTTGACCTGTTTTTACTATCATCTTCATAAGTTTCGTGTGTGTGTGTGCGTGTATTGATGGGATGCTTTAACTTTGTTTGGCTATAAGAGAGTAATCGAGAATGTAACAGTGTGCGTGATTAAAGGCCGAAGAGGCCTGTCTATTACAAACCAGTTAGAAGGCAAAAGGAATGAGAGCCTTAACATCCTTTGGCAGGTCTTCAAACTTGTTCAGGTACCATCTCCTTGTTGCACAGCTCCTCCCCATCAAGTAGAAACTGGTCCCTATCGCCATGGAGAAGCCATACACCGTCTGCGAAACGAAAGCGATGCCCCAGAATGCCAATATCTCGAACAAGTAGTGAGGGCAAATCACAAGGCTAAACAAGCCACCAGTAGGGACCTTGTAGGCTCTGTCCTTTATGTTGTTGGTGCTCCTCAGCTTGGAGAGAAGGTAATGGTGGTAGAAGTTGCCCACTGATCCTACCAAGAAGAGTAGGATTCCTGGGTTTGTGAGATTGAGTTGTGGCTCTGGAAGTGCCAATGATGAATGCTGTGTGTAGATTAGTGTTGAGGTGGACACTAGGTAGCTGATGCTGATGAGGGTGGCATCGCCGAGGGACATCGAACCGCTGTACTTGTGGATGAATAACACCTGAAAGCAAGGCGAATAACCATACCGGGATGTTCCCGGTTTGCGATTACTAATCCAGGTTCGGGTCTAGCATGTGAAAAACGACAACGTTCTTATCAAAGACAATAATGGTCACCTTTGTAGTGTCATGAAAGAAAGAAGTTAACAAAACAGACATTAGTGTGATGGGCGACTGACCAGAGAGAAAGTGGATAGAAAATAGGTTATTTTTATAAGAAAATCACCTTCCGCATTTTTTCCATAGAAATTGTTTTTAATTTGAATTAATATACTTTTTACAGTTTTCGGTTTTTTCCATGCGTGTAGTCCATTTTAACCCAAAAAATGGAAATAACCCTAAAAGACAAATTCGATATTTTTTGTTAAAACCGAAAAACATTAAAAAAAACCTTAGCAATAACACCATAACACCAGATGAAAAATGACATGAATTTGGAATAATTGTACATTGATTATTACCACGTGACATTATTTGAATATTTTACATGATAGAAAAAAGTGAACCTAGTGGGTCCACCATAAAATTGTAACTTAAAATCATAAAATAGACGAAGTCATATTTGTTGAAGGACCATAAAATCTCGGTACTAGATCCGAATTCAACTGCTGAGCCAAAAAAAAAGGCTAAAAAAACATGGGTATCTTACCTCGAATGTCCTTTTAAAGAAATGAAGGGATAAAGCGGCCCTGACGAGGAAGAACCGGAGACCCTCATCGGGGAAGAAAGCAAGCGAAGCCAAAGCAGCCATTGCGGCCGGCGCGTAAGCCGCCACCATCCCTCGCTTGCTGCCCACCACCTTCGTCCGGCCGGCGCCGACGGCGTCCGCGAACTTGGAGTACTGCATGTGTTTCGTCCCTGTCATCTCGCCGTAGCCGGCGTTCGCCATCGCGAGCACGTTGGCCACCGACATGGCGGCCACCACCATGTTTGGAGGAGGGAAGGTCAGGTTTTGGAGGATGAATGCCATTTCTTTTGTGGGGTTCTATTTTGATGGTTTGGGTTTGTGCCCTCGTGTGTATGGCAATTGTCATATCTAATTTCGAAAAGACGGTGATGTTAATTCAAGTTCAAGTCGGATGTAAATTTTGAAATGTATCTGTTTGGTTGTATATTATTTTAAAATTTTGGATTGTATGAAAAATTTAACACCAACTAACTAATATTTAAAACTTCCATTATTTTAACAATAAGTTTCAATTTCTAAATATATATATATATATATATATATATATATATATATATATATATGTCGAAGTACAAGTACCGAAGTGAAAATTTTTCATAACCATAATTTACCAACCTTCAATGAGACTTTGCATGCGTACGTGTCCCTAGCATTTCCCACTTACAAACATGTGGTGCTTTCGACCAAATAAAACAAACATGTGGTGCCAGTTTCTCGATTTCACATCTCTCGGGAGTGTAGGCTTTTCTTAGCAACCATTTTCTTTTTTTTAATAAATATTTTAAACCAAGTAGTTATACTATCAAGATTAAATCCCCGAACTCTACGGCTTGTATTATTAGACTAAATTATAATATAAAATGTTGATACTTTATGACCGGTAAACTGTAAATTGATAATATTGAACTTAGATATATGTCGTAAATGACTTCAAGGGCAAGAGCGAGTTTCAATGTTGTGCATTTCTTCTATGTAACCAACATTTCTTCGCAAAATCTGATAGTATCCAATAATGGATCCGTAAATATCCGAATATCAAATAATTTTAAAAAATACATGCATTCAATAAACAAACGGGACAAGAGCCTTGACATGCCGAGGAAAATCCTCAAACTTGGCCACGTACCATTTCCTAGTGGCGCAACTCCTCCCCACCAAGTAAAAAACCACTCCCACAGCTATCGAAAACCCACACAAAGTCTGAGAAATTAAAGAAATCCCAACGAAACCCAAGATTTCAAACAAGTAATGAGGGCAAATTACGAGTCCAAACAAGCCACCTCTTGGTATTTTATACCCTTTCTCGCCGTTGTTCCTAAGGGAGGCGAGCAAGTGATGGTGGTAGAAATTCCCACAAGTTCCCAGCAGAAATAGGGCTAGCCCTGGAAGCTTCAGGTCCACCGGTGGCTCCGGAAGTTGCAGTGTTAGTGTTTGTGCGTAGAGGAGGAGACAAGTGATTGATAGGTATCCGCTGCTAATGATGATCGTGGATACGATAGCAGTGCCGCCGCTGTATTTGTGGACAAACAACACCTGCATCGTAATTGCCGATAATTTTAGACAGTTAGTCGGATCACAGAGTATTACAAAATAGTATCAAAGCAAGACTCTGACTAGTATGATAAGTTTTTCACAGGTGTACGTGAATAAGAACAAAATACGCCGCAAAATATTTATATTGATTTGTAAAAATAGTCGATCAGATTATGTTACGTCATAATTAGTGTGTCCACAATAACTAAATTCATCATATTGTAATTGACAGAATTGTACATGTCATCTATTACGCGTCTTATATGTCTAATTTATTTTTTTGTCCATAGTCTACTTTAATGACATGAGTAGATAGATTTTAACACACGGTGAACTCTAGACACTTTTTATCAATCCTCAATCAATTTCTTTACTCTTATCCCAGTCTCAATAAACCGCCTATATATATATATATATATATATATATATATATAATATGTACGTAACGCCAAAATTTGCAATTCATAAATAACCATGGTTAAATCTCTCGGTGAGAAAAAAACTTGAATTAGTTTCGAACCTCAATAATTCTCTTGAAGAAGTGCAAGGCAAGGGCGGATTCGACCATCAAAACCCGAGGGTTACCACCGGGGAACAACCAAAAGGAAGCAAAAGCAGCGAGGAAAGCAGGTGCATAGAAGAGGAGCATCCCATTTCTGCTGGAGAGGACAACTTTACACTTCTTATTCTTTGTTAATTCAAATCTCTTACCACTCGTAACGGGTTCGCAGAACTTGGAGTACTGCAAGTGAAATCCTGTGACTTCTGATACCCCAATAATTGCATAAAAGATTAGAGTGGCAATTGCCAATCCATTGACCAACAAGGAATCCGGAGGAGGAAAGAACCACCCCGCCATTTTGGTTTCTGATAATATGAATCTCTTCGTCTTTGACTGTGACTTTATAAGAGAGCAGCTAGGTGCGAACAGCGACTGCTTTTCCTTGTGTGAATTCTATTTCAGTGGGAACTTGATGAGTTCTCTATCTACACGTCTTGTTTTGACTGCTACATCAGGAGTTATCAGGAGTTATTATGCGTATTGCGTGACATTTTAAGATGTTTTGATTTTGAATTTTTGGAAATGTACTAATGTCAAATATTTGTTGAAAAAGTTATTGTAGTTTAATCAAGATATTTTGAGTTAAAATTTTAATATTGACAAATAATTATTTAGAAAATTTTATCACGTTCAAAAAAATCATATCTGACTCAAATTTGTATGTACTTATATAAAATATAGCAGCCTGCGGCCAGCTTTATAGAATTGAAAATCCGTGAGAACACTGTTTGCACCTAACTTATCCAAAAAATAAACTATTTTGCAACTATTGTGAACAATGCCCATTATATGGGTCGTTGCCGATGAATTGATCGTTGGGCGGTACAAACCAAGTTGGCTTCGTAGCTGACACAAATTGAATGAAGCATTGGTACGTGCGATGCATCTTGATCAATAATCGAATATTGTGCATTTAGATTTTTGCCCTTTCATCTCCTTTGACTACATATTTTTTCCCTCATTTATGTTATTACATGCATCTAGTTTATGCTTTTTCTATTCTCAATGTAACCTTTCCTATTCCCTCTCCTATATAAACGGAAGTCTCTACATGTAAGGATCATAAAAAAAAACAATAACAAAAGTATTTTATTTATTTGTTCTTTTTCTTCGTTATCTTAGGATAACTAGGAGACCACTACGGCGCGAGGAAGACGGGGTTCAAAGCCTCGAAATCCCACCGCGCACAGTTACGAGTTGCGTAGCCAGGCAGGTTCATATCATCTGGTATCAGAGCCGAACCTGCTGCCCACCATGTCCAGAGCCCTTAATGAGACGGCTGAGCCAACCCTTGCTCAGGTCATGCAAGCCATGACAGAGATGCACCAGGAGTCGATGGAGAAGATCCAACAACAGCTTCGGGAGCTTGGCCAGCGGTTGACTGCCTTAGAGAAGCGTCCCGAAGAGGGAGCCAATAGCTCCGCTCCGCCGTCCTCTTTTCTTTCGCTGGCACCTTCGCCGGCCACTGGGGCGAATGCCCACCCGCTGCACATTCCTGAAACCACCGAGCCCAGCCACCAGGCTTCTGGCCCAACCGTCGCCGAGTACTGGCAAGGTCGGCTGCCATGACCCAGCAAGGACGGGGGGACTTCCACGCCCCAATTCAGGCGACCTGTATCACCGAGCTGCTGCAACATTCAGAGCAGGTCACCCACGGAAGAGGAGGAGCGAGAGTCCCCCGCTATTACAAGCTGGAATTTCCTACCTTCGACGGTAGGGAAGACCCGCTTGGGTGGCTCAACCGATGTGAGCAGTTCTTCCGAGGCCAGCGAACGCCCAAGGAAGATAAAGTGTGGCTGGCATCTTTTCACCTCACGGGGGGCGCTCAGCATTGGTTCTACCAATTGGAGCGAGACCATGGCACCCCGATATGGCCAGTATTTATCGAGCTTTGTCATCTGCGTTTCGGGCCCCCAACCCGAAATAACCTTTTCGGAGAACTAGCGCGATTGACATATCCCGGCACCATGGAGCAGTATCAAGCCCAGTTCCTAACATTACTATGCCAGGTCGATCCCCTGTCAAACCGGCACCAGGTGGACCTTTTCACGGCTGGCCTCTTTTCATGCCTTTTCTTGCCTATTCATGCATTTTCTTGCCTTATCATGCTTTTTCTTGCCTTTTCATGCCTTTTCTTGCCTTTTCATGCCTTTTCTTACCTTTTCTTGCCTTTTCTTGTCTTTTCTTATTTTTTCTTGCTTTTTTATGCCTTTTCATGCCATTTCTTGCCTTTTCATGCCAATTCATACTTTTCTTTCCTTTTCTTACCTTTTCTTTGCTTTTCATGCCTTATCTTGCCTTTTCATGATTTTTCTTGCCTTTTCTTGCCTTTTCATGCCATTTCTTGCCTTTTCATGCCTTTTATTGCCTTTTCATTCCTTTCTTGCCTTTTCATGCCTATTCTTGTCTTATCATGCTTTTTCTTGCCTTTTGTAGCCTTTTCTTGCCTTTTCATACCTTTTATTGCCATTTATTGCCTTTTCATGCCTTTTATTACCTTTTCTTGCTTTTTATTGCCTTTTCTTGCCTCTTCATGCCTTTTCTAGCCAATTCTTGCCTTTTCATGTTTTTTCTTGCCTATTCATGCCTTTTCTTGTCTTTTCTTGCCTTATCATGCTTTTTCTTGCCTTTTCTTGCCTTTTCTTGCCTTTTCATGCTTTTTCTTGCCTTGTCATGCCTTTCAATGCCTTTTCTTTCCTTTTCTTGACTTTTCATGCCTTTTATTGCCTTTTCTTGCCTTTTCATGCATTATCTTGACTCTTCATGCCTTTTCTTGCATTTTCTTGCCTTTTTGATGCCTTTTCATGTCTTTTCTTGCCTTTTCTTTCCTTTTCATGCCTTTTCTTGTCTTTTCATGCTTTTTCTTGTCTTTTCTTGCCTTTTCTTACCTTTTCATTCCTTTTCTTGCCTTTTCATGCTTTTTCTTACTTTTTCATGTCTTTTCTTGCCTTTTCTTTCCATTCCTTTTCATGCCTTTTCTTGCCTTTTCTTGCCATTTCTTGCCTTTTTCTTGTATTTTCTTGCCTTTTTTGCCTTTTTATGCATTTTCTTGCCTTTTCATGCCTTTTCTTGCTTTTTCATGCTTTTTAAATCCGCTCCGAACGGACGTGGAGCTTTTGCATCCACCAGATCTGCAAGAAGCCATGAGCCTGGCCCGAGCCTATGAGCGCCGGGAGGGTATTGAAAATCCATCAACTGCTCTTACCAAGACCACACCGGGAAGCATTGCTACTGCTAACGTGTCGTCGGAACCAAGCATCCGTCGTCTGTCTCCGGCGTAGAGGGCTGATCAGGAAAAAAAAGGGGTTGTGCTATAATTGCGATGAGCTTTATGTGCGGGGACACCGTTGCCAACGCCTCTTCTACATTGAGGTTGATGACGACAACGACGGGAATGGGGCAACCGATGACTCCATGGAGCCGAGTTAGCACACATCCGAATTTTCAGCTCGAGGACGAGCTGTTTCACGAAGGTGGGAGAGATGTTACGTGCGATGCATCTTGATCAATAATCGAATACTGTGCATCTAGATTTCTGCCCTTTCATCTCCTTTGACTACATGCTTTTTTCCTCATTTATGTCGTTACATGCATCTAGTTTATGCCTTTTCTATTCTCAATGTACCCTTTCCTATTCCCTCTCCTATATAAACGAGAGTCTCTACATGTAAGGATCATCAAAAAAAATCAATAACAAAAGTATTTTATTTATTTGTTCTTCTTCTTCGTTATCTTAGGATAACTAGGAGACCACTACGGCGCGAGGAAGACGGGGTTCAAAGCCTCGAAATCCCACCGCGCACAGTTACGAGTTGTGTAGCCAGGCAGGTTCATATCAAGCATATGATTATTTTAGCGCTTACTGGTCTTCAAAAAATTGTGATTTCAATTTCACGTGTATTCGCCAGATTGGATAAGGGGCGTAATAATAAGTTCAACTAAAAAGATCGGATGTATGTTAGATTTGGGAAAAGTGTAGTATTATATGGTTTCACGTTTCTTATCAAGTAATATATGTTTCATTTTTAGATAGAAAATTTTCAAATTGACATTTTTAGTGCCAAATTTTTATCGGTGCTAAACTTTTTTGCAGACTAGTGTCCATGTGAATAGTCTCATCTGTGATACATCATTTTTTTCTCTCATGTTTTGCGCTGACATGTTAAGTGAGATCTTCCTAGACTATGCAGGAGTTCTACGCCTCCTGAAGGAGGAGTTCTTCTACCGATGGACGAGATTGCATGAAAGTTCATGTAATTCAATGCCGTGTTTCAGAAGCATACAAGAGGCAAAGCGCACGTGAAAAATCCCATTTGCCATGTCAATGTAAACAAATAAAGATAAAAATGACAAGTCACGGAGGTGTTCATTCACACAAACACCAATTGGCAAAAAATTAACAATTGTTAAGAATATATTTTGGTCTCAAATCGGAACATATTTATCCCAAAAAAGAAAAATAGTAATCTACACGGTACTTGATAAATCTCAAGGTGCACAAGTGAACTTTTCACGTGTATAAAATCTATCCGTTCTTTTTATTGGAACTTATTATTCCCCTTTTCCAACCTGGCAAATATCGATAAAATAATCCTATCCTTCGGCTAGGAAGCCAGCTTTATTTGTAACGCCCCAACTTTATTTGTAACGCCCCAACTAAATTTGTATCACGACGGCGAACTTTCAGTCTGGAGTTTAAAGTAACGATGTAGGATAATGGAATTCTAAGATGCCTACGTTACAGAGGGGCGTCCTCAAAGTACAAATTCTATAGCGATAGATAGGAGCTAACGGGCATTTGGCCTAATAGCATAGGCGTTGCTTAATTTTAAAAAAGTCAAGAGTTCAATTTCTGACATTATAATTAGGTGTGATATTTACCTTTCAAAAAAAATACCGACAAATATGAACTGGTCCAGGTAAAAAACACTATTGAATAGTTGACTAAAAAATCTAACAATATTCGACTCTAAATATCAAAACATACTCTAAATATCAAAACTTATAAAACAAGTACAGATTATGAACTTCATAATTTTGTAATCTTTCAAAAACTATACCAGACTAATTTCAAAAGTGCAACCCCAAAATATGGCAATGCTTCTCTTTTTTTTTGGTGGAAAAATCCTCCTCTTTCCCACTACGTAGAGGCATATAACAGTACCCGTGGTATTGCACAAATTGGGAAATCCCCGGAAGGATGGATTAATTAACCAAATGGCACATTATACAGACAATAAATACGCCTTATAATATATTATGTTCTAACATATACCTAAATAATTTCAACAGAAAGGATGATTGGAGAAGAAACACACAGCCTATACCCTCTATACATCCCCACATACAAAATCTTTATGTACTAAAATTACAAATAGAATAAAAAAGATGGAATGCCACATCCCCCTCCTCGCCTAACCGAGAGGGGGCTGCAGCTGATAAGTCAAAACTATAACCAAACAGTCTTTATAACGGAGTCGTCCACCCCTGCCCTGCCTCTACACGAAAGAATTACACATCTAGGAAAACCAATCATCGGCCGATCGAAAGCTTCGGCCTTTCACCGTTGAGCCGTTGCTCAACCAATAATCAACCCGCTTCCTCATGGTTGTTGCTTAATTGTAGATTTTTACCGGCTTTTCATACGTGTGACGGTTCTGCACGATAAATTTTTTTAGAAACCAAGAAATATCATGGATATTCTACATAGGCACTTGAACCAGTACATCCAGCTGTTAAAACACCATTACCTACCTGATTAGCTGCATAAGACCGTTTAGGAGCATTGTCAGAATGCTCTAGTCCAAGATATTGCTCCCAAGCACCATAGACATCTCGTCTCTACACAAATACAAGACAATGGAGGGATGTAAGGCTCGCTGTAACACTATCAGAGCGGCAGGCGATATGTGAAAACTTCAGTAAAGGAAACAAACCTGGAAGCGGCTGGATATAATATCTGCATCCTGAAGGTATTCTGGACGACCTAGTGACAAGAATGCAAACTTCCACTGTACCAAGGGAAAAAAGAAAGAAAAAGAGAGAGGACGTCAGAATGTGAGTAAATTTGATTGAACGATGAGAACTGTATTGGGTGATTGACGGCAATGTCCACATACATTTTTAAGGGACATGTCCACATACACGTAAAGTGCCAATGGTAACTAGAAGTTGAACTACAGCTTGTTTATAAAGATTGTTTGGATTTTCCTTGTGGTTTGTTATCTTTCTTCTAGAATGAGCGAAGACAGTGATGATGCAAAGCAGAACGGAAATTAAACAGCACAAACACCATTCATCAGCCTTTACGGTCTACAATCAGCTATTCAGACAAAGTACCTTTGAGAACTCCTCATCGGGAACCAGCAACTTTTTCTGTATACGCTCTTTCACTTCAGCTAATGTCTCCCCCTCGTGAATGACCAGGAAAAAGGGTTCCCCGAAATTCTGAACCTGCTGTTAGACATACACATGGAAAATAGTAACAATAAGAGAATATTAATAAATATATTGAATAAGATTAGCAATTGAAGGAAGTTTGTGAGAAATTTATTGATTCAAGGATGAGAAAGGTCCTTCTGGCATCTCAAAACTAAGAAAAAGCATTTAAAAAACTGCACAAACCACTTGGTTTTGAGCCGTATCCTTCATGAAGTGATAAACGTGAATCAACCGATCTTGAGGTCCAAGGTTCTTCTCCTCCTCTGGGATCTGAGAGAAACCAGAATAACCAAATATCATAAACAAACCCAGCCATAAAAGTTTTCATCTCTCTCCATCAACCAACAAAAGACACAGTAGGGGAAGAGGGAAAGGGGGGAGAGAGAGATTTACCTCTTCTGCCCGTAATGTCCAGTACTGATCATTTATATTCTCAATTTTCTCGCTGGGGGGAAATATCTAAGGACCAAAAAGTTCCAAAGATGAGAATGAGCAAACACACTGTCTAAAAGAAACTTAACATGGAATGTCGAAACTAAAACATGCTACGAAAGCAGCAAAGTGTAATTTCATTTTTTAAAAACTAGCAAGGAAGATATAAAACATTGAATGTCGACAAACCTAAATGAAGAAATAAGGCCAAAGAAGGCAAAAGCAACTAGCACAGTTTTATCAACACACACAAGTGACCAACCTTGTAGATCTTGTGATAGAAAACCTCAAGCAATCTAAGTTCTGCATCAGGATGAGACAGCTCCACCTGTGTCAAATAATGGACAATGGTGAGCCAATCTTTTATGCTTTGTTTGGGGGAGAGGTAAAAAATGGGAGGAAAACATATTGGAGGAAAGAAAGTCAGAAGAAGAAAATGAGATTCTCTTGTTATGTTTGGGAGTACAAGGAAGTTGAAAAGAATGGAAGTATTTGAAAGATAACTAAGTTAATTTATGAAAAATTAATATTTGTTGAAGGATTTATTATAATACCTCTATATCCTTCACTGCAATCAAACATCCAAATCTTGAAATTGAGATAAAGATAAATATGTAATGCTAAGGACAAAAAAAATGGATTTAGCATTACTTTCTTTGTACATTCTCTACAAAAGGGAGAGGACCAAAGGTTCGATACATGTTATCCAACCACTTTCTTCTTCCCCATTTTTTTTTGTTCCAAACAGTTTTATCATATAATTTTAAATATAACTTCCCGACTTTCTTCTTCACCCATATTCTTTCTCGCCAAACAAAGAGTTGACAACCAAAAGTAACAAATGCAAGAGAAACAGTCTCCTGAAGAGCAATTAACTTCTGAAGTTTTGGCATACAAGAAACGGTTTCAGACAAAATATTTAGACATCTAATATGTACTTGAGTCAACAAAAAGCCGCAGAAGAAACCAAAAATCCATAAACTGTTACCTTTGTCTTAAGGACATTGAGGACGTCACCAACAGTGCTCTGCTTTGGCAACCTAATGGTATGGATTACCACCTAATCATGCAACAGGTTACAGGAAGCATATCATTTGAATATCCCAGGGACTTTTTCTACATATCAAGAGCAATTCACATTATAAAAGATTAGACCCCAGTTTCATTATCTTTGCAAACCTCTTCCTTGGTGGCATGATGAAAAGCTACTTTTAGTGTTTTCAGTCCTTGCAATTCTGGTAGAGGTATGTCCAACACTTCGTAGTAGAGAATATCGGATGTCTATGGAGCACAGGTACAAATTTATTAGTTAGTTGAAGGTAAACAGAAAGAAGAGAACATTCATATTAACATTTTCTACCTGGTTATAATGGACCAGCATGTCAGATAAATGATCAACTCCTCTATACTTGATAGGTTGGGGTTTAGGTTGTTGCGAGTAACAGTTGTGAGAAGTAAGCCTAATTTTTGATGGGTCATCTAGGCCAAGATGACGAGCTACTTGCTCCACAACATCATCATAATTATGGAGCTTTGACCTGAATACAAACAGTAAAGAGTGGACAAGTAAGAATGTAGAAGGGCCCAAGATTAAGCAAAAACAAAAAAAAAGTTTACATTTTCCACTTACAGCTCAAGATTAAATTCATCCTCCTTCGGTTTCTCCAAAGACCGAAAGCGAACAATCTGCAGATTTTTTGATTAAATGTTTCAAAATTCCAAGAAGATCTCAAGAGCAAAGAAACAGCGGGAAACATATGGTAACAGTTTCACATTTAACTTCTTGTAATTCCTCGTTTAGGATAACTAGACAGACTCTCTTACTTCCCCCACTCGCTAAATTACGGTGACGCACAAGAAACTTTTCTTTTTTCATTATTAAGAGCACAGACAACAAAATAAACAACAGAGTGAAGAAAATGGACAGGCTTCACATAGTACCATAAGGCATTCCTCTAAACAAAGGAGGATACTGAACACAACCCATCTTATAGATGTAAATTTTTTGCCTATTACTTTCACAGAGAGAGGGTTTAAGAAAATTTCTAAGAATGATATATACAAGTTAGATCAAATCTGTAGCTCCTTGTTACAGAACTTTTCACGATTTAATCAGTGCATAGATCATCTATGACAGAAATCAAAAGTCACTCCCCCAGCCACAAAAGAGGAGCAGGTCATCACAGAAATAAGACCATTCTAACTCAAGCTATACAATTTGTTTGTAACTGGTAGATGGATCGGGATGCATGAGGAAAAGAGTGTTAAAAGTTTTCAGTTTCCAGCAAGTCGTAGAATAACAAGCTATACAATTTGTTTGTCCATCAAGTGTGAGCTTAAAGACGTCTTCTAACTTGTCATTCCTCTCCTACAACTAATTCATAGATACTAGCTCTCGAACATCCAATCACTCCCAAATCTCTCTATTGTATCTGAGAACCCTGCATCTCATGCTTCTTGGAACTCACTCACCATCCCTAAGTGATAAATCCAAATCCACCATTAATTCCCCAGCAGAAGGCTTTGGCAATGAGTAACATGCAGCATCAACAGCCATACTTGCTCATGTTCCCATGCTAAAGCAGAAAGACTAAAATATATGTTGTGCTGTTACATACAATCATCAGAATGCAAATGACATTGAGCAACTAAAAAAATTGAAGCTTTTGAGACCAGCACAGATCACTTTTTCTGACAAAAAAATTAGTGTACTTTCCATAGTCCATACAATCATCAGAATGCAAATGACATTGAGCAACTCAAAAAATTGAAGCTTTTTGGACTAGCACAGATCACTTTTTCTGACAAAAAATTATTGTAGTTTCCATCTTGTAACGATTGGGAAGAATCAGATTCATGTTATTATTGATATGCCTGAGACGAAAACATCAAGGAAGTACCTGGCGGTTGTGCACATACTCAAGGAATGAAGGTACATCTGGGTAGCGACATTGTTCACCACTTCCAAGTTGAGGAGATTTCTGAAAGCACACAATATCTCCATCTTCCAGCTGCCGAAGTTAGCCAAATAAGTAAACATGGCAAGGGTTGTCCTTCAAGACCACTCAGAAGTAGAAAACGATGTAAAAAGTAAGTAGGAAAGTGGCTCTTTTATCGAAGGGAACATTCATTAAAAAGTAGCCATACATCATGTACATAAAAGGCAGCATTCATTGATGAAGTACCTGACTAGCACGAAATGTAAGCTTCTTGTCGATGGGCTCACACATGACATTAGGTTCAAATTTTATCTCCTGAATTAGAAAGCGGATGGTAAGAGACAACACCACATAACGATAAACCATCAATAGTAGATAATCAACGAGAATGAAGTGAAATTGCAATCCAGCAGCATACAGCACTAATAAACTAGCTCTTGGTTCAAAAAAAGAACTTCCATGACTAACCTCGTAAAGGTCAATCTCTTGATCGGAGGAAAAGCCAGCCATTTCATTTATCTTTGTCAGAATGTCCAAAGGCTTACCACTACCTTTGACAAATAGCCTCCCAACAAACCTGCCATTGCAGAACATTAACAAAAGTTGATATAATAACTCTGTCAAGGATGAAAGGAACCAGTGAAATACCTGAGCTGCTCTTTCACAGGATCATAGTGTTTAAAGAAAAGGAGAATATCATCCTTAGTCTTCTCAGGTGGCGGAGCGGGTTGTAAATCCTGGATTAGCACAAAAAGAATAGTGAGGAGTGTACCAAAAACGAGCATCAACATTCAACAAAAGACTGTTTTAAAGGACACAGACAATTGCAAAGGCTGATGAAAGAACCTGTCCAAGTTCAACTTCCAAAAACAGCTTTAGCTCAGCATTGTTTGCCTTATTGGAAACTTCTCTTAATTGTCCAACCTGCAATGTGTTCAAGTGTTCCCGTAAAACAAGTGGAAGGACATAGAAGAGGGCAATATAGAATAAATGAAACTTTCAGTGACAGCCCATGCACAACTGATTAGTCAAATGCTTAGCTCATGCCTTCACTTCAAACAAACATGCATTCCCCTCTAGTGGTTAACATTCTATTCCAAGAACTATCAAACCCCGGAACTAAACAACTCAACCAAGAAAAGAATTTCTTATCGAAGCAGACAAATGCGAAGCATTTCCTAAATAGGTATAGTGTAATATGCACTGAGAAAATTAGATTTGTCCAGAAATTTCAATCAAACTAACAGCATTAAATGCCAGCAACATGTGGTATGACACAAAGCTCAATCATCAACAGAGGTATAGTGATGTTGCTTACAGACTGTGCTTCCTCCTGTGCCGTCAATGGTCGATTTGGACGATATGTATGATTTTGGCGCTTTGCCCAAAGCCAAAATCGTTGAAATTGCACAGGTACCCCAAACTCTTTAGCAACTTCTTCCTGCAGGATTGTCAAAATATTCAATTGGATCTAGAAAGATGTGAAAATGAACAAAAGAAACTCATCAAGTAATAGCTGCATTTTGCAACACTGACAATTTGTTCCAAAACATTTAAACATGCCATAGCTTCAGCCATTCAGAATCAAAATAGAATTACGAACTCAATTAAATATTAACCACGAGAAGTTACCTTGAAAATATGGAAAGGCACTTGCTTCTGTATGCGGAAACTTCGGACTTTGTCATGATCTACAAGATCAAAGTGTATGTCTTTCCCAATCTGTTCCATTAGATCATTACTGCAAGCAACCTGAAAATATCCAGAAAAGCATTTATTCTCAGGTAAATTGAAATTAGTGTTGCCATTATATCTCCCATACAGACATGGTACAACATGAGGGATTTGGGAGAGGAGTTCGAAGTTAGGACCTTTATTATTGTATACAAGTGTGCTTCCGCCTTCTCCTTCCTCTTCTGCTCCTTCTCTTCTTGTTCTTTTTTCAACCGTATCTGCAATGCAGCAGATTCAAACGCAGAATATAAGACCAAGAAGATGTTGATTATGCAATAAAAGTTTAGTTCCAAAACTGATAATAACATCTCACCCGGAGGTGCTCTGCAATATCCTTCTCATCAACGCCACACATTATCTTCTCCTTGTCACTTTCGCGTATGTAGACCAGCATATAAGCATTTGAATATTTTGTAAACTTAAATGGAGAGTTGTTGAACCCCGGATTAGCCTGAGGTAACTGCAGGAGAAAGCAGAAAATTGAGGTAAAAAAACATGGGTACACCACAGAAAAATCTGTGCAGATAATGCTAGGTAAATACCTCTTCCTCGCCACCATATTGCTCCTCTAATGCTCTTTTCATATCCTCCGTGGTCACACGTTCATCATCAAATTTAAACCTATACATGACAGCAATAAAGAATTTACATCAGAGAAACTAGAGCAAACCAAAGATATACAGTAACCAGACAGTGAATCAGAGTAAAAAGACATTCAAACTGAAGAAATTTAGCTTAATACATAAAGTTGAGAGTTTTAAATTGTGCACACAATTATCCAAGAAATAAAAAAAAATAGAGTAAATAGAACATCTCTTATCAACACAGAGTTGCTAAGGCAATTCATATAAAACCTTAACACACCATGATGGCAATCTATCAGTGCATTTCATCAACTAGACAAGAAAAACAGATAAGAGCTACATGGGAAATCATAACAAGATAAATCTAAAGCTACATTAGAACATCAATATTCTAATACCCTTGTTTCAATAACATTTAACCACATGAAACCCCTCAAATACAAGTATAGTTTGATCGAAATGAGCTTAGGCAGTGAAATACCATAAAACTACAAGAAATAACAAATGCCAGTACCATTGTTCAGAAAGAGTTGGCCTGATGTAAGCATAATAGTGTCCACCGTGTACACCACCACTATGAACCAAAACACTGCAAAGACAAGCAAGCATCATAAATGTGTTTGATGCTTATCTCAAAGTGGAGTGTAGAGGAAGGCAAAGCAATAAAAATAATCATTACAGAGATTAAATCACCCTGCAGTAAATTCACCTGGCTGTAAAAACCAAATGATATGAAAGAAATTTAACATACAGGGAGATGGAAGTTCTCCAAGCAAACAACAGACTTGGGAAACTGCCAAACACTTGTTCTCATGCCTATTAAGAAGACACTATACCTGTGAAGAGTGTACAAATTGCGGACAGTTCTATCTGCCTCAGGTGTCAAGTATTTTCCATTCTCTCTATCAAGATCAAGTTGCAAAGGGAACTCATAGCGATCATTTATCTGTAATACATAAGAAAAATGAAGAAAAAAACATAATACAAATGAGAATCAGGTAAAGATACAACTATAGAGAATAGAATGGAGGGCAGCGCTTGGAAAAAACAATGATAAGGACCACCTCAACATTAGAAAATATCACATGGTAAAATCCTGTTAAACCCAAGCAAGGACCTAAATGATGTCTTTCTACAATGTCTGGACCAAGATGAACCCATGCAGTGCTCAAGTATTTAGTAGTTTATAAGATCCCGAGTTTGAATCTTAAAAATGTAACGGTGTAAAAATTTCCATGCAGTGCTCAAGTATCACTACACCATATATAGGTTCAAACAGAAGTATATGCTCTCAACAGAAAAAAATTGCAATATTCCTTGTAATTCAATTTAAGCCAAGTAATTTAGAAAAAGGTACCAAAACCAATATAATGATAGTGCTTGAGCAGCTGTACAAGAACAAGGACCACACATTCCTTCAACACAATATAAGAGCAAAACATCACAAGATACATGTTCATGGCACAGGAATAAGAAGGAAAGTATCTCTGCTAGAAAGACTCATGGACTAGAACCCACCATATACTACTAACCTTAACCATGGTATCTCGCATGAAATCATACTCAAAACGTTTCAATTGAAGTTGAAGCACAGGAGGGAAGTCAATAAACAGCACACCCTTCTTGGCATCCTGAAAAGGTACAATACGATGACTTTGAGAAACACAATTTGGAAAATCGGTACTTAGCAAAGTTCGAGAGAAACCTAGCCTAAATGTGAAAACTCAAAAGGGAACCAAGATTGTGGATGCAAGAAGCAAGGAAGGTTTTCGTCACAACAAACTCGTACCAATTAAGGATCTGTTTAAGCCTATTCGAGTAACCAAGAAACACTTCAATGCACACAAAATTTTAAGGAATTAAGCATCTACCTGCAAGCCATGCTGTTCTGCATGGTATTTATTATCACCCTCAAGTCGTTCCACTTCCACATACTTATCAAACGAAGCATAGACATCTCGACATCCTTTGACATCAAGCTGGAGGTCTGTACAAGCATGTGCAACTCTTAGCCAGTAAGACAAGACTTTATCGAGTGAAAATCAACAATGACCAAAACATACCATAGAAGGATTCCTTCCTCGTCGACTTATAGTCCACATTGATGCATTCAATATAGTTCATATGGTGCCCTTCAAATAATTGCTGAATTGTGCCCTCCACAACAGTTCCCTGCATGGTGAAACAAGAAAAGATTTTAATAGTGTCTTACACACACACTTCCAAAAAATAAAATCAATCCATGTACCTTCATTTTATCCTCAAGCTTTTCAGAAAGGACCCTATTAAGTTCTTGCACATCATGCTGCATGAAAGAATCGTAGGTGTCCCAACCAAAGGACTTGGTCAACTCTTTAGTTGCTACACTAGTGTCACTATACTGAAGCTTGTAAAACAAGCTCTGCAAAGCCAAAGGGATGCTCCCAGAGGGCATATCATTCTCAGTTGTTGGCATATGATACACGGCCTTTCTGAAGTAAGGAATATGGTACAAGGTCTGCAGGAGAGAATTCATGTAGCAAGTAGCTCCTTGGTTCTTCAGCCCAACATATCCTGTCTCTTTTTTAGAATCATGAGACCAGTAATCAATAACCCGACGTACAGCAACATCTGCTTCAACCACCAATGTGTCATTGACAAGAAAACCCCTTCCAAGGTCATAAACATCTCCAAGAGGCATGAAAGAAGTGAAACCCCAATCACTTTCACGTGCATTGAACTGGTGCTGTGTTTCTGCAAAAAGCACATGGCAGTACATTAAAAAAGAGAGATATTAAACGAATTTTACCAATTAAAAAGGTTTCAATTTGATTCAATACTCTTTCAGAAGCAGTCTAATACCTGGTAGCCTCTACCAAAGGCCAGCTTAAATGTACATTAGATACAACATTGAAAACTCTGGATCCCTCTTAAAGGTTGAAGAATGCAACGGTACAGCAGATAAAAGATATATCACACCTCAAGTTCCTTTTCAGTCTATTAAACAAGTCAAGTAGATGAGGGTATCCAAAAGATACCTCCCCAACGTCATAGCTTCTTCTACTCCATTTCACATCTATAATCAATATCTTGCGGAATGCTAAAAGGCCAAAGAAAGTTTGGCCTAGATGAAGCTGTGTTCTCAACATACTTGCGAGCAACACGAACAAAAGCATCTACCATTTAGGTAAACACAAGAACAAAGTTTGTTCAGTAAAGATCCCACACCATTAGAAGACCAGATAACTGGGAAATTGAGCTGCTCACACCTTGCACAACTAGCTGTTCAACAGAACGATTCCGAAGAGACGCTTTTTTTTGTTGCTAAATATGATTCCAACGAGGTGATAACACGATAATATTCACCTAGAGCAACTATCTTAAGCCTCGAAGAAACCGAAGTCAAAAAACAAATACAGCAATAAATTGCATGAAGAAGTCTTTCTTTGTTCATTCCCAGATCTGGCCATTGTTTTAGAAAACATTTTCTATAACTCTATAAAATAGACCAAGGAAGGTAAACATCTAAAAAAGACAACTACAAGGCTCTGATGAGCTTACTAATTTTTGGGCCAAGGACATTTCTCATTTGGCTATCACCCACCCTAACTTCATCTGTCAGCTTCATTCTCAAACTTGCGCACTTCGTCTTTTATTATGAATGCGTTGCTTATCTTCTTGGAAAATAAGAGCTTGGTTTCGACAAGTCTTCTTAGTTAAATGAAAGCTAGATAGGCAGCAGTCATAAATACCAGATTAATAAATGGGAGAGCCCATCTTATTGACTTATCATAAGTAACAAACAATCAGCCACGTCTATCAGAAAATAAATCTTATGAACAACCTGGCACCCACATTTTCTTTTGATCAATGCTTCACTCACCAACGTAAAATAATTAAATAAGAGTAATTAATCCATCCTCTCTCACTGGCTAGAATTGCCTTGAGAATATCTAAAAAATGTAGATTGAAGAAATAATAGGGAAAGAACACAACCCTCCCCATATAAAGTAAAAGAGAGCCATACCTTTTCGTACCGTCAGCTTTGGATGAACTTGATTAATAACGGATAAGCTGAACTGTGCGTATCTACTCCATCCATAAGGCAAGGTCGTAGAATCAGCTACATCAAGATACATTGACAAGTGGTCCACGTTGTTCCCCTTTGGAAAAATTAAAATCCGCCTGGTCGTAATCCAAAATTTCAGATGGCATCACAAATAGTGCAAAGTACCCAAAAAAAATATTAAACTAGCAGAACTGACTTCTAAGAAATATTACCATTTATAACATCCAACGACAAAAACGTCCGAGTACAGCTTCTTGGTATTCATCCTCGTAAAGTTATCAACAGTCCACGTGAACCTAGCCGATGGTGAATCATCCACCGACTGTGCAACAACCGTATTACCATTCCCTGCTTGTGCAACTAAAACAATAAAACCAGAATCAGAATCAGATTCAGCCAATCACTTCAATCGCTACAACAACCTAGTACCACCCAACGACCTTCCAAGTAAAGAAAGATTCACAATGAATGAAGCACGCACATCAATTTCAACTCAGCTCTATTTTCACAGTCACGATAAGTGAAACGACACTATCCAATAACAAACCGTGCTCCTCCAAAACCCTAATCCACCCCGACATTGATCCTACGTACCAACTCCCGAAGAATTTTAACGCCAAACAACAAGCCAAAGGACTAATCGCCAAATTAAACGAAGAATCAGTCTTGACTCTTACCTTCCATAGGCTGTGGGCCCTCGGTGAACTCTGTGTGTGGGACCAGCATCTCGTCGTCCTCTTGCTGCTGCGGGACCGAAAAAAAAACAACAAAAACGAAAAGTCAGGCAAATAATTAGGCAAAAGCAGCAAAAATCGAACCCCCGAGCACTAGTCAGCGAGAAAAGCTCGGATCTGGCGGTGATCGAAACCCTAGCTAGCGGAGCTAAACAAGTGAAACACCACAAAATAGCGAGAATTCCAGATTCCGAGCGGAGCTAAGTATTATCGGAAACCTCGAGGAGCGACGGAATTGAAAATCAATATCCGAAATGGAAGTGAGGAATTGCAGAGAGCGGGGGCGGGGAAGAGTGTAATTACATCTAACGGCGCGGGAGTCATCAGAGTCATGGGCGGAGGGAGGCTGGTCGTCCGATCGGGGCGGAGGGAGGAAGGGAGGGGATATGGAGGAGGCAGAGAGAGAGATATATATATAGAGAGAGAGAGAGAGAGCGGTTTTTCTCTTTTGTTTTTTTCTAGAGAGAGAGAGAGATCGAGGTCAAGACGACGAATCCAAAAAAAGAAGATGAGCGTGTAGAAGGGAGAGAGCGAGGTTGGGGGTTTGCGGGTCCCCGTCGCTGGAAAGGGTAGTTTCGGGATTTCCGGTAAGTGATTTTACATTGCCAAATGATATAATGTAATAAATCCTGAATTACCAAATAGCGGATTGTTTGAATAAGATGTAAATTATCTACTTTATCAAAAGATTGGGTAAATCTCTCGGAATTAGATACATTATTATATTCGGACTTTTCAACTTTAATATAAACAAGTAATATTTTGCTCAAGTAATATTTTGCTTTGTTAAAAGGTATGTATCATAACGACACAAAGCGTTGTTAAATTGGATTGGTGGATTTATTTGCAATTTGGAGTCCTGTACAAGAATCAATGCGGAACTTTGGGGAGTGCTTCATGGTCTACGACTGCCACTGGTGAAGGAGCTAGGCCTACGAAAGGTTATTATGGAAACAGACTCCAAGTTGGCTGAGGGCTTCCTAAATAGGCCCAACCCAGGACAAGCCAATCTAAACCCCATTCTTGAACGGATACAGCAGGAGAATAAGGAGATTGGAGAGTGAAGATTAAGCATATTTATAGGGAGGGAAACCGTTGCACTGACTGTTTGTCAAACCTAGGCTTCTCCAAGCCCGTTAGGCTGACCATCCTTCATGGACCACTGCAAAGTGTTAAGAGAATTATGCTCCAGGACATCAGTGATGTGGCGCTCCCTAGATGGGTAGTTGCTAGGAACGAGGTTGAGGACAATGAGGACAGTGCCATCCGAAGGGTGGAGGCCACTGACCCGGAGCTTATAGGCCATGATAAGGTAGACAATTTTAATAGACAAGGCATGGGTTCTAGTGACGGTGCAAGGTCAGATTTTGTGATATCCCCAACGTCAAGGGGAGGTTCTCCTCCCCGAGGTATTCTTTCCCTATCACGGGTTTCTTCCATTAGCTTTTTTCGTGATAGGATTTTGACGAGGCCGGCGGTCGCAACTTCACAAGAGGCCGAGAGGGGGTATTGCACTAAGTAGGATGTATTTGGCCATTAATTTAATATATTAAGGGGCTTTTGCCCCTCCTATTCCTTCAAACCTTGAGGCGTGATGGAATTGAAATTCAATAACCGAAATGGAAGTGAGGAATTGTAGAGAGAGAGAGAGGGGGGGTGTAATTACATCTAACAGCGCGGGAGTCATCAGAGTCATGGGCGGAGGGAGGTTGGCTGTCTGATCGGGGCGGAGGGAGGAAGTGAGGGGATATGGAGGAGGGAGAGAGTGTGGTTTTTCTATTTTTTTTTCTATAGAGAGAGAGAGAGAGAGTTCGAGGTCAATACGACGAATCCAAAAAAAGAAGATGAGTGTGTAGAAGGGAGAGAGCGAGGCTGGGGGGTTTGCGGGTCCCCGTCGCTGGAAAGGTTAGTTTCAAAATTTCCGGTCTGTGATTTTACATTGTCAAATGTTATAATGTAATAAATCCCGAATTACCAAATAGCGGATTGTTTGAATAAGATATAAATTACCTACTTTATCAAAAGATTGGGTAATCTCTCGTGCTCTGGAATTAGATACATTATTATATTCAGACTTTTCAACTTTAATATAAACAAGTAATATGTTGCTCAAGTAATATTTTGCTTTGTTAAAAGGCATGTATTATAACGACACAAAGCATTGTTAAATTAGATCGGTGAATTTATTTACAATTTGGGGTCCTGTACAAATATCAAATGCGGAACTTTGGGGAGTGCTTCATAGTCTACGACTAGTGAAGGAGCTAGGCTACGAAAGGTTATTATGGAAACAGACTCCAAGTTGGATGAGGGCTTCCTAACCCAGGACAAGTCAATCCAAACCCCATTCTTAAACGGATACAGCAGGAGATTAGAGGAGATTGGAGAGTGAAGATTAAACATATTTATAGGGGAAAACCGTTGCATCAACTACTTAGAGAACCTAGGCTTCTCCAAGCCCGTTGGGCTGACCATCCTTCATGGACCACCGCGAAGTGTTAAGAGAATTATGCTCCAGGACATTAGTGATGTGACGCTCCCCAGATGGTTAGTTGCTAGGAACGAGGTTGACAATGAAGACAGTGCCATGAAAAGGGTAGAGGCCACTGGCCCGGAGCTTATAGGCCATGATAGGGTAGACAATTTTAATAGACAAGGCGTGGGTTCTAGCGACGGTACAAGGCCGGGTTTTGCGATATCCCAAACGTCAAGGGGAGGTCGAGGTACTCTTTCCCTATCACAGATTTCTCCCACTAAATTTTTCCGTGATAAGGTTTTGACGAGGCTGGCAGTCGCAACCTCATAAGAGGCCGGGAGAGACTAAGTAGGATGTATTTGGCCATTAATTTAATATATTAAGGGGCTTTTGCCCCTCTAATTCCACAAAAAAAAGTGTTGTTAAATTCAAGGAGAGTTTGATCCCTAATAGTGTCATTGTGTAAAAATTTTAATTTCAAAAAAATAATATATTGCTCTAAAAAATAACTCTCCCTTCAAATTGTCTACCACTTATAGAACAAGATCATGCGGGATAAATTTCTCCCGTACTATTTTTATGTAAGTTTAGACTCTATAAACTAGTAAATACGTACGAACGATACTAGTGCTGTTCGGTTTTAAAATCTGCAAAATATATCGTTCAATGATTTTCTTTTTTAAGCTGTACAAAAATAAAAAAAAGAACGGGGTCTGGGGTTCCGGGAGTCGGGGGCCGTGGTCGGTGGAGGGTCTGGAGTCGAGGGATCAGGGGTCTGGTGGTCCGGAGTCGGGGGTCCGACAGTTCGGCAGTCTGAGTTCGGGGTCGGGAGTTCGGCGGTAAGTTGGCCCGGGGCTGGGGGGCTGAGTGCACGGCAGTCCAGTGGTTCGATGGTCCGGGGGTCCGTGTTCCATTGGTCTGGCGGCTGGTAGTTCGGAGGTCTGGTGGTCTGTGGCTCGGTAGTCCTGGGGTCGGGGTCCGGTAGTTCGGTGGGTCTCGCAGTTCGGGAGTTCGACGATCCGGTGGTCCATAGATTCGTTGTTCAGGGGTCTATTGTTCGAGGCCCTGTGGTCCGAGAGTCTGACTTTTTGGTGGTCCAGGGGTCTGTAGTTCGGGGGTCGGGGGTCTGGGGTCGGGGTCCGGTGGTCTGAGGTCTGGCAGTCTAGTGGTCCGGGGGTTCTGGGTCAGGGGTCCGGTGGTCCGGGGTTGGGGATTCGGGGGTCAGGCGGTCAGTTGGTCTGGGGGTCTGTGGTCTGGGGTTGGGATCCAGGGTCTGTAGGTCTGGGGTTGGGGGTCCGACGGTCCGATGGTTCAGGGTTCGAAGGTCCAGCGGTCCGTGGTCCGGGGTACATGGTCGGGGGTCCGGCGGTTCGGGGATCTGGTGGTCCCGGGGTCCGACGGTCCAGGGGTCCGGAATCCGATAAATTATTCTGATTTTTTTGAGAAATAATTAAATTATTCTGATCAGTAAACCAAAAAATACGCAAATATAAAAGTAAAAAAGAAATGAAAATTACACTACCCTAGTTCTCTCTCTTCTCTTCTTCCCCACTCGTCCAAGTAATGAAGTAAAGGAAGGGAGAAGCCAAAAACTGACCTAAAAGGTAAAAAGTTAAAAAGAAAAAAAACGATGAAAGTAAAAAAAAATGGAGAGCTCTATTGGCATGTCAGTGGACGATCACATCCTCGGGAAACATCAGCATTCCTCCTTTCTTTAAACTACTAAAAATATAATTCGGACATTTTAAGACAAAAAATAAAAATTTCTTTATTATAGGAAGATAAACTATAGATGATACACTTACCATACCAGAAAAACAGTTTGCATTGGATTGTGTAGGTTGCATTTTTGTTGAGTTGAAAATACCTTTTTGCCCTCACTGTTTTGCGATGTACTACAAAATCATATTATCAATAATGCTGGCAGATCCTATTTTCCCTTAATAAATATATTTATCTCACACTTAGAGAAATTAATACAGGTAAATATTTTTTCAATTAAAAAATTGTTCAAAAAATAATAATTGTTCCCTCTCTCCAAACCTACGGATATCTTCCTCAAATGATTTGATCAGCCACGAAATCAATTGGGTTAATAACTATGGATTTGAGTTTTAAGAGAATATAAATCTTTAATAACCTTAAATTGATCTGTACAATCACATATCCAACTAAAAAATTTAAGATAACAAATACGTGAATTTTCAACACTTAACCAGGCATTGGAAGAGAGAACATGAAATAAATGTGGAGTATAAAATAAATGTCATAAGTAAGGTTACATATGGAGCAGTATTATCTTGTGTCTGTCTATATACTACAATGTCCATTGTCAAAGTCAAACCAATGGAATCATATGCATATTCTCGCAAGACATCACAATTAAGTGTAGTATACAATATACAAACACTTGCAATTAGGAATGTTAACGGTAGATTTCTGATTTCCATTGGGCCTATACTCATTTTTTTTTCTTCTAAAAAGTAAAATTTTACAATAAGCATACTTTATTTGGGTTTAATCCAAGACTTTCATTAAATCTTATTACACTTTGTACTCCTACGTCAGATACTCTTTGGTATTCATCTTCATTTTTATGGCTGACTTTATTTTAGGGCAGTGGAAGTAGACCACGAGATGTGCACACTGATTTTAAACCATGGAAAATGATGTCGGTCAATACTATTTAAGTTTTTCCGCAAGAAAATAAACATAGGTTGCTTAGAAGGAAAGACCTAGTTGTGCTTTAGCGTGGACAACATGCTAAACAATTTACGTGCACTACAACATTTTGTTACAGTTCATTTTTCCTACTGAATTCTTTAATTTATACTATCCAGATATTCAAACATCTATTATCGACTAATTTGCATTTAACTCTCGTTATTTTTGTAACCACTAATCTTTTTGCCTCCTAGGATTTCCCATGTTTGCAAAAACTTGTAAAATTACCTCCTCCCAAGATATGATTTATCTTCCCCTAAAAAACGATAGGATTTATCATCAAAAAATGTCGTAGGCCTTTGATGTCGTAGGCCATATGGATGGCAGAAATACCCAAAGCCTGAGGGTCGGACCCTACCCTTACCCTACGGGTCTAAGGTATGTTGACTTTGACTGGGTATAGGGTAGAGTATGAGTCCATATTTAGAGGTAGGGTATGAGTCCATGTTTAGAAGTAGGGTCTAGGGTAGGGTATGAATTCATAGTTAGACCCTGTGGGTTGGACCATACCCTTACATTTTTACCATATTTTAGACTCTACTCTAATTAGACTCTAGTTAGATCCTTGTTAGACCGTATTGATAATATATATAATATACATATTTATTATGTTATTCCGTAACTAGCTTAGAAGATGTCGTGAATGATGGATCATTAGAAGCTGACATGCTATATTTTTCTTTTGTTGAATTGTTTATGTACTCCGAACTCTAAAAAAAATCTTGGACTATTGAAATTAAATTGCAAAATTTGTTTCATCAATTTTCTATTGAATGTTGATGTGTAACATAGTAGATGTCTTAAATTTATTTAAATTTTATATAAAAATTAAGTTTTGATTAAAAATTATTAAAATACAAAATGTTAAAGGATCGAACCAACCCGGGTCTCTAAGTAGGGTATGAATCTAACAATAAAAAATTTGTAGAGCAAAAAATAGAGCATGAATTCATCCAAAAAAACGGATAGGAATTCTATCAATACCCTACCCATTAATATCCCTGCCCATTAATATCCCTAGTAGGCCAAGGTAACGTGACCAACCTATAAGAATTCGATGGCCCAAAATTTTGGATTAGAATTGGAGGGTGCGCCGGGCCCTTGCAGTAGTGCAACGCATGGGCGACGCTTGAGAGGCCCAGTAGCAAGCTACTGCAGTGGCCCCTCCCCTTTAAAAAAGTAATTTAATATCGTGTGGGCCGATGGCCCACATATCAGATATTAAACTGATAAGAACAGATACTACACTTGATCTTAGCCAAAAGGCCGAGAAAGGTATGAATTTGAATGAGAGCAGGAGGTGGGTTTTATGCTGTCAGGCCTGACTACTGGAATGAACCGAAACCGATGTGGGAAGAGAACCCGCATAGCAAAAGTTGACTAAGGTTAAGAACCAAACTTTGACCACGCTACGCGTTTGGACAACTAGTAGATTACAGGTTACAAATTGATACACAGTTGGATTAGAATATAATGTGTTACAAACTAGATGCTCATTAATTTGATTCATCTCGATAATTAGGTCTAATCATATTTTCTAAGCTAGATGACGATGATGCCAAATGACATTTAGTTTAATGGCACAAAGACGTTGACATATTTAATAAAATACGAAGTTCAAGAAATGACAAATATAATCATTGTGTAAAATTTACCTTTCAAAAAAAGCTAGATGGCGATAATAATCCACTGAGCCGAGAGTCGACTAATCTATATCGAAGTTGAGTAACATTTTTGAATAGCAGCAAAACACAACCAAAATCTGCCGGATATAAATGAAACATTATACGGGAACAAGACAAGCCATGAAACGTGCATCACAAGATAGAAAGTAAAAGAAAAACCCTAACATTTAAGACAAGGTTGAGGAAATTCGAGAAAGACCAAAGGGTGGGGCCTTGTCTGAGGTAATTCACAGGAGAATGGAAGAACAATATAGAGTTAAATTACAGGTGTAAAATTCCACTGGCTAAGGACTCGGAGTTCGACTTCCCAGGGATACAATTGTTAACTTCACACAAAACTGGATTCGGACACTGTCGTCCCTATACCTATTAAGACATTTTACAACCATCTTGACTCTACTTGTAAGACCAGTATCGCGCTACGGGCACAGTTCATGGCGAGAAGCTGGTGGATCTGCAATAGTCAAAAAGATCGACAAGTGTTACAGTTTCATCAACGGATCGATGCAGAAACCCGGCAGTCAAATGTCCATGTAATGTACACATCCATCAAGTATGGTTGCAAACTGAATTCCCCGATAACCCAGATTAAGACAGTTGCGATAAGGCATCCGAACTCTAAACATCCTCGGAACAGGGTAATTCTAAATTTCTACTAAAGGCCTTCACTCCAACAAGGACTCGGAAAGCAATGTAAGCTAGCTCGTGGAATTTTTAGCAGTAGCTACATTCAAACTAATATCAGCTAGGTGATTAGAAACCTAATGTAGCCATGCCTCAATCAGTTCACCCCAAGTCAATCAAAGGGTCAGGAATTCTGGAATTTGAGATGATGTTTTTATGTGGTTAGCCACTCGGGCACAATGACCCTTTCATTTTTTCATCATTGCAAACACAATGAGCTAGGTGCCTTTGTTGTTATAGTGAGACCACTGTGGTGGAGTCAACCTAACAGAAGTAGTGCGAGTCTAGGTGACAAAAGCGAGCCATATGCAGTCAGATTGATGAACAGTTTTCCAAGATCAGATGTTTGGGAAGTCGCACCTCGGGAAAGGGTCGGTGTAAAATACATCACAAACTTTCCTCCACTGGCCATTATCAAGTCATGACACCAGCTATAACTTAACCTGTGCAGCACAAAAGGCGGAAATATCAAGATTTTAACCATAGAACAGAAGATTCTAAGCTGATATTGGCAAGATTATACCCAGAAATCACAACTCAATAGATTCATGTAATCATGTTTTCCCAACCTCTTGCTGTATGTAAGATCTATCAAAAAACATAAGACAACACCATCAAATCCAAGGCTTCAGAAAGAGGGGCATACCTTTCATCGTAAATTAAGAGGCGGAAATTGCTTTATAGCCTTCCTTCTCGAGAATTTTTGCTATAGAGATATCTCCAGTCCTCACAATCCTTCCATCCTCCTACAGCAGAATGCATCAAAAGAGATCATGCAATGATCATTGAAATCCTTAGCTTTAATTGCTGATTTCAACTGGTTTCAGATTAAAATTGAAACAGAGATAATAACTCTACAAAAAAAAAAAGAACCCTCTTCTAGAGGCACCCCCAACACCACCCTGAGCCCGGCTACCAGAAACATGCAAGGATTACATAGAGTAGTAATCAATTGGCACACAAGTTCAAAACTGAACAACGAAAGAGAATGAACTGCTAATTGGCTTAATGACCACACATGTTATCTCCGTAAATTGCATGTTCTAGCCACTGGTCGAGCATTGATCAACGAGAAGTGAGAGGATCAGTTTTTCCTTCACAATTGTTATATTTGTATTCTCCTTTTCCAACCCACTTTTCAACCTAGTTTTGAGCTAATCTCACCATACATGAACAATTGTCAAACCGAAGTACCACCCACTCCAATTACAAAATCATTGACTTAGCGAACATCTTCTGATGCATGAAATTATTGTATAAACAATGCTCACTTACCATGATATGTATACATGAAGGCTTGATGAACTCTAGAAGTCGCAGATAATGGGTAATCATCAGGACAGAATTCTTAGGAGTCAAAAGACCATTCACGGCTTTAGCTACATCTTGTAGGGCGTCAATATCCAATCCAGAATCAATTTCATCTAATATTGCCATATCTGCACCTAGAACCTGCCATCAAAAAATGCAAATATCATTTTACAAACTCTGAAGTTACATGGAAGAACTTCCAATACGTACATAGTAGCATAAAAGAAGCATTTAAAATCTATATATGAGAAGAAAAAACAAGAAAGAACATCACACCTCATCCCACTTCTTCCCAACTGGCTAGAATTCTCAATAAACAATTATCCAGATAGATACAAACAGATAACTGAAGGTATGGAGAACAGTACCGCAAGTTGCAATATCTCATTCCGCTTCCTTTCTCCACCGCTAAATCCTTCATTTACATTTCTGTTGAGGAAGTCACTCTTCATATTCACGAGCTCAAGTTTGGGAAACAAATATTGAAAAAACTGCAATGCCAAGGTGAAATCTTGTGAACAGCTAAGCATAACAGGTTAGAAAATACGTCTTCCAAATGATAAAGCATCTCAAAGGCAAGAAGTTATAGGAAAAGGTTAAGCAATTAAACTAATTGGACAGATTGCTCTGCTTGCTTAGATAAAGTTCACTTGGAATTTATTTTAATCAGAAGTGGTTCCAGCAGCTTTTTTCATTAGTGATTAAGCCACCCACAGTCACTGACCTCAATTGGACCTAGCTCTTCCAGTCCAAGTTTTCTTCGTCGAGCATTGTAAGCCATATTAAGAAAATCAATATTATTAACACCGGGAATCTCAACTGGAGTCTGGAAGCTCATAAACATTCCCGCGAGAGACCTTTCCTCTGGTGCCATATCAAGCAAGTTCTCCCCTTTAAATACAACAGTCCCTCCTGTCACTTCATAATCTGGATGGCCGACAAGAACCTACAATATGCAGGACCCCAGTAAGATTTCCAAATCAGGAAGCAACATAAAGACTACAAATGAAACCAAGAATAATACATGTAACTAGCAAAATACAACATATGAAAAGGGTAAAGCTTGATTAATTTCATGACTAAAAACCCATCAATCTGCCACTTCTAAACAAGAAGGACACTTGTCACCCCCATGAGACAGCACACAAGTCCGGAATTTCCAGTGCATACCTTCTACCAAGAACTTTTCTACCCACAAAGTCAGCAAGAACCGTATTTTTCTCAATATCAGAACTGTTTGGCACCGCGATTAGCTACTACAGAGAGTACTCACCTTTGAGAACGTGCTCTTTCCCGAACCATTCTTTCCCATAATTGCATGGATCTATTAAAACAAATAAAGGCATGTCACAAACCTCAATCAGGGTATACAACGGATAGAACAACAACAAAAACAAATAGAGCTGAATCCAATCAAACAGGCTTGCTCTTATGCTCTATCATAGAATATAGACACTGAAACGGGGCCCGGAGTCCAAGAACGATCGCAACGAGGATAAAGATAGACGAGACATAATAGACTGAGCAGGAAAGAAAAGAAAATTGTATTATAGAGGATACGAGAAGGGTGGTGGGGGAGATCCAAGTTACAATGAATTACGCATTTACATAGGCGTCTAACTAACCATCAATAAAATCAAACACCGAAAATTTAAAAAAAAACTATATAAGGTGAAACGAATCCTAATCAATTGTTTCAACAAATCAATCATTTCCAAGAGATATAGATAGTCCCTCAAAGCAGAGCCGGCCGGAATGCACATTTTCTGCTCTAACAGTAACAAAATAGACCATTCAACAATCAACCAGGCTACTTCCACTCAAATAACCTGGCTCAAATCCAAGCTTAAGGCAAACAATTGGTACCATTAACAACTACAAGCCACAAGCAACTCTAAAACCAACATATCCTCTAAAAAACCAATTAGAAATCAACAACAAAAATGGCACCTAATCCCTCTCAAGATTACATCTTTTTGACTAGGCAGAAAAACTTCCACCTGAACTCTAATCCCACGTGTCGAAACACCAACTGGGTACTTCTATTTTTTTGGTCAGATTTAGTTTAGGCAGTTTGGCCTAAATCTCAGGGTTTTAGAAGTTATTGGACTTTGTTAAACTCCTTTGCTTTTCCATTTTTGCACGGGGTGTGAATTGACCCACCGACCCTCCGAGAGGAGCAACTCTAAGCCATTAACAACTACAAGCCACAAGCAACTCTAACGCCAACTTATCCTCTAAAAAACCAATTAGAAATCAACAACAAAAATGGCACCAAACCCCTCTCAAGATTGCATCTTTTTGACTCGTCAGAAAAACTTCCAACTGAACTCTAATTCCCCGAGTCGAAACGCTAACTGGGTACTTAAATCTCGAGATTTTAGACGGCATTAGACTTTGTTCAGCTCCCGGGCAAAGTCTTTTTCCATTGCTGCAAGGGGCGGGAATTGACCCACCGACCCTCCGAGACGAGATAGGATCCGTTTTCATCCTAATTACGAAAACAGAAACGATCTATATCAGGGTTCTCGCGAAAACTAACCTCTCCTTCACGAATAACAAGGTCAACGCCCTTGAGAATCTCCTGCTTGGACGAGGCGATCACCGCGGTCAACCCTCTGACCTCGAGGAGGGGCCGATTGTCGGGCACGGAGGCGACGGAGGCAGCGGGGTCGGCGGTGGAGAGCGCCGCGGACGGAGCAGGGCGGCGGCGGGGGAGGGCGAGGAAGCGGGGAGTGGCACGAGGGGTAAATAGGCGAGAATTGGGGGGCAAAGGTTGGTGGAGCTTGGGAGCGGGGAGTGGAGCGGCGGCGCAGGAGGAAGGGAGAGGCGGGCGGGACGAAGGGGAGGAGTAGGTGAAGTTGATGTGTACGGCCATTTTAGAGAGAGAAAGTGAGGAGAGAGAAAGGATAGCTGCTGTGTTTGGGAAGTTGGGAGATTCGTGTGTTGGGTAGGAGGTGACGCACACGCCGTTGGCATTCAATAGTACTGAATTTTTTTAATTTGAGAAATAAAAGCCGCAATTGACACCTGTGATTTTTGACTAATGTATATTTTAGTATTTTTATAATAGACGGTTTGAACAAAGAAGAATTTATACGATGATAACTTTTTTAAAATTTAATTAAGATGTTTTGAATTTCAATTTTTTTAAACGTAAATGTGTTTAATATTTTGATAGTTTTTTAGTTACCTTTATTCTCTAGGTATACACATTTTTCATTCATAGCTTTTTAGGTAGTGTACCTACCTAAAATACTGCTATTTAAGATTCGATTTCAATTAATTGGTCCTCAACAAAAATTTCTAACCCGGCAATATTGTATGGTGAGCAAATAGTTTGAACTGGACTGCTCAAAACAAAATTGCCAGAATCCAAAATCAAATTTTGGAAAATACGAGAACGAGACCAATTTATCTACTTTTTGAATCCAAATCAGAATTCAACAAGATACAATATGGTCCGGTCGAGAACCAAAATACATGTTCTTAAAAAATGTCATTAAGAAACAATAATAAAAACCAAATCATTCAACGAGCAAAACCCAAAAAAAAACATTGAATACTAAGATTCAAGTTTTCAATAAACATACCAAGAACACAATATTTCAAATAGCACCAAGAAACAACAATATTCTAAGAGGAGTCACGGTAGGATGACTCGATCTTTATCTTTTAGTGAAGGAAAGACATTTTTTCCATGTAGCTGCAGCTAATTTTTTTATATTTAAATGCTAAACAAAAATATAGAAAAGATATATAGGGAAAGGATGAACGAAGAAGGAAAGTTTGATTGATGAAGGGAAAAAATGAAATCTAGAAGAGGGAGAAAGAATATTATTATATGTATCCAAATTGAAAAATTATTGGTTCGATCCTGTTTTTATAAGAATCGGACTAAAATCAAGAATCGTTTTTTTCGTATTTCGTATTGGAAGAACCAACCGATTAAAATTCTTTTGGATTCAATTCTAAACTAAACTTTTGGTCCGCAATTACAGTTCCATGGTTTTCGGTTGTTTCTCCTAGGCCAGACTACTGGGCCGATCCTACATAAGGCTTCAAAATTGAATTGTTGATCCAATTTTTCATTCACGGTACGGTCCAGTAAGGAACCCCACGCACATTTTTTTATTAATGTGTATTACAAGATAAATCTTCTCCAAAAAAAAGGTATTACAAGATAAACTTTAAGACAAGATAAATTTGCACTATTTATTAGGAGGAGGAATCCGATTCTGATACATAATTTGTCTTCTTCTTCTGTAAATACTGAACGAATATAATTGACAACGCAATGAACAAGATAACATAATTTGTGTTCATCTTCAAATTTTTCACATCCAAACACGGTTAATCTTGAAATTCTCTCATAATTTTTAAGGCAAAAAAATCAATTCGCCAACTCTTTATACCGTTAGACCAAATAATTTTTTTATAAATAAAAATTTATTACTCCTATTAAAAAATTACACCAATTGTACCGACTTTGGCACAAGTCTCCTTACACTAGATATATGGCCTTTGATGTTTCTTTCTTAACATATTAAACGGATATATATTCATCTATCTTTAGATACGTGAAATACATCGCGCCTTTTTCGTACGATCCATTTTTTTAAAGCGTGAGATTGATTTATCCATGTCTTCCTCCGGTTAGAATGTATGAACGGTCTATTTGTTAGGAATTCAGCAACTAGAGAACAAGATCGCACAAAGAACACGGAACAAGAAAATTACGTGGTTCGGCCTAATGCCTACGTCCACGGTGAGAAAGGAGAAATTTTATTGATGGATCCGAGTCACAAAGCTATACAAAACCTTAGGGTAACATGTCTTTATATAGAGACAAACCCTTGGTGTACAAGTAACATATCTAGGTCTAATTAGGAGTCCAGAATCTAGTCAGAATAGGAATATGAATAGGAAATAAGTCTTTCCTATTTCTCGCCATCCCAACAATCTCCACCTTGGCGAGAAATCATCTCGTGGAAGAACCATGAAGCTCCACCCGAACTTCAACAAACTCCACCTTGACAAAACACCGCCCCATGAAGAACCATGAGATCTTGCAAAACCAATCCAACTCCACCGACTCCATCTCGGACCATAGATAACTGCATCAATAAGACCATCCCAACTTTTTCTTCACCTTTTGTTCAATCACTTGGAGCCAGCCCCCAAGCTCGAGCTTCTGAGCTTGCTTGGCCTATTCTCTCCAACCTCCATCGAACTCCAACTAGCAAGTCCACCTGCTGAAGCAAACTTGTGACCAATAGATGCGCTCTCTATTTTTCGGTCAACCCCATGCTCCGCAACCTCGAACTGCTTCTCCGCTGGACCTTCTTGCCTCATACCAATGCTACATGCCATAGCATACAAAGGGCAACCTTTTGTTCTACCAAGTAGAACCATTGACATGCCACGAACTCCACTGTTCGGCCTTGAGTGAGATACCCGATTCGCCCGTGGTGCTACCAACGACTTCGCATTCCCCATGCAAAACCTACCCAACACCTTTGACGTGCACGTCTCTTTAGACAATCATAGTGGGAACTTGCTAACTTTGTCTCTGCGAATCCCAACTCCACTCAAACCATTCATGTCAAGCTTTTGCTCCATCACACAAGAGCTTTTCTCCCCTCTATCGCAACCCAACGATGTGACTCCACCTACAACAGTGTTCCCCACTAACCTATAGGTGTTCCTAGCATTCCTTTCACCCTTCATCACCACCATAGCATCCTTCTCTACCTCCATTAGCCCGCCTACAACATTATAGTTGTACCCACTATAATCCAAGGCTCCTAACGAGATCAAATTCCTCTCCAACTTCGGAACATGCCTAACCCCACACAATTTTCTCTCAACACCATCCCACATCTTGATTTGGATATCACCTATGCCAGCAATTCTGCAAGTAGAACCATCACCCATAGTCACCATACCTGAATCAACGAACTTGTAGGTGTCGAACCACCCTCTCTTCGGCGTCATGTGGAAAGAGCAAGCGCTATCCAAAATCCAGGAATCAGAATGCTTTGGACTTGACAAAACAGAAAGAAGATCACCATCTGACCCGTCCAAATGTGAGGCCACATTCACGGAACCTGATCCTTTTTCCTCGCGATCCCGAGTTCTTTTTGGACAATCCTTTTTCACGTGCCCTTTTTCTCCGCACTCGAAGCAATTTCTCTTAAACCTCCTTGACCACGACTTGGATCCCTTCCTGTCTTTTGCCCCACTACGATCACCATGGCTACCCCTCACAACTAGCCCTTCCGCTTGTTCATCGTCAATTTTCCTTCTTTGATGAAACTCTAGCAGAGCACTTGTGATATCTTCCAACACCAGGGACTCCTTCCCCCAAGTTAGAGTTGTAACCAAATTTTCGTAGGAATCCAGTAAGGAATTCAGCAGTAACAATGCCTTGTCTTCTTCCTCGAACTTCACATAAACCTTTCTCAAGTCGCTCACAAGTTGACTGAAACCATTAATGTGTTGGCTCAAATCTGAGCCCTCCTCCATCTTGAGCCCATACAATCTTTGCTTAAGATAAAATTTGTTCGACAAAGACTTAGACATATACCTTACCTCCAATTTCTTCCATACCTCAGCTGGTGACTCCTCATCTATGACGTGATACATCACATCATCTGCCAAGCACAAGCGAATTGTCGCCACCGCCTTGGCCCCCATCTTCTTCCACTCTTGCTCCTCCATCTTCTTGGGCTACTTCTCCGAGAGTGCGATAACCATCCCTTATTGCACGAGGAGATCTTTGACACACCTTTGCCATAACCCAAAATTCGATGAGCCATCGAACTTCATAAGAGCAAACTTCGCGCCGTGATCCGACATCCTCCAACCTTAGCTCTTGATACCACTTGTTAGGAATTCAGCAACCAAGAGAACAAAACGTGCAAAGAACACGGGTACAAGAGATTACGTGGTTCGGCCTAATGCCTACGTCCACGGGGAAAAAGGAGAACTTTTATTGATGGATCTGAGTCACAAAGCCATATAAAATCCTTGGGTAATATGTCTTTATATATAGACAAACTCTTGTACATCAAGTAATCTATTTAGGTCGAATTACGAGTCCAAAACAAGAGTATGAAACAAAACAAGAAAACAATTCCTATTTTGGTTATTTCCTGATTCCTCGCCAAACTCAACACTCGAGGTCAAAGAGTTGATCTAGTTGGGGCCTCCTCAAAATGTGAGATTTTTAACTATCGAATTTGTATTAATCTTCTTGATCTCGTTTCGTTAGCAGCCTCGTGTAGAGTATAGAATTGCGGTGCCTCTGTTGCTTTTGCATCCTAATATCCCATTTGGTAACATTGTCATACCGCGTACGTCCGAGTCTACCAAATTACTCCGACCCTTGGAGTAATTTGTCGGAGGAAGTCCGATTCTGATACATAACCTGTTTTTTTTTTCATATACTGAATGAATATAATTAACTACGCAATGGACAAAGATAACTGCATAATAGGTACAAATCCAAACGTTTGCTTTAATTATGCAATTGCATGGTGCGCTGCAGATGTTTTCAGATAGTGCCTATTAGTATGGTGTGTACTAATTGTCGTTATATGATTACTTGATTTAGTACTTTTGTACCTCTGGTGTAATCATCTTTTGAGATTTTTACTCGTGAAATATATCACTTTACTTATTAAAAAAAAATTATGCAATTGTATGTAATATGTCTATCCTGCAATCATTTATACTCATTATGTGTATATGGAAAAAAAATCCTCTACCTGAAATCAGAAAGAGACTACCATTATTTTCATAGCTGGGGTTCTTTTTTAGTCAACAGAACTGCTGAAAAGAGCATCATAGGTCGTCCCACCTTCGACAAATATTCAACCAAATGCCTCATATACCTCTCAAATAGATCGTCCATATCAAGCTTGTCGTCTCCAAAATGGCTTCTCAACATTGGCTCCGAGGAAGCTCTGACGGTCCCTGCCATGATCTGGGCACACTTGTGCGCATCGAAAACGTAATCTGGGTCTTCACAGGGATCACTTCCATCCCAACATATTTCAAATGATAGAAGGCGATCAATGTCCAAGGAGTCTTGTTTAGCAACTGCGTTCTTGATTTCTCCTAGGTGTGGAAGGTAGTAAGGGACTTCGAAAGAGTTCACACCCTCCTCTTCTATATGCCCCTACAGTGGATGCAGAACAATGTCAACAAAATTCTAGTTGCGACAGTGATGAACTTGTTTATAAGTATGCAAAATTTATAAATTTATTATCTTAAAGTTGTGGGTTAGATACAGAGATAAGTGAAAGATAGTTGAGTTTAGTCTACAAAATGGTGCAATATTCTAAGCAGAGAAATACAACCGGGAATTTTTTGTTTATACTATTTTGATTAAAATTCATGAGTAACTTCGTTGGTACAATTCTATTTCGGATATTGGACATCAAAACCTCTTGTTGTACATGGAATCTTTGAGATTAGGAGAATCAAAAATTCGTTAACTCATTGTCTTCAGATTTTATGTTAGATATAGAATCGAAAATTGATTCATTCCGTGGTCATGCAAACTTTAATCGATGGATGAAAAATTTACCGACCTATTATTATTTCTATAAAAAGTTACGTAACTTACTTCTTGGGCGAGTTCGGCGAGTGACTTGCCTAGTACACTCCAGAAGGGAAGATAGTCAACGGCGGCCGCATCAAAAATGTTCCTGACAGGAAACGATAGCAACATTTGTCCTCCTCGTACCAGTTCCTCTGCCCGAGAGCTCAGAAATATAGAAAAGCCCCTCTCGAATTCCTTCATGTATGCTTCCAACACACCAGGAGGGCTCGACTTGGACAGGCAAATATTTCCCTTGTTATTGTTCCTTGCCTCTTCAGGTACCTGCAAATGATACAACATAACTAAACTCGAATTCTCCACGAGCAATGAGCAAGTGGATATTCTACATTTATACTATAACACGAGAGTAATACGAGCAACAATAGACCACAAGATCACTCCCTCTAATATAATATTCAATCCAAAAATTTAAAATAATAGATACATTGATTTTCCACGGTTATAAATAAGCTCACAAGTTTTACGACTATCAAATGTGGTAATCTTATCATAATTTTATTGTCTTGTTAACTCAATTGACGACACAATATTTCTCTAAAAAATAGTCCCCTCTTCAGATATTTTCTCCCAGGCACGCCTTCCGAGGCATCCCTTCTCATCTGTTTCTCCCCTTCCTCCTCCTCCCTGCTTCCGCCTAACCCTTCCGTTTTCCCTCCCAGAGGTGAGTTGAGCGTCGACCCTCCCCACCCACCTCGGGAGGACCGCCGGCACCCTCCCCGCCGCCGGTGACCAAGGCGGGGTCCCGGGCGGCTCGGTGGGAGTTCTTCTCCTTTTCGAGTCGGGTTTCTGTCCGTTGGGGAGTCCGCCGGGGTTTCTCCTCCGCCGGTCCTCTCCCTTCGCTTTGGCGAGCTTAGAAGGCCTCGACCTCGAGGTTGCGGCTTCTCTCTCCCCAGGACACCTCGTGGTGTTCCTCCCCCGACGACTTTCTGCAGGTTCGGTCGGCGTCCGCCTTTTGTGGCGGTTATCCCTTTTGGGAATCTGGAGTCCGTTTTCTCTGCAGGTGTTGTTGGGGGTTTTTGGCGTCCCTGGGCGGGAGGCGCGGTGGCTGTCGGCTTGGCTGCGAGGTCTGGTCGGCGGGAGTGATGGCGGAGCTCTTGGACCGGTTTGGTTCTCGGCTTCTCCAGCGGATCTCTCCCCCTCGTCGGGGCGTGTCTTGTTGTTCTCCCCTTTGCGATTACGGCCTCCTCTTCCCCGGGCTCCCTCTGCTGGATCGATTGAGAATTTGGCGTTCCTGGGCGGGTGTCGCGGTGGTCGTTGGGGGTGGCTGCAGGTAGGGATGGCAATGGGTAGGGTAGGGTATTGGTAGGACCCTACCCATACCCTAGTTTTTTTAGTTGGACCCATACCCTACGCTTGACCCTACAAATTTTTTATTGTTAGATTCATACCCTACCCTCCTGAAGACCTAGGGTCCGATCCTTTAACGTTCTACATTTTGATATTTTTTAATAAAAAATTAATTTTTATATAAAATTCAAACAAATTCAAGATATCTACTATGTTACACATTAACATTCAATAGAAAATTGATGAAATATCAAATTTTGTAATTTAATTTCAATAGTACAATTTTTTTTTCAAATTTGAAGTACATAAACAATTCAACAAAAGAAAAATATAGAATGTCGGTTTCTAGTAATCCATCATTCATGACATCTTCTAAGCTGGTTGTGTAATAACATAATAAATATATTAAAATTAACCATAAAGTATATTATATATATTATCATTATAGTCTAATCAGGGTTTAACTATGGTCTAATTAGGGTAGGGTCTCAAATAGGGTAAAAATGTAAGGGTGGGGTCCGACCCGCAGGGTCTAACTATGGATTCATACCCTACCCTAGACCCTACTTTTAAACATGGACCCATACCCATACCCATACCCTACCCTAGACCCAGTCAAAGTCAACATACCCTAGACCCGTAGGGTAAGGGTAGGGTCCGATATGGATATTTCTGCCATCCCTAGCTGCAGGGCTGGTTGGCGGTTGGTGGCGGCAGACCTCTCCTGTGTTAGGGTTTTCGGCTGTTCGGTACTGGTTATGGGCTCGGTCCCCTGTTTGGGCTTCCACTCATGATGGGCTTCTGGTTTGGGCCTCTTGTGGGCCCTATCCACTCTGCTTTGGCGGTCCTTTTCCTTTGGCAGTGTGGGCTTCTTCGCGATGGGCTTTAAGTGTTACCTTCGGTGTAGTGCGTTTGCGCACCTTTGGTGTAATCTTAGGTGTTTGTCTGTATCTTTCGACACTTTTGGTGCAGTGCACTTTGTGCACCTTTTGTTATAATCTTTTTGGTGGATAATAAAATCTCTTACTTATATTAAAAAAAAATTTATTGTCTTGTTGCAGTGTCATACCTGTGAAAGCCAATGCAAGCTGCACGAGGAATAAGCAAAATTGAGGCTGTTTGTTGGGAGCAATCTCCCGTAGAATGATCCTGGCACCCCGGATATGAAACATTTCAACAACCCAACATTCTTATCGCTTCCATTGACATGATCTTCGAGCTCCAACCTGCTATAAAGCTCAGGGATTGCCCTAAAAACACTGTTAAAGTCGTTGCTTGGAAGATCGTTTAAGAACACCGAGACCTCGTGAGGCTTGCTAATTGTGTGCTTTTCTTTCTCGAGGAGGTTCAATATCACTTCGAGAATAGTTGAGATGGATGATAAGGCGTTGGGGCCTGAAGAGCACCCCATGTTCGCTACAACGAAGTGTCGAGGAAAGGACTTGGTGTACTTGGTCTTGATTGTTTCCTCCAACAGCGGCGTCACCTTGGAAGCCATTGATTTCTGAAAGAGACGGATTAGTTTATCATAGATTACAAACAAGAGATAAAAGCATTGTTTTAAAAACCGTGGTTCGATTGATCGAACTTGCGACTCGGTATCAATTCCTGGACGTTTTATCACTCAAACTCGGATGGTTATTTGATCGGTGGTCAATATCGTTGATAATCTTTTCAATTGGTCGCACGGATTGGTTCGTCTAGTTCGCCGAAACAGACTCCTCAAGCATTTGACTCAGAGGCTGACCTGCTCTCCGAAAATTCGGTGCTCTTTGAACGCAAAAAAGACTCGGCAACCATGGTTAAGAGCAGTATCTCTGGTGGCCGGGCCATGAAGGCCGCCGGAGGAGGGAAGCAATTAGGGGTTTTAGTAGTTGGCCGATGGAGCCTTTAGGGTTTTCGTGGATATTAATTATACTATTAAAATCTTCATATTTGCGATAAAGTGGGGTAGTTAGAAATTAGATGAAAACAATAACCACGATATTAATCTGATACTAGTTCAGAATTTTCATATCTAATTCAAAATTTTGAATAGATAAATTTTTTAGCACTTATAAATAAACTTATCACTCTTTGTTGTTGATCACGATTCACGAACATGTGCAAAGCTTTTTTAAAAAAAGTTATAAATTTTTATTGATACTATATGTTGAAATCAACATGTGCTGAGCCAGGCATGTTGTTAGTGTCCAATAAGCTGTCATATATAGCTAACGAATTCCGAACTCTAACAGTTTGTTTGGAACCAAGTCCCATGAGAAAAAAATTCTATTTTTAATTCTTAATGGAAATAGAATGGAATTACTTTTCTATTTTTTTGTTTGGAACTAAAATTTTAATTTAAGAATTGATTTGATATTTTTACATTAATACCCTTGCAGTTTATAACTTTTTTAACCCTAGTAAACGAAAACTATGCCAAAAATCATCGTATCTCTCTCGAAAAGATATACAGAGTCAACCAAAAAAAACCCAAATAACTAAAACGAAAATAAGAATGATGGATGAGTTCCAAGTTTTTATTTTGGTTCAATATATACAAGAAAATGAAATCTATTTCCTTCTGATTATAGAAATATAGATTGGAATTTTTATTTCATAATTTTTTTTTGGATTCGAGCTTTCTCCTCTAAATTAATTTGAATGATTAGTTTTAGAATGGGCCAAGGCCATGGGCCTATAAACGGACCATGTCACACGTCATAATAAGGAACGACGAAGTCGCCCACGAGCTCCTATTCTTGCTAACGTGTACTTCCGCCCACCTTCGTCTTCTTCTTTTCCCGGTTGAAGTCGTAGCAAACCAAATTGAAGTAAAGAGAGCATATCTCTTCGATGAAGGGGCCAGTCGCCGTCGTCGACTAAAGCAAAATAGGAATTAAAAAAACCCTAATTCCACAAGACATAGTGTGAGAGTTGCAATCGTCGGCGTCCAGAGTCGCCGGAGCTCGTCGGTGTCGTACAAACTCACCGGAGCTCGTCGTGGTCGTCGTCGTACAACTCCTCGTCTTCCTTGATAGGTTATCAACGGGTTAGTTTTAGCAAGAAGGATAAAATGTCTTTAGGGGAATGGGATAAAATGTCCAGAGGGAGAGAAAAGGGTAATATAGGTATTTTACATACAATTCCGGTTTGGTTCCTGCAATTCCGACCATTTTGCAAGAGAATCTAAATCCTGAGTTTGAGATAAGAAAAGAATCATTTTCCTAAACAAAAATGGTTCCAAACACACTCAAATTTTTAAAACTCAGGAATTGGACACCAATTCCTATCATTTTTGGGGTTCCAAACAGGCTGTAAAAAAAATTTCAAATCAGTTAGTTCGAGATTTGAGATAAATTTTAACGATGTATTCCGAAATGAATCGTTTCGTCTAAAGTTCAAGATAAATGAAGCAAGAACAACAAGTGAACCTGTAAAATGGAGTTGCGGGCATAGCTATGAGCTCCATCTCCTCCACTCATGTGCAGCACATTTTGGACATTCATGGCTTGGTACGTCATTCTACCAATAAGCTGGCCTCTGCTGAAATACTCACTGGCTTCTCACTTGCACGTTCTTCTGTTTATATAGAACTTGGGGGCTGCCTAATTATTATTTTTTGGGTTAAAGATACTTTAGTATCCTCTATTATATGAAATGGACACCTTAGGTTGCACCCCTATTTTAAAAATACCCAAAGAAGTAACCTCTATTTCTCTCCAACCACCATTTATAAAATAAATTATTGACAGAGATGACATGGCAGAAACAATACAGTGGCCCCTCAATCAGAAGAGAACACGCCTCTTTCCGCCACTAAAGAAGCCATTTTCAAGGCTCTCATATCAAGGCTACAAGACAACGAGACTCCTCACTCCTCCCGCCCAGATTTGAAGTTGACATGGACAAGACACCGTTTAGGACAGCGTTTGGTAAATCGTCCAAGTGATGAAACGCAGTGGCGCTGTTGGCAAGCAAACAGCAGAAGGACCAAACAAGTCCTTGCTTGATGTAAACTTGGCTAAGAAAAGATTCTTGCGTTTGGAATTTCCAAAGGGAATTTTTTATTTTATGGTCATAATATGATTATGGAACTAAAGAAAAAATAATAACAAATTAATATATTGATATTAGAGATAAAAGTCAACTGTTTCCAAGTATTTTTTTAATTAAAGGATTTCCAAGTACTTGTGTATTCAATATATTGATATTGAATCTTGTTAGGGTAGCGGATGCGTAAATACGAATGTTTATAACACTCATAACAAATAGTAACAAGATAGGATAATAGAGGACACACGATATTACATGGTTCGGTCAATTGACCTACTCAACGGGGCCGAGACGATCATCACTATATTATGTGGAGATACATGGTACATAAGCCATAGGCGAGCGCTAAGCCTCGAGCCTAAATCTCTGCCTATACTACCATGACCAACTAAGCCAAGACTAAAGAACTCCTAACCCCTACCCTCCTATTTATAGGATCAGACCAAAATACTTTACAATAGGATTAGAGTTCTATTCTAATTAGAAATTTGGGACAAATCCTAACAATCTCCACATTGGACCAAATTCCAAAATCAATCGTCTTCTCCAACTTCAAGCTCATCTTCAACATCAGACCATCTTCACTATGTGCCTCGTCCAATAAGCTTCATGCTCAATCATAGCGTCCGCCTCAATCTTGAAAAATCTACCTCGAATAGAATCTTCCACAAATATCTTAACAACATATACTCACCTCGGGTCTTCAACTCCAGAAAAACCAACATTACGGGAGAAAATCTTCATGTGCGCAATACGAGAGTTTTTCATATTGGAGAAAACTACTTTAACTCCGACAACAATGCCTAAATCTTATAGGCCATCTTCAATCCTAGAAGCTTCAGCACGACCAATACTCATCCCAGTATGGTGTACTCTCACAGGGCACTCTCAAACTATTTTTCTACCGTCATAGCAGACTCCACCTCCACGAAAAACCTCCACCTTCATGTGGACACCGACTGTTGGGGTTACATCGCCCAGCGAAAACCAATCTCAGTCCAAATAAGAGATGAGGACACCAGCTACAGGCCTTTACATCACCTTCGCGTGAACACCTTCTGGATATCAATCTTGGAATTCTCCACCAGCTATAGGACTTTACATCACCTTCACATGGACACCTTCTGGACACCAAGCTTGCTGTTGCTATTACACCTCACTCCTCCATCCTTGTGGGCAACCAGGAGATACACTGCATAACCTGTGAGTCAAAATAAAATTGATACTTATACCAAATCTTCACCTTCATCGTCAACGAGTAACTGGTCCAAACAATCGTTCAAAGTTTTCACACTATCCACTTTTTGGTCCAACATGATACGACCACTCCATGATCGATCAACCATGAACCCAAAATAGACCCGATCAAAATCCCATGGAATAAGGGAGTCTCAGGAGAAAGAAGTCGCCTCAAGCTCCTCTAACTTTCTCACACCACTCTCGACTACACACGTAATACCACATACATGTATAGGAGATACCATTGGACTCGAGCTCAAAGTCCAATAAGATTTGGGTCAAACACCCAACAAGTCGCCACCTTGAACAAAATCACAAGACCGATCTTCAACTGTGAATTTCCATGACCTGAACCAATCCTCAACAGAACCCAAAATTAACCCTTCACTTGGTCAACTTCTTCAACTCGGACGAACAAAATAATACGCCCCTCAACCCGTCCCAAACTTTATGATCCAAGACAAGACCCAATATTTTTGCCCAAAATCAGTCTAATCTTCAAGGATCACCAATAACTCGCCTAAAAAATAAGTCTGGTCAACTTTCAAACCTTGACTAATCACATCCACCTAGCCTCCATAATCCAATATGGTCAAAACCATTATATCAGCTTCAAAACTGGTCAAACCATCACTAACCATTCCAAAAAATCCATCTTCTGGTCGAACCAGTAAACCAAAATTGGTCAACAACTCCATTGACCAGAAATTCCCAATTTAGCTCCAATTAGGTCTTTTTTTTAGGCGACGGCGGCGGGCTTTAAGGCGGCGCAGTAGGTGGCGGGGTAACTCGAGGGGGCAAACGGCCAACGATGGCAGCAGTGAGCGGGAAGACGCGGGGTGGCCTCGCCCTCCATCTTTCTCTCTCCCCGTACCTCTCTCTCTCATCCCTCGACTTTCTCTCTCCCTGTCTGACTCTCTCTTCTTCCTGGGGCTCTCTCCCCGACCTTCTCAGCAATGGGGATGCAGCGGCTTTAGTTTTCTCTCACTGAGCGGCCGACCGACAGACTAGTGGACCTCCGACGGGCGACATGAGAGGACTCTCTTCTCTCCTTGAAGCGAATCAAGGTCCCCTAGTACCAGGGTTCTTTCCTCCACGAATCCCTCTTCTCTCCACGGTGGTGCTGCAGGAACGGGGTTTCAGACTGGTAGCGAGCTCGGCATGGCGCGGTGGATGATGCGTTGTCTTCTCTGGACAGCTGTCAATGGCCGGCAGTAGGTAGTGGTGGCGGCTGCCACCTCCCAAAACCCTAATCCGAAAAAATCTCCCAATTTTTGGAAAACTTATCGAACTGCCCCTGCTTATCTTATGAAATTACAGAACAGTCCCTCAGCCTCAATTTTGAATTTTTCCCCAAATCCAAAAGTGACTCTCCGTCAATTTTACCTGGATACACACCAAAGCTCTGATACCAATTTGTTAGGGCAGCGGAAGCGTAAACACAAATGTGTATAATACCTATAACAAATAGTACGAGTGATAGGAGATAGATGACACACGATATTACGTAGTTCGGTCAATTGACCTACTCCACGGGGCCGAGATGATCATCACTATATTTGTGGAGATACATAGTACATAAGCCATAGCTGAGGCTGTGCCTCGAGCCTAACTCTCTCGTGTATACTACTATGGCCAATTAAGCCAAGACCAAAGAACTCCTAACTCCTACCCTCCTATTTATATAACCAGGCCAATATGCTTTACAATAGGATTAGAGTTCTATTCTAATTAAGAATTTGGGACAAATTCTAACAGATCTCAGTGGTTAAAATTCTTTAGGAGCTGGGTGGGGTTCCGTTGAGGTTAGGGCTAAATAATTTTCAATGTCGAGCAGCGATTGAGATCTATGTCGGAATATAGGGTGGTTGAGATGGAAGAGTAGAAATTTCACTTTCTAATTGATTTGATTTGAAGTTTTCAAAATTAGGATTCTTCAGGTTTTTATTTTCTCTAATTGATTTATAATTTTCAAAATTCAGTTTTAAATTTTTGATTCAATTTGTAACCTTGGTTGAAGGTGAGAAAAAGAAAGAGGGATTTTTTTTATGTGTTTTTTAAGTGGGAGGGGCAAGAAGATGGATGCCAAAGGGCCTTCTTTCTCCGAGTTGTCGTCCAACACACGCGATCGTTTCTTTCTCTCCCACTTAAGTCATCACGTGCGCTGTACGAGAGTGACCATCTTTGCCTTCGCCACATCGTTGCCGCTCATCGAATCAGCTGCTCCCACGTCATCTCTTTGGTCCACATTGGTAGGGCCCGTGACGACGGCTTCCACCTTGTCCCGCTCTTTACATGCCACGTCAGTCTCGACTGTTACAACCTTCTCCCCTTCTCCAACGTTCACCCCAAAATCAGAAACCCTAGGGTTCGCATTTCCCCCCTTTTTGATTTCTCTTGCAATTGGACCTTCTCCATCAAAACTAAGCACCTCCCGACCTTGATCATCGTCCTCCCTTGTCTCTTGGAACTCCGGAACAACCTCTCTCTCGGCTCCACCTCCGACCTCGCATCCATCTTGCTCTTCCATGCAACAGAGAGTGCACTTGTTCGTTATGGGGAATCAATGGTCCAGGTACTAGCAAGCGAGAAAGTTGACTTTGAGAAAGAAGGGGTCCGCTAGGCGCTAGCTGCAATCAAAACACCGCCCTAACCTATAGTTTCGGGCACATTTTTATTTATTTATTAAATATTTCAGGACGCTAGCCTAGCTTACTAATAATATAGGTTGAAGATTGACTAACATCGATTCTATTACTGGATAGCAGAAGTACTATTTTGTTAACTTTTTTTTTTGTGGAAACTAGTTTGTTACGTTGGACGCAATATTGATCGCTTATTATTTTGTTTTCCAAGAACAGAAAATCACTCGTAGGAGGAGGCCAGCTCCTTTTAATAATTTAGCTTATCTTTTGGTCAACAGAATTGCTAAATAGAAGTACATAGGCCGTTCCACCGTCAACAAATATCCAACGAGATGCCTCATGTACCTCTCAAACAGATCGTCCATATCAAGCTTATCGTCTCCAAAATGGCTTCTCAACATAGGCTCCGACACAGCTCTGATGGCCCCAGACACGATCCGGGCACATTTTTCCGCATCGAAAACGTAATCTGGGCCTTCACAGGGATCACTTGTGTCCCAACATGTTTCAAATGATTGGAGACGATCGATGTCGAAGGAGCCTTGTTTGGAAACTGCGTTCTTGATTTCTCCAACGTGTGGAAGGTAGAAAGGGATTTCAAAAGAGTTCACACCCTCCTCTTCTATAAGCCCCTGAAGTGGATGGACAACAATGTCAACAATTATAGGAAAAGTTTTAGTATGTTCATTAATTTTATCCCGAAACGTCGCGTGTTATATTATGTCATTAATTTTATCTATGTGTCATGTCATATTAATAATTTTATTTGTGTGATATATTGTAAACTTGTCCCCCACTAGTGTTTTAACCGATGTGGGATTCTCAACATGTCCCTTCAAACGAGACCCACCTCAAGTCGAAGATTGCACTAGCTTTGACTTCATCACAGTGCGAGAGTCCCACATCGGATAAAACACGAGTGGGGGGCAAGTTTACAAGTATGAAAAATCTATCATCCTATTGCATTAAGGTTTTGGGTTGGATATGGAGATTCTAACATGGTATCAGAGCGGGTTGATCCCATGCCCATTGTTGATCTCGCACGACCTCCAATTGATGGCACATGAGGTAGAGGAGCCTGTGCAAACTTCGACCGAAATTTAATATTAAATTTTATTTTAAAAAATAATTGTTAGTACAATATATGAGTTATCAAATTTTAACACCGGTCTTGACTTGGAACCAAATTTTTTTTATCAATTTAGATAAATCATCACCTTAGAGGGTATCATTTAAGAGGGGTTCTAGAGTATAATTAAATAAATTTTTTTCAAAAAAAAGTTACTTACTTCTTGGGCGAGTTCCAAGAGTGACTTAGCTAGTATATTCCAGTAGGGAGAATAGTCAACTGTGGTCTCTTTTGAAATGTTCCTGGCAACAATCAATATCAATATTTGTCCTCCTTGTACAAGTTCTTCTGCCCGAGAGCTCAAGAATAGGGAAAAGCTCCTCTCGAATTCCTTAATGTAAGCTTCCAACACAATAGGAGGGCTTGACTTGGAGAAGCAAATATTCCCCATGTTATTGTTCTTTGCCTCTTCAGGTACCTGCAATGACATAACATAATTATTAAAATTTTACTAGAGCGAGTTCTATCTACAGGATATACTCGATTTCTGGATACAAATTCTAATATATGTTAGGCCATGCCAAATAAAAACTATGTCCATCTATTTGAGTGGGTGTATTTGAAATGTAGAAAGTTGTTGGGGTTGCCAATTTGATTTTATAATAACTAGTCTGCATTTACACATAATTTTAAAATTTTATGTTATATACGAAAATTCTAATATAACTGATTAATGTCACGTGTAAACTGTAACTGATTAAAGATGTCGACGTCTTTGTCAAGATTTTGTATAAAAGGGACGACGTTTAATAAGTAACCAAGTATATTGTATGATCGACGTTTAAATGTCGAAAGAGATCAACCTATTGTAACTTAAACGTCGACATTTCCTCATTTTGTTGTAGTGTTATACCTGTGAAAGCCAATGCAAGGTGCAAGATGAATAAGCAAAGTTGAGGCTATTCCTAGGGAGCAATCTCCCGTAGAATGATCCTGGCACCCCAGATATGAAACACTTCAACAACCCAGCATTCTTATCGCCTCCATTGACGTGAGTTTCGAGCTCCAACTCGCGAAAAAGCTCGGGTGTGGACCTAAAAACACTGTTAAAGTCGGTGCTTGGAAGGTCGTTTAGAAACACCGAGACCTCGTGAGGCGAGCTGATCGCGTGCTTGTTGTTTTCTTGCTCGAGGAGGTTCAATATCACTCCGAGCATGGTTGAGATGGAGGATAAGGTGTTGGGGCCTGAAGAGCATCCCATGTCCGCTATGACGAAGTGTTGAGGAAAGGACTTGGTGTACATGGCTTTGATTGTTTCCTCTAGCAGCGGTGTCACCTTGGAAGCCATTGATTTCTGAGATAAAAGAGGATAGATGACATCAATATACGTGGTTCGGTTTAATACGTAAAAAAATAGCTAACGAATTTTGAGCTCTAATAGAATTTCAAATCAGACAAATTCTAGCAGTCGTTTCTGAAATCAATTTCGTTTCGTGTAAAGGTCAAGGAAAATGAAGCAAGACCAACAAGTGAACCTGTGTAATGGAGTTGCGGGCATAGCTATGAGCTCCATCTCCTCCACTCATGTGCAGCACATTTTGGACATTCATGGCTTGGTACGTCATTCTCCCAGTAAGCTAGCTTGCTTCTGTTGAAACAATGCCTTCTGATGTACATCTTCTTCTGTTTAAATAGAACTTAGGGTCTGCCTAATTAATTTCCACCCCATATAAAAACTTTATGTCCGTTTTTAGGCGTCCCGAAAAATGGATGAAAATGTAGATATGTAGATAGTGGATTGGCCCTGATCTAGTATTACGGTGCTTGCTAGGTCCTTGGAAAAAGTGAGGTGCATAATATCTTATTCATGAGATCTATACCAAAATATATTACTTTTGCAAAGTTCATAACCTTTGAATCTAAATTAGTCAGTGGCTCAGTGCAATGATGTCCATATACCAGATGATATAAACAAAAACATCAGTGGTTATTCTTCTACCTTCTGTCTCTTCAAAAAGGTGCTCCTGTGAAGTCTTTTTGTTCAAGTGTTGAGAACCTTTGATTTTGGTCTCCCTCCCGTATAGGGATGGCAATGGGTAGGGTAGGGTAGGGTATTGATAGGATCCTACTCATACTCTAGTTTTTTTGGATGGACTCATACTCTACCCTCGACCCTACAAATTTTTTTTTGTTAGATTCATACCCTACCCTCCTTGAGACCCAGGGTCTGCAGGGTCCGACCCTTTAACGTTCTGCATTTTGATAATTTTTAATCAAAACTTAATTTTTATATAAAATTTAAATAAATTCAAGACATCTACTACGTTACACATCAACATTCAATAGAAAATTGATGAAACATCAAATTTTACAATTTAATTTCAATAGTCAAAGATTTTTTTTAGAGTTTGAAGTACATAAACAATTCAACAAAAGAAAAATATAGCATGCCAGCTTCTAGTGATCCATCATTCACGACATCTTCTAAGCTAGTTGCGGAATAACATAATAAATATGTTAAAGTTAACCGTAAAGTATATTATATATATTATCAATACGGTCTAACAAGGGTCTAACTAAAGTCTAATTAGGTAGAGTCTAAAATAGGGTAAAAATGTAAGGGTAGGGTCCGACCCACAGGGTCTAGCTATGGATTCATACCCTACCCTAGACCCTACCTCTAAACATGGACCCATACCCATACCATACCCTACCCTAGACCCAGTCAAAGTCAACATACCCTAGATCCGTAGGGTAAGGGTAGGATCCGACCCTCAGGGTATGAGTATTTCTGCCATCCCTACTCCCAGAGACGTGTATTACGTGATTGGAAATAGACTTCTTTTCAATCTTTGCTTGCGATTCTACCTTTTCCTTCTTTGCAGGCAAGTGATGCTCGGATTAACTGGACTCCTGACCATGGCTCGGGCTTCTCGGTTAAAAGCTTGTACAATCTATGCTTTGCCGGATTCATCTTTGAAGCTCCTACTGTTCTCAAGGCTGATTGGAGGAAACCTATCCAGCACAAAGTCAGTTGCTTCTTTTGGATGGCACTCCAAAGTCGTATTAAAACTAGAGATAACCTTCATCGTGTCGGGTATCTTTGCGACGGTGATCTTAAGTTTCCGCTGTGTGGCACGGATATCGAGTCTTTGAATCATCTTTTCTTCCATTGCTCAGTGACTAGGAAGGCTTGGGATCACTTTGCTAGATTGCGTGGGATCGCTTGGTATACCTGCAACTCCACTGTTCGTTTCCGAATATGTGGGTTGGTCTTGTGCGAGGCAAAATTCTCAAACAAATTTGGTATACCCTATTTGCAGCTGTTTGTTGGTGTGTTTGGAAGACGAGAAATCGAGTTGTTTTCGAAGGCCAAGCTTTGATTTTAATAGACTACTGCTGAGCATCACTAGGTGACTTTTGGAATGGATCTTTTGGGCAGGATTGTCTAGGCAAATTGATTCTCAGGATGTCATGTTGTATCTTTCATCCAGGGCGTAGCTCTTAGTCATTAGTTTGGCGTAATTTTGCCATTAGTTCTTAGTCATGTTGTATTTCTGGTGTAGGCTCTGTTTGCTTCCCCTGTAATCAGTGTCTTGTACATATTTTCTTGGGAAAAGTTCACTTTAGTACCCTGTGATATCGCCCAAAATCACTTTAGTACCCAATGGTAAAAAACTGACCAATCGAATCATACTTATTCCAATTAACATAAAAAGGTCCTCGGACAGCTGCCCAGACCCGCCCGAACCCTGCCCGAACTACGTGGCCAGCCACGTCACCAAAACTTGATGACGTGGCACCACGTGGATGAGGACGACCCTTCCCTCTCTTCCTCTCCTCCTCCTCCTCTTCTCCTCGTCCTCCTCGTCCTCCTCCGCCTCCTCCTCCTCGTCCTCCTCCTCCTCCTCGTCCTCCTCGTCCTCGTCCTCCTCCTCGTCCTCCTCCTCATCTCGTCCTCCTCCTCGTCCTCGTCCTCGTCCTCGTCCTCGTCCTCGTCCTCCTCCTCCTCGTCCTCCTCCGCGTCCTCCTCCTCCTCCTCCTCTTCTCGTCCTCCTCCTCGTCCTCCTCGTCCTCGTCCTCCTCCTCCTCCTCCACTTCGTCCTCCTCCTGCTCGTCCTCATCCACGTGGCGCCATGTCATCAAGTTTTGGTGGTGTGGCTAGCCACGTAGTCCGGGCAGGGTTCGAGCGGGTCCGGGCAGCTGTCCGAGGACCTTTTTGATGTTAATTGGAATAAGTATGACTCGATTGGTCGGTTTTTTACCACAGGGTACTAAAGTAATTTTGGGCGATACCATAGGGTACTAAAGTGAACTTTTCCCTATTTTCTTTTAGGTGAATAAATTACATCTACCTTAAAAAAAAGTGATAATTCTTCTATTATATAATATTGATTGTCCTCCTACTATTATTTTTAAACTAATGACCTAAATTGAAGTATAATGGAAAATCATTTGATTATGACATATTAGAAAAAGAAAATTAAACTTTTATAATGTCCATTGGAGGTCACGTGATGACAAGAAAGAATTGATTTGCTCTAACACCATATTAGAATCATCATATCTAACAAAAAAAAGATAATAGATAAGTATATTTTATATATATATATATAGATAAGTTCACCTCACTTATAACTCACAACGCTACAATATCGACCATTATCAATTCTACCAAGCATGCCTTTATAGTGCGCACAGTGGATTGGAAAAGAAATGGGAGACAAAGAAATCTGATTTAGTAAAAAATATGCATCCTTGTTTAAGTAACCTGTTCAGCTAATTAATGAATCGATCACTTTCAGATCTTCCTCTCTTTTTAGTTGCTTTCAAATCTTCCTATGTCGTCGTTTTAACAAAGTCCCCTACAAGAATATATATTTTTCTCCCCAAAGGTACAAATCTGATAGATTCAAAGTGATTCTGTGACGAAGGTAACACAAATCTGCGACCCAGAAAATAACGATATATCTAATTTGATAACTTTTCAATGAAATGTGAAGAATTGTTAGAATCTCCATATCCAACTCAAAACTTTAATCTTGCTCCCATTTTTGTATTAACCGATGTGGGATTCTCAACACGCTCCCTCAAACGAGATCCATAGGTCGAAGATTGCACCGGCTTTGACTTCGCCATGGTGCGAGAAATGGGAGTTGTGCGAGCACAACAATAGGCATGGGATCAACCTGCTCTGATACCATGTTAAAATCTAACCCAAAAACTAACGCAAGTATGACTGGATAGATACGGGTCTGCCCTTAAGCTTGAGTTGGGAGGGATCGAATCCTAATACCGTCAAGATCTCGGGGATTTAGGCAAACCCACCTAAATTTTTCTTCACCAAAAAAAAAATCTAACCCAAAACCTTAAGGTAATGGGTTGGTGGATTTTCCACACTTATAAACTTGCCCCACCACTCTTGCATTAAACAATGTGGAATTTTCAACATGCCCCCTTAAACGAGACCCACCGGGTCAAAAATTGTACTAATTTTGACTTCACCAACGTTCGATAGATGGGGTCGTGCGAGTACAATAATGGTCATGAGATCATCCCGCTTTGATACCATGTTAGAATCTCTATATCCAACCAAAAACCTTAAAGTTTACCATGTTAGAATCTCCATATCGAACCAAAAACTTTAAGGTAATGGATTGGTGGATTTTCCACATTTGTAATATTGCCCCCCACTCTTGCACTAAGCGATGTAGAATTTTTAACAAGAATCACAGCCTATTTGCACACCAAGTATCAATGGATGCTTATTTTTCAATAACAACTTTACCATAGGATATGGGTAAAATGAGTGTAACTTGGGTTTTTCACACTTATAAATAAACTTACAACATTTTCGGTTTAGCATACGTGCCAATAAAAGTTGAATACTTTATCTTGCATGCCATGAAATGGGTACTCTTGTGATCCGTAGATCGAATTCGCTCTCATTACATGTTAAATTCTCCATATTAAAACTCAGATCTTAAGGTTATGGGTCCACAAATCTGTCACACACATAATAATCCTACAGTATTTGCAACTAGCTGCCGAATGATATTTAACATAATGGCACAATGCGTATAATGACTTGACTGAGATCGAGTATTCAAACTCTTGTATGAATAATACTAGTATAAAAATTTACCTTAAAAATATATTTGTAACTACCAATATGATAATGTCTACAGTGTTCTACGGAATACCCAAGATGCGGAAATATCAATCTTTCAAAAAGAAGAATTGAGAGGGATCCAATCGCGAACCTCCTCGCAAACAAGGAGACCCTCAAGAAAAGTATTTAAAAAATCCCCATTCAAATCAAGATTGGGAAACCACCTAAATTCGAGTGGGTGGTTTATCCAAGGAAAATTGTATGATGAGATGGCCACGACAATTTGGGACTTTACAAAAAAAACTTGATGTGATTTGGGAAGAACATGTGTCACTATTCTTACAGCCCTCCACGATGCTGGGCACTAGAACTGTAACAAGCGGATGTTTAGGAAATGATCACGCGGTCGAAAATTTAAAACCTAACCAAGGTATTAGGATATAAAACAGGAGAACGTTAATAGGGAGATTAATCCAACAACAATATGTCGGGTGTGCACTAGTTCTCGGAATAGTGTCTAGACAATTTTGTATAATCCATATGTTATAGCATGTAATATTGAAGATATAAAAAAAAATGTACTTATAAAAAAAATTAGGATATAAATGGTTTCTACATATTGTAGATAACAATAAAAAAATATCGTAGTATAGTCCCTCCTCAAATATGACTTGACAGTTCTTCAACACCGGAGAATTTTTTCGAGCACACGATAGGCAATTGATAGAGAGAGTGCACTTGTTCATTGTAGGGAATCAATGGTCCGGGCACTAACAAGCCACAAACATGACTTTGAAGAAGAAGGGGTCCGCTAGCCGGAATTAACGTTAGCGCTACCGCCGCCCAAGCATTATTAGTTTGGGCCCTTTTTTTGTTGGCGTTTTCTTTCTTATTAAAGATTTCGGGACGCTAGTCTAGCTTAGTAATAATATAGGTTACTGAAGGTAGTGTAAATGGTCATACAATATACGAGTAAGGATTGAAATTGAGTAATTGAATATTCAATTTTCTTAGTGTCTTCATGAACCAAGTTTTAGATGTACACAGCGATGAAAAAAATATTGGAGAATGAGTTTAGCGGATTTGTTACTTACCAATAACAACCCCTCTGCCACACAAAATTACTTACCCTGTCTATGCACATTATGCCCGTTCCCCTCTCCACAAGACGACCAAGTAATTTTGTGGTTTGTCATTTTATAACAAGAACATCATGATGACTGATCTTTCAACAAACGTAAAAGAGAGTAAATTTTGTAAAACACACCGTAAAATTACCACTATGTAAAATTTTAACTGTTTATATACCAAATCATACTTTAAAGAACGGTAATGATCGTAAGTTACTTCTGAATTTTAGCCGAAAGAGTAATGACTGTGCCACACTTATTAAGAATTGGATATAATAGCACAGTTTTATTTTTTTAACCGATATGTATTTACGAGGATTAACGAGTGTAACAAATAACAAGTATAATTACTTGCTATTTCGACGAATTAGTAAATATAATCTACTTATAAATGCTTAACGAGTATGTTAAAATTTTCGGGATTGGACGCCTGAAAAGTCGACCATAAGGAATTATTAATAATTAGTCCAAACAAGGTTAGTACTTGGGCCGAGTTTTATTACCCATGACCGGTCCGTAATCGTATATGGGCCGAGTTCTGTTGTGATATTGAAGTGAACTTTTATATATTTTAACAACACGTTCCTACTTGGGGCTGAGCGTGAACCCGAAAAAACCCGACAACCCGACCACACCGAAACACCGAAGCACCGAACACCGAAGCACCGAACGGTGTCGTGGATTGATATTTGGGTTAAACCGAAATCTTCGGTGTAACCTCGGTGTTGGTTTTTAACCAACCCGACCGACCGATACACCGACCCTCCCCTCCTTTCCCTCCACCCCTCCCTCCTCCCTCCCCTTCCTCCCCTCCTCTCCCTCCCTCCCGAACTCTATCCCTTCCTCCATCTCTCTCCCTCCCGAACTCTATCCCTTCCTCTCCCTCTCGACCTCCCTCCCTCCCTTGAGCTAACCAGCTGGTGAAGCAGATTTCTGGCGCGGCGATAGATGACGGGATGTGACGATGTGTTCTAGGGAAAGTCGGGGCAATATTAACAAGAAAGCCCAAGCTCGGGGCAATATTAACAAGAAAGCCCAAGCTATGGACTCACAGAAGAAGCTGGAGGAACAGACTCATGGATGGTACACATGCAGCAGTAGATTTCTCCCTTTCTCTCACGAGCTAGAGGAGGAAGAAAGAAGAGGAATGGTTATTTGGTTGGTGGAAAAGAGAGCACCAATTTTTATATTATCTCTGTACAGTGTTACACATGTATTTATACTACCAATAGATTATCTAGTGTGTGCCACATATACAAGCTAAGGTGAGACCCTGTCCACGTGGTTAGTTAGACACGGGATTTTCCCGACTTCATTGACACGACACCGTTTTCTCTTGCTGGGACTACGTCGTCGTTTAACAACGTCTTTCCTGCCTCTTGCAAACTGTCATCCAAAAACCTGTCATCCGCTTCAATTAACTTAAACAACTCGTCATCGTCATCGTCATCTTCTCGAAGCTCAACTTCACTTACAAAAATTAATAAAGTTCCAGTTCTCTCCATTAAAAACCCGAGCAAATTCGTCTTCAAGCTCGAGTCCATTAGGCTTGAGATCGGATCAAATCAAAAAATTTCACAGTTCGTCTTCAAGCTCTTCTCTCTCTCCCCAAATTCTCCATTCCGCCGTCGAAGTCTAGCCAATTCTTCATCTCCGATTTTTCCAAATTCGCCGGTGAAATAGACATGCAACACTCTCCCTTAGTCCTCCAGGCTCCATCTACCTCTCGTCCTCCATTTTTCAGTCTTCCTCTCGTCCTCCATCTTCCAGTCTTCCCCTCGTCCTCCGTCTCCATCCTCTCGTCCTCCATCTTCCCCTCGGTGTCACACCGCTGCACCGACCGATCGATGATAACACCGCAAGCCCGAGACACCGTCGGTAGGAGTAGAAATTGAGCAAGCATCGATGTCAATTATAGAGAATTGTTTCCATCGGTGTCGGCGTCAATTTTTGGCAAAAACCCGATACCCCGATGATTCCTCACCCCTATTCCTACTTGGTGTTTTTTTTTCTTAAATGGAAAATTATTATTACCAAAATAAACTAGAAATTATATATATAATCCAGAATGAACTAAGACATTGAATTTGAGCGTCCAAGATTTTCCACTTTTGGATTTTTTTTTTCATTTAACCGTCTGCCGTAGTCTCCATGACTTGTTTGCTGTCAATACTAAGATTTACGTGTTGGGATGAAGGCCACGAGACTCAATGTCTCGTCATAGTCTTCTCAGTGATCATACTCAAGCGACCAACGTGACTTTAGGTTGAGGCTTCGACTTTGTGCCGCTAATTGGACATATCATTCGCTGCATGAGTTAAATCGCTTATTGTATATTGACTACCCTATTTAAATTAATACTAAGTTTTGGTAATTATGTCTATAGAAACCATTACTTTAGACCTTTCAACTGATTGATCAGAATCGATTCTAAACATATATGTCACGTTTTTTACTTTCGACATGGTTCAAATATCCAAACTGGATATTTTTGGATATTTTTTCAGAGCTATTAACAAGACTAGGTAGCAAGTAAAAAATGAGTATCCATTTTTCATTTTCTTCATAATCAGAAAAGAATAAATTGTTGTACTTAGAATTTTGCTTTTGATTTTAAGGGTAGTAATTTTTTTGGTAAATATTAAGGACAGTAATTAAGTACACTTAGGAGCTAGTTTTGATCTAAAATATCTTTAATGCGGTAACTTTTGCTGTAGTGTATGAATGCAAAAAAAAAGAGTAAATGAAGGTTTAATAAAGAACAAGAAGAGGGTAGAAAAAATAAAGAACAAGAAGAGAAATAAAAATAGCGATGATTAAAAAGATAAGCGTAGCAAATGCATGCACAATTATTTACTTTGATCCATGACAACATTTTCAAAATGTCATTAATATTTCTGTCAACTATTATCTCACAAATTATAAGGTACCACATTGAAATAAAGTGACACAAGAAATTACAACACCACCGCTATCTATATGCAAAGATTAAATTTAGGCTCGAACACTATAATACCGTATAAATGAAACTCTACGAACAATGTCATTTTCATTACAATACTCGAACTCAAAATTATACCCCGAAAAAATAAATCTATTATCGGTTAGAACCAACTAAAAATACATTGTATTTCCATATACATAAACGTTAACTCAAAATCTAAAATTCCACATCCCATGCACGTAATGAAAATCACTCGTAGGAGGAGGCCAGCTCCTTTTAATAATTTAGCTTATCTTTTGGTCAACAGAATTGCTAAATAGAAGTACATAGGCCGTTCCACCGTCAACAAATATCCAACGAGATGCCTCATGTACCTCTCAAACAGATCGTCCATATCAAGCTTATCGTCTCCAAAATGGCTTCTCAACATAGGCTCCGACACAGCTCTGATGGCCCCAGACACGATCCGGGCACATTTTTCCGCATCGAAAACGTAATCTGGGCCTTCACAGGGATCACTTGTGTCCCAACATGTTTCAAATGATTGGAGACGATCGATGTCGAAGGAGCCTTGTTTGGAAACTGCGTTCTTGATTTCTCCAACGTGTGGAAGGTAGAAAGGGATTTCAAAAGAGTTCACACCCTCCTCTTCTATAAGCCCCTGAAGTGGATGGACAACAATGTCAACAATTATAGGAAAAGTTTTAGTATGTTCATTAATTTTATCCCGAAACGTCGCGTGTTATATTATGTCATTAATTTTATCTATGTGTCATGTCATATTAATAATTTTATTTGTGTGATATATTGTAAACTTGTCCCCCACTAGTGTTTTAACCGATGTGGGATTCTCAACATGTCCCTTCAAACGAGACCCACCTCAAGTCGAAGATTGCACTAGCTTTGACTTCATCACAGTGCGAGAATCCCACATCGGATAAAACACGAGTGGGGGGCAAGTTTACAAGTATGAAAAATCTATCATCCTATTGCATTAAGGTTTTGGGTTGGATATGGAGATTCTAACATGGTATCAGAGCGGGTTGATCCCATGCCCATTGTTGATCTCGCACGACCTCCAATTGATGGCACATGAGGTAGAGGAGCCTGTGCAAACTTCGACCGAAATTTAATATTAAATTTTATTTTAAAAAATAATTGTTAGTACAATATATGAGTTATCAAATTTTAACACCGGTCTTGACTTGGAACCAAATTTTTTTTATCAATTTAGATAAATCATCACCTTAGAGGGTATCATTTAAGAGGGGTTCTAGAGTATAATTAAATAAATTTTTTTCAAAAAAAAGTTACTTACTTCTTGGGCGAGTTCCAAGAGTGACTTAGCTAGTATATTCCAGTAGGGAGAATAGTCAACTGTGGTCTCTTTTGAAATGTTCCTGGCAACAATCAATATCAATATTTGTCCTCCTTGTACAAGTTCTTCTGCCCGAGAGCTCAAGAATAGGGAAAAGCTCCTCTCGAATTCCTTAATGTAAGCTTCCAACACAATAGGAGGGCTTGACTTGGAGAAGCAAATATTCCCCATGTTATTGTTCTTTGCCTCTTCAGGTACCTGCAATGACATAACATAATTATTAAAATTTTACTAGAGCGAGTTCTATCTACAGGATATACTCGATTTCTGGATACAAATTCTAATATATGTTAGGCCATGCCAAATAAAAACTATGTCCATCTATTTGAGTGGGTGTATTTGAAATGTAGAAAGTTGTTGGGGTTGCCAATTTGATTTTATAATAACTAGTCTGCATTTACACATAATTTTAAAATTTTATGTTATATACGAAAATTCTAATATAACTGATTAATGTCACGTGTAAACTGTAACTGATTAAAGATGTCGACGTCTTTGTCAAGATTTTGTATAAAAGGGACGACGTTTAATAAGTAACCAAGTATATTGTATGATCGACGTTTAAATGTCGAAAGAGATCAACCTATTGTAACTTAAACGTCGACATTTCCTCATTTTGTTGTAGTGTTATACCTGTGAAAGCCAATGCAAGGTGCAAGATGAATAAGCAAAGTTGAGGCTATTCCTAGGGAGCAATCTCCCGTAGAATGATCCTGGCACCCCAGATATGAAACACTTCAACAACCCAGCATTCTTATCGCCTCCATTGACGTGAGTTTCGAGCTCCAACTCGCGAAAAAGCTCGGGTGTGGACCTAAAAACACTGTTAAAGTCGGTGCTTGGAAGGTCGTTTAGAAACACCGAGACCTCGTGAGGCGAGCTGATCGCGTGCTTGTTGTTTTCTTGCTCGAGGAGGTTCAATATCACTCCGAGCATGGTTGAGATGGAGGATAAGGTGTTGGGGCCTGAAGAGCATCCCATGTCCGCTATGACGAAGTGTTGAGGAAAGGACTTGGTGTACATGGCTTTGATTGTTTCCTCTAGCAGCGGTGTCACCTTGGAAGCCATTGATTTCTGAGATAAAAGAGGATAGATGACATCAATATACGTGGTTCGGTTTAATACGTAAAAAAATAGCTAACGAATTTTGAGCTCTAATAGAATTTCAAATCAGACAAATTCTAGCAGTCGTTTCTGAAATCAATTTCGTTTCGTGTAAAGGTCAAGGAAAATGAAGCAAGACCAACAAGTGAACCTGTGTAATGGAGTTGCGGGCATAGCTATGAGCTCCATCTCCTCCACTCATGTGCAGCACATTTTGGACATTCATGGCTTGGTACGTCATTCTCCCAGTAAGCTAGCTTGCTTCTGTTGAAACAATGCCTTCTGATGTACATCTTCTTCTGTTTAAATAGAACTTAGGGTCTGCCTAATTAATTTCCACCCCATATAAAAACTTTATGTCCGTTTTTAGGCGTCCCGAAAAATGGATGAAAATGTAGATATGTAGATAGTGGATTGGCCCTGATCTAGTATTACGGTGCTTGCTAGGTCCTTGGAAAAAGTGAGGTGCATAATATCTTTTTCATGAGATCTATACCAAAATATATTACTTTTGCAAATTTCATAACCTTTGAATCTAAATTAGTCAGTGGCTCATTGCAATGATGTCCATATACCAGATGATATAAACAAAAACATCAGTGGTTATTCTTCTACCTTCTGTCTCTTCAAAAAGGTGCTCCTGTGAAGTCTTTTTGTTCAAGTGTTGAGAACCTTTGGTTTTGGTCTCCCTCCCGGATAGGGATGGCAATGGGTAGGGTAGGGTAGGGTATTGATAGGATCCTATTCATACTCTAGTTTTTTTGGATGGATTCATACCCTACCCTCGACCCTACAAAATTTTTTTTGTTAGATTCATACCCTACCCTCCTTGAGACCCAGGGTTTGCAGGGTCCGACCCTTTAACGTTCTGCATTTTGATAATTTTTAATCAAAACTTAATTTTTATATAAAATTTAAATAAATTCAAGACATCTACTACGTTACACATCAACATTCAATAGAAAATTGATGAAACATCAAATTTTACAATTTAATTTCAATAGTCAAAGATTTTTTTTAGAGTTTGAAGTACATAAACAATTCAACAAAAGAAAAATATAGCATGCCAGCTTCTAGTGATCCATCATTCACGACATCTTCTAAGCTAGTTGCGGAATAACATAATAAATATGTTAAAGTTAACCGTAAAGTATATTATATATATTATCAATACGGTCTAACAAGGGTCTAACTAAAGTCTAATTAGGTAGAGTCTAAAATAGGGTAAAAATGTAAGGGTAGGGTCCGACCCACAGGGTCTAGCTATGGATTCATACCCTACCCTAGACCCTACCTCTAAACATGGACCCATACCCATACCATACCCTACCCTAGACCCAGTCAAAGTCAACATACCCTAGATCCGTAGGGTAAGGGTAGGATCCGACCCTCAGGGTATGAGTATTTCTGCCATCCCTACTCCCAGAGACGTGTATTACGTGATTGGAAAGAGACTTCTTTTCAATCTTTGCTTGCGATTCTACCTTTTCCTTCTTTGCAGGCAAGTGATGCTCGGATTAACTGGACTCCTGACCATGGCTCGGGCTTCTCGGTTAAAAGCTTGTACAATCTATGCTTTGCCGGATTCATCTTTGAAGCTCCTACTGTTCTCAAGGCTGATTGGAGGAAACCTATCCAGCACAAAGTCAGTTGCTTCTTTTGGATGGCACTCCAAAGTCGTATTAAAACTAGAGATAACCTTCATCGTGTCGGGTATCTTTGCGACGGTGATCTTAAGTTTCCGCTGTGTGGCACGGATATCGAGTCTTTGAATCATCTTTTCTTCCATTGCTCAGTGACTAGGAAGGCTTGGGATCACTTTGCTAGATTGCGTGGGATCGCTTGGTATACCTGCAACTCCACTGTTCGTTTCCGAATATGTGGGTTGGTCTTGTGCGAGGCAAAATTCTCAAACAAATTTGGTATACCCTATTTGCAGCTGTTTGTTGGTGTGTTTGGAAGACGAGAAATCGAGTTGTTTTCGAAGGCCAAGCTTTGATTTTAATAGACTACTGCTGAGCATCACTAGGTGACTTTTGGAATGGATCTTTTGGGCAGGATTGTCTAGGCAAATTGATTCTCAGGATGTCATGTTGTATCTTTCATCCAGGGCGTAGCTCTTAGTCATTAGTTTGGCGTAATCTTGCCATTAGTTCTTAGTCATGTTGTATTTCTGGTGTAGGCTCTGTTTGCTTCCCCTGTAATCAGTGTCTTGTACATATTTTCTTGGGAAAAGTTCACTTTAGTACCCTGTGATATCGCCCAAAATCACTTTAGTACCCTGTGGTAAAAAACTGACCAATCGAATCATACTTATTCCAATTAACATAAAAAAGGTCCTCGGACAGCTGTCCGGACCCGCCCGAACCCTGCTCGGACTACGTGGCCAGCCACGTCACCAAAACTTGATGACGTGGCACCACGTGGATGAGGACGACCTTTCCCTCTCTTCCTCTCCTCCTCCTCCTCTTCTCCTCGTCCTCCTCGTCCTTCTCCGCCTCCTCCTCCTCCTCGTCCTCCTCGTCCTCCTCGTCCTCCTCCTCCTCCTCTCCTCCTCCTCCTCCTCGTCCTCATCCTCGTCCTCGTCCTCGTCCTCGTCCTCCTCGTCCTCCTCCGCCTCCTCCTCCTCCTCCTCCTCCTCCTCCTCTTCTCGTCCTCGTCCTACTCCTCCTCGTCCTCCTCCTCCTCCTCCACTTCGTCCTCCTCCTGCTCGTCCTCATCCACGTGGCGCCATGTCATCAAGTTTTGGTGATGTGGCTAGCCACGTAGTCCGGGCAGGGTTCGGGCGGGTCCGGGCAGCTCCGGGCAGCTGTCCGAGGACCTTTTTGATGTTAATTGGAATAAGTATGACTCGATTAGTCAGTTTTTTACCACAGGGTACTAAAGTAATTTTGGGCGATACCATAGGGTACTAAAGTGAACTTTTCCCTATTTTCTTTGAGGTGAATAAATTACATCTACATTAAAAAAAAGTGATAATTCTTCTATTATATAATATTGATTGTCCTCCTACTATTATTTTTAAACTAATGACCTAAATTGAAGTATAATGGAAAATCATTTGATTATGACATATTAGAAAAAGAAAATTAAACTTTTATAATGTCCATTGGAGGTCACGTGATGACAAGAAAGAATTGATTTTCTCTAACACCATATTAGAATCATCATATCTAACAAAAAAAAGATAATAGATAAGTATATTTTATATATATATATATAGATAAGTTCACCTCACTTATAACTCACAACGCTACAATATCGACCATTATCAATTCTACCAAGCATGCCTTTATAGTGCGCACAGTGGATTGGAAAAGAAATGGGAGACAAAGAAATCTGATTTAGTAAAAAATATGCATCCTTGTTTAAGTAACCTGTTCAGCTAATTAATGAATCGATCACTTTCAGATCTTCCTCTCTTTTTAGTTGCTTTCAAATCTTCCTATCTCGTCGTTTTAACAAAGTCCCCTACAAGAATATATATTTTTCTCCCCAAAGGTACAAATCTGATAGATTCAAAGTGATTCTGTGACGAAGGTAACACAAATCTGCGACCCAGAAAATAACGATATATCTAATTTGATAACTTTTCAATGAAATGTGAAGAATTGTTAGAATCTCCATATCCAACTCAAAACTTTAATCTTGCTCCCATTTTTGTATTAACCGATGTGGGATTCTCAACACGCTCCCTCAAACGAGATCCATAGGTCGAAGATTGCACCGGCTTTGACTTCGCCATGGTGCGAGAAATGGGAGTTGTGCGAGCACAACAATAGGCATGGGATCAACCTGCTCTGATACCATGTTAAAATCTAACCCAAAAACTAACGCAAGTATGACTGGATAGATACGGGTCTGCCCTTAAGCTTGAGTTGGGAGGGATCGAATCCTAATACCGTCAAGATCTCGGGGATTTAGGCAAACCCACCTAAATTTTTCTTCACCAAAAAAAAAATCTAACCCAAAACCTTAAGGTAATGGGTTGGTGGATTTTCCACACTTATAAACTTGCCCCACCACTCTTGCATTAAACAATGTGGAATTTTCAACATGCCCCCTTAAACGAGACCCACCGGGTCAAAAATTGTACTAATTTTGACTTCACCAACGTTCGATAGATGGGGTCGTGCGAGTACAATAATGGTCATGAGATCATCCCGCTTTGATACCATGTTAGAATCTCTATATCTAACCAAAAACCTTAAAGTTTACCATGTTAGAATCTCCATATCGAACCAAAAACTTTAAGGTAATGGATTGGTAGATTTTCCACATTTGTAATATTGCCCCCCACTCTTGCACTAAGCGATGTAGAATTTTTAACAAGAATCACAGCCTATTTGCACACCAAGTATCAATGGATGCTTATTTTTCAATAACAACTTTACCATAGGATATGGGTAAAATGAGTGTAACTTGGGTTTTTCACACTTATAAATAAACTTACAACATTTTCGGTTTAGCATACGTGCCAATAAAACTTGAATACTTTATCTTGCATGCCATGAAATGGGAACTCTTGTGATCCGTAGATCGAATTCGCTCTCATTACATGTTAAATTCTCCATATTAAAACTCAGATCTTAAGGTTATGGGTCCACAAATCTGTCACACACATAATAATCCTACAGTATTTGCAACTAGCTGCCGAATGATATTTAACATAATGGCACAATGCGTATAATGACTTGACTGAGATCGAGTATTCAAACTCTTGTATGAATAATACTAGTATAAAAATTTACCTTAAAAATATATTTGTAACTACCAATATGATAATGTCTACAGTATTCTACGGAATACCCAAGATGCGGAAATATCAATCTTTCAAAAAGAAGAATTGAGAGGGATCCAATCGCGAACCTCCTCGCAAACAAGGAGACCCTCAAGAAAAGTATTTAAAAAATCCCCATTCAAATCAAGATTGGGAAACCACCTAAATTCGAGTGGGTGGTTTATCCAAGGAAAATTGTATGATGAGATGGCCACGACAATTTGGGACTTTACAAAAAAAACTTGATGTGATTTGGGAAGAACATGTGTCACTATTCTTACAGCCCTCCACGATGCTGGGCACTAGAACTGTAACAAGCGGATGTTTAGGAAATGATCACGCGGTCGAAAATTTAAAACCTAACCAAGGTATTAGGATATAAAACAGGAGAACGTTAATAGGGAGATTAATCCAACAACAATATGTCGGGTGTGCACTAGTTCTCGGAATAGTGTCTAGACAATTTTGTATAATCCATATGTTATAGCATGTAATATTGAAGATATAAAAAAAATGTACTTATAAAAAAAATTAGGATATAAATGGTTTCTACATATTGTAGATAACAATAAAAAAATATCGTAGTATAGTCCCTCCTCAAATATGACCTGACAGTTCTTCAACACCGGAGAACTTTTTCGAGCACACGATAGGCAATTGATAGAGAGAGTGCACTTGTTCATTGTAGGGAATCAATGGTCCGGGCACTAACAAGCCACAAACATGACTTTGAAGAAGAAGGGGTCCGCTAGCCGGAATTAACGTTAGCGCTACCGCCGCCCAAGCATTATTAGTTTGGGCCCTTTTTTTGTTGGCGTTTTCTTTCTTATTAAAGATTTCGGGACGCTAGTCTAGCTTAGTAATAATATAGGTTACTGAAGGTAGTGTAAATGGTCATACAATATACGAGTAAGGATTGAAATTGAGTAATTGAATATTCAATTTTCTTAGTGTCTTCATGAACCAAGTTTTAGATGTACACAGCGATGAAAAAAATATTGGAGAATGAGTTTAGCGGATTTGTTACTTACCAATAACAACCCCTCTGCCACACAAAATTACTTACCCTGTCTATGCACATTATGCCCGTTCCCCTCTCCACAAGACGACCAAGTAATTTTGTGGTTTGTCATTTTATAACAAGAACATCAGGATGACTGATCTTTCAACAAACGTAAGAGAAAGTAAATTTTGTAAAACACACCGTAAAATAACCACCATGTAAAATTTTAACTGTTTATATTAAGGAACGGTAATGATTGGAAGTTACTTCCGAATTTTAGCCGAAAGAGTAATGACTGTGCCACACTTATTAAGAATTGGATATAATAGCACAGTTTTATTTTTTTAACCGATATGTATTTACGAGGACTAACGAGTGTAACAAATAACAAGTACAATTACTTGCTATGTCGACGAATTAGTAAATATAATCTACTTATAAATACTTAACGAGTATGTTAAAATTTTCGGGATTGGACGCCTGAAAAGTCGACCATAAGGAATTATTAATAATTAGTCCAAACAAGGTTAGTACTTGGGCCGAGTTTTATTACCCATGACCGGTCCGTAATCGTATATGGGCCGAGTTCTGTTGTGATATTGAAGTGAACTTTTATATATTTTAACAACACGTTCCTACTTGGTGTTTTTTTCTTAAATGGGAAATTATTATTACCAAAATAAACTAGAAATTATATATAAAATCCAGAATGAACTAAGACATTGAATTTGAGCGTCCAAGATTTTCCACTTTTGGATTTTTTTTTCATTTGACCGTTCCATAGTCTCCATGACTTGTTTGCTGTCAATACTAAGATTTACGTATTGGGATGAAGGCCACGAGACTCAATGTCTCGTCATAGTCTTCTCAGTGATCATACTCAAGCGACCAACGTGACTTTAGGTTGAGGCTTCGACTTTGTGCCACTAATTGGACATATCATTCGCTGGATGAGTTAAATCGCTTATTGTATATTGACTATCCTATTTAAATTAATACTAAGTTTTGGTAATTATGTCTATAGAAACCATTACTTTAGACCTTTTAACTGATTGATCAGAATCGATTCTAAACATATATGTCACGTTTTTTACTTTCGACATGGTTCAAATATCCAAACTGGATATTTTTTCAGAGCTATTAACAAGACTAGGTAGCAAGTAAAAAATGAGTATCCATTTTTCATTTTCTTCATAATCAGAAAAGAATAAATTGTTGTACTTAGAATTTTGCTTTTGATTTTAAGGGTAGTAATTTTTTTGGTAAATATTAAGGACAGTAATTAAGTACACCTAGGAGCTTGTTTTGATCTAAAATATCTTTAATGCAGTAACTTTTGCTGTAGTGTATGAATGCAAAAAAAGAGAGTAAATGAAGGTTTAATAAAGAACAAGAAGAGGGTAGAAAAAATAAAGAACAAGAAGAAAAATAAAAATAGCGATGATTAAAAAGATAAGCGTAGCAAATGCATGCACAATTATTTACTTTGATCCATGACAACATTTTCAAAATGTCATTAATATTTCTGTCAACAATTATCTCACAAATTATAAGGTACCACATTGAAATAAAGTGACACAAGAAATTACAAGACCACCATTATCCTCTGTCATATCCATACGCAACAATTAAATTTAGGATCCAAACACTATAATACCATATAACGGAGGCAAATCTACGAACAATTTCATTTTTATTGTAATGTTTGAACCCAAAATCATACCCTGAAAAATTTCAATCTATTAACACTTAGAACCAACTGAAAAAAATATATTTCCATATACATAAACGTTAACTCAATATCTAAAATTCCACATCCCATGCACGTAGGGCTGGTACCAGGCCATAACACTGGAAAGAACGACCGCTAAAGCCACCATCCAAGGCGAAGTCCCGTCCCCGGAGGAAAACCGGCGGGACCACCGCCTTCTTGGCGGCGGAAACAGCGCCGGCGACATCATCCTCGCAACGACAAGCAAGATAACAGGCACCAGGGGCACGGCCCAGAAAGAAAACGCCGCCGTTTTCGTCGTGGCGGGGCGGTACTGCATGGGACTAGAATTTCTAGGGTTTATTATACAAAGGGAGAAGCAAGTGGGTAAGGAGGAGAAGCCGCAGCAGCAGAAAGAGAGGAAGAAGAAGGCGGCCACGGCGGCGAAGAGGGGAAGAGCGGTGGCTGGGCAAGGATCAAAGGAGAGCATCTCTTCTAGGACATCTTCTTCTTCTTCGCTTTTTTGTGGGGTGATGTAATGGAAGTAACTGTATAATGTACGTGTCTTTTTTCTTTATTTTTGTTTTTTGTGATTTCTTTTCTGGGTTATTCTTTTTTTTTCCGGGTTGGGTTATTCATTTCTGGAAAAGAGTGGATAAGAGTAATTATGCCCAAATGACGGGCAGTTTGCGGGAAGTATATTTGAATTCAAATTTATGAATAAAAAATTGAATACTCATAATTTTTAAATTAAAAATTTTGCTTAAGCTGCATGTAATTTAACCACCTGTGTCTACTTAATCTATGATTTTAGCCGGACTCAGATAATAAAATTTTCACATTTATAATTAATTAACCGTTCCACGAATTCACTAACACATATATAAAAAGCAATTGGCCTTGGGGAGCGGAGTGGTGCCGGAGGCAGTGGTCGGGTCGGGCCTCTGGGAATTATCCGATTCTTGTGGTATTTATTTTCCCTGTTTTCCTATTTTCTGTCCTAGAATCAGATGCATTAATGTCCAAAAGATGTCAACCTACCAAAAACGTGTATCCATGGACTAATGAATCTAATTAGCCCACATGCAGCAGGTACGTTTAACAATCTCCTCCCGATCCACTCCAGCAATAAAGGACGACCACCAGTCTATAGAGGGCCCCGAGGTCAATTGAGGGGGGAGGGCATCAATGCTCTGCCAGAAAGAAAGTACCCGCGGGCAGGCCCAAAAGAAGTGAGTGACTGATTCAATAGAAGTGAGACATAGAGGGCATCTGGAATCCAAAACAATTCCCCGCTTCATCAAGTTTCTCCAGGTTGGTAGGTTATCATCCAAGACCCGCCACAAGAAGATTTTTACCCGGGGGGGACATGCCAGTCGTTGGCAAGCAGACCAGACCTCCATATTAGTGGCAGCATGGGTTGCCATCGAGGGTTGGTCCTGCCACCAAGAATCAAAATCTGCATGGTATCCGCTTCGAACAGTATATATACCATCTTATGTATACCTCCACCTTAACACATCCATCGGCCTCCGAGAACTGAGAATAATGGAACGCACCTGTTGAGCCTCCTCCGGCAGGAATACAGAATCAAGCAGGGCAACATTCCAACTGTTCGTACCCGGCCGAATAAGTTCCTTCACCTTTTGATAAACATCCATACCCGGATGATGATACGTGGGGTGGCTGCCAGGAGAACCAGGAAGCCAATGATCACCCCATATATTAACATCACGACTGTTGCCAATCCGCCATTCTAATCCGTGCATGAGCAGAGAGAATCTAGCCTGGATGATGCGCCAAGTTTAGCTTGGATTGTGGCCAACCGAAGCTTGTAACATATGACATCGAGGATAATAATTAGCTCGGAGTACTCTCGCAGTAAGAGAGGAGGGTCAAGTTAATAAACGCCAAGCTTGCTTAGCAAGCATGGCCTTGTTGAAATTTTCAAGTCGTCGAAAGCCCATACCTCCAGCACGTTTAGATAAGCACATTCTACCCCAACTCCTCCAATGCATCTTCCGTTCGCCATTATCGCTTCCCCAGAAGAAGTCACATAGACTTTTTTCAATTCTGTCACAAGTTCCGGCGGAGAGCGAAAAATAGCTCATGATATATGTTGGGATGGACTGTAAAACCGACTTGATTAAAGTTTCACGCCCTGCCCTAGAAAGGAAACGTTCTTTCCAGATACCCATCTTAGCAGATATGCGATCCTCTAACTCACAAAAGTACTTTTTCCACCTACCCAGTAAAGTAGGAATACCCAAATATTTGTCATGTTCCGGTCTCAGGCGCATGTTTAGAATGCCTTGCAAGGAAGCTCGTCGCTCAGTAGAGACATTGGAGCTAAAGGTGGCTGAGCTCTTCTGTAGGTTGACCTTTTGTCCCAAAGCTCTTTCGTATATACCAAGGATAACCATCAAGCACGTGAGTTCAGTTTTTGTAGCTTTGGCAAACAGTAAAAAATTGTCTGCAAAGAATAAATGGGTAATAGGAGGAGCTTTGCGAGCTACCTGTAACCCATGAATAGTTACAACTCTTTCGCATTGAGAAAGTAACCCAGCCGGACCTTCAACACAAAAGAAGAAAAGATATGGAGATAGGGGATCACCCTGTTGGAGACCTCTAGTCGGAGTAAAGTAGGAGCCAACCTGTCCATTAATCTGAACAACATATTGGACAGTGAATACACATCTCATCACAAGGCAGACAAAGGAACTCGAGAAGCCAAGAGCCCGCATTATCCCTTTCAAAAAAGTTCATTCCACCCTATCGTAGGCTTTCATCATATCCAGTTTCAGAGCACAATAACCTCTCCTGCTCTTCCTCTTCTTCTTCAGAAAGTGGAACGCCTCAAAAGTAATCAATGAGTTATCTGTTATCAACCTACCTGGAACAAACGCACTCTGATTCTTGTGTATAACATCAGGGAGAAAGCCCTTCAACTGGTTAGTAATTACTTTTGTAATAATCTTTATAATAACATTGCAAAGACTGATTGGTCAAAATTCAGAACATACTGTAGGCTTCTTCACCTTGGGAATCAAAGCAATAATTGTTTGATTGATAGAGAAAGGGTCCAAACCATCGTTAAGCACAGCTAAAGCAGTAGAGATAACAGCACCCCCCCCACACCGTTGGCCAAAATTTTTGATAAAACAGTAAAGGCATACCATCGGGACCAGGAGCTTTGGTGGGGTGCATCTGGAAGATAGCAACTTTAACTTCCTCTTGAGTAAAAGGGGCATCAATCATAGCGCATTGCTCCTCAGAAATCTGTGCCTCAATTGTCTGAAGCACCTCCTCAACCTGCACACAATCAGAAGAGGTAAACATTGAAAGATAATATATCCTAAAGATCTCTTAGATTCCCCCCAGCTCACGGACCAACTCTCCTCTCTCATCCTTAATTTTTGCTTCCCAATTCCTAGCTTTCCTATGGCTCGCCTTCTGGTGAAATTTTTTTGTGTTTCTATCACCTTCCCGAAGCCATTTTACCTGAGACCTTTGAGCCCACATAGCTTCATCCCTCTTCAACACTTTCTCCTGTTCCCGCAACAAACCCGCCAAATATGACCTCCTCTCCCTATTGAGTGGGAGTTTCTGAATGCTACCTACTTCCTCATCCAATTGACATTTTCTCCTGCCCACATGGCCAAAACTTGACCGATCCCATATAGAGAGGGATTTGGCGCATGCCTTTAAACGCTGGCCAATATCTGCACCTGGCAACAGGAAGTTCCATGCCATTTCAATATGTTGGGAGATCCCTTCATGTCATAACCACATTGATTCGAACAAAAAATGGCAGGAAGAGGGCTTCTCCGAGCACCCACGAACCTTCCATATTAACGGGCTATGGTCAGAGCCTATACGAGGCCAAGCCTCAATACTTGAAGCCAAATGCTTGTCATGCCACTCTTGATTTGCAAACACCCGATCTAATTTGCACTCCACATGGTTGCCATCTTCTTAACCATTACTCCAAGTCTAAAAGAGCCCACTTTCACTCAATTCGCGGAAGGAACAGTAATGAACAACATCTGAAAAACCTTGCAGCCGATTATGGTGAACCAGGCAGCCACCTCTCTTCTCTGAATTGTATAAAACTTCATTAAAGTCTCCCCCACAAAGCCAAGGAAGTTGGACTTGCTCTTTTAAGGTTTTCAAAAGAGTCCAAGATTTACCCTTGTCATCCCACCGGGCCAGCCATAGAAGCCGGTGAAGCGCCATGGGAAACTCTCTTCGACGACCATATCAATATAATTTAAAGAGAAAGACATCAACCGGATCGGCACCTCACGCCTCCAAAACAGAACTAATCCACCACTTCGGGCTCGTCCCGACCCCCGACAAGCCACAAAAACACCACACTCATATCGTAATTTCCACTTCAACACTTCAACCTTCCCCTCTGAGAGTTTTATCTCTGAGAGGAAGAGGACCTGGGGATTACAGGATCTAACCACCCTGCATAGTTTTTGAACTACCTCCGGACTCTCCAAGCCGTGATAGTTCCATACTAAGAGATTCATGGTGAGGAGCGAGGCTGAGCTGCAGCCTCCGTTGAACAATGGTGAGATGAGGTGGCATTGAAAAGCGTGGCAGACTGTTTGCTAACTTGAGCCTCCTCTGTAACAGAATTAGGGTCATCTTTTTTACCAGCGATTGTGACATGAGAGGTGGTTGTCGATTGCTCAGAATTGGGGGATGAGCTAGCCAATCATTTCCATCATTTGGTGGAATGGTCAGTGTCATATGGGGGGCTCTGGTTAGGGCTAGTAGCAGGTGATGTGGCAGTCTTGGTTTGAGATTCTGAGATAGCAGTTGCCGTAGGATATGGTGTAAGAGTTTGGTTTGGTGAGGGGCATTGGTAGTGGTTAGGGTTATTTCTGGGGCTAGGATAGGGTCAATCTCCATGGGTAATGCAGTGTAGGGTGTGGAGTTGGTAGGAGTAGGGGATTGCGAGACATGTTCAGGACTTGGCTGGAGGGATTGAGTTCAGAGATGGGGAGGTATATATTTGGCTGGCTGTAATTTGGGAATTATTGAGGATGGGGTAGGTGGAGGTGGCAAAGTTATGGTAGTGGAATATGGTATGACGGGTTGGCTGCCGGTGAGAGTTACAGAATCATTGCTTTCCTTGACTTCAAAGCTCGATAACGTGGCTTGAACCCCATCTAGGATTTGACTATCTTCCTGAACTAAGGCAAGGTTCACAATTTTCTCTTGAGAAGAGGAGGCTTTTTGATCATCTAGTGAGGAGGCCAAGTTGCGTCTGGTAGTGGTCATCCACGGTTTGCTGTTGCCTGCTTATAAGAAGATGCTATAATCCAGTCCCCATATGTCTGAGTAGAAATAGGCGGGGAATCTTTATCACCTGCCATGTCACACATCTTCTCCACATGGCTAAGCATTCTGCACCGGAAACAAAAAGCTTGGAGTCATTCATACTTGAAGTAGACCTAGATCGTGGTCCCGTTTAGAAACTAGAGTTGTTTCAATCGAAGCAAAGGCTCCCTCATATCTATCTCAGCTCTAATCCTCATATACTTGCCCTTTGATTCCATGGATTTATGCCAAGATAGTAACTTACCAAATAACTTGCCTAGGGTTTGTGCAATAGTGAGATTGTACCCTGAAAGGAAGGATTTTCACCCCCCTTTGCAATAAAGAGTAAGTAAGGGAATGTCGTCCCACAAGGACTAAGTTCTAGGCCGCAAACTCGACTTCACCACTAGTCTAGGACTAAATGAGAAGGTTTTGTCTAGTCTAAACACACAAACTATTAGTAGAAATAACACTACTACTAAATAAGATGATTTTACAAATAAAATAAGAGTGAGCAAGGTACCAATGACAAACTAAATAACCAAATGGCTTATGGGGTTTATTAAGTTCATGACATGGTCCGGATGTTTCGAAGGCAACTAATCAACGCTCTCGCGACAAACTTGTCTAAATCGATTCTTAACTAGACTTAGATGAACTAACCACGCTCTCGCGACAAATTAGCCATCTAATCTAACTAATCACCAACTATAATCACCATCCTTTGGACAACTAGTCACCTAAGGTGATCTCTCAACAATAGGCAACTAGTTAACTAGTTAAATGGTCCATTAATCCTAACCCCTCTCGGTGATTAACATTCACCATGTTCATAATCAATGTGATCAATCAAGATTAAGCATTAAACTCATTAACTAGTTCACAAACCTTAGCATTTTAACCCCACTAAACCATTGGCTAAATATATGCCATCAAGGCACCAAACCATTAAACAACTACTCACACATATCAACTACACAACTAAACACATCCATTAAATGAAGCAAGTAAAGCATAAATATAAAAGAGAGGGTTAGAGAAAGCTCAAGATGATCTTCAAGCTTCCAAAAGTTCTCCTTCAAGTTCTCTACAAACTCCAACAATGGTGAGCCAAGTTCTCTTCCAAAACTAAGAGTTAGTGGAGAGTTGTTACCAAAAATATCTAATAATCCTTCTAAAAATATCTAATCTTCCTAAAATATCTAAGCAAAGGCTTATATACAAGATTTATCCCCCCAAAATGTCTCAGCCACGAAATTACAATTAAAGCCCAAAATGGGCCCAAAACAAGTCTTCAAATTCGGCCCACTTGTGATGAAATCTTGACAGAATTGGACTACGATATTAAATCCAGCGTTCTCCCCTCTTAGACTCCGAATTTGAAGAAGACCATTAGAGACAAAGTTGTAGCCCCGGATGTCTTCTTTCCACAGCCATCTCACTTGTCTCCATCGGACTTCGGATGAGAAAGTTATCAGCATTGGAGTTGCAAGAGGTCCACCTCGCCCACGTCTTCGAGGTCTCGATTAAGCGTCCTTCCTCCCAAGGTGACTTCACTTCCTCCACTTCACCTCACCAAATCTCCTAGCATGAAGAAAACACAATAAAAATAAAAGACTACACTAAAAACAAACAATGCACGATAAATGACATTACGACAACGAAGAACAAACAAAAGCAATAGAAACAACGGTAAATCTACTCTAAAATAAACACAAAAGATGAGTGTTTCCACACTCATCATACCCCCTAGTGGACGGTCACACACCCGAACCCAGAAAGGCATCCTGATCAATTGCGTGGATGAAGGCTGATCATCTTCTGTCGCTTTTGTAAGTATAATCATGTGACGATCAAACAACCAATGTTGATCTTGAATCACCTTATCCATATCCCGGCGTTCCTGGAACTCAAACATGAACTTGTTCGTAGATAATTCTGTGATGTCCAATCCATATTGCAGAGCCCAGAGATTACGCATCATAGACATGAACGCTCTGGGATTTATGGTCTTCTCGGTCCAAACCAAACCCACAAAAGTACACTTTTTTTAGTCTAAAGATTCCCATGTTAAGTCACATGGGAGGAGAAGAACCTCCCCATCTGTATTTCCATCACCCTCTGTAGTTGGAGGAAGCGTCGATATAACCCTACTATCATTATCGTTCCCCCAAAAAACTAGTTTCCTGACTCCACGACCCTCTAGCAAGACCTCATTCATTGATAACTAGAATTCACGTGTTGTCCGATCACAAACGAGGTCTTTCCCACGTCCCGCCAGAATCCTCATCGATCCCTCTTCCTGCCGGCCGCCTCCTTCTTTCAACAAAGGGATCCCAACACGTTTTCCCCGATCCACTGCCCCGTCTCGATCACCCGACCCTCCTTTCTCCTTACCATCCTTTATCCTGCGCCCCTGATCTCCGGAATGACCCCCCAAAAACCCTAGGAAGACTCTACCTGAAAACCCTCCAAAAACTAGACATCCAAGAGATCTTTATTATCTTCATTGTAACCTAAAACTGACCATACACAGATTGAAAAGGAAGAAGCTTCCAAAAAAAGTACGTGATTTGTGAGGGAAATTTTGGTGAAAACCCTAATCTAGGGACATGTCTCGTATCCTGAGAGAAACCCTAGCATGCTAGGACCTTAGATGGACTAAAACATTCTTTATTTTGTAATATTATGACAAAGATTATTATATCGGCGACACCTCACGTTTCCCTCTCTTCATTTATAATGATACACTTTTTGACTGAACATGAGTTCTACCGCCTCTTCAGGTGGGACTTATATTGGCGAAGAGGAGTATATGGTTATCCCCTAAAAAATAGATATTTTCTCTCAGGCGCTCCTTCCTAGGCATCCCCATCTCCTCCGTTCCTCCCCTCCCTTTTCCCCTTCATCTCGTCCCCTCCTCCCCCAAAACTCTGTTTGAGTGTCGTCTCTCCTCTTCCTTCGGAAGGACCGCCGGCGTCCTCCCCGTCGCCGGTGACCATGGCGGGTTCTAGCGCAATTTGGTGTTAGATTTTCCTCCCCTCCGAGTCGCGGGTCGCATAGCCCCCGCTTTGGAGTTCCCCCTCGCCGATTTTCCTCCCTCGTGTTATGCGAGCTCTGATGGCCTCTCTCCTCGCGGTTGCGGTTTCCCCTTGCCCGGGGCTTCTCCTGGCTTCTTCGTCGTCTTTTGTAGGTGGGGTTTGGATGGTTATTTTCCTACTTTGGCAGACGCCCCTTTGGGGATTTGGTGTCCGCCTTTTTCTGCAGGTGCGATTGGGAGTCGGGAGTTCCTGGGTTGGTAGAGCAGTGGCCGTCGGGGTGGCTGAGCGATCTGATCGGTAGCAGGTGGTCTATGGTGTTTGGATGTTCGGGTTTGGGCTCTCTGTTTTGCCTTTCGTGCTCTCCCCGGTGTCTCTTTGATGCATCCTCCTGCTCGCCCCCCCGGTGACGTGGTCAGCCTTTTTGGCACAACTTTTGATGGGCGAGTAGAGGGGTAGCCGTCGGAGGTGGCTGAAAGGAAGGATTTTCACCCCTCTTACAATAAAGAGTAAGTACGGGATTGTCGTCCCACAAGGACTAAGCTAGGCCGCAAATTCGACTTCACCTCTAGTTTAGGACTATGAGTGATGGATTTGTCAATTCCTACACGAATTGGTTACTACAACGACTAAATAACGAGAAGATGTAAACAATAAAGGAAAGAGTGGGCTTGGTGCCAATGACAACTAAATAACCAAATAGCATGTGGGGTTTATTAAGTTCGTGTTATGGTCCGGATGTTCCTTAAGCAACTAATCAACGCTCCCGCGACAAATTAGTCTAAATCGATAGTTAATTAAGCTTAGGTGAACCAACCGCGCTCCCGCGACTAATTAGCCAACTAATCCAACTAACTACCAATTATCAACATCATCCTTTGGACAACTAACCACCTAAAGAGATCCCTCTTCAATAGGCAACTAGTTAACTAGTTAAATGGTCCGTCAATCCTAACCCCTCCCGGCGATTAGCATTAACTTAGTTCATAATCAAGGTGATCAATCAAGATTAAGCATTAAACACATTAACTAGTTCATAATCCTTAACATATTAACCCCACAAAACCATTGGCTAGGTAGATGCCATCAAAGTACCTAACCCACAAATGAACTACTCACTCATGTTCAACATCCAACACAAATCATCCATTAAACAATGAGAATGAAACATGAACAAAGAGATAGAGTTTAGGAAAAGCTCAATGATGTCTTCAAGAGCTCCCTCCTAGCTCCTTCTTGGCCACGTTCTTCTTCTCTTCTCCTCTCCTCTTCTCTTGGTTGGCAGCCACGTTCTTGGTTCTTCAAAGGGAGAGCAGCCACGGAATTTTTTGCTTGGAGGAAGGAAGAGTGAATGGTTGAATGGTGGAATGTTGTGTTAGTGGAGTATGGAAGAGTGGAAGTAGTGGGGGACAAAGTGGAGTAGTGGAAGACCAAGGAAGGTAGTAAAGTATGGGAAATTTGTTAGTGGAATTCCAGCCAAAAGGGTGTGGGATGGCAGCCAAGAAAACGTCCTGGCAAATTCCGGAATGGTCCCGGAATTTTGGCCGATTTCGGTCAGGCGAGTCCTCAGATTTAGAGCTTGAATTCATGCACATTTTTACCCTCTTAGACTTTGAATCTGAAGAAGACCAAAGAAAACAAGTTGTAGCCCCGGATGTCGTCTTTCCAGAACCACCTTACTCGTCTCCATTGGACTTCGGATGAGAAAGTTATCGGCATTTAAGTCTGTCGAGGTCAGTTAGCCCAATGTCGTCGCCTTCCCGATCGTGCACCATTCTTCAAGGCTGATCCGATCGTCGTTGAAGCGCGCCAAAGTACACCAATATCCTCCCCGCATCACCACAAAGCCTCCTTGACATAAAAATGAACGAAACTAATGAAAATCACAATAACTATACTAAAACGTTCAAAACATGAAATATAACAATACAACGATAAATAACACACAACAATACTAGAAACAATAGAAAATTGACACTAAAACATACATAGATGATAGAGTGTTTTCACACTCATCACACCCCCACACTTGAATCATTGCTTGTCCTCAAGCAATACTCATACAAACACAATCACAATCACCTAAGAAAGAAAACATGACAAGGACAAGACTAGGCATGATCAATTCACAATTTAACTCCCCTTAAAATTTCAAACTCACATCAAAAGTATTATCACACAACCTAGCTAGTACATCAAATCAAACACAAAGAGTAAGAACCGGTAGACACCTCACCACTCGATGGTTTAATCAAGTGTTATCACTATGTAAAAGACACTAGAAGGTTAACCACTCAGAGGTTCAGAAATTTTAGCTCACGATTTGTAAGTAGCCAACTTCCTATCTCTCGCAAACATGATCGATGTGTTTCAAAGTATCCTATGTCCTACTCAACAGTGTCTCAAAGTCATGTGGTTGCTCGTGAACCAGGAGCTTTCAATCGGGTTATAATGGGGCTAAGGTAAAGGTGAGGAAATATGTATGGATAGTAGTTAAACCACCCAATCCGAGGACATGATACAAAAGTACTCTAGTCACTCGTCTATTCTAAACATCTTCACCATAAATCGCTAAAGCACATTCCCAAAATTCACCCATTTCCTAAGACCGTGTAGCACGAGTTATGCCAATTATTAATGCCTTATTCAACATTCACTTTTTCTTTTTCTTTTCTTTTCTTCCCTTTTTTTTCTTTTTTTTTCTTTCTTTTACAAATACAAACACAAACACAAACTTGGCATTTTGTAGGCAAAAACTCGGCTTCTTTGTATGGCCTCTCAATTACCCACATTCTCAATGAATTAACCCATAAGAACATTAAGCTACCAACTAAACCCAATACATATCATTTCCCAAAAATTTAAACTTACGTGTCCTCGGACCGGATGACCAAAGGTCGGGAAGATGGTGGATATAAGGCTTAAAGTTGGTATACATATAATATGATCAATAAATGGCTAGGCTCAATGGGTTAAAGCAATGGATATAAAGGTTCTTGGCTCTAAAGCTCTAGGCTCAATTTCAAAGGATTAGCCCCCGTCATTCACTAACGCCACACAACCAAGACCATGTCAAGTACTAATAGGATACCTCGATCAACCGAACTCATGTAGGCACCTCATGAATAAATAAAGACGGTTGTCTCCTCCTTCGGCTGAAAGTTCCTCACAAGGTCACTCGTCAACTCTCTAGTCTAATCTACATAGTGAAACCACTAGTCTAAACAACCGAGGGTGAGGTTTCTACAAGTTCTTAGGCCTTGTGCTCGAGTTCATTTCCTAACTAGGTGTGTGGTATGCTTATAACACAAGTTAAAGAATTTTGAAGGGGGTCAAATTTTGAAAAATTCATGCCAAATCATTGCCTAAACAAGACAAACCATAGCTAAACACATAAAAGATTCCTAAGTGGAACCACACCCCCACACTTGAAGAACACCTTGTCCGCAAGGTGTAGGAAGCACATATACATCTAAACAATTGAACGATACTAACAATTGCAATAAGAACCAAGCATGAACATCAATCAAACATGAAGAACAAGACATGGGGTCTAAAGATGGGGGGTCGGATTAATAAAAAAAAAAAAAAAAAACGGGATGAAAAATTGAAACCGAGAGTTACCACGGCCGTGGCCAAAAAGCCACGCCAAAAAATTAAAAAAAAAAAAGAGATGGAAATTAAAACCGAGAGTTGCCACCAAGGTGGCCTCCAAAAGCCACGCCTGTGGCTCCATCTTCAACTTTTTTTCGTTTTTTTTTTGAATTTTTCCAACTCGTCCGCTTCCCTTGATGAGCTTCCAATCATCCATAATGTATTCGAAAATCCTTGAGACGACCTTCAAAATTCAAAAGATATCACATAAGCAAAAACTAATGCTTCAAAATCATACTCGAATAAGAACAAACGTAATAAGAAAAACACATTTACACTATGACAATATAAAGACAATACAAAAACATGCTAAGTTATAGTCGTTAGCTTGACTTTACTCCCCTTTTTCATGCTCCGGAGGGTGAAGTCACGGGTTGCACCTCCGAACTTCGTTCAACATCGCCACCAAGGTAAATCTTACACCTTTGGCCATTCACCTTGAAGAATCCTCCATTACTTCTTTCCAATTTGAGTGTTCCAAATGGAAAAACTTTTACTACCTTGAAAGGTCCACTCCACTTGGACTTGTGTTTTCCCGGAAAAAGTTTTAACAGAGAGTTGTAGAGTAGCATTTGATCACCTTCCTTGAACTCCTTCTTCCCGAAGTGGGCGTCATGTTTCTTTTTCTTATCCTCCTTCTTAAGCCTTTCCACTCCCGGCGTGGCTTCCTCGTCCAAGTGGATGTAATGCATAATCATGTCAGGATTTATCCCCTTCATATCAGATTTTTGGCATGCCATGGCCTTAATCCGTTTGTTAACAACTTCAAGCACCTTCTCCTCTTGCTCCTTAGAGAGCTTGTTGGAGACGATAATGGGGATTCTTCCTTCATTCTTCAAGAATGCATATCGTAGATGGGAGGGTAGCTCTTTCAACTCCAAGCTTGGAGCCTTAATGATGGAAGGGTGAGTAGGATACTTCAAATCAAGCTCCAAATCCTCATGGAGACCTTTTTTATCAGCTTCTCCCACGAACTCTTCCAAGTCATCCTCTTCTTGTTCTCCATTAATCTTTTCCTCCATTCTATCTTCAATCCTCGATATGCTCTCCTTGCCCAACTTGAGGACACCATCATCAACCATATCAAGCTTCATGCACACGCCTTCGTCAAGAGGGTGGCTCATTGCATTGGACATCTTGAACTCTACTTTCTCCTCCCCTATTCGGAGGACCAATCTTCCTTCATGTACGTCCACCAAGGCACGTGCCGTGTTGAGAAATGGTCGGCCAAGAATTAGTGGACAACTCTTGTCTTCTTCGTAATCCAACACCACAAAGTCCACGGGGAAGATAAACTTATCAATCTTCAACAAGACATCCTCCACAACCCCGAATGGCTTCTTCATGGTTTGGTCCGCCAATTGGAGACGCATAGAAGTTGGTTTCACCTCACACAAGCCAAGTCTCCTCATAATAGACAAAGGCATCAAGTTAATGCTAGCGCCTAAATCACATAAGCACTTGGGAAACTCAACATCACCAACTCTACCAGGAATAGTGAAACTCCCCGGGTCCTTTAGCTTTGTCGGAAGCTCCTTAGAGATGAGAGAGCTACACTTCTCCGTGAGGGCCACCGTCTCTCCATCTTTCCACTTCCTCTTCTTAGTGATGAGTTCCTTGAGAAACTTTGAGTATTGCAGCAATTGATCCAACATCTCAAGAAAAGAAATACTGATCTGGATGTTCTTCATCTTCTCCACGAAGCCAATAAACTTGTCATCCATCACATTCTTCTTCTTCACTCTTTGAGGGAATGGTAGTCGAGGAGCTTTAGGGGGTGGTGGCACATAGACTTCTTCTTCAGCACTCTCAACTGGTGGACTTTTCTCCTTCTCCACCTCTTCTGTTTCAGCTTCATTGTTCTCTTTGTCATCGACCTTCTCTTCGTTTTCTCTTGATTTCCTCCTTTCTTGGGCAGAAATTTCCTTGCCACTCCTCAAAGAAATTGCACACACATTTCCTCGAGGATTCACTTCCGTGGAGCTGGGAAGAGAACCGGATGCTCTGTGGGCACTTGCATTTGCTATTTGCCCAAGTTGCCTCTCCATATTATGCAGGGCGCTTGCTTGACCCTTGAGGATTTGTTCAAGATTGTCTTGCCTTGATGCTTGTTGTTGTATGGCTGCCAAAATTTGGCCTTGTTGGCTAACCACCCCTCCAACGTCTTGCATAAATTTTTCCATCTTTTCAAACCTCTCCTCAATAGCTCCCATCCGATCCATCAAAGAGAAACGTGGTTGGAAACCAGGAGGAGGTCCTTGTTGGGTGTTGCGAAGAGGAAGTCCCTTATCCAGAACAATTGCCATGCTATCTCCACTACTTCCTCCGGTACCCCTCCAAGAGAAGTTTGGGTGATTTCTCCAACCGGGATTGTAAGTGGAGGAATATGGGTTATTTCCCATCCTATTTGCTCCTTGCCCTTGGCCACCCACGAAATTTACTTGCTCCATAGACGAGCCCAACATGGTACACTCATTCATGTCATGGCCAACATTGCCACAAACTTCACAACTTGTTTGCACAGTCGCCACATTGCTTTTGTTCAAGCTTAGTTCCTTCACTTGCTTTGCTAATAAAGCCAATTGAGCTTGAATTGAGAAGGCAATGTCAACATCAATCACTTCTACTTGCTCCTTTCTCGGTTGCCTAGCTCTCTCATTAGCCATAAGCATGTTTGTAATTGCCAACTGCTGCAAGATGTGGTATGCTTCATCTTTCTCCTTTCTCAAGAATGATCCATTTGCGACGGCATCAACCGTGCCCCTTGTAGATGATCCAAGGCTAAAGTAGAAGGTGTGGAGTAGAGACTCCTCTGTCAAATTGTGATGTGGCCAACTCCTTTGTAGTCCCTTGAATCTTTCCCAAGCTTCACTCAAGGTCTCATTTTCAAATTGTTGAAAGTTGTTGATCTCCTTCCTGAGCCTATTTGTCTTTGCGTAGGGGAAAAACTTTTCAAGGAAGGCATTGGCCAACTCCTCCCACGTGGAAATCTCTGTATCGACCAATTGCTTGTACCACATTTTAGCTTGGTCCTTCAAAGTAAATGGAAACAATCTAAGCTTCACGGCATCATCGGTGGCTCTGTCGAACTTGACAGTGTCGGCTATCTCCAAGAAGTTACCAATATGGTCATTGGGGTCTTCATTCGGCAACCCATAGAATTGAACCGAAGATTAGAGCATGTTTATCACGGCCGGCTTGATCTCAAAATTGTTAGCTTGGATACTCGGCCTCGGTACTCCGGTCATTGCTCCCCTCAAGGTGGGCTTATAGGAATCCAAGAGAGTCCTTCGAGGAGCTCGATCTCCATGAGCATCGTCCCTTGGATGAGCTTGTTGGTTCATCCTTTCTTGAGTTCTTCTTTCTTGTCGCAATGTCCTCTCCAAATATCCAATGTCCGCTTCGATTTTCACCGAAAAGTTGTTGGTGGAACGAGTGAGGGGCATGCGACAAACAAGTACCTTGCAAAACAAGAAATAAAGGTACTAAGTAACAAAAACCAAGTAAACAAAAATAAATGTCCTAATCCAAGTTCGTAAGCCAAATTAAGCGTCTAGTACTTAATCCCCGGCAACGGCGCCAATTGAAAGGAAGGATTTTCACCCCTCTTGCAATAAAGAGTAAGTACGGGATTGTCGTCCCACAAGGACTAAGCTAGGCCGCAAATTCGACTTCACCTCTAGTTTAGGACTACGAGTGATGGATTTGTCAATTCCTACACGAATTGGTTACTACAACGACTAAATAACGAGAAGATGTAAACAATAAAGGAAAGAGTGGGCTTGGTGCCAATGACAACTAAATAACCAAATGGCATGTGGGGTTTATTAAGTTCGTGTTATGGTTCGGATGTTCCTTAAGCAACTAATCAACGCTCCCGCGACAAATTAGTCTAAATTGATAGTTAATTAAGCTTAGGTGAACCAACCGCGCTCCCGCGACTAATTAGCCAACTAATCCAACTAACTACCGATTATCAACATCATTCTTTGGACAACTAACCACCTAAAGAGATCCCTCTTCAATAGGCAACTAGTTAACTAGTTAAATGGTCCGTCAATCCTAACCCCTCCCGGCGATTAGCATTAACTTAGTTCATAATCAAGGTGATCAATCAAGATTAAGCATTAAACACATTAACTAGTTCATAATCCTTAACATATTAACCCCACAAAACCATTGGCTAGGTAGATGCCATCAAAGCACCTAACCCACAAATGAACTACTCACTCATGTTCAACATCCAACACAAATCATCCATTGAACAATGAGAATGAAACATGAACAAAGAGATAGAGTTTAGGAAAAGCTCAATGATGTCTTCAAGAGCTCCCTCCTAGCTCCTTCTTGGCCACGTTCTTCTTTTCTTCTCCTCTCCTCTTCTCTTGGTTGGCAGCCACGTTCTTGGTTCTTCAAAGGGAGAGCAGCCACAGAATTTTTTGCTTGGAGGAAGGAAGAGTGAATGGTTGAATGGTGGAATGTTGTGTTAGTGGAGTATGGAAGAGTGGAAGTAGTGGGGGACAAAGTGGAGTAGTGGGAGACCAAGGAAGGTAGTGAAGTATGGGGAATTTGTTAGTGGAATTCCAGCCAAAAGGGTGTGGGATGGCAGCCAAGAAAATGTCCTGGCAAATTCCGGAATGGTCCCAGAATTTTGGCCGATTTCGGTCAGGCGAGTCCTCAGATTTAGAGCTTGACTTCATGCACATTTTTGACCCTCTTAGACTTCGAATCTGAAGAAGACCAAAGAAACCAAGTTGTAGCTCCGGATGTCTTCTTTCCAGAACCACCTCACTCGTCTCCATTGGACTTCGGATGAGAAAGTTATCGGTATTTAAGTCTGTCGAGGTCAGTTAGCCCAATGTCGTCGCCTTCCCGATCGTGCACCATTCTTCAAGGCTGATCCGATCGTCGTTGAAGCGCTCCAAAGTACACCAATATCCTCCCCGCATCACCACAAAGCCTCCTTGACATAAAAATGAACGAAACTAATGAAAATCACAATAACTATACTAAAACGTTCAAAACATGAAATATAACAAATACAACGATAAATAACACACAACAATACTAGAAACAATGGAAAATTGACACTAAAACATACATAGATGATAGAGTGTTTTCACACTCATCAGTGGCAGCGGGGTAAGCCGGAGTTGTGGTGCCGGAGCTTTGGGGCCGATCTGGTCATGGGTTTCGCCGGCGGCGAGGCGGTAGGGTTCTCCGCGTTTTTAGTCTGTGCTGGGCCTGTTTCGGGTTTGGGCCTCTGTGGGCCTTCTCCTGGGCTAGCATTTTCAGACTTCTTTCGCGGCTTGGGCTTCAAGCGCAGTGGGCTTTGGTGGACCTTTGGTGTATTTTTGGTGTTGTACTTTTTTGCACGCTTTGGTGTAATCTTTGGTTGTGTCTCTATTTTTAAAGACACTTTTGGTGTAGTGCATTCGTGCACATTGTGGTATTTTCTTGCTGGGTAATAAAATTTTACTTACAATATATATATATATATATATATATATATATATATATATATATATATATATATATATATATGGGCAAGGTACAAGAAAATTCGTGCAGTTAAATGTCGAGTTCGAGTTCGAAGAGGCATACAAAATACAGAGGCATACAAAATACGGAGCGTGTGTGAGTTCCACTTGTCAAATCTACGCAAATGATATTAGAAAAAAGTGACATATCACGAACGTGTCCATCCACAGAGATACCAATTTGAAAAAATTATGAGTATGAATTTGTCATTAGAAATGTTAAAAGTGTCATTTTGTGATTCCTTTGTTACTAAAAATATCAATTTTTGGGAAAGCTCCGTCCCCAAAAAATCAAAGTACTTCATGATTGGGTTAAATTATCTAATTCAATCAGGTACGCAGACAGTTGACAATATCATGGCTCCATTTAATAAAGACACCCAACTACCAATGAACCTTCCTCCTGGACCGTATGCATTTTCCTGATACTCCAACGCAAAAAATAAAACCGCATCTCACGGGGAAATCAAACATAACATTGATCTCACCCAATATATACTAAGATCAAGACGAAGTCAATGAGTTAGTCTCCGACTAAAATGAGATACCTTGATTCGAGTCTTAGACATATTAATAAATATTTGTAAGGATAAAAAAATTCACTATAAAAAATTATCCAATTCGAATTAGAACTATCCAAGTAGGTATTCAAGTACAAATTAGTATTCCATTTATAGCATAAGTAACTAATTCAAATTATAGTAGAGTAAAATCTTAGAAAGTGGCAAAAGTTTTTAAACTTTTTTTAAGAAGAGTGGTGCGAAAATTATATTAGATAACACGAGTTATAATACTGAAGAAGAAAATACATAGTACAAAGACACTAAACAAAAAACGAAAAATAATTCGAAAGTAACATAGTGGCATGAGTGGAGACGAAAGACGGACGAGAAATTATGAACCCAAAGTGAAAAGCTGTCATGACAAGTAACAAAAAATATTCGACATCTAGTTCAAAACAGAAACTCTTCTATCCAATATTTGACATCTAGTAAAAGTTAGTTAAAAAAAATATAGGGAAAAGTATATTTTACCTACTTGTCGTTTCACCAATTTCGCGTTCAGGCCGTGTGGTTTCAATTTGGTAATTCAGTCCCTGTGCTTTCCAATCTTTTATAATATACGGTCCACTCCGGATGACAGGGATAAAATGTCCATGTGGCTTGCCACGTAGGCTAATACGACATCGTTTTATTGCCACGTGACAAGGTGATTGGGTAATTTTTTTTACTCGAACTTACTCGAAACGACGTCGTTTTTGGGCAAATTATAAAATCAGTCTAAATTATTTTTATATTATTTCAAAAGATCCCCACCTTCAACAACAACATTCAACCTTCCATCTCCAACCTCATCCCCGATCTTCATCTCCTTCCTTCCATTCCCATCTCCAAAATCAATTTAAATAAACAAAATCCTAGACTAACCAAACCAAACCCATCATAACCCACTACATTCCCCTCACCCCTTGTACTCCTCCTAACCCATCATAAGCCGCCCGCTTCTGCGACCACCACAAGCAGCAACAACAGTAGCATCCGCAACGACAAGTCTCCCTCCCGCTCTCCCTCGGAAGCGACTACACTCTCTCCTTCACCCTCAACGCATCCCTCCTCAGACCGTCTCCCTCTTCCTCGACACCGGCTTCGACCTCGTCTGGTTCCCCTGCCCCCTTTCGATTGCGTCCTCTGCGAAGACAAGCAGCCGTCGATGACGCCATCACCAGTGAACCTTCTAACTTCCCTCAGCCCTCGTCGAGGAAGCGGAGGCGTATGGCGTCGTCGAGGAAGCCACACCCCTCTTTGCACAGGGCCACCGCAGGCAGCTCGTCCAGCTTGGAACCCGCACACCCCATGCCCTCTAATACACACACACAAACACTCTCTCTCTCTCTCTCTTACATTTCAACCAGAGAGGGATGGGTGGCTGGTAAAATTGGTAGTTTGAACTTTAAAGTTTAAACCCCAGCGAAGGGGTATTTAAGGAAATAAAATTAATTAGGGGGGAGGGGCAAGAAACGGGTTGGTTAAGGTAGATGGGAAGGAGGACGAAGATAAAGAGAAAGAAAGAGGATATAGTGAGGAGGGCTTAGAGGGTGGAAAGGGAAGGAAGGAGATAGAGGTTGGGGATGAGGTTGGAGATGGAAGCTTGCAGTTTCAAATTATTAATAATATAAAAAATAATTGGGACTGATTTTGTAATTTGTCCATAAAACGACGTCGTTCCGAGTAAGTTCGAGTCAAAAAATTTACCCAATCATCTTGCCACGTGGCAATAAAATAATGTCGTATTAGCCTACGTGGCAAGCCACGTGCACTTTTTTTTATCCCCGTCATCCGGAGTGGACCGTATACTATAAAAGATTAGAAAGCACATGGACTGAATTACCAAATTGAAACTACACGGCCTAAACGCGAAATCGGTGAAACAACAGGTAAGTAAAATGTACTTTTCCTAAAAAATATAATTGAATCAATCAATCATCCGACCACCATTAACGGAAAATACGCGGTTTTAGTTGGGAGACAACAAGAGAGAAACTAATGGAAACCGGTCCGAATAAAATAGAAAAAAAACCATTGCAACATCCACCATCACTTGCCGTGTTTCTTTTAGATATAAACTAAGCCACAAAGTCTGAATTTTTCTTATTAATGATTCGGAATAACATATGCCTCTTCTCAGCACGATTGAACAAGTTAATCCGCCACAGGACAGACAAACAGACACGTGAAAACTATAACCCAAAAAAGTCTCGATCTTTAGTTTACTCCGTCTCCTTCCCTCTTCCTTCCTTTTCTTCTCATCAATGGCAAGTCTCGCTCCTTCTCCAATATTGAGCTGACCCTATTGGACCTGGTAAAGATCGGGACTTTTGCACCTTTCAGCTCTATCTTATTGTAAAGATCTTAGCTTTTCTGGCTTTTGGTTGCTCGTTTAGGTGGGTGCTCTTAGTGGTAGCTTCGTTGCTTCAGTTTTTTCATCTGGGTTGTTCAGTATTGGTTTAATTTAGTAGCTTGGTGGTGGTTGCTAGTGGATTTCTGAAGATCTGATCAGTAAAGGGTAATTGATGGTTTTTGTTGTTGAATGGATTGGTTTGATGATTGGTTAGGAGGTGATGAGTGGGCTGAGAAACTTAGTTGACTTTTTTCTTGGTTCTTAATCTTGCTGAAGCTTTGTTTGAATGGTTAATTTTGTGGATTTAGAGCTGTTTGATTGAGTAGAAGCTAGCAATTTTGAGAATTCACCAAATTTTTTGAATTTTGTGCATTGGCTAGATCATTTTGTTAAGTTGGATTTGTTCTAATTGCAGATTTTACAGCTATTGAGTGATAAGTGAGCATTAGCTTGAGCTAGTTGTTGGCTTTTCGGAAAATGGCTTGATATGGAATTGGTTACAATTGGCAAGTTGGAATTAGCAGCAGTTGAGTGTTAAGGGAAGATGGGTAATACTTGTGTTGGACCTAGCATTTCGAAGAATGGGTTTCTCCAATCGGTATCTGCCGCTATGTGGCGTGGCCGAATTCCCGATGAGACAACTTCAGATGCTACTAAAGAATCTGTCCACGAGGCTACACCGACGGAACCCGAATCACCTCTACCAGTTCAAAGTAAACCACCCGAGCAAATGACGATGCCGAAACCACAAGCTCCAGAGAAACCGGAAAAACCCGCGGAACAGCCTGCAAAGCCTAAGAAAAACCCTCATATTAAAAGGGTGCCTAGTGCAGGTCTCAGGGTGGATTCAGTTTTACAAACTAAAACTGGTAACTTCAAGGAGTTCTATACTTTGGGGAAGAAACTAGGACAAGGGCAGTTTGGCACTACATTTCTTTGTGTGGAAAAAGCTACTATGACAGAATACGCTTGTAAATCGATTGCAAAGAGGAAGTTGTTGACCGATGAAGATGTGGAGGACGTCAGAAGGGAGATCCAAATAATGCACCATTTAGCTGGCCATCCTAATGTCATATCTATTAAAGGAGCTTATGAAGATGCTGTGGCTGTCCATGTAGTTATGGAGGTATGCAAAGGTGGTGAGCTTTTTGATAGGATTATCAAGCGTGGACATTACACAGAGAGAAAGGCGGCCGAGCTTACAAGAACAATTGTTGGTGTTTTGGAAGCTTGTCACTCACTTGGTGTGATGCATCGCGACCTTAAGCCAGAGAATTTTCTATTTGTTGACCAACGAGAGGACTCACTCCTCAAAACGATTGACTTTGGGCTGTCGATTTTCTTCAAACCAGGTTAGATTACTCTCCAACTCTTTGGTAGTAACTTATGCTGATCTCTTGCAACTTCTATAAACTAACACTGCTTCCTCAGACACCTATATATTTCGTAATGTTTGAAATTGTCTCTGTTCCTTATTTAGTTATTTTGGCCCTTTTTAGAAGTTGCATATATAGAGAATCAGTAATTATAATCACAGATCTGTCCTTAAGGGCCAGGCCTGGATGGTACAAGTAAGGATTGGGATATGGTATGAAAATACAGACTGGGGGTCAGATGAGAACTCGAAAATCCACGGTCACCTTTCTCTTGTTGATTAAATCTCACAATCTAGCCGAACGGTCTCAGATTCGAGATGGTTTGCACAATGCGTTAAATGTTGTAAAGTGCTTTTTTTTCCTTAACATTGTAAGAAAGTCGGTTCATTCTGAAGCTTCAAATTAATACATACTGATCAGATTGTGGTCTTTTTTTCTGGCCCATTTTCCTACTCCAGGAGAAAGATTCAACGACGTTGTTGGTAGTCCTTACTACGTTGCTCCAGAAGTTCTTCGAAAGCGTTATGGTGCAGAAGCAGATGTATGGAGTGCTGGAGTAATTCTTTACATTCTTTTAAGTGGAGTCCCTCCATTCTGGGCAGGTCAGAATTGCATCAACCTCAAACTGCAAGTAGTGTTTGGTCAAAATATGCAACTTAATTTGGGGCATTTGTTTCCTACTTCTTCTTGATTTCTTTTTCCTTGTCATGCTGACCTAGAATCCGAGCAAGGGATATTCGACCAGGTGTTGCATGGAGATCTTGACTTCGAATCTGACCCATGGCCTAGCATTTCAGACAGTGCCAAAGATCTAGTACAGAAAATGCTTGTTCGAGACGCGAGGAAGCGGATCAGTGCATACGAAGTCCTTTGTGAGTCTTACATTGATTTATTTAATATCCCCTTTGAGATTATCTCAGTCTATGTTGTCAATAGCGCGCTATAGCGGCGCTATGTAGCGTTTTGGGCACCCACCGCTACGCTATGCTGCTGTTAAACGCTATAGACAGTAGCGGCTATAGCGGCCGCTATACCACTTTTTGGCCGCTATTTGGCCGCTATTTGGTCGCTATTTTAGATTTTGGCAAGAATTCCTTAAATGCCCCTGATTTTTTAACTGTTTACTTATTTATAGAGGGCATATAGGTAGTTTTGGGTATTGGGCAAGTGATTTTTTCCCTTTTTTCCAGTTGCCGAGTAAGTTAATAAGTTTTGGGTATTGGGTAAGTTATTTTTTTAGTTGCTGTGTAAGTTTTGGGTATTGGGTAAGTGATTTTTCCCCTTTTTTTCAGTTGTCGAGTAAGTTAATAAATTTTGGATATTGGGTAAGTGATTTTTTTAGTTATTGTGTAAGTTTTTGGTATTGGGTAAGTGATTTTTCTCTTTTTTGGCTTACTTTTAGTTGCTATGTTTGTAATTTGGTAGTTGTTCTGTGTTTTTTTTTTTGCCCAGTAAGTTAATATGTCTATTTTTTAGTATTTATGTTTATTTTGTACACTGATTTTTAGTGTTCTCAATAGCGGTCATCCCGCTACCGCTATACCGCTATAGCATTTTAGAGGGGTAACCGCTACGCGACGCTATCTGCTATTGACAACATAGATCTCAGTGCATCTTTCAGAACCTAAATGCAAGTATTTTTATTGTTCGGTTCCATCTGATACCTCTGCAAACCGCATTTCCTTCTATTGTGTGTATGATCCTGGATTTCCTCCAATCGTTTGTTGTCATCCGGGAATCAAAATGTACTGAATGATTGTATATACTTCAGACTAGATATGTAGGTACTTTTTTAGTTTTCTAGAAACTTAAGTTGTTTTCTACTCGTCTCTTAGGAGCAATTTCCTTTTAATTGCTGATGTGGCAGTCAACGTACTGTGCAGGCCACCCTTGGATAGCCGAAGATGGTGTAGCTCCCGACAAGCCACTTGATTCTGCTGTGTTAAGTCGCATGAAGCAATTCTCTGCAATGAACAAGCTCAAGAAAATGGCCCTCAGAGTAAGTAAAAAGATAATGTTAGTTAAGGATGCATGAAATGGTGCGACGGCACTGTTGTGCTGTTGCTTCCTTGCTTTTTGAGCCTTTCTTTGCCTTGATTTGAAACTGAATCTGCTACTGTGTTTACAGGTTATTGCAGAAAACCTCTCTGAAGAAGAAATCGCAGGATTAAAAGAAATGTTCAAGATGATAGACTCTGATGGAAGTGGGCAGATCACTTTTGAAGAACTTAAGGCAGGATTAAAGAGATTTGGAGCTAATCTTAAGGAATCTGAAATTTACGACATCATGCAAGCGGTAGATATTGTGAATCCTCTTACTGGTTTTCTTGAGCAAACCAAACTATTTGCAGGGTTGTATTTGACGAGTAGACAGGGCCGTCTTTTTTAGTTGGATTGTAGGCTACAGACATTGTTTACGATACAACTATTAGGACGTGCAAATGAGTTCCAATTGGAATCTAGATTTTGCTGACTGTCATCTTTTGCATTCTGATAGGAAGCTTTAAATTGTGATTTCCTAATTGCCTGTTTGTAGGCCGACGTGGACAACAGTGGCACTATTGACTATGGCGAGTTTGTGGCTGCGACGTTGCATCTAAACAAAATTGAAAGAGAAGATCATCTGTTTGCTGCTTTCTCATACTTTGACAAGGACGGAAGTGGGTACATCACTCCCGACGAGCTTCAACAAGCTTGCGAGGAGTTTGGTATAGAAGATTTTCGCTTGGAAGAAATGATTAGAGAAGTTGATCAGGACAATGTAAGTATTGCTTTTCTTGTCACAGCACGCATAAGTATTGTAAAAGCTATTGCATCACCATTCTTAATGAAGGACTACTTGCTAAACCATTGAACTTCATCTTCGAAAAGTTTAGTGCATGAACTCATAGAAGTCCGGTTGCCTTCAAGATGGCCTAGGACATCGTCGGGATTGTATGAAACCATAACGCTCTGATGTCTCTCGTTCCCATTCACGCATTTGCAGGATGGGCGCATAGATTACAACGAATTCGTCGCCATGATGCAGAAAGGAAACGCCACAGCTCCTGGCCGGAAGGGCTTGGACACAAGTTTCAGCATTGGCTTTAGAGAGGCTCTCAAACTTTAGCTGCATAGGCGAAGCAGTCAAGAGGTTCTTTTGCTTCTTTGTTTCGGTTTTTCTTTTCTTGAGGAACCTTGTTGTACAATTAAGCCATGGCTGCTCAACTAAGAAGCAAGCAAAGAGGGCATCCTTTTTCCACAAGCAAGGTTTAATTTTATGTCTAAACAATCTTTTTTCTCACCAGTAAATTGGGGCCTGTACTTGTAATAGAATGGAGAGGAAACCATTTATGAGTGTTTTGTCCGAAAAATTTTGTCACCATTTAAAATTTTTATCTAACTCGAATTTAAATTAGTCGTTTCTACCAAATTGTAAAAAAAACCACTTATGCCCGTATGGTTTTCTTTTGGCCAAGACTCATTTATCATGGCCCAACTGTTTCTTCTTTTAAAGTGGTCTACTCTTAATTGTTCCAATATTTAACCCAAGTTTGGATAGGAAGATACGAGGTAACATAATGGGTGGATTTGGTGGGGACTGGGATAGTCCCTAAATATAGGGACTAACTTAAACCAATATCACTTTACATGCAAACCAATATCACTTTACATGCAAACCAATATCACTTCATAAGTAAACCAGCGTCTTCTAAACCAATATTACTTCACATACAAACCAATATCACTTCACATGCAAACTAATAACACCTGATAGGTTATTGACCATTAGATTTAAAGATAATCAAATTTGATGGCCCAAAATGTAGTCCCCACCTATGGACAAATTTTCTTTAGTCCCCACTCAATCCGATCTAGGTAACATATAGTTTTATAAGGTAAAGATTGTGTAAAATAAGAAGAGTAATTAAATGCATTTACTTTTGTTTAGAAAGGTAATTTATTCTATATTGTTTTATATAAAGAGCTAATATTACAAGGTTTTCTTAAACTTTTTTGGAAAATTTTTGCTAGGTCTCAAATGTCATAGATAATTCGAATCAAAATTATTCAATCCGATAGTACCGTCCGTACCCGAATTTCTCTCCCCTTCTCTGGATCCTATTATATTGGCGTAATATAAATAAACATAAAATATTCTCCCCACTCCCAACTCCTTTCCCCCCTTTCCCATTAAATAAAAAGCCCTAATTTCGAGTGCTCCTCCTTTTCCCCTCTCTCTCTCTCTCTCTTCCCCACTCAGAAACCGCTCCTTCCCCCTTTCTCTCTCCACCTTCGACCACGCTCCTCCTCCTCTCATGGCGGCACCGCGAGAGCGCACCGAGAACCGCTACGACGAAGCGGGCGGCGACGGCTACGGGAAGTTCCGGAGGCGTCCTCAACGCAGGCCCCATGCGACGCCGTACGACCGCCCTCCCGCCGCTCTCCGCAACGCGGCTTCCCCCGGTGGTGGAGGCGGGAGCGGGTGGCTATCGAGGATTGTGGATCCGGCGCAGCGGCTGATAACCTCGAGCGCTCACCGGCTCTTCGCCTCTGTGTTCCGGAAGCGGCTCACTCAGGCCCCGCCCTCTCCGCCCCAGCCACCGGAGACAGGTTTGGTTCCTCTCTATCTTGTTAATTGAAATGCCTTCGTTTTGCTCTCGAGTTCGGGAGTTTCCTTAGGTTTAGGAGGTTTGTCATGAGGAAAATTCGACTCTAGGGTTTTTGGCTTGGATTTGGGGGAATTAGGGATGAACTCTTTTGGTGGTGTAAGGTTGGAGTGCACTGGGGTTTCGGTGTGCATGGTGAAGATTGGGGGGCTTTATGTTGTTGGAATTAGGGTTTTACCCTCTTTAGGGTTTTTGCGTCTTTAGGATTTAGTTGCTCTAATTGAACAGTTGATATTTTTAAATAATGAATTCTGGGAACTTGTTCTTTTGTACAGAGCCAAATCAGGGAGCACACATTGATCGAAGTGAAGCATTTGTTAATGTGAGTATGATATTTCATTAAATGCTTTGACTTGCTAGTGTATAGTGTCTTCCTCTGTAAAGAGGAAAATGTCGCTAAGAGGTGTCGCAGTTGACTTGGATACTGATTTGATTGCAGTGGTTCTAAAGTGTCGAATTTAGTTTGTGCACTTTTTCTGGTAGGAATCGTCAATGCACTAATCATTTTTTTGCGGAAGTTTATGTTCTGCCTATGATTCTCCAACAATGCGTAGCAAGAAATTGTAGTCCTCTTATCTCAGTGTCTGAATGCGTTTGGTTATAACATTCCTGCTTTGTTCTCTGTTTTGTATGTAGAACGAGAGAACTTTCAAAACTCAAGATTCAGTGACTATTAGATCAGAAAATCCCAGTAATATCTCTGAAGGAGGTGTGGTTTCTGAACTGGAGCAAATGCTGAAGCAGCAGACATTTACCAGGCAAGTCAATATGTTAATGAATATTGCTGTCATACTCCCCTCTAGTTTGTGGCTCCCCATTGAAGTTCCTAAATGTAACTTTCCCAGCTTTGCTGTGAGTCCGCTAGCCTTCACTTCTTTTTGGCTACTTCTTAACCTACCATGTTTGGCCTGTGGACAAAGCCATTAGAAACGAAATCCAATCCGAAAATCAGTTTGAATATGAGATCTTTGCGCCTTAAACAAAATAGAAATCACTCTCTATTCTTTGTGATTGTTTATGGGGGAACTGCTATGCTAGTGATTTGGTATAGTTTTTCCATGACGGGGATAGTCATTTTGTTGCTTCTCTTTTCTCTCTTGTTTCTTCATATAGGTTTCCAAAGCTGTAGTTTATGGCAATCAAAAATTGTTGCACCTTATGATGAACTTTGTCCTCAGCAGAGGATGATGGATGCGTTGAATGAGTTTTCTTTGTCTATGCCATCTATCAATGTGCTGTTTGATGTTTCACAGATCTGAGATTGATCGACTGACAACCCTACTGCAATCAAGACTTCTTGATCAAACTGTTGGACATCTAGGGAATAAACCTGAGATGATGAAGTCAATTGCAACCTTTTCATCAGAAGGAAAGGAGAGCCTTTTTATGCCTCCGGTTGGAGAAAGTGCACAGGCCGGGAGAAATGTAAGGAACCGAGACTAGTTTATTTCCTTTCGAATTCTTTTTTGGTCAGGATTTCCTTTGCGAATTTTTTGGATCAACATTGTGGTTATTCGTTGCAGCAGTCCATCAAAAGTTTATTGCTTTTAAGGATTTTCCAGTTTTTGGGCATGATGTTGTTCCTGTATACCTATCTGCAGGTTGTGCCTGAGGAGGTCAGCGACCCTGCTGAGCTTGCAAAAGCTTACATGGGTGGAGGGCCCTCTAAAGTGTCGCCCACGAAGATGGGTTTATTTGGTCCACCATTGGGGGAAAACTCCACTGCTACCACACCATTTCCACAAAAAACACCAACCTCAGTGTTTGTGCCAAGCTCCACTGGCCAGGCTGTATATACTCAGAATGGGTTTGTCACACCTAGATCGTTAGGCAGGTCTGCTATATATAGTATGGCTCGCACACCATATTCTAGGGGTGTCTCAGTCAATACCCTGCAGGTGGATACAGTCATGAAATGCTTTGATTTTCATTATATGATTATTATGGAAACTATTGGCTTATGATTTAAATGTTTGATAGGCTGCTGGGACTCCAGTTGATTCTCATGGTGGACCATCATCCTCCTCTCAGGATACATGGAGGATTGACAGATCATCTGGTTTAAGACAAGGGGTATAATTCTGAAACATGTTCTACACTTTTTTTCTCCAATGAAAGTGGGATGAAACTGAAAGAAAAAAAAATTCTTTTGCAGACATTAAAGAGAAGGAGTTCAGTCTTTGAAAATGATATTGCAGCTGTTGGCCCTATACGTAGAATCAGGCAGAAATCGAACCTCTTACCTGCTTCTGGGATTCTCTCTGTTCGTGGAACTGGTTTGGGGGTTCATTCTCCCCAGCAGAAGCCCTTGAAGGGGAAGGCAGTGCTAACCGGTGAGCCATCAACAAAGGATGGAGAATATGATAATCATGGTCCAGCTTTCAACTCAGTTCCATCCAAGTCCAGCCAGATGGCTTCAAAGATACTGCAGCAATTGAACACATTGGTTTCTACTCCTACAAAATCACCTTCCAAGTTGTCACCATCCATGCTACGTGGGTCGGCTCTGAGAAGCATGGAGAATATAGATTCTTCGAAGCTCTTTGGGGTGGTTCAAGATGGTAATAGGCTGGCTGTTCAATCTGACACCTCGCCTCCTGTTCCACGAGACTCGATCTCTCAAAAGGACACGGTTGAAGAGAATGGTCCTGTGAAGCCTTTTGTTTCTAGTATAGAACATGCATCTTCTGTAAGCGATGTTGCATACAATTTGCTGAAGAATGATGTCCGCGTTGTTGAACCGACAGCCTTTTCTGTTTTGAAATGTGCTCCTGAGAACCCCAAGCCAAAGAAACATGCTTTCCAGATGAGTGCACATGAGGTTTGCTTAATCTCTGTTTTTTCTTGATATGCTTAATAATTTCCTTCATTTATGTACAGTGGGTTTCATTTGTGAAGTAAGAAAGCAAAAGTTGTGTTTTTCCAGTCACCCCCTTCCAATGGCCATAATTGAATTTTCTTGGTTCTATTTAATATTTGCAGGTCTTACATGCCATCGTTTTGCACTTTTTTTGTAGGAATTCGATGAAGGTGACTCTTCCACTGCTCCATCTTCCATGTTGGCTAACGGGATAGAAAAGTTGGATGCTAGTTTGGTTGAGAACAAGATGAATGCTTCTGAGAGGATGGATCGACTTCCAACTTTTGAGTCGATCCAGAAGACAGTGGGTACTGCAGATGGACCTGGTCCTGAAAAGAGCACTGGTTCAATGCCTCCTGCTGCTCCTCTGTCCAGTGCAACTATCCCGCAGGATACACTGGACAAACCGTCCACTGTGGCCTCTGGGAAATCATTTCCATTGAAGGATACGGGTGCTGGTCCATCCTTCTTTAGTACCAGGGATAGCCTTGCTTCACTCAAGGAGCCAACTGAAACCCCTCCTATTTTCAAGGCCGTTGATAAAGTTTCTTCTTTCTCATTCATGTCGTCTCCTTCATTGGCCTATAATTCATCAAGCACCATTTCAGAAAACCCAAGCAGGTCTGACAGGTATTAACGTATTCTTTTGATAGTAGCCAAATTTGAACTGTCATTTCAAATTAGGGTTGGCGGCCCTATATTATTAGAAAGAATTACTGGTCCAGCTCTAAGATAGCTCCTTGGAGCCCAAATTTTTTGAGTTGCCTGTCTCATCAAGCATTGTTGTGTTTGAAGTTTGACTTGGTGGGACTAGACATAGTTCAAGATCAGTGTAGACACTGAGGCAGATGATTATATTTTTTGCTTATTTAGCTAGTGCTCGAATTAAACATGTTTGTAGGTTACATGTTTGTTGGCTCAGAGATTGGGATCGACAAAGTGTGTTTAATGTGTGGCATTTCCTCAAAGATCTCTCTACTTATGGTCTGCTGTTTTCTTTTGTTGTTAAACATTAGTTCTCAATCTGGTTTGACTGTCATCCAATCTGCAGCTTGGCTGTTCCTAATCATGTTATGGATTCCATGAAGAAAGAACCTGATAGTAAGAGTATTACGAAGGATGCCCTGTCCATGCCGCCTGAAAACTCTAGTGCGTCAACATCTTCAGCAATTCCGAGCTACTCCTTTGGTGGGTCTGCAGCTGGTTCAAGTTTAAGCAATGGGTCCCTTGCACCCTCTCTGTTTTCCTTTAATTATGGTGGTAGCTCTGTTGCAACTGCATCCTCGACTGCAGATATCACCACTTCTAGCAGTCTGCCAGTATTGGTTTCAGCACCTTCTTCTACTGCAACTGCTGCTCCAGTTTCAGCAGAAGCCAAAGCTAATGGAGGGAGCTTTAGCAGTACGGGTAGTGTTTCTTTTAGTGGAACATCAACCTCTTTTGCAGGCACCGGGAGCAATATTTTTGGTAGCACACCTGTTGCTGTTTCTGGTACAAGTAGCCTTTTTGGTAGTACTTCTACCATTTCAAGCACCATCGTCAGCACACCGGCAAATGCAAGTTCAGGAAGTGCCGTTGTTAGCTTCAGCTCCGGAGCCACTGCCTTGCCTTATACTAATCAATCCCAGGGTTTCAATCCTCTTACTGCCAGCACCAGCCAGTCTTTAGCTCCTGGAACTAGTGTTACAAATTCAATTGAGAATGCATCTGTTCCCTATCAGTTTGGTTCATCTGCTCCATCTACTTCTTTTGGCTTGGCTGGGAATGCACGATTTTCTTCAGGGAGCTCCCTGGTTACCTCATCGGCTTCAGATAATAAAGTGTTTGGTTCCGGTAGCATATTCGGACTTGCTCCCTCGGCTCCCTCGGCAGAAGCAAATGCTCTTGGCTCCAGCAGTAGTGCCACCACTTCCTTATTTGGTTCCAGTTGGCAAACTCCAAATTCCACCCCACTTTCTGGCTCATCAAACGCATCATCGTCAGCTACATTTGTCTTCGGGACTGGTGTTACTTCAAACTCTGCTGCTAGCAGCACACCAGCATTGTTTGGATCATCCACAATTGCGTCGCCTGGTTTTCCTTTCCCCTTCAGTTCTTCTGCAACCACAACTCCGTCGCAGCCTGTGTTTGGTAACCTGAGTTCTTTTGGCGCTGGTCCATCCCCATCCGGAAACAATGATCATATGAGCATGGAAGACAGCATGACTGAGGATGCTGTTCAAGCAACCCCGCCAACAGCTCCTTTATTTGGTCAACAGCCCGTGCCGACCCAATCACATGGCTTTACTTATGGTTCTGGAACTCCGGCAGTGAATCCCTTTGGTTCTACAGCTCCAGGCGGAGCAAGTCCTTTTCAATTTGGAGGCCAGCCGACCATGGCTGCTCAACCAAACCCATCTCCCTTCCAAGCTTCTGGGAGTGTAGAATTTAATGGAGGCAGCTTCTCTCTGGGTGCAAACGGTGGTGATAAGTCTAATAGGAGGATTGTGAGAGTCAAGAAAACACTACGGAAGAGATGAGGATCAAGTCATCGAATCGGTCTTTGTCAAGCTTCCGACCAAATTGGTGATCGGAAGAGGCTAATAATTATGATACGGGAGTTAGCCGCTTGCCTAATGTGCTGTCAGTGGTGGTCATCTCTAATTGTTGGATGACGGTATCTTGGATTTCTGCTGTTTCTGTTGCTCGCCTAATTCTCCTCGAGCAAATTATATGATCGGATAACGCGTGGCGCAATTTTGTACCAATCTTCTTAGCAGTTTGCATAGTGTGTGTTGTAACAATAGTAACTGGTAGGATCATAGACAATGCAGGTTCACTATTTTTTCTTGGTACTGGTCTGTAACGTTCACAGAGCTCTATATGACTTGTCACGGAGAAAGCATAATAATCCCTTTGGAGTAGTCGGTTTTTCTTTTTCGGAAGAGAATGAGTCTTCGGGTTAGTGGTTACTTGCTGTTGGCTTACTGGGTTCGATCATTGCAGACCTGAGCCCCTGACAATGCTGTTTTTTTGAAAGATAAATTACACCAAGAATACGCTTATGTCAGTGTTTGAACCTTGAACTTCCGTCAAATTTTGTAACGTCTATGTTACTAGGCCAAATGGCCTTTGTCATCCTGATGTAACGCACATCTATATTTTTTGCCTTGTTTTGGCTCTAGCATTTCATTTGTGTGCAAGTTTGAACTTGTATCTGTTGGATATAATTTCTCCTGGTGGCGAAGGAAAATAGAACTGAAAATCTGGGAGGCATGGATTGATACGGTGAAGGTGAACTAACCAACCGTTTATAAAGGGGTCTAAGATATGTAATTTTTGTTCAGTATGATCTATATAACGTGATAAAATTTTCTCAATAATATTTGGTTTATAATAAACCATATGTTTTGTTAGTGTAGGAATTCATTTAATTTGTGGAATTGTGTGTGACATCAACCTCTCAGTTTTTTAATTAAATATGAATAATCTATTTTTAATTTTTTAAATGCTTGTATTTATTTAGTTGGACATCGGAGTTTAATGCGATTTTTGTCTTCGCGAATCCTGGTTATTTATCATTTTTGGTAGCCACGCGCTATAATACTATGATTAGTTCTAAATTTCATTTACAAAGAAATTTATACCTAAATTTTTTATTTGCAGAAAGTATTTCTTTGTTGTCTATGAAATAGATTTTTAGATGTTGGTCATGCTACAGAGATGTATGTTTGCAACATGTTAAAAAAAGAAAATATTTCATTTCATCCAAATATAAAATTGAAAAGTCACGACTACCCTCAGTGGAACCTTAACAATTAAGCAAGAGAGTTCCCGGGGATTGGAAGATCCACGTCCATTTGGACCGAAAAGAAGGTAATCATGTTGCTAATGATTTGTCCATAGATGTTTTTTAGCTTTCCTTTGATCGTATAATGCAGATGTTCAATGATTTAAATGAGTTAATCTATCTTGATGTACTTCTTTGATGTTTAAGCAAATAAAGATTAAAGGTCCATATAGCCTAGTTTAAATCAAAATAAAAATATAAAAAGGAATAGAATAGGAAAAAAGAGAGGAAACGAAGCAAAAAAAAGCACTCGCTTTTTTTTTTTCTTTCTTTCTTTTACTTTACTATTTTAGTGGTATCCTAAAGATTCCTAAACTCCCCTAAATTCATTTTCCTCTCCGAAGCAAAACCGCCGCCGCGATGACGGAACAAGATATGATGTTGCCTCTGACATTTGAAGGTCTTGAGCGGATGTTTCTAGACGAGATTACGACATTATCAAGAGAGCAAATTGATGCAGTGGACAGAGAAAATGCGAGGCACAGGGAGGTGAGCTCTAGTACCATGTCTTCTGGTTCTCCTTTTCCTTTGTCATCATTTGCATACCTTAAAGATTGACTTTTGAAGTCAACTAGACTAAGTTTCATAGGCTTTCCATGCTTCGATCTTCGTCTTCCTCGCACCGTATTACTAGAAAACAGAAAAAAGACTTCTTTTATTATTATTCGATAATCAAACTCTGGGATGCCAAGATATTATATAGCCATTAACTAACAAACTGAATAAGAAGTACGAGACAAACCCTAACCTATCAGAAGTAAACCTCTAATTGACCCGAACAACTAAATAGAAAATACGAAATAAGAAAGACTTCTAATAGGAGGATTGTGTGAGTCAAGAAAAGACGAAGTGATAAGTCTAATAGGAGGATATTGGGAGTCAAGAAAACACAACGGAAGAGATGAGGATCAAGTCATCAAATCAGTCTATGTCAAGCTTCCGACCATTCATATCTTTCTAATGTGTACCAATCTTGTTAGCGGTTTGCATAGTGTTGTTGTGTAACAATAGTAGCTGGTAGGATTCTAGACAATGCAGGTTCACTATTTTCAAAGTACTACTAGTGTACCAATTCATGTATGGTCTCATAGATACGGTGTCAGTCCTTAAGCATGAGGTGGGAAGATCGAATCCCATAACCGTCTAAGATCCGAAATTGTGGAAACAATTTAAATCTCACCAAAAAAGTACTACTAGTGTGTAACGTTCACAGAGAGAGCTATATGATTTGTCACGGAGAAAGCATAATTCGTTTAGAGTCACTGGTTTTTCTTTTTCGGAAGAGAACGAGTCCCATTGGTTTAGTGGTTACTTGCTGTCGGCTCCTCGGCAGGTTTGATCGTTGCAGACCTAAGCCCCGACCATGCTGTTGTAATGCACATCTAATTGTTTGCCTCGTTTTGGCTCCTGCATTTCATTTGTGTTGGTTTGAACTTGTATGTGTTGGATTTAATTTGAGTTGTGTTTTTTTTAACGTTTAAATCTTATTAATAATACGCGTCGAAATGAGAATTCGCGATCTTACAGTCGATAATTTCTGTAAAATTATGATGTAGTAAAACTCATTGCCAAAAAACCACACTGGTGAAAGAGGGTCGATAGAACCACGGAGACAAAGTTCCTTTTCGACTGCTTAGCGCAAATTTACCCCATTAACCACGTAATACGCAAGTCCAGAAAAAAATAAGACAAGAGCTGAACTTCGACTTGTGGTGTGGTGTTCATGAATGTTGAATTAACTATTGCCTTCTTGATAATGTTATCTGCTGTGATACCCTCCCTGCAAACCATGTGAAATAGGGTAGAAACCCAACTCCATCTTACTACCCTGCTATAATAAAAAAACCTTTTTTTGGTTTGGTCCGACAACGTGGAAATGACTGTTTTACCCCTCGAGGATGAACCAAACAACATCTTACCGGACGGTGCGTCCAGGAAGCGCCTTACGCTCCTACTCCGCCGATCTCCTCTAACCGCCTCCTGGCCGGGTACATGCCTACGAGGAATACGTTTGGGGTTCTAATTTCTTTTGTCCGGTCGGAGAGGGAGGGAGTCGCCTCGGCGTCGACAATAAGCGACCCAAGATTGCGATTAATTAATTAACTAATATGAAAAGATAACAGCGTATTGTTGTATTGTTTTTGATTAATTAATTTTTAATAATGCGTGTTTGATTGGTGGAGTTGACGTGAGCGAATTTTATGGAGGAATTAAATGTGGGGAGGAAGATTAGTCGGTGATTATTTGATGTATTGATGGATTATTATTATTTTGTTGGGTGGAATATTGATGGATCAAGTGGGAAGCGAAGCGGTGCTTACTAAGTGTCACATCATTAACCAGTGATTTAATCAACTTTTGGCGGAATTGTGTCCTCGTCCTCGAATAGGAACATTCTACGTAGGTAGGCTTTGTTTCATAATATGTAGTCGTAAATAGTAAATACCAAGAACCACAAGTACTTCTGGATTTTTAGAGATTAGAAATAGGAGTTTATTTTGTTAAAATACGATAAGAAAAAATTGTTTTCTTCTTATTTTTACCAAGTATGTTATGCCAAATGCAGGAAAGAAGCATTACTGAATTTATGATTTCAAACAACAAAGGACAGATTCGAAGTAATTTTAATTGAAAAATATTTAACTTAATTGATGTATTTTAAATCACATGATATTTATTTAATTTTTTGTGATACCACATAGTGCCAAAATATAATTTTTCCTTAAAAATAGATGTAATTGCGTTATTATAATTTAAAATTTAGAATGGTCTCTATACATATATGATCAATTTTTTGGTCATACTATTTGGTACCCAATACTCATCAATCAAAATTAAGTTTGAGTCTATTAAAACAGAGTGGTGGTAAAAAAATTTTGAGTTGTGGAAGGGGTGGAAGCAGGTCGAGAGAGTCCTCACATATTCATTCTCTTCAAACTCCAACAAGTACACGACGCAGTCTCGCAGAACGGCAACGTTCGACGACGGATTATAATGGGAGAGAGGGATCATCTTGATGACGGAGTCATCGACCCCGTAGGGGGAGTAGACGTGGAAGCCAGCGGCCCCGTCGGGGGAAGAATAGTTGAACGAGAGGGGAGGCGAGTCCAGGTTGGAGAACGTGGTGGAGTAGGACGGCAGCTGGAACCTGCGGTGCCAACGCCACCACCGGCGGAACAAACAGATGAGGAGGATGATGTGGCATGAGAGGAGGCGGGAGTAAGTGACCATTAAGAAGGCCGCCGCCACAACGACAACCATGGCAATGAGCGGTGGGCTGAAATCCACACCAGAGATGTCGGCGTTGCTTGACGTTTGAGCAGACTAACTGACAGGTGATGAGGACATTGTCGGCGTGGTCATGGACGTGGATCCTGCGGATGGAGACGTTGATGGGGTCCACAAGGGAGACGGAGGAGGAGAAGGGAAGTGGGCTCTGGCAATCACATATATATTTTTCCCTCTTTGACTATTTAAATCGATGCAGTGATTCTCAGTGAAAATTCTACGGGTAAGAGAGTATTCATCTATAGGATGTCATTGAACCCACCAGAGAATCTTGAAATGCCGTATAAGATGATGATACACAAGCAGTTTCTGGTATGTATGTATTTTACATTCACGATCAACAAAGCACAAATACAAACAATTGAAAACACCGGTATTTTGTAGTCATGGGCAGTTGTACGTTGCCTTTTCAAGAGGTGTCTCAAGCAAAAATACTAAGGTGAGGTGATGTTGCTAATAGAGTTGAAATATTTACATAAAATATCGTGTACAAAGAAGTGGCGTCTTTGGTAAATCAAAAAAGAAAATAATATAATTAAATATGTAAGAGAGCATCTTTTTCATCTACAACTTAAAAAAGAAAATCAATAAACAATATTTTTGCAAGTTTTGAAACAGAACGACACTCGCATCGCCCGTGCATGTTTGCTAATAATAAATTAAGAGAACATGGAGCATGACCAAAGATTGTTAGGTCACTTAGCTCAATTGCCTTGCGTATCCCAAATTGTTCATGAAACCACACAAGGTTCTGTATCATGACAAGGGTATGAAACCACACAAGGTTCTGTATCATGACAAGGGTATCTTGTCTAGAAAATGATGTTGAGCATCCCCACCAATTTAGCCACTCTGTAGCTCTGCCTAGGGTGGTGTTGATTAGCCTCTGAATATCCACTTCCATCTCGGTCTATCCTCCCCTGATCTCCCTATATTTATCACTCGAAGTGGATCCTCCATCTCATGCAAATTTTCCTCTTCCCACACCCTTAATCTTCGTCATACTATAAAGAAGATTTCCTAAAAAAATAAAAGGAGCGAGGACAAATGGAAGGACTTACCAACCATGTAAGCAAGACATGATAGTAGGAATGAAAATCTACCCGAAGTAATGTTAAAGATCCATATTAAAAATGCAAAGATCTGGATACTGGTTTTTTTAATATCATTTTTGGTAGCCATGCACTATAATGCTAGTCATTGTTTTCGATGCGGTTCGACCGGAGTCTTGGGCGGGTCAGAAAACCATGTACGTACGCTTACCTAACGAACTAGATGATTTCTGGTCAGACCGGATAGTTGGCTCAGATTTTTGACCCGGAAAAATTCGGTTCGTCAGGTTTGGCCGAAAAATTTAACCAAAAAATTCGGAGTTCACCTAACCCAACCCAAAAAAATTTTAAAAAAATTTGATTACATACTCAATTTTTTCAAATCAACACAATAAACTAAATCAACAAAAATAATTATACTAAATATGAAATAAATTGACCAACATATCGAGAATGTTAATTTTTAAACCTATTATTTACTAAATATATATAAATATATAAAACTCTGGTCCGACTGCTGGTCCAACAGGTCAAACTGGTTGTACCAAAAGTCGGACCAAAATCCGGGTCGCTCTCCAGGTCGTTTTTGAAAACAACGATACTAGTTCCAAAATTTTATTTACAAATAAATTTATACGTAAATTATTCGTTTGCAGAAAGTATTTCTTTGTTGTATATGAACTATATTTTTAAATGTTCGCCATACTATAAAGATGTATGTTTGTAACATGTTAAAAAAGAAAATATTTCCTTTCATCCAATACAAAATTTTAAAGTCGGGACTACCCTCGGTCGAACCTTGACCATCAAGCACGGGAGTTCTTCACTAGAAAATCCAGGTGAAATTATAAATGAGTCTACCATACTCGCAACTAGTAATATGGTGATCCCAACACATTTTCTTATTTGAAGTTTATCGCGTAGAAATTTGTACATATTTTTCTACTTTACCAACATGTCATGACATGGGGTGGACAATGAGTCACGGATCTCATATAAACAATTGGCTCTCAAACTTTTTTTATCCTTCTCAAAATCTTAAAATATTGAGAATGTAAATTTTTTACACTTATAAATCAGCCTACCATACTCGCAACTAACGACTTGGTAATCCCAACAGTGAACACTTTGTCCATGCATACTCTTTCCTTTGATTCTATAACGTCATATGTTTCAATATTGTCATGTGTATTTTGATAATCTGATAATTGTTGATGAATAAAGGTTAATGGTTTATGTACCCAAAGTTTAAATCAAAATAAAAATATAAAGAAGGAAACGAAGCAAAAAGAGCACTCGCTTTTTTGTTTTCTTGTAGTACAAGTGGTATCCTAAAGATTCCAAAACTCCCCCAAATTCCTTTTCCTCTCCGAAGCAAAACAGCCGCCACTTTCCCTACGCGCCGCCGCGATGAAACGGCACCCAGCCTACTCCGACCACCACAACAATCCCTACGCCGTCGCCAGCTCCGCCGCCTCCTCGGCGTCCTCCCATCGGAGCGCCTTCTCCTCGCAGTGGCAATGGGACAGGGAGAGGGATAGGGAGAGGGAGAAGTCTCTAAACGATTCTAACCGCTTCTCTTCTCCTCGCGAGGGTAACCGTCTCTCTCCCCCTTTCCTTTTTTTTCCTATTTAATTAATTGAATTCCAAAATAAGTGGCTATTGTTTCTCTTTTTGTATTTGTTCAGATTTAAATTAGAGGTTCTATCTTGACCAAAAAATAAAATAAAATTAGAGGTTCTATTTTTCCCCCTTCACTTCATTGTGAGCTTAATTGCCGTGTTGTTCTTACTCGTTAGCTTCAGAATTTCGTTTAATTCGTGTGCTTTCGGTTATTTATCCGCTATGATTAGCGTAGTAGATAGCAGATAAGAGATAGTATGTTCAAATCGCTCTCTGTTGTTCGGATATACTATGTTCATGTGCACATCGATTCAGTAATCCGCAATGCTAGATGATGGATGGCCCTATGAAAGCTGTAATGGTGGCGGAAATCTTGCGCACGGTTATGGAATTGGAAGATGAAGTTGTTCGTTGATGCTCGTGCATCGTTAAGCTTTATTTACCTAAGATCTGTAAAGATTTTTCAATGGAGAATGCGCAGTTGCGTTTCTGGAATCCCATGTACCCGCCTTGGAATTTTAGGTTATGAGAAAAGTCTTGGTTTGGGGACGTGCTGTTCACCCGTTCTTTTTCTTCCAGGTCAAGGGACAGACGGAATGAGATCTTACTATCAACGTCAAAAATCTGATGCTAAACTGGGTTTAGAAAGTCAAATCAGCAAGGAAGCAAGAAGCCAGATGACGGAACAAGATATGGAGGTTGGTTTTGATGAGAAGATGTTGCCTCTGACATTTGAAGGTCTTGAGCGGAAGTTTCTAGACGAGATTACAACATTATCAAAAGAGCAAATTGATGCAGAGGACAGAGAAAATGCGAGGCACAGGGAGGTGAGCTCTAGTACCATGTCTTCTGTTCTCATTTGCCTTTGTCATCATTCACGTGCCTTAAAGATTAAATTTGAAGACAAGAAGACTACGTTTCATAGGCTTTCCATGCTCATGATAGTTTCTTGGCTCATAATGCTCGTTTCCCTTTTGGTTTCTGCCATTTTTCCATTGATGATGATTCTTCAAATACTTGAGACTGGAACTTTGAAACGTCTATAAAATTAAATGAAACCCTTTTCTGTATTTTATCTGGTATGTATGGACTATGAAATGCTCTCTCTCCATGTGTCTCTCGCATGAATATGATCAAGTGTTTTTGTGTTTCTCTTATGTTGGGATTATAGCTAGATTTAAAGGTTCCACAGAACCATTTTTAGCGACTAGCTTTCAGAAGTGCATCACTTTTCGCACTGCACTTATCTGCATGTTCCTACTAGTGTAATGGGTAGAAAAGGTGATGTGCAAAATTGTGTTGTTCTTTCTCCAGAGGATTGTTGAGATTAATGCCAGATACCAGGAGAAGTTAACAGCTACTCGAGTTAAGCAGGCAAATAAGAGAGACGAGTTTCTTCGGAAGGAGTCACAAGCACGTCTAACTCAGTACCAGCAAGTTGGAATGGACAACTATCCTAGCAGTGGTATGCAGGATACTCATGGCTATGGCACCATGAACCTTGGAGGTGCTACCGGTGAGGTCCATCGTCCTTACGCTACAAGTCAGTTCGACTCCTACAGGGATCGACCTCAGTATAGCGGGGGTGGCAGAGCTCAAGGGACAGATGAAAGGGTTCCATATCCGGAGGGCCGAGCTTACAGCAGTTCTGGTGCCCGTTATTACTGACAGCATGGTCTAGCTCGAGTTTGGTCGTATCTGTATCCTACAAATTTATGACGTTGCCCTCGTTTGGGCTGCAGTAGATTGCTTGAAATCAGATCGTTCTTACTGTACAAGTTGCTTCACACCGCCTAATCACTCCGAGAAACGGCTGTTAATATGGATAGCTTACTCTTCATTTTTTTGTTAGGTGGCCTGTTTTCTATCTTGAGTGATTTCAATATGGTTCTAGGATTATGATCTGACTTGTTAGTTTTTCTCTTCCCTACCGTCAGTTCTCACATACTAAATGTGCTTGTGAACAAGTCTGTTGAGAGATCACGGTGCGAGTGCACTCCCGTTTCTCATCGGGTTCAACTTGGTTTACCCATGTCTTTGTTTTTTTAATCTTGAGTATTCAGAGTCGGGCACCGCAAGACTCTATTTTGGAGCGATGCTTGTGATGATATATTTTTTATTGGCAATGCCTAACTCAAGACATTCTTAAGAAAATTTGGTTCTCTTATTAGTTGGACCAACTTTATTCGACCAACCAGACTATTTTTGTTATTTTCAAATCAGAATTATGAAATATTATTACATGGAAACATTATTGATATGCATTTTTTGATTTGTTTTTAAAAAATAATAGAGTTGAAATTTTCTATACCAAATTCTCTAGTTTTTTGTGAGTGCGACAATAATCGATTTCAAAGCTAACACCTCTGTCGTTTTTTCATTTTTTGGTACACCCATTATGTTGTGTAAATTATTTCTTTCTCGAAATTTATTGCGAGAGTATCCATCATCTCAACTCCTTTTATTGTAAGTTTACTCCATGTTCAAATTTTCTGTCTTGAACACACGTAATTGAAATATTGCTGTTATCACTTAATTTTGGAAATTTTGAGTTAATGATCACATATGTTTTTTTCCTTAATGATCACTCGCCTATATAAAATTTTAGTTTTCGATGGTCACTCAAAATTTAAATGTCTCTAGAGTGACTGTATAATAGCTGAGCGGAAAAAAGTGATCATCAACTACATTTTCTAAAGTTGAATTATAACGAGTATCTTTTATCACGAATCCAAATCACTTTTATGACTTGCCATGTCATCGTATTAATGGAATCAAAATGCTACAATGGCACGCCACCCATTTAATAAAACTCACGTGGCAGTTCAGATAGGACGGGCAGTCCCATGCACTTACCCGAGACTGAGACCTGTTAAAATTTTAAATAACTCAAATATATTTGATAATTTTTAAATCAGATGGACTGATTTCGAAAATCGGGTGCCACTTAAAATAGTACTGCACTAAAAAGGAGGTTTTTGCCTAATATGGTATTATTGTACAAGTTTATTTACCAATATGGTGTTACTGTTTAAAAAATTTCCAAAATGGTGTTCCTTTCTCAGGTCGAAAAAAAATTTCGACCTAGGGAGCACAGGTCAAAATTTTTTTTCGACCTGGGACCAAATCAAACATTTTTTTTGACTTCTGTAGTCGAAAAAATCTTTTCGACCTGGGACCAAAATAAAAACAAATTTGACTGGGTAACTTTTGGCACACTCCCTCTCCTCCCTCCCCCTCTCTCTTCCTCCTTTTTTTCCCACCCTCACGCGCTCTCTCACTTTCCCCTCTCTCTCTTCTAGTGTTTTATTTATTTATTAGTCAATTCTATTTATCCTTATCTCTATTAAATTCTCTAATTCTAAATTAAATTTTAATTTATTTTCAAAAAATATCAAATATTTGTTTGTTCATGAAATTCATTTAAATAACTTGTCTACTATAAATGATACTTATTCTACTTGAACAACATTTCAACTTAAAAAGGTAAAATTTATGTATAATACAAATAAATTATTTCATCTGGCAATATTGACTATCACAAATCAAATATTTAAAATTGTATTGCAAACGAGAAAGATTATTTTTGTAAATTTATTATTTTATTGTCCAATTTAAAATGGCTATCTACAATATTGAATCCAAATTCATATCATTTTTTATATATACAATTTAGAATCCGGACTCATTCGACCGAGTAATTTAGATTCGATGTAGGTAAAATTTTAAAATATGGTAACATCATTTAAATAAATTTCATGAATAAATAAATATGTAATATTTTTTTAAATAAATCAAGAATTGATTAAAATTGTAGAATTTAATAGAAACAAGATAAATAGAATTGACTTTTTAATAAATACACAAAAAATAATAAACTAGAAGATAGAGCGGGGAAAAAATTAGAAGAGAGAGGGGGGGGAGTGAAGAGAGCGCGTGAGGGTGGGAAAAAAAAGGGAAGAGAGAGGGGGAGGGAGGAGAGAGAGAGCGCCAAAAGTGACCCAGTCAAATTTTTTTTTGTTTTGGTCCCAGGTCAAAAAAAATGTTTCGATTTTGATCCCAAGTCGAAAATAATTTTTCGACCACGGAAGTCAAATTTTTTTTTCAATTTTGGTCCCAAGTCGAAAAAAATTTCGACCTAGGGTCCCTAGGTCGAATTTTTTTTTCAATCTTGAAAAGGGACACCATTTTCAGAATATTTTCAATAGTAACACTATTTTGGTAATAAATTGGTACTGTAGCACCATATTAATAAAAAACCCACTAAAAAGATACCAAAATTTTTACCGAATCTAGAAAACTCTCGCCCAAGCGAGCCCGAGACGTAAAAATAACAAGTAAAAGAGCTCCACGTTCCCTTTATCGATGCTAAGGAGGCTGGTAGCCGCCGGAGCAGCACGAAAATGGTGGCGGCGGCCGCTATCCACCAGCTCCCCCTCGAAAGCCCAGAACATCTCCTCCGCGGTGGACTCCATGATTCTCCGCTCCCTCAAGGATCACTACGTCGAGATCTCCAAGATGAACCCTCCTCCGGTAAATTTCCCTCCAACTCTCTTCTCCCTTGGGATTGTTTTGTTTTCTCTCAATGAGGAATCTTTGTGAGAAAAAAAACGAACTTCTGTAATTTCGTCGAACACCTTGTGTGCAATGAGAAATTATTTTTTGACTTTAATATCCTGCAGAAGGTGAACCCGCCTTCGGCTTTCGCGGTGATCAAAGGTGCGATGGATGGAGATGGTCCGGTTCTCTCGAGGTCCTTTGGGAACGAGGAGATTAGAATCTCGGTGATGAGGTTGGCCAATATGGTAGCTGGTGGTGGCGAAGACGATGAAACTGCTGATATGAACCAGTTGTTCCTACATGTGGAGGTGGCGAAGCCTGGACAGGACAAGTCCTTGCACTTTCTTTGTGGGCTGTATCCTGATGCCTTGGGGATTCACGGGGTCACGATGAGACCAAAGATCGACCAATCGGGTTTCCTTGATGCTTCTTCCGAATATTGTGGTCCCGTCTTCGGGTAAGATACGATTGAAACCTCAATGTTGGTCAAGGTTTTGTTTTACTGCTGAATGCTGGAAAAGTTTACCAGTCTACGGGGGAAGATAAACCATGATCATCTAAAACCGACTAGTTTTATATTTTTATGAATCAATTAATCGAAGTCTAAGTTGGTTGAAATGGAAACGCATGCAGTAGTTGGCCAAACTTAATTTGGTTGATTCAAAGTGTTAAAAGTCTTCTCAGTGTGAGAACCATCCATATGCATATGTGTGCATTTTGTCTAGCCAAGTTGTTCAGGAGGCTACTTGGCTTAACATTTTGGCTAGTGTTATCTAGTATTATTACTAAGTAGCTGAATGTTATTGGCAGGGATTTGGATGAAGGAATGAGAGATGCGCTCCACAGTTTTATCGAAGAGCGAGGTGTGAATGAAAGTCTCTTCCCTTTTCTTCAAGCATGGCTATATGTGAAGGAACATCGAACTGTTCTGTGTTGGTTTAAGACACTGGGAACATTCGTAAGCGAAAGCAAGTTGGCAAAGGATGAATAAGTTGTGTTAAACATCTTCTACATTTGACTGGCGGGTAGTGTTACTGCATCAGCTTAGGAAAGTTAAAAAGTAGCTGCTAAATCCTGCTGCGGCGGTCATGCAGGTTCGTACTTCGTACCACTTCTTCCTGCTGTATTTGGTAGGACGGCAGCGAAGAGCGCGAGCTTCAGTAGTAAGTTGCTCTTCTTCAGTTCATGATCATCTTTCTGGAAATTTTGTTTCTTCTGTTTTGATGGTCTGCTTATTATCTATTTCATGATGGTATTGAGTTTCTTTTCCGGCAATTCTTAGTCATGTGGTTTAGTTTCATTTATAAGGTTGCAGCTTTATTTCTATATGCAAGCGAAATATCAAAATTGATAAATTATACGAGGCGAAGCAATCCTCCAGTTCACCATCCCATTTTTTGTTTGAAGCTAAACTATTATATTGGTTAAAATCCTGGAATCATCAGAAAGAACAAGCGACTATATAATATTTTGAGATGGATAATCACTAGTATGGCTATTGTTAATCATAAGCCCAAGCCATCAAGAAATTCAGCCCAAAGGCCCCAAACATACCTACTTCCGAATCCTGTTTCTTTTCCTCCAAGCCCATTATCATTTTAAAGGCATATTTGACTGCTTGGACTCGGAAGAAATCCTCTTAAGACTGCTGGCAAGATCAAATATTAATTAATATAGCGGGTTCAAGGCTTATAAATAAAAATATATCATTAAAAGATGCAAATCTAAATAGGATCCAATAGTGTTATAAGTAGGTGAGGCAAGTTGATCTTGTGTTATTAACCTACTCCGTTGGAGCAATGATACAGAAAAAAAATATAAATGGCTACATTAAGGTCAAAGTGTAGGATCTAATACCACTTTAACCTTCGGTCGCCCGCCATTCATCCTCTTCTACAAACCTATATATGGGCCACTTATTATAAGAGATTATAGTTTTTTTAAGAGCAAACACACGAGTTTTTTTTAATATAAAAGTCAAGCACTGCCAATTTCTACTTTTAAAAATGACTCTCTCAATAATGTCTTATATTTGTAAAGCTTCCGACAACTCTTTCAATAAATTAAAGTCCGTTACTAGTTGGAACCCTCGTTTGTCAAGTCTCGTTAGCCTTTCAAATGGAAATCCAAGATAGGAAAAGTTCTACTAACAGACTTGTATCTTATTGTCAAAATATTCAATCTTTAGGATTTTTTTTCAGTTACGCCAAATCTTTTTAGCTTGTACGTAATTACTTTGTTTAGTACTCTTATTTTGTAGCATGTGTTCCCACCTTTTCTTGTCCTATAATAGACTTATGGAACACCGTGGAAAAATATGGAGAACTTGATTTAAAAAAAAAATAGATGACACACATGCATATGAAAAAGATGCGTATCATAGATGACTTAAATTGGACAAATACATTCTGGACGTCATGAGAAAAATAACTCCCAGGACATGATGCGTATGTGATTTTTATTTGCAGAAGAATCATCCTAAAATTATTTTTTTCATGATTCTCACTAATCCTATTTCTGAGATGTTACAGCTTTAAGTAACAAATTTTGGTTGACGAAAATATAAGCACCCTTTTCATAGAAGATCAAAATTAAAATCTTTATACCCAGGATATCGATGCTTTTGGGTATTGCAGATATTGCTACCTAAAAAGATAAATATGGCTGTGATTTTTTGGTGTTCCTAAAAATATTTCAAATTTTTTGGATTGTATCTTATGGTTCCCATCTCTTCCCATACCTAAAACCGACATTTGTATATGGGAAAGCACCAAAATAATGGACGACACATGTCGCAATCTTCAAAAAAATTTAGGAAACACACGGAATGTGCGCTTTATTTAACCAACAATCACTTTCATCAATTAGAGTTGTTGTTTTAAATTAATTAAAAAATTTTGAATTAAACTATTTGAAAATATAGTATTGTTAAAATTTTATTATGAGAGTTTTGTCATCTTTTAACGTCCTGCTCAATTAGAATTTGGGTTAATCAGTCTATTCTATTGTGTATCCGAATAACAAGTGATAAAAAAAAATTGCGCTTTCCATTTTTCTTGCTTGTTATTATTATCATGCGACCGGTCGGCTGGTTCATGAATTTGCGCTTTTTTTAGTGCGTATTATTCAGTTTCTTATGTATGAGCCATTGCCTGAAGCTAATGGCCGCCGTTGTATATTGTTGAAGATGAAGCTTCATCACTAGCTAGGATTAAAAAAGGGATAATTAGATTAATGAGGTGGGTGCCAAAAGATATTGTTAATTATGCAGTTAGATCAGACTTTTCGATATTAATTAATATCAATTTCAGACCATTCATGAATCTCACACTTTCTTTTTCCTATGTTTCTTGATTCAGATTTTCTTTAAACTTTTCAACAACAAAATTTTGAGGAAAAAATATCGAACACAGACGCATAAATTACACACACACACATATGTAATAACCAAAAGATATATAAATTTAAGAGAAGTAGATAATAAATATATTTATCTGCCAATTGGCATAAAAGCCTATTTCAATATTAAATTTATTCTTTAAATAATTTTTTTGATAGGTAATTTTTTTTATTACTCCTATGCCAAATGTGCAATTAAGTACGAATCTCCTTCCCAAAATTAAAAAAGATAATCACATTAACTAAAGCTAATTACATAGAAGTTATCATGCAGTAATCTTTAAATAATTCAACTGATGAATTTTTAACGTCTATTAGACAATTGGGAGAAATACATAAGGTGGCCAAAGGCTAAAGTTTTTGACCATTTCAACGGAGGGAATAGTGATTCATCTTAAGCAAATAGACAATAATTAATCGACAACGAGCGTAATCAAACAAATACTTTATTGGTCCATTTTTTTTTTGGAAAAGGTAAATATCATTCCATTTATAAAACATTACAAATACAAAATTACCAAAGCCAAGGTTGCGAAGAAGGCAACATTAATTTTTTTTAGGGTAAGAAGGCAACATTATTCGTTACGACGAAAAAAACCCCATTTATTGGTCCAGTTTCAACAATTTTTCACTTCCATATGTAAGTTTAATGCATTTTGAATCACTTAAATCAAGTTGTTATAACTTAAAGAAGAAGTTTTTAATTCTTAGCTCTTAAAAACGTATCATAGTTAAATATTTGTTAATTATGCTTTACTATCATTTAAGAGTCCTACTATGCTGGAATCAGGATTAATGGGCAACGTGGACATGAGGATGCCAGGTGGTAAAAAAATTAATAAAATTAGTTACTAAGGGCTAGCTCAATGTGGAGAAGATTGAGATACAGAGAAATCCAACAACAAAGGTTAAAATTCTAACGTATTATATAATAGTATCGTGAAATTTGTAAACTTAAATTCTAGAGATATGATCTCGCAAAAAGAACAATTAAAATTTTTTTGTTACTATTTAAGGTTTTTTCACACTCAAACTCGGTCAGACTCAGACCTGCTTTAACTAGTAATTATGAAGATTAAATGAGTCATTTTCTTAGCAAGAATCCAACGATGTCACACCAGAAGATTTCCAAAGGCGACGAAACTAACAAGCCAAAAATCAACGTCTTTAATGTTTGCCGATTATATAGCAGTGACCTTGTTCATTAGTTATTTAGTTATTTAGTTTTTTAATCGGATATCCATTTGATCGACTGATGCAAATTTGAAGCGAGTAGAAATTTTAAATTGTGGCAAAAAATTTTCAACAAGTATATAATGCTACTTCTTTTCCAAAATTCGAACAGAAGATCTCTTAGTTAAACTATAAAGACTTTGTTGTCAATTGCTTGTTATTTTTTGGGTAAATTATGCTCAGATCCTTAGTGTTTGGTATATTTTACGCTCGCCCCCTGTATTTCGGTAATCGATTAAAAACTCCCTGAGGTTTGGTTTTATTATACTCTTAGGTCCCTCGCTGACATCAGCTATCAATTTTCTCATGGAAATAACTTATATGCCCTTACAGTAAATTAACCAATTTATTTACCTCTCTCCTTCGCCGGAACAACCTCGACTCTTCTCTCTCCTCCATCTCCATCTCCCTCTTCTCTCTCTCCTCCATATCCTGACAAGTCGAGACCGATTATCGACGACCAGCTCAAGTCGAGGTCACCAACGAGTAGCTCAAGCCAAGTCAAGACCCATCCCGACCACGACGACAACGCTCGGGGGAGATTCTGTTCTATTTACGTCGAGGTCGATTGAGAGGCGGCCAAATCCATTAGAACCCTAAATCGGCTCACCGAAACTGATCTTTCCGCTATGGTGGTGTGTTTGATTGAGGGGAGGACAACGGGAGGAGGACGAAGGAAAGAGGAACTCATCGTCGGAGGATGCCAGAATTATTTGATGACATGAGTTGGTATTCGCCTCCGGTCGTTGGCGTCGAGACCCACCTCCCGGATTTTGTCAAGTCGGGTCTTTTGTGGCAGAGAATCTTGCCCGCTTCCAGAATACTATTGAGGCGACGCGGGATTGTTGAGCAACGGATCTGCTTCCCCTTGGCCTCCTTGACAGTGACGATGACGGTGAGGACGAAGGATGCCGTTGAGGGCTGAGTCGAAGGGCTTCGGGTTTATTTTGTCAAGTTCTAGATATTGACAGCGCCGGGGAGGACAAAGTAGAGAGAACGCCCGTGAGATTTACAGCTAGGACTGAATTAAAACTGACCGGAGGATGGCCAAAAAATTGACGAGTCGCCGGAGGAAAGGTAGGAGATGACCATAGGGGTAGAATAGTCATTTCAGGATTAAAAAATTAAAACATGATCGCTGACGTCAGCGAGGGGCCTAAGAGTATAATAAAATCAAATTTCAGGGAGTTTTTAATCGATTATTGGAATACAGTGGGGCGAGCGTGAAATATACCAAATACCAGGGGCCTTAGAGTAATTTACCCTTATTTTTTTGGCACTTGTATATTTTTTGGAAAGTGGATGCATCATGGATCTAAGAAGATTGAAATAAACGGTTACAAAAAATCGAACTAAGGAAAAAATTGCATCCTAAATTTCAAAAAATGTACATCTGGAAGGTATGAAAAAAATCTAGTTACATATATGTGTGATGCGTCATTGGGTTAATATATTCTTTGCTACTGTTGAAAACCATTCCCATAGTTTTCTGATTGCTTAAAGTTAATCCTAGACAGTGACAATTAATTTTAACTTATTGAGATCAATTTTTCTAAATAATTCACATGATATAAGACCAATAAGATGAGTCATTGACAAGCATAATATGATTCTTATTTATAAAACAAACAAAACTGTAGCCTCTTTCCCCCTAGTAAAGATCCTTTTAAAAAAATGGGTATATATCCTTTAACTAGGACGTGCTAAGAATTTTTTTTCAAAATAATTACCTATCAAAATAAATCAGCACAAAAAAGATGAAACAATTATGTTTTCCTTTCTTGCATATAATAGAGGTTATCGTTTTACTAATTACGAATGTGATATACTAGTGTGCAAAATTTTAACATAGTACGGAAACGAATTGATTAGGTGAGAATCGTTATAGCCTTAACGCTGCTAGTTTTCGTAGCAAATTGCTGAAAATTTTCTTGACGCTAATTAGAATATTGTGATCGGCGGATCTAGTACGGCACGATGGGTGTCCATAATTACCAACCACATTATGGTGAGAATAATATTATATTATAATTTACTGATTTTTCCCGAAACTGCTTAGAATTCTTTTTAGGTTGCAAAAGGCCAATGAGGTCCTAGGATATCGGCAGCTTTATATATTTTTGATATTTCAAGACCCCAATTTTTATTCTTTAAAAAAATCAGTGGATGTAAATGAGAAATTATCTTCTATTATATAATTCACCAACATGTTGAATTTCTGTATATACTGAGAAACAAATGTTGCTGTGGACATAAATGTAGTGCACTAACAAGCAAAAAAGTTATTCTAAATTATTCAAAAATTCTCGAATTCGAACCAAGTGTTAATTTTTTTTTGGAATAGAATTGTCATCATTCAAAAATTTTATCTAACTTATTTTTGAATTAACTTATGCAATAGATATCCGACCATTGAAACCATAACATTGTTAAATACTTTTTCTCTTGTTTTCTTTTTAAATTCTTTGGGTTGAATCGATGAATCTGGGTCAATACATTGAACCGTGCAGTCTGGCCAAATTTCGAGTGGTTGAACCCGTTCTCCAAGTTTAAAAGGATTTCGAGTGGTGGCCGGACCACGGATCTGATCACGAGTTTTAAAACATTGATATTAACCCAAACTATGTAGTGCATCGAGAAAGAATGGGACATACATTTGTTAAAAGGGAACACGAGCATTTATTAGATCAAATTGAATTGGATTTAAGTATCATATGGACACGGATGGTATTTTTTGGATTTATGTCGCTACCTGCCTAAAGAAAGGGGGCGGATTTGATGGGGACAAGGGTAGTCCCCAAGTTTGGGGACTAAAGGGGAGATGATGACAATCTAGGTATTAATAAATTTATTAAGGGTAATTTTGGAAAACTAATAGTAATAATATCAGGAATAAAAATTATGAAAATTTCAAAAAAGGTAAACAATAACCACCAATAAACGTGGAGGACTCTTTAACTTCCAGTAAAGAGGACTCTTCACCAATATCAAAAATCCTAGCAGCTACTTTTTCCCTAAACGAAAATCCCTAAAACGAAAATCCATGGGATTCTTCCTCCTTCGGGATTCTTCCTTACCTCTCTTCTTCCTCCTCTTCTTCCTCCTTCGGGATTCTTCCTCTTCTTTTCCCCAAAGTTGCGCACTTTTTCTCCTTTTATTTTATTTTCTCTTTTTTTCAGATCTGGTGGATTTGATCTAGATCAGAGTTGAAGGGTGTTGTTTGGTGCTTCATGGACCGTCTCCCGCCACCTTCGTCCTTCGCTGGTTTGTTGCTTCAGCCTCCAGGGTCTAACTCGAATTCAAGCTCTTTTTGGGAGAATTCCGGTGTTCTCCGAGAAGTTGGTCACCGTCGACCTCCCCCGGTTGATCCTTTACTTTATCTATATTTTTTATTATTTAGTTTCCATGTTATCTGTGAACTTTAAAGTTATTGATTTTAAGATGCAGGGAAATTGTTTTGAGATGTACGATGTAGCAAAATTGGTTTTTAGTTTCAATTGCATGGTTTTAATACGCAGAGATATTGGTTTTAGCCTGTAGTGCTATTGGTTTTGCGATGTAGTGATATTGGTTTGACGTTGTATTGATATTGGTTTGATGATGTAGTGATATTGGTTTGCCGATGTAGTGATATTGGTTTGACGCTGTAGTGATATTAGTTTCTGTTGTATTGATATTGATTTCTGTTGTAGTGATATTGGTTTGACGCTGTAGTGATATTGGTTTGACGCTGTAGTGATATTGGTTTCTGTTGTATTGATATTGGTTTCTGTTGTATTGATATTGGTTTGACGATGTAGTGATATTGGTTTGACGTTGTAGTGATATTGGTTTCTATTGTATTGATATTGGTTTCTGTTGTATTGATATTGGTTTGGCGTTGTATTGATATTGGTTTGACGCTGTAGTGATATTGGTTTGACGATGTAGTGATAATGGTTTGACGATGTAGTGATAATGGTTTGACGATGTAGTGATATTGGTTTATGTTGTATTGATATTGGTTTGGCGTTGTATTGAAATTGGTTTGGCGCTGTATTGATATTGGTTTGGCGTTGTATTGATATTGGTTTTGCGTTGTATTGAAATTGGTTTGGCGCTGTATTGATATTCCGACGAAGATGATTCGTTTATTTCAAAAAGAGGCAGAAGGGTGTTTGTTGGAAACCGGTGGTCCTTTACAATCTTGTTCGTTGACGATCTTGTGCCCGTCTGGATGGCGATGTCCCCTGCTAAAACATGGGAAGATCCTATCGTAATCTATTCATCGCCATTTAAGTAGCGACACAATTCTACAGATAAAAAAATATGTTGTCCCTGGGCTTCTTTATCTCAAATGATTGAGAATATTCTTTGAATTTGGACACGGATCAGTTGAATCAACTTGTGACAGATCGTTCTAGTTTATTATGATGATCCGAGAGCATTAAAACTTGTAAGAATTTTGATTCATTTCGAATTTAAATTAGTCGATTTATAATATCTTTTCGGAGACCGAACAGAATTAGGCCACCAAGAAGGCAACCAATCGGGTGCGGAATTTAAATTCTTTATAATAATATCTTGAGTTCAAATATAAAATTGCTAAGAAATTTAATCCACTATGAAATTGGTCGTATGACATATACCAAAAAGGCTCGATACACTTCCGAAATATATGACGTCTACTTTTTTCCTGGCCAGGCTATTAAACATATTATTAGACGGCAAGACCAATATCTCCACAACCCAAAACTAATATCTACAAGATATAAATCCCATGGACATAGATTTGAATCGACCACTACACTATTTTTGAACTTGTAATATTTTAAAGAAATTAAGATTGTCCAATAGTTAACATCATGTTATTTATTAACCAATATCTCCAAAGCAAAATCTGTACAGAAAAACCAATATCTGGACATCGTAAAACCAATATCTCGATATTTCGAAACCAATATATGCACGTCGCAAAATTAATATCTGTACTTTACAAAACCACTGAGCATACATCGCAAAACCAATATCTCTTTATCGTAAAACGAATATCTGTCGATCGCAAAACAAATATCTCCAAATCGCAAAACCAATATCTCCACAACCCAAAACCAATATCTCCAAATCGCAAAACTAATATCGCCACATCGGAAAACCAATAACTATACATCGCAAAACCAATATCTCTACATCGCATAAACAATATCAACACATCGCATAACCAATATCTCTAATCGTAAAACCAATATCTCCACAGCACATAACCAATATCTGCACAACGCAAAACCAATATCTCTACATCGCACAACCAACATATCCAATTCGCAAAACCAATATCTCCACAACCCATAACTAATATCTACACATCGGAAAACCAATATCTACACATCGGAAAACCAATATCTCCACATCGCAAAACCAATAACTATACATCGCAAAACCAATATCTCTACATCGCAAAACCAATATCTCCACAGCGCATAACCAATATCTGCACAACGCAAAACCAATATCTATACATCGCAAAACCAATAACTATACATCGCAAAACCAATATCTTCACATCACAAAACCAATATCAGGGAGCTGCATCAAGCATAGAGAACCCAGTGAGGACTCATATGGCACCTTTCATCTCTCTTTTCAGGTTGACATTGAAACCACCATCATCTGCAAATTGGAAGTAAGAGGAAAGCGCTCAAATCATTTGCTACTCATGTAGAAGAGAATTAACCTAACAGTCCTAAACTTGGAACATAACAGAGTCAAACAACACAAATTTTTTGAGTTAACTTTAATAGGTGCACAAAGGAGCAGATGTGCGAGGCTTACGTCACCACGTTCGCCGAGCGTAAGATGCGCCACCTCATCGGAGGGGGAGAGCTCGTCCTAGAGCGGGAAGACGTCCTCCTAGCCGTAGTCCTTGAGCCGCTCGAGCAGCGCCTGCGCGGGGAGCAGCCAATGGACTCGGTCCCGGACTCGCTAACGATGATGAGTTGCTGGCCGACTAAGGGGGAGACCAGAAAGTCGGAGAGGAAGATATGACTCGTTCTGGTGTAGATCCGGCGAGGTCGATCGTAGATCTGGTGCCGTTTGCCCGCTGGCGACCTTCTAGGTGGTTGTCAGGCCACCGTCCTTGATTTTTGGTCGCCGATCGAAGCCCGCTCGTCACCCTCCGCCGGCCGTCCAGTTCCGGTGACGGGAATGGAGATAGAGAGGGAGAGAGAGGGGAGGATTGGAAGAGAGAGAGAGTGTGAGGGAGAAAAAATGGGGAGAGAGAGAAAAATGGATGGGAGGCCGCCACAAATTTTGAAGACATGGGAGAGATGAATAGTCGCCCCAATTTCTCTAGGAATTGGTATTTCAATCATTGAAAAAGACTAAAAAACCCTTCAATAGTTTTTGACCATTAGATTAAATTATTAGGGTATTCTATCTAATCTAAGGGTCCAAATATTAATCCTCACCTATGGATAACATTCTTTTAATCCCCACTCAATCCACAACTAATTCGACCACTGTTGTGCTTTCCAAGAAGATATTTTTGCACGTTGGTTCTTTTTGCTATTGCTTTCACAATTCTTGCTCTGCACGATTTAATGATCTTTGATGCCCCAAAAGAAATTAAGAGACACCAAATATGAAGTCTGTTTCTCAAAAAAGAAGTTTGGTTTGACTTTGCCACGTTATATACGAGACACGATGATGGTAGACATTAACATTGCAGACAAAAAGAAAATCCACTAATGGTGCGGAAATACATCACTATTAATCGTAGCACGCTTGCCTGAAACAATCAAAATCCATCAAATTAAAATTTGCATAAATTTTAACTTCATTAATATACCATGATACAAAAATCATGTGATAAAAGATATGCCACAAAAATTGATTCACTCTGATAAATTATTAAAATCTTCGTATTTAATAAAAAAAATATTTGATTAATCGTAACAAAATTTCACTAATAGTTTTGTAAAAGTCAACAGAAAGAAGTATATGCTTCACGTACTTGGTCTTCTCTACGAAACTGTTTTTTCTACGAAACGTTGGTTTTTAAGTATTTTAACAACTCAAATTAATTACGCAATTTAATTGTTACAAGATACACTACCGTATATCTTGGAACAATCACATCATACTCATACTTCTATACATCGGGATCGTATATTAATTGAATTAAGACATTTATATTTTGTGATTTTGAATTCTAATTTTGCATTAAAAAAAATTCTGACGAAACAAACAGAGAGCATTTAATAACTATATTAAATGCCATGAACACTTAGTCAACCCTCTATTAAGCCTTCTGAGGAAAGTCAACTAGTCGCTATTCCAATAACCACTAAACAGAAGAACTCTCTTGCAAAGTGGAAACCAACGATTATTTATCTATTTGTTAGACTTTAAGTTTGAGTCCAAATATTAAAAATTATTAAAACACTTACGCACTAGAGTAAAACTTCTCTAAAGTGATATCGGTAGGACCAGAGAAAAATATTATTTTAGAGGTTATCAAATAAGAGATGTTTACGTTTTTTCCTTTAAAATTATTAAAATTGAATTTTTGGTCAATAAATATGTAAATATCAAAAACTTACTTTGTCTATATTCACGTCACTTAAAATCTCGGCTTATAACATTATTCAAATTCAATACTTGATTGAAATATTTTTTGTAACAATAAGACGACGATAAGAAGGACTATTTGAAGATAATTTAAAATATGAATGATGATGTAAAATTTACCAAACAAATAATTCTAACACAAATTGTATCTAAAAATATTTTTTACATTCGTATAATATGTAAAAATACATATATTTATTAAAAATATTACTTTATGCAAAAGTTTGGACTGATATTTATCACTAACTTTTTCTAAAAAAGTATTAGTTATTACAATAAAAGGGAGTTATTAAATTTTAACACGGGTCCTGGTCCTGGTCCTGGTCCCGAACCAGGACCAGGACTTTTTATTAATTTAGAGAGGTTATCACTTTAAAGATGATTACTTTATAAAAATTTTACTGTATTCAAAATTTTATCAAATTCGATCTTAAATTAATTGACTGAGAACCAATGGGAGTTGGTTGTGTTAAAGATCATTTCAGAGGATTTTGGGTTCAAATTTTAGGGATGTAAAATATACTATTGAAAGAATCACCTCTTAATCACCTCGTAATATACCATTTAAGAGGACTCTGAACGCTATAAATTTTTAAAAAATTAACTGACAAATGGACGTCGTTCTTTTTGTCGATACTACTACGCTGACTATTTCAAATTCGAACTAGATAAAATATTTTGAAATATGACAAAATTCTAGTAACAAATATTCAATACGAATACATTTTCATATATGACAACTCAAAATCTTTAGTTAAATTAAAATTACGCACTCATTAATTTCATTAATTTTGTTTGTCACCCAAAGACGTTGCTTCTTAAGTTCATGTTTTGTCTTCTCTCTCTCTTCAAAAGCCGGCACTTCTCTCTCTCTCTCTCTCTCTCTCTACAAAACGGCCCATATTTCTTGCCTTGATCCGTAAACAACCGAACCGGCATATTCCCACCCCACATAAAAAAAGAACCCAACTGCTCTCCGATTTCCTCGCTTTCTTCATCCAAAACTTTCAAAATTCAGTTACACATTTTGATACCCAATTCTCAAAATCCAATCTTTTTCCTCACCCTGATCTCTTTTTCGCTACTTTATCTCATCACTGGATAATTCCCCAAATACCCACTTCACTTCTCCTTCCCAAATTTTTTTTATTTTTTATTTTGATCATAATTATTCTCTTAGGATGCTGAGGTGGCCCCCATGGTTGTCCCCCAAGAAGTACGGGGTCAAAGTGATCGTCCAAAAGCTTAAAGGTCTAAACTTGGCCGAGCTCGAGACTAATGTTGGTGAAGAAGCCGAGAAGAAGAAGTTGGTGGTTGAGGTGAAGTGGAAAGGTGTGAAGGGTATTGGTCTAAGAGGGTTGAAGAGATCATCGGTTAAGAGGAATTTCACAGAGGAGGGAGGGTTCTGTGGTGATGGTGGAATTCAATGGAATGAGGAATTCACAAGTGTTTGCAATCTTTCTGGGTACAAGGAAGGTGTTTTTCTTCCTTGGGAGATCACTTTTACTGTTTTTAATGTAAGTGTATTTGGTTTAGTGTTGATCCTTGTTTTTTGGTTTTCGGAATTGATTAATTAATGCTGTTGACTGATAATTATTTTGCATATTTATTTGTTTTTGGCATAGTAGGATGACAGATTAGATATGTTTTTTTTTGAAATTGTGGTATTCAGAGTCGAGTATTCTCGGACCATGTTACTCTCCTAATGATCTTTTCAATTTGTAAGTAAGGGCTGAACTCGTTTGCTACTTGGACCAACTACCGTTAGTGATTTTATATGCCTTATGGCTAAATGGGCTGATTGCAGATTGAATCTTTTGTGCAGTTTTTGTTTGACTTTTGATGGTTGCTTATGGAACTGTGTATTTAATTATTTTCTCTGTCACTGTTTTTGTTTGATTGAAGGTGTTGCTGATTTATTTGCTTTGATCCTTTATTTTTCTTCAAAGAAAGTGAAGTTTTATCTTCTGTCCTTGAATGTTTGACTTTGTCCATCGAGTTCATTGCCCTCTGATGGTTTCTTTTCTACCTAATTAATTATGGTGGGCCTATAATTTGGTTTTCTCTTCTTTTCTGTAATATAATGGAAAATGATGGTGGTACACAATAACAACAGCTTCCATGTCTTGTGCTTTGTCAATATTCTCACTTGGGTTTCTCATGATTCTTGGATTTGGTCAACGTTTCTGTGCTAAAAAAGCAATTGTGTTCTCATGGGAAATTAAGGAAGTAAATTGTGTTCTAAAAGTAAAGGTTTTCCTTTTCGTTATTGGAGCTGGCACATTCTCTATGCTTACTTCTTTGATGATATCATGAAGAAGAAGACATTTACTTTTCTTTTCTAATTTCTCATGATCTTTCACTTTTTTACTGGTTTATTTTGGCATATTACACTGTCGGGTCCTATTCATAGATTTGACATTCATAAAGTTTTAACTCAAGATCTCCTTAACGAAATCCAAATACTTTACCACTTGGACCAACTCCCGTTAATTTAGTGGTTCAATATTGGCCTATGCTTTTGAGCTTTATGTGCGGAGTCTGTAGTCACTACTTGTGGCTTGTATTCTTTTTGTTGTCCTCGATAGTGACTGCTACAATTCGACGACTCCTTTGGGAATCCTTTTACTCATAAGAAGTATCTAATGCCTGCAACTTTGTTTTTTTTGTGGTAGAGATTTTTATGTAATAATTTTTCAGAAAAAGAAAAAAAGGTTCTAGTCAAGGAGGACTTTTGATTAATTTATATGTTGGCATATTCCTTGCTTAAGGAATTTTGTCTGAAATTTACTGAAGTGAAAAAGTAAGTTGGGTTGATGTTGCTGGTTTAGATATCCTGTTGTTTTGTCATGTCTTATAATTTCAAAGACTCACTATCAGGCCCTATTTAACGAGATGGTTCTCCATTTGTGTCTTTTCCATTTCGTTGACTCAATATCAACTATAACTTCTCTTAAAATCAGTAAATCATAGTCAAACATTGATTATGCAGTGCCTGGCGCAGCAACAACCTGGAAATAAGCTCCTAAGCGTAGGAACTGCAACAATAAACCTTGCGGAATATGCGTCATCAGCGATGGAGAAAGAGATCGGATTCGAAGTTTTGTTGACGGTTCCGAATACACCTGATGAGGACCGTCCTCTACTTTGCGTATGAGCCCTTCTATTAAGCTTCATTGCTAGAACAACTGATACTCGAGTTCAACATGAGTGTTGTTTACTGCTATTACGGTTGTGGTTCTGATACTCGTTTAAATGTATGTTGCAGCTATGCCTCGGGTTGACGGAGTTGAGAACCGTTCAAGAATCCGCCCCTACTACGCAGATCATGCCCGAGCCAGTTTCGCGATCTCCCTCTCCCATCAGGTCACCATTGAACGAGCTTTCTGGTCTCAAAGCAGGCTTGCGAAGGATCCAGATGTTTCGGGTTGCCAAAAGAATCCCCCAAGAAGGAGAGGGAATCGATGGAGGGTGTTGTGTTATCAAAAATGCAGGACACAACTGCTCATTTGACGCAGACTCGGTTGATGACATCGAGGCGGAAACGGATGGCAGGGACGGGGATCCCGATCGTAGGCTAGCTATAGACTGCGAGACACTCGCTTATGCAAATTTCAATGGAGAATCTCTTTACTTGAACACAGTTTTTGCTGCACAAGAGGAGGCATGGATATACTACAACAATAGCAATATAGATGTAGGCTTTTCGGCCGAATTGACCTACGAACAAGCTTCGGAGCAGAGTTTGAAGCGTTGGATCTTGCCTTGGACGAAAAGAAAGCTCGGTTTTCGATCTGCTAAGCCGAAAGTAAAGGGAGAGCCACTACTGAAGAAAGATTGTAAAGAAGATGGTGGTGATGACATTGATTATGACCGCAGGATACTTAGCTCTTCTGATGAGTCAAGCTATGGGGTATACATCTGTTGTTTTTGTCACTCATTTGTTTTGTTTGTTGGTAGTTCAAATTTGGGACTTACTATCATATGCATTGGCAGTGGAATAAATCCGAAGAAGGTTCGACAACCAGTCGATCATCGTTCTCGGAATTCGGAGATGGCAGTTTTGCAGTTGGTAGCTGGGAGTTGAAAGAAGTGAGTAGCCGTGACGGACACCTAAAACTCCAAGCAAAAGTCTTCTTTGCGTCAATTGACCAGCGGAGCGAGCGAGCTGCAGGTGAAAGTGCTTGCACGGCTCTGGTTGCTGTTATTGCTAACTGGTTGCAGTCTAACTGTTCAGAAATGCCTATCAAGTCTGAGTATGATAGTCTTATTAGAGATGGATCACTAGAGTGGAGGAAGTTGTGCGAGAATGAGGAATACATGCAGCGATTTCCCGACAAGCACTTCGATCTGGAGACGGTCATCCAAGCCGGAGTTCGCCCTCTCTCAATGGTACCCGAAAAATCCTTCATCGGATTCTTTCGCCCCGAAGGCTTGGATGGTGAAGACTTTGACTTCCTTAACGGTGCAATGTCGTTCGACAACATCTGGGAAGAAATCAACAGTTATGAATCAGAGCGCGAATGGGTCTACATTGTAAGTTGGAACGATCACTTCTTCATCCTCAAGGTCGAGCAGGATGCATACTACATCATCGACACGTTAGGGGAGCGGCTTTATGAGGGATGCAATCAGGCTTACATCTTGAAGTTCGACCAAGATACGATGATCAAGGAAATCCAAGACATGAAACCATCAACAGAGAAACCTGTCAAGAAGAAAGTTGCGTCAGCTGATGCATCTCAGACTGCAGAATCTAACAAGGCCGAAAATGCTCAGACGAAAGAAGAGATCGTATGCAGCGGGAAGGAGTCATGCAAAGAGTATATAAAGAGGTTTCTAGCTGCAATTCCGTTGCGGGAACTGCAAGCTGATATTAAGAAGGGCCTGAGAGCATCAGCACCTCTTCATCACAGGCTTCAAATCGAATTCCACTACACCAAGATGGTGCTGCCTACAATTGAGTATACTCCACCGGAAGCAACACTTACTGAATCGGACCAGCTTAGAGAACCCTGTGTAAAGATCCTTACAATCTAATGTGATTATCCTAACCGGCCGCACCGTTTCCGTGCCTTGCTTTCTGCTAAATAAGTCAGAGTATACCAACACAACTGTGGAGCATAGTAACTAAGAGTTGCTAAAGCTTCTGCTTATTGTATTGGACCAGTGAAGAGCAGCATATAAAGTTACAAACTTTTGTTGATAGTCATATCCTTGTTTCTAGAATTTCATTAACCGATCCGGAAAATAAGCTTTTCCTTCTACCTGAGCATTCATAGATCAGAGTTGTGTGCCCATCAGGGAACACCATAACATTCTTGCATCATATCTACACAGACACAATCATGTCCTAACTGGACTAAAAGACCAATGCATCTGCTTAGGCATTGGTAGTCATCAGCAAGGGACCAAAATTTTCTAACCGAAGGCGTATGACCAAGATCGGCATTGCCACCAGCTCTTCTTGGCCACACCTTGAAAATTAGCATGAGAATCTCTGGACATGGAAATCAGGCGTGTTCTGTCGGCCACATCTGTGAAACAAGTTGGACCACTCCCCACATCGGCGCATCGTTCTGGGAAAAAAGAGTGAGTTGAAATTAACTATCACGAAGAATCTTCTCTGTATATGCTTTATTAAGAGATTGGAAAACATATCTAAATCTCTTTCTAGCATGAACCTATGCTACGATGTCGAGATTGCTGAATGAATCTATGAAAATGCTAAAGGAAGAAACTAGCTAGTTGCATAATCTTGGCACATGGATGGAATTTTCGACTACTAGCAGTTTCCGTCCAATCAGAAGATTGCGGGGCAAAACGATACGACGAAAAGGAAAAGACTCGAGTGAAACTCATGCCATAGATGATGATGCATATGCAAACATGGCCACCTTTTTTCCTTTTCAGGAACTCGCATCATAAATTTGCATTTCTCAAATACTGGAGGTCAGAGGCTTTGCGGTAGCTATCAAGATTGTTGTCTGCTGAAGAAAAAAGAATCATGACGTACCAGATAAACAACGTCAAAGGCTTTGTGGTAGCTATCAAGATTGTTGTCGATATTATCATTCCTGAAAAGCCATACAGAATTGCCGAACCAAGTTCATAAGCAGAGCAAGCAGCCATTCATAATTACATCAGGTTCGGATTTAGAAATTAGATAGAGAACCACACAAGTCTACAATGCTTCTAAATTAAGCAATAATGTGAACTTACAGAAACCCAAAAGAAATCCGTGTCTTGTAGTCCAAACCATCGGACATTCTCAGGTCTCCTAAATGATCACCAAGAAGCAGCACATTTGTTCTGTTCTTTACAGTGGCAGTATCGGCAGCAGGACCATCAATGTCGCCTAGATGATCATGAACCGGAGCTGCCATTTCAAGAGCATGCTCGTTTTTGTTCAGGCTATGAATCAGCTTACCTACAGTAAAGTTGAATCAGGAGGAAATATTCAAAATAATCTTGGTCTGTTTACTACTAATATAAAATGCATGAGATTGTGGACAAGAAGATCATGGACAGAGGTTAAATTTTCCGAAGCAATTATAATTAATATTATGGAAAAACCGAAAAAGTATAGCCAATGGCAGACTTTAAGTTGCAAAGGTAAAAACTAGCAAGTTTCTCTCCTTGTAGTACAAACAAGACTTTGCCATCTTCGGACAACCGTTTTGTCTCTGAAACCTCTAAACTAAACGTAGGTATGGGAACTATTTAGAATGTTACTGCTAATCCTGAAGATTTTGGTTTCTGAAAAAAAAAGCACAAAAAAGTTAAGTGTCGACATTCTAGACAAATCGAACTATGTATTGCAACTTGAGCAATGTGCATGGAAAAAAGAGCTTAAGGCAGCATGTAAACACTACCTTTAAAAGAAATGAGGCGGCCATTGTCGTCGAATACCATTCTGTTTGAAACAACTTTAACATTTTTAAAGGTTCTGTGAGCTTGGTGTCTCAGTACCTGGTGCAGCATTGGTTACATTTCATTCGACAGATTGATGGACCCGCTGTGAAAGTAGAACCTGCACAAATTGAGCAACTGAATAGCAAGCTACGAAACTAACCTCTTCGATGATATCTGCAAGTCCAGCAGAAAATATGAGAACAGGTACATCCATTTCCTGAAAAACGCACGTGAGATAGCAAATGTGAGCTGCAGGAAATTACCGTAGCTGGAAAACAGAGAAAAACGATGATGCGACGAACTGAAGTCTCTGGAATGATACGTTCTTACTGGAGGCCAAAAGTTGTCACAGAAAGATAAAAACGTTACCTCCAAAAGCTCGAATAATTCCAGTACACCCTCTCTGAAAATAGTGCCAGAATTGGCAACAGATTCCTTGATGTTATCATATGTTAGCCCTCCCTCGATTAGCAGACTATGCGATTTTCCCCACCTGAAAATTAAATGGACCAGTTCTTTCAGTTTCTTACAGTGAGATTAAAGTCTTAACGACAAAAGATACGGTTTATATTAGCACTATTTTGCTTGAAACTTATTTTGCTAGAATATAACGGTCACAGTAACGAAAACTTGAAAAAATACTACAATGTTGGCAATCAGCACTATGCCATACCACTCTTCCATAAGCTTGGTTTTCTCTTCGATTGGAATTGTTGGGGAGAACTCCAAAGGATGGTAGTGTTCATACAACGCCTGCCTCTTAGCATCGTACTCTGGATTCTCTTGTCGCACAAGCCCATGACTACCTGCACCGTGTCATTACAAGAGACCAAACCAACCTCAATTAGGAAAGAACAACCGAAGAAACAAATGAAACTTCGACAGACAAACTTTAAGGTGCATACTTATCCCTCGGCGTCCATTCACAAAATACTTGGTTAATGTACAATCAAAATCGGCAATGACCTACAACAACAGAAAGAAAAGAAAGCAGGTTAACTTTCCCGTTTTCGGATATGTCCATGCACATCAAAAGCCTAACATAAGCACACCATGATGAAGAAAGAAAAAACCTGGAGATTGGCAGGACCAGCCCTTCGAATGGCGTTGATTTTCTTTTCGAGCAAATGGGCATTATCTACTACAGTATCCTTCGACAAAGCATCTTCACGGCTACCCATTTTTACCCGGTTTTTAATACTGGCTCTGCAACAGCAAACCCTGCACAAACAAACCCACAAAGTAGATAGCACACTGATCATTAAAGAGCGTGTTTATGCGAAATTAGTTCTAAAACAAGCACTGCAACGGAGAAGTTCGTCGAGGAAACAAAAGTAGACCCGATGGAGCAAGCAGATGGCCGAATGTGACGGATTAAAAGCTTTTCGACTCAAAAGATTACTACTTGATGACCAATGAGTACTTGCTCTAACGGTATAACGAAGAGCGATGATTTGGCGTGGAGTGACCAGTGTTCAAAAGGTTTTCTACTTGATGGTACCAATGAGTAAATGTATGCAGCTCCAATCTTAATTCTTTAACAACCAAGCTCCATCTTTACACCGAACAGGATTCACTTAACGGAGTTCAAGCCTTACGAATGTAAAAAGAGCCACCCTAGAACAAGAACATACAGTGCTCGACTCCGAATACGAGATATTCACCCAAAAGAAAGGCTTAGGAGGTGAAGGAACCTGGGACGGTGGAGCCTGGACGAGACGCGAGGTGAGTGGGCTCTGGCGGTGTTGCCGGCGACGACAAGATGAGCAAGTTTGGTGCTCATTTGATGAGCAACACACACAGAGAGAGCAGAATGTGGCGGGGAACACAACCACACCCCAGTCCGCCCTAAACTGCCCCCAACACTGACCAATATAATTAGTTTTTTAGGTCAAAGTTCTCTTAGTACATTTCAGTTTGACGGACATGGAAATCTAGGATATGATTTTTAAAATGTTCAAGAAATTATTTTAATTAACATCCCAATTAAAATTTTGAACATAAAAGAAAGTAGCGACCATGGGAAAAGACCAAAAAAAAAGAACATCACGAAGAAATTAGTAACAAAATTTACTTATAAGTAGCAGAAAATATTGCTATTAGGAAATTTGGATGAACTCTTTGTATAGTCCGATATCATTATAAATTATATTCTATATAAAATTTTACCTATCTAAAAAATAAAAATACAGGGATCCCCAATTTTTTGACCTATAGAATGTAAATTTTGGATTAGTGAAAAATCGATGAAGCGACAAGACAATGTCTTAATTCATATATTGACTGAAGTTTGATGTCCTAAACGAACTTAAACCCTTTGACTAAAATCACAATTTGTCCCGAGAGCAACTCACCCTCTCCCCGGAGAGGAGAAGCTTCACCCTTCTAATCTCTCTCCCAAATACCATCCTTCGATGTTTCTAGAAGGTTGGTACCCTGGGAATCCAACACAAAGCAAGCCCCTTTGCACTTAACTTCCCTCGAAATCGAATTACTAGATGTCCGATTACCGGGTTTCTGCTTGGAGTTTTTCACTAAAGACCCCCATGTGAAACCAATCTCCAAGGTGAACACTTTGACCCTGTCCTTATCCATTAATGCTTCTAGGTTTATATTCTTGCATGTGTGAAGTTTCTGGAGTCATAAAGTTGGAGTCTTTATCATGTTCTGGACCTGTTAGTGCTTGATTGTTCATGTAGGACTTGTGGGTTGTTGTATTTTTTGGATGCCATTGATTTGGTTTGAATTGGGTTTCAAGGTAGAGAGAAGTTAAGAGTATAATAGAGAATTTGTTTTGTTTTGTGCTTAGGTATTTGAGAGGTTAGTAGCAAGATATGGCTAGACAAGGCAATGCACTTTTCCTTGAAGAGTGGCTGAGGAACAGTAGTGGAAGCAGTGCCATTGCTGGTGCTGGCCATTCGTCTTCCACGTCTGCTCGTGGCATTATCCAAGCTTGGTCTGAGCTTAGGGACTTGGTGCAGCGGCAGTCGTTCGAGGAACGACACCTTCAGTCTTTGAAAACCCTTGTCAACTCTCAAGTATCTCTTCATGTTGCGGATCCGCAGGCGAAGCTCCTAATTTCGTTACTGTCCTCGAAGAACGTTGTCCTTCCTGACGAATCATATCCTTTGTTGCTCAGACTTCTATATATCTGGGTTAGGAAGTCCTTCAGGCCTTCTTCCGCGCTAGTTGATTCTGCGGTGGAAGCTATCTCTGACCTTTTTGCAACCGAATTCAGTTCTAAGAAGAGTCCAGAGTTTTTCTCCGAAGGTGCTCTTCTTCTGGGTGCTGTTTCTCTTGTGTCTTCTGCATCGGGAGCCTCAAAAACTGTCTGCTTGAAGTTGTTGTGTCAGCTAATAGAGAAAGAGTACAGCCTACTTCGAGCTTCCAATAAGATTATTCCTGATGTTCTCGCGGGTTGTGGATATGCTTTGTGCTCTTCTGCAAATATTGAATATGCTAGAATCGTGGATGCATTATTGGGAATTTGGGGGAAGGAAGATGGGCCATTTTCAAGTCTACCTCACGGGCTCATGATTTTGCACTTAGTTGAATGGGTAATATTGAGCTACATCAGCTCCCAATCTCAACAGAAATTGCAGATCTTTTATGAGGCCGCTTTGGTAGCTTCGAAATCAAAGTATACTCCATTTGCTACCCTCATGGCAGCAGCCGGAATTCTGAGAGCTTTGAATAAATCTGCACCAGGTGGTCAGATGTTGAATATTATTTCTCATATAAGAATCGCTGCAGAAAACCAGTTAGAATATGTGGCAAGGGAATTGATTTCTAAAACTGGAGGCTTCTCTAATGCTGACAGCGACTCCACAACAAGTCTTCTACTACAGTGCGTTGCATTAGCCATGTCTCGAAGTCGGTTTGCCCCATCCCGTGCCCCCCTTTTGATTTCACTTGCTGCAGCATTAGTGAAAGAAATATTTCCCTTGCAACGTCTGTTTTCCGAAGTCCTTGAATCAACACCTAGCACTTCAGAATTGTTCACCAAGGTAAACGAACATCTGGACAGTGTTCCGTTCAAGGAGGGAGGGGCAATAAGTAGCGTTTTCTGCAATCATTATCTCTCAGCCGATGATGAAAGCAAGAACATGGTCGAAAAGATCATATGGAATTTCTGCCAGGAACTCTACTTGGGGCATAGGAAGGTGGCCTTACTGCTTCATGGTAGGGAAGATCAGTTGCTCGTGCAAGTAGAGAAAATCGCAGAGTCTGCATTTCTTATGGTGGTAGTTTTTGCGTTGGCCGTTACTAAGCACAAGCTGAATTCAAATTCCCCTATCGACGTTCAGATTGAGACATCTGTCTCAATCCTATCTTCATTCACTTGTATAGAGTACTTTCGGCGAATTCGCTTGCCAGAATATATGGATGCTATCAGGTCGGTGGTTAAGAGGGTGCAAGAGAATGAGGCTGCATGTGTCTCCTATGTAGAATCTATGCCTGTATACACCGATTTGACCAATCCTCACGGTATGTCCAATTGTTATCCGTATTTCTTCTCGTCTTCTGCGTTTGATTTTAGGTTGCTATGAATTGGACATTGTGCTTGAATGTATGCTTGATATTATTTCAACTATGTTCTCATAGAGTTGACACAGAAAATGGAGTACGTCTGGTTCAGGGACGAAGTACAAACCGCCCACATTTTGTTTTACTTGCGAGTCATTCCAACCTGCATCGAATGTTTGCCTACCCCTGTGTTCAGCAAGGTGGTTGCTCCAACTATGTTCTTGTATCCTCAAGTAGTCGAGTTAAAAAGTTTACATTGATTCTAGTTCATATGTTAGCACAACTCGTGTTTTCCTATTACCATTGCTCATAGATATATGGGTCATCCAAATGGAAAAGTAGCTCGAGCTGCACACTCCGTGTTTGCTGCATTTGTAAGCTCGGGAGAAGATTCGGGTGACAAAGAAAGGACGTTGCTGAAGGAGAAACTTGCTTTCTACTACATACAGAGATCACTAGAGGTAACTAATGGAGCACAAAATCACATCTCTCACTAGAAGTAATAGATCTTGCTAATGATCGTTCCTTGTCGTGTAGGGATATCCGGGAATCACCCCTTTTAAAGGCATGGCTTCTGGAGTTGCAGCTCTAGCTCGAAATCTTCCAGGTGGAAGTCCAGCAGCGTTTTATTGCATCCATAGTCTTATAAAAAAAGCAGAGACGCTTTGCGGTGATATAGTCCCCACCACGGATCCCGACTACTGGAAAAATTGGCAAGGAGAGCCAAATCCCGCAAGGGAAATCATGGAGTTGCTTTTGCGTCTTCTTTCCCTGGTTGATATTCAAGTAAAGATTTTGTCTTGCACTTTGACCTTTGTATAAACTTTCTATAGTCCCAAATTTGTCTATAGTTTATTCCTTTCCATTGATCTCGGTTGCTGATTTTCCAGGTATTGCCAAACTTGATGAAATCTTTGGTGGAGCTGATCGTTCAGCTACCCAAAGATGGCCAAAATGCAGTTCTGAATGAGCTATACGCACAGGTTGCAGACTCGGACGACGCTACGCGTAAACCAGCACTTGTTTCATGGTTGCAGTCGGTATCATACGTCTGTTCACAAGTTGCAGAGGTTAAAACAGCGTCCAAAGGAACAAACAACAGCGAAAATGCGTCTTCAGCCAAAACATCAAAGTGGGGTTGGATAAGTGCAAGACTCTAATATCCGAGGTCAATTCCTATGAGCCACCTTATACTTTTGTAGTTAATACTTTAGGCTCTTTAGCACGAGTTCTTCTTAAAATAGTTAGATTAAAGTTATCCTCACAGTTGCACCCAACAAAAGTAGTTAGATGAAAGAACGAATACTTGTTGATGTGTCTCCTGTGATTGTTTTCCTCAATGCTGAGATAAATTGGAAATGGCAATTGATTAGTTGATCTACTTCCTCTTATGCAAGTCTTTTTTTATTTTTTCTGTTGTGTAGTAAGTGTTAGAATCTGCATGTTCAACCCAAAACAAACATGGAAACGGATTTTGACTTTGTCAATGTGACAAGACATGGGGGTCATGTGACCAACAACGGGCGAACCTCGCAATTTGTGGTCAATCTATCATGCTAATGGATTTCTGGCTTCGCCTTTATGTGCAATAACGTGCAGATGTTTTTTGGGTTGATCCCAAGTCCCTCTCCCACATCTGCACATTTTCAATTGAAATGGCTCAAGCAGAGCTTGAACAAGTAAGTTATACAGAAAAAGAACACTTCCAAGATGAAAGTACGTTCAGCTGCAAAAAAGCATATTTTAGCAGACCATTCTCGTTACAGGTCAGGCATTGACTCGATGATCCAGCATCATCGACGATCTGGTGGCTTCCGCTGCAGCCGAAGCACACCGCGAACCGGAACCCGTAACATACTTTTGCATAGGCCTAAATTGCCATCTCCTGGTTCCTCTTCCTCAATTCTCTGCACTTTCAGAGGAGGCTCTTCTTCCTCCCCATCTCCACCTCACTCACCTAGCATGCTTCTGAACCGCCATCTGAAAGGCGGCCAGCAGATTCGGATCGAACAGGGCACCCGGATCCAATTCGGGCCGCCGAAAGGACGAGATGTCCATCCTCTCCCAAAGGCATTGGCCTAGAACAAGATCCCTCGTTAGCTGTTGAACATCAATAACCTCAGGTTCTTGGTCCGTAAAGCTTCGATCTTTATCCTCATTTGGGTATTTCTCCATGGATCCCAACTGGGTTCTGGCCTTGAGAGGGTTAGCGAGGGTTCTACTCAACGTCTATAGGAGCCCATCTAAGAGTCAGACTGAACTGAGATACTTTATTACAGAGATTCAATAAAAGTTCAGGATTCAAATCTCGTTGCCTTTCAAAAAATATTAATTTCCAAATGGGTTTAATTAGCATATTAGTGAAATGATCGTGATTAATATAATTCCAATATGAACATGTACATGTGATGGAATCATGCATGCGTGAAATAAATTTCCCAAAAACAAACAAGTGGCAATGATTTAATAAGCATTTTGAAGTTTTACATGCACTAATTCAAATGATTCTATCTGAAGTGGTAGAAATTATTATGGTTTTAATGGGTTCGTTTTTCATCAAAAATATTTAGACTCGAGTATTGTTACGCTATATATTATGAAGTAATTTTCTAAATAGTGTTGTTTTTATTCGTAGCCTTTGAATAGAATATCTTTAGGTATGTTTAAAAGGTGGCACAAATTTTCTAAAAAATAAATCTGCTATATTCCAAATGACTTGAATTCGAGATCTAATTAAGTTAGAATAATATTTTTACTAATTAATCTAATTATTTATTAATACATCTGTTTATAATTTGAACCAACCACGTTGGTTGGTCTCTTTCCCTCTGGTCATTTCGCTTTCAAGTTTATGGTGGACGGACTAGTGTAGCCACCCTTTGTTTTTGCCCTTTAGGTACGAGTGTCTAGAGATGAGCATTCGGGATATCCCGATCCCGAATACCGAATACCGAATACCAAAAATTCTGAATACCAAAATTAAAAAAAACCCTACCGATCCCGAACCAAAATAATTTCGGGATATCCCAAATACCGAATTAAAATTTTGGGATTATATCGAAAATCCCAAAAATCCCAAATTTTTAAATAAAAAACTAATTCAGAAAAAAAATCAAGTTCTCCACCCTAATACAAAAAACCTAATCCTCTCATCTCCTCCAAGAAGATTAACCCACAAAAGTTCAAAATTCTTAAATTCTAACCTAATTCTCAAAACCTCCAAATTCGAAACCCTAACCTGAGGGAGGTTGTAACTTGGAAGAGTGGCCACGAGGTGTGGAGGAGTGACTGCGGTGGTGGTGGCCGAGAGGCCGGTCGGCCGGTCGAGATCGGGGGGGAAGAAGAAAGGAGGAGAAGAGAAGAAACGTCTCTGGAAGTGGGAGTGGAAGGGGAGGAATGTGTATTTTTCCCATATATATATAGGTTGGTAAAATTACACTTTAGTACTTTGGGATTTTCGGTATTACCAAAATAATACCGGTATATACCGAACCGATCCCGAATACCGAAATTACCGAAATTTTTTGAAAAACCTTACCGAATTAACTCCCGAATACCGAACTCCCGATCCCGAACTCCCGAATACCGAAATAATTTCTGGATATCCCGAATACCGATCCCATTTGCTCACCCCTACGAGTGTCCGAAGTTTTTTTTGGGAAAAGTCCACTTTAGTACCCTGTAGTATCGCCCAAAATTACTTTAGTACTCTGTGGTAAAAAACTGATCAATCGAGTCATACTTATTCCAATTAACGTCAAAAAGGTCCTCGGATAGCTGCCCGGACCTGCCCGGACCTACCTGAACCCTGTCCGAAATACATGGCCAGCCACATCACCAAATTTTGATGATGTGGCGCCACGTGGAGACGCGGAGGAGGAGGAGGACGCGGAGGAGGAGGAGGACACGGAGAGGAGGAGGAGCAGGATGCGGAGGAGGAGGAGGCGGAAGAGGACGCGGAGAGGAGGAGGAGGAGGAGGACACTGAGGAGGAGGAGGAGAACGCAGAGAGGAGGAGGCGGAGGAGGAGGAGGACGTAGAGAGGAGGAGCAGGACGCGGAGGAGGACGCGGAGAGGAGGAGGAGGACGCAGAGAGGAGGAGGAGGACGCAGAGAGGACGTGGAGGAGGAGGAGGATGCGGAGAGGAGGAGTAGGAGGAGGAGGACGCGAAGAGGAGGAGTAGGAGGAGGAGGACGCGGAGGAGGAGGAGGAGGAGGCGGAGGAGGAGGAGGAGGAGGAGGGAAGGAGATGGATGTCCATGTGGCGCCACGTCATCAAAATTTGGTGACGTGGCTGGCCACGTAGTTCAGACATGGTTCGGGTAGGTTCGGGCAGATCCGGGCAGCTGCCCGAGGACCTTTTTGACGTTAATTGGAATAAGTATGACTCGATTGATCGATTTTTTATCACAGGGTACTAAAGTAATTTTGGGCGATATCACAGAGTACTAAAGTGAACTTTTCCTTTTTTTTTTAAGGGACGAGTGTCCCAAGTTGAATCCGCCTCTTCCCTTCGCCAAAGAACTATACATAATTATTTTATTCTTTCTTATGGATAAATTGAGAAAATATATGCATTGGTTTCAGGGCAACATGAGTTGGGAATTGGGAGACATGGATCAGTTTTGGCGTCAGTTTAACAAGCCCGTTTGGTCAAATCATACTTTATTTTTAGACACCAACTCGTCAGATTTTTTTATAAGTGAATAGATATCATTACTTTTATTAATAAAAGTATACTCAAATAGAATTTAAAACAAGGGAATTTGTAATTATTCTAACAACTTTACCAGAGACTCGGCTAAGTTAACCGAATTATCGGTAGAGATGACAGAAATACCCATACTCTGTGGGTCGGGTCCTACCCTTACCCCGTGGGTCAAGGGTCTGTTGATTTTGACTGGGTCTAGGGTAAGGTATGGGTCTACTTTTAGAGTATGGGTCTAGGGTAGGGTATGAATCCTATGAATTTATACCATACCCTTATCATTTTACCCTACTTTGGACCCTACCCTAGGTAGATCCTGATCAGACCCTAAATAGACCCATTTATCTCTTTTTTTACTTATAAATTGTCATAGATTTCTCAAATATTCTAAAGAGAAAAGTACACATAAGTACTCTGTAGTTTAGCAAATTTCGCATTTAGGGTCCGTGGTTTAAAATTTCATATTTGAACCCTGTGGTATTTTTTTTGGGACACACGTCAGTCCCGGGCAGCTGCCCGGCCATTTGGCAGCCCACGTGGATTCCACCTCAGCCTAAACGTCACCATATGTTGTCCTACGTGGATAGTCTGTTGTATATCGAAAAAAGAACGAAAAATGGATTGAGAAAGAATCGAAAAAGATCAAAAAATGGATCAAAAATGAACTGAAACAGACCGAAAATGAATAAAAAAAATAAAAATAGACCAAAAATAGACCAAAAATGAATCAAAAAAGATTTATACATCGGACTGTCCACGTAGGACAACATATGGTGACGTTTAGGCTGAGGTGGAATCCACGTGGACTGCCAAATGGCCGGGCAGCTGCCCGGGACTGAGGCGTGTCCCAAAAAAAATACCACAGGGCTCAAATATAAAATTTTAAACCACGGACCCTAAATGCGGAATTCGCTAAATCACAGGATACTTATATGTACTTTTCCCTATTCTAAAATATGATTCATGTTATTGACTTCAAATTCGAGGTACATATAATTCTAATTTTTTTATTGATATACTAATAATTTCATGATTAATCTTTACATGTTAGTTATGATTTATTTGAAATAAATATATATATATAATTAAAATTTTGTGTTTAAAAAATTATCAAAATTATCTTGCATTTAATTCGAGGGTCGGACCCTGCAGACCCTGTAGACCCTGCAGACCCTGAGGGTAAGGATAAGGGTATGGGTCTAGTAATGAAATTTTTCGAGAGTTCAGGGGTAGGATATGTATCCAACTTTTGAAACTAGGGTATGTGTAGGGTCCTACTGATACCATATCCTACCCTACACATCGTCATCCCTACTTTTCGGATCAATTTGATATTTATATGTTCTTTTGGGTATATTTATGTTGATAAGTGTTGGGATGTACATCTTTTGAAAATTTTGACTATTAAAATAATTTGTAATTTTCATGAATAATAAAATATTTATTCAAGTACCGTGATAAACGTCGATATACAAATCATTTTGTAATTGTTTTGAACTTTTAAGATCTCTAGTCGACTTCCAATGGCGGGGAACGGCAGAGTGAGAAGGGAAAGTTTACTATATATTTTGTAATGGGCAATTTGCATCCTTACATATGGAACAATTCTATAAACGGTGTATAATTTAATTATTTTACATATTCCAGTTCAATAACTATTGTAAATAAACCGAATCCCTGCCATTTATATTCACTCTCGTAGATACAGCAAGGTCATTTGAATATATTTCAAATATATATATATATATATATATATATATATATATATATATATATATATATATATATTTGAAATATTACACTCTATTGCCGCTCGAACCAATATAGAAATTAATGGAATACGTGATGTGTAGGCAAAAACCGGGTACATCTATATATTGGTGTCTCTAAATTAGTTATCCCGATACAAACCAAAATATATTGGTGATAACGTATAGATAAATACCATGAGGATCGGACTCTACCTTTACCCCGTGGGTCGAGGGTATGTTGACTTTGACTGGGTCTAGGGTAGGGTATGGGTATTGGTCCACTTTTCGAGGTGGGGTCTAGGGTAGGGTATGAATCCTATGAACTCCTACCATACCCTTATCCTTTTACCCTAATTTGGACCCTACCCTAACTAGACCCTAAGTAACCCTTCTATCTTTAAATTTTACTTATAAATTATAATAGAGTTCCCAAATATTATGGAGTATGTTCTATGATATCAACTCCGAAATTTGAAGTATATATAATTTTAATTTTCTTTATTGATACACTAGATATTTCATGATTAATCTTCATTTATTCATTATGATTTATTTAAATTTTATATAAAGAATTAAAATTTTATATTTTAAAATTAACAAAAATGTCTTGCATTTAATTCAAAGGTCGGACCTTGCAGGACCTGATGAGTGTGTAAACGCTCACGATTTGTCATATATTTCGTACGTGTTTAGTCATAATTTAAGTTATTTTTATCATGTCATGTCATGTCTTATGATCGTTTTAGTATGTTTATGTTCGGGAATGGATTTCTACCCATTGTCATATTTTGTGATAGGAAATGGAGCTCAATGAAGGCCATTGAACATGCGATTTCAAGAGACTATGTTGCAAGAGCCATAACTTTCTACTCGAGCATCGGATTATAACGAATGAGATATCTTTGGAAAGCTGAAAGAGATATCTACATTTTCTCTTTTATAGTCAAAGCCAAATTCGTAGCGGAAGAGGATCAAAATTGAAAAATACGAAGATTCGATAAAGCTATGCAGCCCAACTAGCGACGGGGAGTTAACTAGCGGCCGCCAGTGAAATTGGAAGGCCTCCCCATCGCTAATGAACTAGCGACCGCTAGTAAGGGGAGCGAGAATATTTATTGAAGACCCAACTAGCGGCCGCAAGTTCATTAGCGGCCGCCAGTTGTCCGAAGCCGAGACTTTTCAGACTTCCTAATTTGCTAGGAATTTGATTCGTTTCCTATTTATTCGACTCTGTTACGGGCCAAATAACATAAATATATTATTATTTGGCTAGTTAAACTTCCAATTTAGATTAACCTCCTTTAGATTTTCTTAATTTTTTATTAGATTAGTGGCTATATATAAGCCTTAGGTAGACAATCGGGAGGCGGATAATTCACGGGAGAATTGAGAACAGCCTTTAGAGCTTAATAAAGGGACGGTTCCAGTTAGCACGGGGAAAGGATTGGCAAAGCTTGATCATCACGACTAAGCTTTCTCTACCTCTACCTTTATTTTAATTGCTATCATGTTCTTCGTTAATCTTTTGTGGTTTGTCAACATACTTAGCGAGTAGTTCTCTCGTGAGTGCGATGCCCTAATTATGTGATTATTTGTCTATGTTAGCTATGGTTTGATTATCTTTCGTAGTAGTTGTCAATTGATGATCTTAATGCTTAATCTAACTTGATCACTTAGATTATGATTTTAGTTGATAATAATAGACCGGAAGGTATTAGAATCAACGGAAGAGTCAATTGACATGTCTTAAAGTATTAATGAGGAATCTTGATACTAAGGGATAACCCGATAGGAGTTAACTTTATAATTGAGTTTAGTTTAGTTCTTGATTTAATTAATGAGCGGAAGCGTTGGTTAGTAATCATGATCTACTCTAGCTTAGTTTTGTCATCTTAATGAGCAGAAGCGTTAGAGAGATGCACTAGAACACTCCGGGTACTAGTTAAAACTTTATAAAAACCATAGTCTCGACATAGATGGGTAGTCTATAAGGGTGTCGTGCTCGTTTATCTCCATTGATTTACAACTCATCTTTTATTTGCGTTTTCGATTTTGTTTATTTACCTGCAATCTTTACAATCTTTTAATTCTCTCGCTTCACATAATTATTTGCGTTGATTTCGTGTTCAACCCTCAGTTCTAAGAACCTTACTTACCACTATACTATTTGCTTGTGCGTATAATTGTTCACAATTTTGCATATATCAGGACCCCATAGACCCTGCGGACGGACCCTGAGGGTAAGGGTTTGGGTCTAATAATAAAATTTATCGAGGATCTAAGGTAGGGTATGAGTCTAACTTTCCAAACTATAGTATAGATAAGATCCTACCAATATCTAACCCTATCCTACCCATTGACATCCCTAATCCCTAATAACGTACCCTCCAGAAATTTGAGGTGGTGAGGTAGCCAAGTCATCGAAACTTGCTATTTGGCATTTATTTGTCCGGCTCTTCTGTTTTTGGAATAGATTTGGATTTCCACAACATATTAACTAAGATTAAATTAATTAATATATAATAAAATTTTAAAAGTCAAAGTTACAATGTAAAACAATAAAATTTCACAAAGTGAGCGTGCATTGGTTGTGACTTGTCTTCTTCATTGGTAAGATATGACAAAGATTAACAAGTGGGCAGTGTTGCTACAATTGATAAAGTATAGATAGAATGTTAGTAAAATTTTCTCAAATATAATATTTTACAAAGTTACATATTCAGAATATTTTTCTAGCTTAACTAGAAATTAATTTTGAGTTCTTGGAATATAACAATGTCAAATATATGTTAATAAAATTTTGATCTATTTTATTCGGCTCAAATATGGATCAGACAGTCCAGTAGATATCAAAATCGGTATAAAAAACTTAGCCCTCTCTCCCTGGTTAATTACAAATAAGTCATTAACTTTCTCATTAATAAATGTTCAAGTTGTTTGGTTCTCACATCAACCAAGTCGCCATCACGCGTGTCTTTTGACTAAACCATAGCAAATCAGGAACTCGCGATTCTTCCAGAAGACACATATACCCCAAATAAAAAATATACGAACACTGAAATTAAGACATATTTTTTTGGTAAAATTCAAATTGTTTCTACAATTTTGGATCTTAAACGGTCATGGAATTCGATCCTCCCACCTCATGCTTAAGAACTGACACCGTATCCATCAGACCATACATGAATTGGTAATTACGACTTTGACTTCACTGATGATAAACTCTGAGTCTGAATAGAGATTTTGACCCCCGGGGAAATCCCCGAATTACCCTCCATGCAAATCCGCGCACTGATCACCGCATCATTTGAACGAACCACGGGCCGTACGATAGCCTTTGCCGGTCCGCCGCCGACTCAGGCCCGGGCATCGGCGAGCTCCGGCAGACCGGGCACGTGCGGTGCACCTTGAGCCACGTGTCGATGCAGTCCACGTGGTACATGTGCTCGCATCCGGGCACTATCCGGACCACGTCACTGTCCTTGTACACCTGCAGGCAGATGGAACAGCTGCTAGTTATTACACCCTTCTCCTCGTCGGGGGTATTTTCGTCATTCTTTGTCTGTGAGTAGACAACCTTCGGGTAGGAGTTGAGGGTTGCCTCGTCGAGACCCATTTCGATGGCGAACGAGTCCTCGTCATTGGAGGAGAGGGACCCCGACCGGCGGAGTGGGGCCCGCTTCTTGGAACACAAGTAGGAAGCCATTAGGACTACGGATATAACGGAGAGGGCCCCAATTCCGACCCCAAATGCTATTGGGAACACATTGACGTTGTTCTTGTGTTGTGGAGACGGTATTGGTGCTGGTGTTATATTGGTGGTGGTGTTTATCATTTTTTTGGGGGGAATTTGGAGGGATTTTTTGGGTTTGGGAGGAGGAACTAGTGGGTTGGGGAGAGAATTGAAGGGTGTGGTTGAGATTTTGGAGGAGACTTATTATTATAGGGGGACATTTTGTAGTGGTTTTTGGAGGGCTGTGACAGCTGGGTGTGGGTTGACTGGGATTAGAGAAATGGTTTGTGAGATTACCAACTGGGAGAGGGATTAGCTTCATTCAAGTTAATTTTACTGGTAACTACTTAGGTTAATTGATAAGTGAATTATTTTTGTTTAATTAAAAAATATCGAGTTTGAACATAGAGAACACAACAATATTAAATTTTTGTTGTGATGTCTTTTTTTTGTCCTTCATCATGATATATGTTGATTGGTTCTCTAGTTATAAGATTCGAGATGAGGACTTTTAAATAATGATAAATATTTCTCAACAAGTAATTAATACAACTATGTTCTCATGGGCTCAAACATGAGACATCTAGATTAAACTAGAATAATAATTTTGTGACTTGATGCAAGTGTTTGTTGGTAAGTTATCTACTAAATTAACACCATAACACTAATTATATATGTATAGAACTTGAAACCTAAGAACAAGTCTTAATTAATATTAGATAAAAGATCACTTTAGTACCATATAATTTCGTGCTTTGACACTCCACTACCATGTGATGTGAAAAAGTTTGACCAAATATTAGAATAAAATCTTTTACTGACATCCAACTATTTGAATAAAATCCTTGGACTGAAATACCTCTAAGTATAATTAGAAAATTTTTTTGTTATAAATGATCCGTCGAAACAAATCAAAAATATATATGTTAAAAATTATTCTCCCGCACTTGTAATATTTTTTTAAATATAATGATACTTAATGGTAATATTTTCTAAAAACTTTATTAAAAAAGTGACGTGTCAATTACAGAAATATCTGTCACTCGCTCAAATATTTTGAAACTACCAGATAGTGAGTATCAAAACACAAAGTTACATGATACTAAAATGGAGTTAATATTAACCAAACAAACAAAAAGAAGTCATAATTGTACACCATAGGCTTAATTTCTTTAACCTAATAAACCAATAACTTTTGTTAACAATATTTTGAGTTCGAATCATTGGAAACGTATCTTGTTAAATAATTATTGAGATAGTTTTTCCAAAAGACCTACCCGAAACCAACGACCCTTGCAAACACAGACCATAAATCAATTATGGCCCTTCTCCACCCTCTCATTTACTCCGAAATCACAACACCAACACCATTAGCTACCCACCAAAACCCAAATCCAAATCAGCAGTATGGACGATGCTTCCTCCTTCTCCGGAAGTAGTTCAGCAGGTGGATTTGAATTAGGGGTAGTGGTGTCCCTTGGTGTGGTGTTCCTGATCCTGGCGATCATCGTCTCTGTCATCTGCTGCACCAGGCCACGTCACCCACCACAACCGCCAGGGGGCTCCGTGTATGGCGCTGTTGAGGTACTCGAGCTCGGCCTCGACGAGGCCACCCTCAGGGGGTTCCCCAAGTTGCTTTACTCCCAAGCAAAGTGCGAAAAGGGCGAGTCAACGCCTAGCTCGTGCTCCATTTGCTTGGGTGACTACAAAGACAAAGACGTGTTGAGGTTGCTGCCTGATTGCGGCCATGTCTTCCACCTGTGCGTTGACCCGTGGCTCCGGCACCGCCCCACGTGCCCGGTTTGCCGGAGCTCGCCGTTGCCGTCGCCGCTGTCAACTCCTCTCGCCGAGGTGACGCCGTTGGCAGCCTCCGCCGCCCGTTGACTATATTCTATGTATGGAAGGGAGTTGCTCTTACTTCTTATATTCGAAGTTGTTAAGCAGGCTTTTTTTTTCTGCACAAATTAATTATAATTTCAGAATATAAGTTTCATCTCAAGTTGCTACCTACATATCAACCAGATTTTTATAAGTTTAATAAAATAAATTGATTAATGAATTAATTATACTAAAAGTACATCATCACTAATTAATCTAATTAATTGCTGGTACTCAAACTCAAACTGTTCATTTTGTTAATCCTTGGCCAATGCTACAAAGGAATTGCTCCTGCCACCCAAAATTTTTTTGAAAGTTTTTAAAATTTTTTTTGAAAGGTACCTGCCAGTTGCCACCCAAAATTATAGTACTAAAGTCGTCGAGTACTCGCATTCCTCATATATTTGACATTAAATTAAACTATGGCCTGACAATGAAACTACTGTACTGTAAGAAGAGACAATCAATCCACATTAAATTGTTGACACTAATTAGATAATAGTACTCGATCGTGACGGAATAGAAATCGATGTCGAACTAGTTGTGGACCATACAAATCCCGCTGTCAATTGAAATTGAAGCAATTAGCTTTTACTCGTATCAATAATAATAAACTAGAAAAAAAGATACCAATTATGTATGGCAATGGGAATTAACTAATTCAAGTAGAATAACATTTGGCTCCAAACTGGCAGCCAATTATTGTTGAAACCATTGGTGCTCATCTTATTACCAATAAATATACCTGCATAAATAAGGTTTGCGGATGCAAACTCGCACCACGTATGAAGAAATTCTACACTTCATTAGGTACATTATTATCATATTATGTAAATATTATTATTACATTAATAAAATTCTACTTATATAAAAAGTACCACCATAAAGAAAAACTTGAACGTATGTAATGATAATATTAATAAATAACATATATTAGATCGGATACTCGCAAGTCACATATTCAAATTGGATAAAAAATAGCAGGTAACATAAGTTACATAAAGGTAAGTGAGAAAGGGGAAATCATGGTAAAGTAAAAAATAAAAACCATATGTAAGCATGGGGTTAGATTGGGTACGGAATGTTCTATTTCGAACCGTTTGGAGTAAAAATACGCAGGGATTTTTTTGCAAAAATGCTAAAATAAGGGGACAAAAAAAACTACATATGCCGGTATCGTAAATACATGCCGGTATCGTAAACGGGAAATGCCAGTGTAACTTTTTTGCAAAAATTCTAAAATACGAGGACTAAAATGAAAAAAGCCATGCGTGCCAGTATCGTAAACGGGACATGCCGCTGTCACAAAAACAAAGGTCAGTATCACATAACGGGGCATGCTGGTATCGTAACCGGGACATAACCATATCATAAACAGGACATGCCAGTACAGTCCCTCTTCACTCCAAACCGTCCGGCATATTTTTTTCACCCCGGACTCAATTCACAGCCATGTAAGCATTTATACTTCAAATGCAAACTAAGTACAAATGCTTACTTCATTTGCATATTTAAAAAATGTAAGCATTTGTATATATTTAGGAATGCAAAGTAAGAAACGAATTGGCTAGCCAAGACTAGTGGACTACCCCCATTCATCTTTTGGCTTTGAGGAGATTATATATTTTTTCTAAATAAGTTTAATGAACTTCTTTTGTATGATTATCATCTTTAATTAATGAAATTTTAGCTTCCATTTTTGAATTTTTTTTCTTTGTGAATTTAAATTAAAGACATTGGCTTAAACTCCACGTTCAAAAAAAAGAAACCATATTTTTCGAAAAACCATATTGATTAGATATTAAAGATAATTCCTTATTTTCTCAATAAATACTAAAATATTTGTAGGAAAGAACTTTGCTAACTTTCACGCATGATTTAGGATATTTCTTTGAGGAGATTTTTTTTATACCTTTGATATGGAAAGTTACACCACCGGGTTTCCTTCTGTAGCCGTAAAAAAATATTTTCCTTGTATAAAATATGTTTGAGCTCTATACAGAGAGTGAATATTGGCGGAATTTAATGGAGCAGGTGAAATCTCAAGTAAGCGAGTAAGAGGGAAAGAAAGAGGAGGAGATTATGCTCATTTCCTTTTTTTGTTTTTTTGATAAGTCTTTCTATTATCTTTTGGGATAATTAAAATTGATATTTCAGAATGACTACTTATATATATGGAAATGTTTTTGGCTACTGATTTATATTTTTTGAGTCAATTAGGTAAAAATTTACCGAATTCTTGTTACATATATCATGCAAGTATTCGGAAAAAAATTATCTTTGGACTACTATTATGGTGTACAATCATGGGAGGTGATGAGAAGTATTTACTTATTAAAAAAGAAAATTTTGAATAACTCATGATACTTTAGTGTCTTTTAATATAAAATAAAATCGCTACTTTTTATTGGTTGAAGAGAGTAAAAGTAACATACATAACACCAACTCATGTATGGTCTGATGGATACGGTGTCAGTCCTTAAGCATGAGGTGGGAGGATCGAATCCCATGACCGTCTAAGATCCGAAATTGTGAAAACAATTTAAATCTCACCAAAAAAAGTAACATACATAACTAAGTTAACCTGTTTATACAATTTTTAAATCCTAATAAACTAAGTCTTAATTAATACTCACAAAAGAAACAAAAACAAGCCTTAATATCATCCACTCCTCAGTCGCCACACATACACCATTAACTACCCACCAAAACCCTAACCCAAATCAGCAAAATGGATGATTCTTCCTCCCCAGAAACCCCCTCAGTAGGTGGATTTGGATTTGGGGTAGGGGTAACCCTAGTTGTGGTGTTCCTGATCCTGGCGATCACCGTCTCCACCTACTGCTGCACCAGGTCACGTCGCCCACCACCGCCGCAACAGCCGGGGGGCTCCGTGTACGGCGCCATCGAGATACTCGAGCTCGGACTCGACGAGGCCACCCTCAAAGGGTTCCCCAAGTTGCTTTACTCCGAAGCAAAGTGCGAAAAGGGCGAGTCAACGCCTACCTCGTGCTCCATTTGCCTGGGTGACTACAAGGACAAGGACGTGTTGAGGTTGCTGCCTGACTGCGGCCATGTGTTCCACCTCGGGTGCGTTGACCCGTGGCTCCTGCGCCGCCCCACGTGCCCGGTTTGCCGGAGCTCGCCGTTGCCGTCGCCGCTCTCCACTCCTCTCGCCGAGGTGACGCCGTTGGCAGCCTCCGCCGGGCGTTGACAATATTCTATGTAGTAGTTGGGAGGGAGTCGCTCTTACTTCTTATATTTGAAGTTGGTAGGGAGGTATTTTATTTTTATTTTTGTTTCTGGGCAAGTTAATTTTAATTGCAGAGTAATTAAGTTTTGTCTTAAATTTCTGGACGTGAGGTGGAGTGACAATGGTTCATCTATTCATAAGAAAAAAATATCAACCCGATTTTTGAAAAACTAAATTGATTATGAATTAATCATATAAGAATTAAGAAGCACAATTCTCATCTTCTCACTCTACGCTTAAGTCTGTAACGGTCTAACCTTGTAGAAATAACAACGTAAATATTAGTTAACAATTGATGTTGAATTATAAAATTATTAGTATTTGTTGACGCAGTTAAATTCATCTTATTTTGAAATCTAACTTACCGTCGAAGAATAGTTATTTTCTTCGTCGTTTGATTCGTGCTAAATGTCGAATTTTTTTAATATTTTGTTGCAGTGCTTCTTAAAATTAGTGGGGATAAATGGAAATAATTGATTATATATTTATGTGTAGTTAATTGATTATCTATTTTTTATTAGTAAATTGATGACTAAATTATCAACAATTACTTAGATAAGCTGTCGAGATAGTTATTTTAGATTAAATAAGTTTCGAGTTCAAATTCTTGAATGGTAACAGTTAGTATAAACTAAAAAAATCAATTATCTATTTGGGAATTATTAATTTGTTGTGCTTATCTTACTTTTTAGCGGGTTTTTTACTTGTAAAAAAATTGGTGTGCATATACTTTTGCTGGAAAAGGAAGTTGGTAACCAGGGAGGTTTGTCTGGAGCTAGTTTAATGGAGCAAGTATTTTGGACTTTGGAGAATTACTATTGCTTCTTTTTCGTTGAAATTAGTTGGAGCCAAAGTTTAATTTTTAACTGGACAAAATTATAAAAGGTGGTAAAAATATTTGACGTAAATGTATTTCAGGAATCAAACTAAAATTCTTTTATTAATAGATTAGAGCTATCATATTACCCAATCAGGTCATAATAAGCACCCTCGTTAGAGTGACTAAGCATACTTCGCAAGTTCTTCCCGATTGAATGGCAAGTGGAGCCAAAGTAAAGATAAACTATGTGCGATTACACTGAGAATAATGCAGCAGATCTCAGTAAAATTCCGAAACACCAACAACGAAAAAGACATATAACCGATGTAAGATTTTGTTTAAGACAACAAAATTTTCACGTGCATCGTTGACTTGGGAGGCCCGTCTTTGTATTTCAATCAAAAGGATTTTCAACAAAAAAAAAATTTAAAAGGATTAAATTGATTACAACAGATGGTCTACCTAATACATGCCAAAATTAGCTAAAAGTTAATGGCAAGTTGGATGACACACTGTGTATATATAAATACGTACCAGCTGCCAATTGACATTTTCGACCAACGAATCTTGGCGTTATCGAGCATTGATGTCATTGCATTGTCAGGCGGTTCCTAAATATCGAAAAATCTAAGTTTAAATCGATATAATTTTAAAAGGAGAAAAATTTATTACAAATATTTAATATTATTATATTTTCACAAGACTGGATTAAAATTTTCGTTAATAAAATAGAATAACTCATTTATTCTGATCTATATGTTTGTTGGTTAATGCTAATAATTTATTAGATGAACATTAAGTTACGTACATTGTTCTTTGAATATTTTTCATATTGCAAAATCTAGACGAAACCACCCCTCAATATACTCCACCATGTGTAGCTTCACTGCAACGACCTTCCTCCGGTTGATGAGTCTGATGCCAATCATTCAATAATCAATATATATTTAATATTATTATCTCTACTAACTCAATTTTTGACTCCACGACTTTCCACGTGGAAAAAATTGAACTGATATATATTTTGTAAAATGTAAGAAAAAAGTAAACAATGGATGTTAAATCTAAGAAATAAATGGTTGTCAAAAAATTAAGTAGCAATAACGGTTATATAGCCCAATGTAACACCTTTTTTTTAAACTAGTCAATTTGGTCTCCCGCACTCTTTACCGACCTCAAGTATCAATTTCAAGGTTAAGAAAATGTGGTCCGACCCATTCCATTTTCACCTAAAACATGGATCGTGATTTAATCGTTGACTACGTGTTCAACTAGTAGACCTATCGTTCGAAAAAAAAGCCTATGGCGAAGTGTCCCGTGTGTGAGGCGCCTCTCTCTCTTTCCTCGTTTGCCTTTGTGTCCCGTGTTGTCTCCCTCTTCCGTTTGGGCCTGGATAATGGGTTTGGGCATGTCGGTTAGGATTACAAATTTTGTAGAAAAAATTCACTTTGGTACCATGTGATATCACAAAAATTATATTAAGACTATGTAGTTTTAAAGTCATCAATCGAGTCAAACTTTATCCAATTAAAATCATTTAGTGTATTCGAAAACTATTCCAATCTTCCGTATCAAAACGATGTCATTTTTGTCACAACGTCACAACGCCACATCCATTTTTTTTCCTACCTGAAAACTCTTCCCTCTCTCCTCCCTTCCTCAATGAGAACTCCCATTGTTCAGTTGCAAACACCAAACACATCCTCAAGCACAACTTTCCACCTGTAAGCTACAATGAGCCAAACCAAATGGTGGAAAATCAAATGAGCTCAAATACCGGCCTTCTGCGCTAGAACTCTTCTAGAACTCTATTCCTTCTAGAACACTAATCCAATCAAACCTGCCAGCAATCATCCCAATTCAAACCCCAGAAAATTCTAACACCAAAACCCACAAAATTCAATGGCTAGAAAATCCTCTTATTCCAAAACATAAAAGCAATTGGTGTTTACGGTGTGAACCGATAGCAATCGTGTCGGAAGAATCAGAACTTGGTTGTTCTTGGGCTTCGTTAGGCGAGGGGTCGATTTTATTTCTGGCGGTGTCGACAAGATTTTAGGGTAGTTGTAGGGTTGCAGCGGACGATGTTTGGCTGGTGAGGCCGCGTTGGTGGTGGGTTGGTGAGCAAATGTGATGGCCGTGGCGATGGAGGAGAGAGAAGTGGAGAGAGGGAAGAGAGAATCCACGAAGGAAAGAAGAAAAGAAAAACTGATATGGGGTTGCCACGTTAGAGAAACAACATCGTTTCAACCACCTAGATTTGAGAAGCTGTTCGAAGCTAAAAATAATTTTAGTTGGAAAAAATTGATTCATTGATGAATTGTAAACTACATGCTCCTAATGCTATTTTTGCAATAACATAGAATACGAAAATGAACTCTTCTCAATTCTTTACTATCCAATTAGTTCTTGTCGCTAACATTCTGCTAAGTTAAAATAAGTAATAAAATCATTCAATTTTCAAATTAATTATTTGCAAAAGGTTGAAAAATGATTAAGTTGGGTAATTTTTTAAACAACATTGATTTTTTGTCTTTCTATTTATAATACTTTTTAAAACCAAAAAATATTTTTTTGGAGATAACTAGGATAAAAATTTAGGAGGTGAACAACTGTACATCCCATGTGTTCAAAATTCTAAACATGTTACACCATGATTATACATTTCAGGGTTTCAACCCTAGATCTCCTTGAATTTGTACGAAGAAGAAATAATGTTGGTGAGTGAGTCGAAGAAGTAATGCTGAAGAGCTCAGACGGCATGTTGTTGGAGGTGGAAGAGGCAGCTGCGATAGAGTCTGTGACGATTGCCTACTTCCTAGTCGCCAACAATGGGATCCCAATTCGTGAGGTGACCAGTGATATCCTGTTAAAGGTGATGGAGTACTGCCATGGTCACGTCAAGGCCAAATCATCCCCTTATAACGCCGCTCTCTATTCTTGGGTGGCGGACTTCTATGGAAAATTTGACATTAACACACTCTGTGAACTCCATCGTGGTTAGTCTCTATGCTAATTTATAGTATCTAATTTTAGCATTGTCTGTGGTACAATAAAAAATGCTCATTTCTTATCAGTCTAATTTTCTAGTGATGAGGTGGTGCGACGGCTAAGAGCGAGAGTTTAGGCCCTAGTTTGTACCACACACTATGTCAACATAACCATAACAAAAATACTTTTTTTGTTTAGAGAGTAGAAAAGGCTTGCCGCATTTGCCCTGACTTTCAATTCAAAGAAGGAACCGTTGCACCAAGAAAATCAAGTTTGAGAGTAGGAAAAATAAGCTACCTTAAACCAAAAACAAAGAGAAAAAAACATAACAGTTTAGAATTTTACCGAGTTTGAGTTTTGTAACATATTCCACTTTGGTTTTCTTAGATTTTGTTGTTTTTTGTCATTTTTATTCTCGTTTCTTGAATCAATGGACTACAAATTTGATATTTTGGTTTATTGTCTTTCTATTTATACTAATTTTTTTTAATCCAAAAAATATTTTCCGGAGATAACTGGATAAAAATTTAGGGGTGCCCATTGCATGTGATCAAAATTCTAAACATGGTACTTACAAAATTATTTAAAGGTGGTGAAAGAGCCATAGTCCGTAACAATGATCGCGAGCGAGTCTAAGAAGAAGAAAATCCTCAAGAGCTCGGGCGGCAAGTTGTGGGCGGTGGAAGAGATAGAGTCTGTATCGAGGATTGCGAGCCAGTCCACCGCCCACAACTTGCCATCCAAGCTCTTCTTCTTAGACTGACTCGCAATCGTCGATATAGACTCTGCCTCTTCCACCGCCAACAGCTTGCCATCCGAGCTCTTGAGCATTCTCTTCTTCTTCTCTGACTCGCTCGCGATGCTCACCATCGCCTTTTTTCTTGTTACTTCTTTGATTTTCTTGATCGTTATTTTTTTCTTTTTTTGAACGTCTCTTGTTTGATTTGAAAGAAGGCGGAGGCGGTTGGAGCCTTTTATACGGAGAAAAATAAGAGTATATCTTTTTATCAGTACATTGACGGATGATGGTGCAAGAAACTATATAGCTTATATGCTAAGTTTATTAAATGTTGATTATTTCATATCAAGTAAAAATATAATTATTGATATCATCAGGGATGCGTGTGAGTTGATTAGTCTAGATTGTATATATATATATAAAGAGACTCGGCATCTAAATTTAATCCACAATTACCAAAATCAAAGTTCTGTATTTTTTTGTTAGTAACATGTTTAGAATTTTGTGCACGTTGAATGGATACCCCTATATTTTTATGCAGTTATCTCCGAAAGTTATTTTTTGGATTAAAAAAAATTAGTATAAATAGAAAGACAATAAACTAAAATATCAAATTTGTAGTCCATTGATTCAAGAAATTAGTATAAAAAGGAAAAAACAACAAAATCTAAGAAAACGAAAGTGGAACCTGTTACAAAACTCAAACTCGTTAAAATTCTAAACTGTATGTTTTTTTCTCTTTGTTTTTGGTTTAAGGTAGCTTATTTTTCCTACTTTCAAACTTGATTTTCTTGGTGCAACGGTTCCTTCTTTGAATTGAAAGTCGGGACAAACTCGGCGAGCCTTTTCTACTCTCTAAACAAAAAAAGTATTTTTGTTATGGTTATGTTGACATAGTGTGTGGTACAAACTATGGCCTAAACCCTCGCTCTTAGCCGTCGCACCACCTCATCACCAGAAATACTACCCTGAGAATGCAAAAATTAGACTGATAAGAAATGAGCATTTTCAATTTTACCACAGACAATGCTAAAATTAGAGACTATGAATTAGCATAGAGACTAACCACGAAGGAGTTCACACAGTGTGTTAATGTTGAATTTTCCATAGAAGTTCGCCTCCCAAGCACAGAGAGCACCGTCACAAGGAGAGGATTTGGCCTTGACGTGCTCATGGCAGTACTCCATCACCTTTGATAGGATATTGCTGGTCACCTCATGAATTTGGATCCCATTGTTGGTGACTAAGAAGTAGGCAATCGTCATGACTCTATCGCGAGTGCCTCTTCCACCTCCAACAACATGCCGTTTGAGCTCTTCAACATTACTTCTTCGACTCGCTCGCCAACATTACTTCTTCTTCATGCAAATTTAAGGAGGTCTAGGGTTGAAACCCTGGCATGTATAATCATGGTGTAACATGTTTAGAATTTTGAACACATGGGATGTACACTTGTTCACCTCCTAAATTTTTATCTAGTTATCTCCGAAATTTTTTTTTGGTTTTAAAAATTAATATAAATAGAAAGACAAAACGAAAGTATCAAATTTGTAGTCTGTTATTTCAAAAATTACCCAACTTAATCATTTTTCAACCTTTTGCAAACAATTAATTTGAAAATTGAATGATTTTATTACTTATTTTAACTTGGTAGAACTGTTAGCGACAAGAACTAATTGGATAGTAAAGAATTGAGAAGAGTTCATTTTGGTATTCTATGTTATTGCAAAAATAGCATTAGGATCATGTAGTTTAAAATTCATCAATGGAGTCAATTTTTCTAACTAAAATTATTTTTAGCTTCGAATAGCTTCTCAAATCTAGGTGGTTGAAACAATGTTGTTTCTCTAACGTGGCAACGCCACATCAGTTTTTCTTTTCTTCTTTCCTTCGTGGATTCTCTCTTCCCTCTCTCCTCTTCTCTCTCCTCCATCGCTACGGCCATCACATTTGCTCACCAACCCACCACCAACTCGGCCTCACCAGCCAAACGTCGTCCGCTGCAACCCTACAACTACCCCAAAATCTCATAGACACGGGCAAAAATAAAATTGACCCCTCGCCTAACGAAGCCCAAGAACAGCCAAGCTCTGATTCTTCCGACACGATCGCTATCGGTTCACATCGTAAACACCAATTGCTCTTATGTTTTGGGATAAGAGGGTTTTCTAGCCATTGAATTTTGTGGGTTTTGGTATTGGAATTTTCTGGGGTTTGAATTGGGATGATTGCTGGAGGGTTTGATTGGATTAGTGTTCTAAAAGGAATAGAGTTCTAGAAGAGCTCTCACAGAAGGCCGGTATTTGATCTCCCATCATTTGGTTTGGCTCATTGTAGCTTACTGGTGAAAAGTTGTGCTTGAGGATGTGTTTGGTGTTTGCAACTGAACAATGGGAGTTCTCATTGAGTAAGGGAGGAGACAGGGAAGAAGAGAGAGGGAGGTGAGAGGGACGATATTCCAGGTAGGAAAGAAAAATTGATGTGATGTCGTGACATCGTCACAAAAATGACATCTTTTGATACAGTGGATTGGAATAGTTTTCTGATAAGCTAAATAATTTTAGTTGGATAAAGTTTGACTCGATTGATGACTTTAAAATTACATGGTTCTAATACAATGTGTATTTTTCCTACAAAATTTGTAATCCTAACGAACATGACCAAACCCATTATCCAGGCCCAAACGGAAGAGTTAGACAACGCGGGACACAAAGGCAAACGAGGAAAGAGAGAGAATAATATGAATAATCAAGTAGGGTCTACTTTTTATTTAAAAAATAATTTTTAAATAATATAAATATGCAGTGTTTTAAGACCTGGATCCTTATTTTCAAAAAGTATAAAGATAAAGATTTGAGCCACCTTCAAAAAAGAGAATAAATATCGGTTACTTGCATTACCTCAAAGTTTTCCCATTGTAATTTATAAGTTGATCGGTCCCATTGACTGATCGGTTACATATGACAAGAAATCTCTTGACCGAGAGGACGAAATGTCTAAGTAGAACAGTAAACACACCAACTGGAAAGACGGAGAAGTCTTGGGGAGGAAAAGTGGAATCTCCATTTTCTGTGCATTTTCTCCTAGTTGTTAACTAAGTCGTACGTATTATAAAGCCATATCTCAACAAATTTAACACAATAAACATTTAAATGGGTAAGGTTTTATTATTTTTCTCAATTTATGATGTGTCTTTTTTTTTTAAATTTGAATTTAGGTTTGGCATTGGCAGTCCACCCTGACGTGGTTGCACGTGAGACGACTTGAGCCTTTTTTCCTGGACTCGCGTCTTGTACCGTAACTGGGCCTTACGGGCTCAGCCCCTCACAGCCCACGAAGGCAAGGGGGAGAGAGAAAAAAGGGTGGGGTTAAAACTTAAAACCCCATTTTCCAGTTTCTCTTCTCCGTAAGGGGCTAGAATCAAATCGAATGGAGAGAAGTAACAAGAACCTACAAACCCAACAAGGGCTAGACCTTATCAGCAACTTGACCGATGACATCCTATTACACATACTCTCATTCCTTGAGATGGAAGACGTCGTTAGGACCAGCGTCTTGTCGCGGCGGTGGCAGTGCCTTGTGGATGTATGTGTCAAACCTCATCTTATGTGTAGCAGATCAACATCTGCAGGATAACCCTAAACTGCAGTTCGCGAAGAGAGCCCTAACCCTCCACGCAGCGCCCAACACTTCGATGCTTCAACAAGCACGTGGGCCGCCAGAGGATGGATCTGTTGGTTCGTTTCGCAGTCACGCGTCAAGTGGAGGATTTAGACTTGTCCTTATACCCTTACGTCCTCCCCCAATGGTCCTTTTTCGTAGTAATCCATTGTAGCAGGAAATAAGCACGGCCTTTCCTTTGCTGTTGTAGAAGCTGTCATGACGAGGTACGGCCATTATGACGTCAAGCTACCACAAAACATGCAACTAAATTCAAACAGTCAACTCCGTCATTCGAAAATAAGCATTGCCAATGCTATCACATGACTAATAGGTTGACTAATTCGGATTCCGTTCACAATTTTAGCCTCAGAAGAAATATGAATATATATTTTTTTATGGCGATATGCTTGCTGTTTTACAGTTTCTTATTCGGCCTGTGTTTGGCTTCTCTTCTGTTTCTTTTTCTCCTTCTTATAACTTTTTCGTTTCTTTGAGTAATAAAGTTTCTTTTCGCCAAAAAAAAAAAGTTCACGTGTTTAATCATATGGAAGGTTGATACGATAAATCAAACCCCCCAACCAGATAATCCTCCTGCAGGAGAATAAGTATTGGTGATACATAGCAGTCGCTCCTCTTCAAATGATCACAATGCGCTTCGTGTTACGGCTCCTCAGCTTGAGGAGTTGACGATTTATGGAGCTTGGTATTGGAACAGTTGTAATCTCATTGATATTCCGTCGTCTGCTCACATTTGTCTACATTTCTTCATCGCATCAGATATTAAGAGGAAGGGTCAAAACGAAAAGAAGAAAGAAGCGCATCCTCTAGCTGATGTGGTTGTGGAAGATGGGCTTCCTTTCAAAGTTGCTGACAATGTTGAATTGCAACCCTTGGTTACATTAACTAAAGCTGGTTTGCAGCTTTTGGATAACCAGTTTCCTGATGCTATAAATGAGGACGTTTTACTGCTCCTAGCTGCTGTTACATAGGTCGCAGATTGTCATGCCCCTTCTGTTGTGGTTAATGGTCATATATATTGGGAAATGTAATTAGATAACATCTATTATTGTATAGTTTTGATATGCGGTTATTTTGTACTTTTAGATACAATACAGTTGGTATAATTACCGTTATTTTTTTAAGAGTAATACAATTTAATTCATCCAGCTGTTATGATGTTTACATTACTTTAAAATTTTCCGGTTGATCGGTCACATTGACCGATCGGTTACATATGACAAGAAATCTTACGACCGACAGATACTTTACGAAATGTCCAAGTAGAATAGTAACCACATCAATTGGAACGATGGAGAGAGTTTTAGTGACCATGCGTATATTACGCTAAGTTTTCTTCGTGCAAATGTTATCTTGTCGAAATTATTAAAAAATTATTTTTTCTAATCTAACAACAATATATTATTTTTTACAAATAGTTTTATTGGTCACTTTGTATTCACTAAATATATTGGATTGTTATTCGTCTAGATAACTTTGTTTGGATAACATAGTCAATTGTTATGATTTCAACATTTTTTTTGACTTTATGATGGATTCAACAAAATTAACTTTCTATCTCGTATATTTTATTAAAAATCAATGAACGTGATAATATATAAAAAAATAAACCATAGTTATCCCGTAATTACTAACTAGCGCAAATCTTCCTTTGTTTCCATCCATTGTAGCTTCGGTTGAAGAGCACATGGGAGAAAGAAGAAAAACCTAAATAATAATAATACTATGAATCGAGTGTCGACGATCTCTATTTAAAGCGGTTGTATTTTAAAGCTCGCAGAGACCACCAATGAAGAAAAGTGACAAGAAGCTAGAAACCCAACAAGGGGTAGACCGTATCAGCCACTTATCCGATGACATCCTACTACACATCCTCTCTTTTCTTGAAGTCGAAGACGCCGTTAGGACCACCGTCTTGTCGCGGCGGTGGCAGTGCCTGTGGATATATGTTCCCAACCTCAACTTCCGTGTCCCAAGCTCAACATCGGCGGAGGATAACTCTAAACTGCAGTTCCTGGAGAGAGTCCTAACCCTCCACGCCGCACCCAAGCTCCACAAATTCAAACTTCTATGCTTGGACAAGCACCTAGGCTAGAGGATGGAGCTGTTCGTTTTTTTCGCAGTAACACGTAAAGTGGAGGATCTAGACTTGTCCTTATCCCCCTCACGTCCTCCCCCAGTGGTTTTACTACCAAGATTCTTTGAGGGTGCTCAGAACGCTGTTCTGCGATTTATCGCCTAAGTGGAGGACTGATTTGGGGTCGCTTAAGGTTTTGCAGATGGAATGTGGGAGTTTCGAAGGGATTGAGAATGTATTGTCAGGCTGTCCAGTGCTTGAGTCCTTGAGGTTTTATAGTGTCCGGGTGTCTACTAACTCTTGTCCGGTTGACATTGTCCACAACAAGTTAAAGAAATTGGTAATAAATAGCATTCGTTCCTCTTCAAATGATCACAATGCACTTCGTGTCACGACTCCTCAGCTTGAAGAGTTGGAGATTTCTGGATCTTGGAATTGGAACAGTTGTAAGCTGATTGATATCCCGTCGTCCGCTCACATTTGTCTACATTTCTTCATCCCATCATATATTGAGAGGGATGGTCAAAACGCAGTTAGGAAGTGTCAAAATGCAATAAAAGAGCTTCTTGAATCGGTTCCACATTCGGAGGAGTTATGCAATAAAAGTAACTGCATCAAGGTACTTGTGAGATTGATGCATTGGTCTCTATTCTTTTGTTCACAAACGAGTTCGATTATTTCATTATGAGAGATTCTTGTTTACTGAAGGTTCTTGTTAAAATGGAGATGAATTCATTGCATGCTACATTATCCAGCCGAGGGTGTTTGGTCCTTGATGTGAGACTAGCCAACCTTCAACATTGAATGCTTCGTCCTTGATTGTAGTCATTGTTTTCAGGTTAGATGTGTTAGAGATGTCGAGAAATTAAAGAGGAAACGATTTGTGGGCTTGTTTCCTATTCTATTCGGACTAGCTTTTGGACTCGTAATTTGACCTAGATAGCTTACTTGATATACAAGGGTTTGCCTCTATATAAAGACATGTTACCCTAAGGTTTTGTATAGCTTTGTGACTCTGATCCATCAATAAAAGTTCTCCTTTCTCACCGTGGACGTAGGCACTAGGCCGAATCACGTTATCTTTTGTGTCCGTGTTCTTTGCGAGTTTTGTTCTCTAGTTGCTGAATTCACAACAATTGGTATCAGAGCTTGGGTTGGAGGATGACGGACGGCGCGAAGTTTGCTCTTGTGAAGTTCGATGGTTCTTCGAATTTTGGGTTATGGTAAAGGCGTGTCAAGGATCTCTTCGTGCAATAAGGGATGGTCATCGTGCTCTCGGAGAAGAAGTTCGAGAAGATGGAGGAGCAAGAGTGGAAGGAGATGGGGGCCAAGGCGTGGCGACAATTTGCTTGTGCTTGGCGGATGATGTGATGTATCATGTCATGGATGAGAAGTCACCAGCTGAGGTATGGAAGAAATTGGAGACAAGGTATATGTCTAAGTCTTTGTCGAACAAGCTTTATCTTAAGCAAAGATTGTACCGGCTCAAGATGAAGGAGGGCTCGGATTTGAGCCAACACATTAATGGTTTCAGTCAACTTGTGAGTGACTTGAGAAAGGTTGATGTGAAGTTCGAGGAAGAAGACAAGGCATTATTGCTGCTGAATTCTTTACTTGGCTCCTACAAAAATTTGGTTACAACTCTAACTTGGGGGAAGGAGTCCCTGGTGTTGGAAGATATCATAAGTGCTCTGCTAGGGTTTCATCGATGAATAAGCAGAAGGACTAGTTGTGAGGGATAGCCATGGTGATCGTAGTGGGGCAAAAGACAGGAAGGGATCTAAGTCGTGGTCAAGGAGGTTCAAGGGAAATTACTTCGAGTGCGGAGAAAAAGGGCACGTGAAGAAGGATTGTCCAAAAAGAACTCGGGATCGCGAGGAAAAAGGATCAGGTTCTGTGAATATGGCCTCACATTCAGACGGGTCAGATGGTGATCTTCTTTCTATTTTGTCAAGTCCAAAGCATTATGATTCCTGAATTTTGGATAGCACTTGCTCTTTCCACATGACGCCCAAGAGAGGGTAGTTCGACACCTACAAGTTCGTTGATTCAGGTATGGTGACTATGGATGATGGTTCTACTTACAGAATTGCTAGCATAGGTGATATCCAAATCAAGATGTGGGATGGTGTTGAGAAAAAATTGTGTGGGGTTAGGCATGTTCCGAAGTTAGAGAGGAATTTGATCTCGTTAGGAGCCATAGATTATAGTGGGTACAACTATAATATTGTAGGCGGGCTAATGGAGGTGGAGAAGGATGCTGTGGTGGTGATGAAGGGTGAAAGGAATGCTAGGAACACCTATATGTTAGTGGGGAACACGGTTGTAGGTGGAGTCACATCGTTGGGTTCCGATAGAGGGGAGAAAAGCTCATGTGTGATGGAGCGAAAGCTTGACATGAATGGTTTGAGTGGAGTTGGGATTCCGGAGACAAAGTTAACAAGTTCTCGCTATGGTTGTCTAGAGAGACGTGCACGTCAAAGGTGTTGGGTAAATTTTGCATGGGGAATGCGAAGCCGTTGGTAGCACCACGGGCGAATCGGGTATCTCACTCAAGGCCGAACGATAGAGTTCGTGGCATGTCAAGGGTTCTACTTGGCAGAACAAAAGGTTGCCCTTTGTATGCTATGACATGTAGCATTGGTATGAGGCAAGAAGGTCCAGCGGAGAAGCAGTTCGAGGTTGTATAGCATGGGGCTGACCGAAAAATAGAGGACACGTCTATTGGTCGCAAGGTTGCTTCAGCAAGTAGACTTGCTAGTTGGGGTGCAATGGAGATTGGAGAGAATAGGCCAAGCAAGCTCGGAAGCTCGAGCTTGAGGGCTGACTCCATGTGATTGAACGGAAAAAGGTGGTGAGAAAGTTGAGATGGTATTATTGATGGCGGTGTATCTACGGTCAAGGTGAAGCTGGTAGAGTCGGTTTGATTTCTCAGGTTCTCATGGTTCTTCATGTGGCGGTATTTCATCAAGATGGAGTTTGTTAAAGTTCGGATAGAGCTTCATGGTTCGTCCACAGGATAATTTCTCGTCAAGGTGAAGATTGTTAGAGATGTCGAGAAATTAAAGAGGAAACGATTTGTGGGCTTGTTTCCTATTCTATTCGGACTAGCTTTTGGACTCCTAATTTGACCTAGATAGCTTACTTGATGTGCAAGGGTTTGCCTCTATATAAAGGCATGTTACCTAAGGTTTTGTATAGCTTTGTGACTCAGATTCATCAATAAAAGTTCTCCTTTCTCACCGTGTAAGCCGAACCATGTTATCTCTTGTATCTGTATTCTTTGCCCGTTTTGTTCTCTAGTTGCTGAATTCATAACAAGATGTAGTTCCAAAATGTTTCTCCTTCAATGTTTCTTCAATCAACTTCGTTATTTCTTTTTTCTCCATCAAGAACAAATGAAAGATGTTTACCAGTTCAGATTGTTGGCTCTAACTATTGCCCATTCACCCGATGATAGCACTTTTTTATGACATTGAAGATTGGAAGTTGAAGAACAATACCATTTCTGGTTTCTTGCCAAGACTCAAAACTGCTGAGCTCCGACGGTTTATAAGCAATAGTCAGTAGTGGTTCGTTGAATTTTCTGCTGAAGCAATCAATCAGTGGTTCTTGGACATGGTCATATTTCCGAAGGCATATGAGGCGTCTTTACTTGAAGTTGCTGAAATTTTGTCCAGTTTGCCAAAATCCTGGTAGGAATACCATGTTTGAGCAGAGAATTGAGCATGTAATGCAACCATTAATCTTTTGTGGCTTCAACAATTTAGGCAGAACAATGTAGTTGATGTTAGGAAAATAATTAGTCAGTAAAAATACAGGAGACAGAATTGAGGCAACAAGCATTTGCGTTAACCCAATTGAGAGGTGGTGGGTGGAGGTGAAGTGGGTGGTTGAGAGGGAGTGAAACAGAGGAAAGCAGAGAGAAACAGAGGAGGTGGGCTCAGTGGGTTGCCAATTAGAAGAGAAGTGGTTAAGCAAGGGATGCAAATGGGAAGGTAATATGGGATTGACAACAGAAATATTGACAATATTATATTTGATTTAGAAGAGCAATTGAATCGTTATACACAACATTTCTGACAAAATAAAAGAGTACAAATTACACCAGATTACAACCACCGGGGAGAACACCCATACCAAAATAATCTTGGGACAATGGAGCCTTGGCCCGATATACTTCGCTACCGATTCGCCATAGTCGAGGCTTACTCGGTAGACAATCTGATCGGAAAATCCTAACAACTAGGAGCGAGAAGCACATTAGCTTTAAGGAGAGACTGTTTCAGGGTCGTGGAATCATCAGAAGATCAGCAGGACGCTAATCGGAGCTGTACTTCCAGAGCTACGGAATCATCACAAGAATCAGCAGGATTTCAACTGAATGGGAGGTCAAACACGAAGAGGACAGTTAATGCTCCCGAAGTTGAGAAGCAGACACGAAGAGGACTTGGCCATTGAGTAACACCACCAGTTATCTTCCAAGTTGCATACAAGATCTAACTTGTTCCATAACTCAACCAAAGTAGGCAAAGAACGCAACAGTATTAAATATTTTTTGTGAGAGATACCCAGCTCAAGTTTGAATTAGTCGACTAAAAGAAAATATTTATAAGTTGATCTCATTGGCCGATCATTACATATGACAAGAACCCTGGCGACCGAGAGGAACTCGACGAAATGTCTAAATAGAATAGCAAGCACATCAATTGGAGAGACGGAGAAGTTTTGAGGAGGAAGAGCGGAACCTCCATTTTTTGTTGATTTTCTCTTAGTTGGTAATTGAGCCGTAGTTATATACGAGTTAATGGAGGGAAAATTTTATAGCCATCTCTCGACAAATATGATTTAATATAAATAATATTTAAATGCTTAATATTATATTATTATTATTTTCAATTTATGATGTGTCCAACATATTTTATTTTATTTCTCCTAAATTTTATTGAAAAATAAGAATTACGGTTCTAACGTAATTAGCCCAAATCTTCCTCGATTTCAGATTTTTTTGCTTTTCCCTCCCTCCCTCCCTCCGTGAGTCCACCCGTCTTTTGAATTTAGAAAGTTGGCCCAACTCACATTGAACAATTGTAGGCCCACCCTTATGCTGGGATGTGGTTGCACGTGAGACGACTTGAGCCTTTTTTCCTGGACTCGCGTCTTGTATCGTAATTGGGCCTTACGGGCTCAGCCCTTCACAGCCCACGAAGGCTCCATCCATTGCACCGCTTCGGTTGAAGAACACAATGGAGAAAGAAAACATCCACAATGCAGAAACCCCATTTTCCATTTTCTCTTCCCCGTGAGGGGCTAGAAGCAAACCGAATGGACCGTATCAGCCACTTATCCGATGACATCCTACTACACATCCTCTCATTCCTTGAGGTCGAAGACGCGGTTAGGACCACCGTCTTGTCGCGGCGGTGGCAGTGCCTTTGGATCTATGTGCCGAACCTCATCTTCCGTGTCCAAAAATCAACATTGGCGGAGAATAACCCTAAACTGCAGTTCCTGGAGAGAGTCCTAACCCTCCACGCAGCGCCCAAGCTCCACAAATTCAAACTTCTATGCTTGGACATGCACCTAGGCCAGAGGATGGAGCTGTTCGTTTTTTTTTGCAGTAACACGTAAAGTGGAGGATCTAGACTTGTCCTTATCCCCTCACGTCCTCCCCCAATGGTTTTACTACCAAGATTCTTTGAGGGTGCTCAGAACGCTGTTATGCAATTTCTCGCCTAAGTGGAGGTCTGACTGGGGGTCGCTTAAGGTTTTGCAGGTGGAATGTGGGAGTTTCGAAGGGATTGAGAATGTTTTGTCAGGCTGTCCGGTGCTTGAGTCCTTCATGTTGCGTGGTGTCCGTGTGTCTACTAACTCTTGTCCGGTGGACATTGTTCACAACAAGTTAAAGAAATTGGCGATAGATAGCAGTTGGTCCTCTTCAAAGGATCCCAACGGGCTCCGTGTTACGGCTCCTCAGCCTGAAGAGTTGAAGATTTCTGGAGCTTGGTATTGGAATAGTTGTAAGCTGATTGATATCCCGTCGTCTGCTCACATTTGTCTACATTTCTTCATCGCATCATATATTGAAAGGAAGGGTCAATCGCATCATATATTGAAAGGAAGGGTCAAAACGCAGTTATGAAGTGCCAAAATGCAGTAAAAGAGCTTCTTGAATCGGTTCGACATTCGGAGGAGTTATGCGATAAAAATAACTGCATCAAGGTAATCTTTTTCAAATACTTAACTCAGAAATATTGAAATTTGTATCTTAGATGGTATGCTGGTGAGATTGACGCTCTATGCAAAATTGTTCTTATTATACAAGTCTGATAAGCTTATGATTGGAGGAATCGTAGTTGGTCTCTATTCTTTTGTTCACAAACAAGTTCGATTAATTTATTATGACAGATTCTTGTTTGCTGAAGGCATTGTTGTTAAATAACCGCTATAGCGGCGCTATATCGCTATTGCGTATCAAAAATTAGGGTTCGTCGTTACGAAAGCCGGTACGATATGTCAACTTCGCTATGCGTCAACATATCGCCGATTTCCGCGATACTGGTATACTTGTATAGTAGAAATAGCATAAATTGTGGTTTTTTTATTTTTTTTTCTTTGAGAGATGGATTTTTTTGTTATTAGGCTACTAATCAGAAAGTATAATTATGTAGGCCTTTAATTGACAAGGATATAAGCGTATTAAGGAAATATTTTATTGACTATTTACCTTTTCAGATGTCTTATACATTGTTTAGGGCTCTGCATATAGTTGCAGATTCATTCGAAGAAAAGGAATAGGCTAGAACATAAGAGACTACATGACTTGGTGTACGTCAAATATAATCAAGCATTGCTGCGAAGATACAACTATAGGGATGAAATTGACCCAATTTCACTCGGAGACATAGATGATTCATGTAATGAGTGGCTGGTTGGGATGATGGATTGTGATTAAGTGGATGCCGTGAATGAAAGGGTCTTTGAGGATGAGAATGATGAGGATGACTCTAATTGGGAAGCTGTTTATAGGGCTTAAGGAGTTGGAGAGCCTACAAGATATACTAGGCTTACAACTAAAAAGAGAAAAGAAGCTCCTGGCCCTAGTATTGCTGGCGCTTCATCTAAAACTAAAACAAAGAAAAGGTTGGATGGTGGTTCTTCATCCAGGAAAGGAAAGCAGCAATGGTTGAATTATGGATTATTATTTGTTTTGAACTATTGAGATTTTGAGTTTTAAGTCAGTTTTAGTTTTAGTTTTAGTTTTTGACTTTTTGCAGCAATGTATGCAACTATGCATCACGCTTTATCTATTGGGATCTTGAGTTTATGTTAGTCACTTCTTTTAAATTTTGTTTATGCAGCATTTTTTGATGTGCAACATGCTTTATTTCATATATAATTATTAATTTCAATTGCTTTGCAGTTTCTGCTATTTGCCCGTTACGCTATCTGCTATTTTTCATATCGGGTTTTTGGTGTTCCGCTATTTCCGCAAAACACTATTTAATAACACTGGCTGAAGGTTCTTGCTAAAGTGGAGATGAATTCATTGCACGCTACAATATCCAATCGAGGGTGTTTGGTCCTTGACGTGAGCCTAGCCAACTTTCACCATTTATTTTCAGGTAAGATTTAGTTCCAAAATGTTTCTCCTTCAAAATTGCACTAGCTCCAAATTCCAGAATCTTCAACCAACTTTGTTATTTCTCTTTTCTCCATCAAGAAGAAATGGGAGATGTTTACCATCTCAGATTGTTGGCTCTAACAATTGCATGCATAACTTTTTCCTTTTAAATTTGAGATAATTACTCTCAGGACCCCAGGGTATAGTCAAATAGACTCTGAGGACCCTGTAATTTTCCTACTAATTACTGAGCCCCTGCAGTTTGGTTATTATTATACTCTCGGGTCCCTGGCTGATGTCAGCAGTTATTTTTGCCTTTTTTTGTCATGAAAATGACTTTTATGCCCTTACACAAAAAAAACAAAAAAAATAATAAACCCATCGTCTTCCTCGCCGGTCCAATCGACCCCGGAGAAGACGACGCCAAGTGAGTGATGGGGAGGCCAAGAAGCCTGGCCGGACCATCTCCAAAGGTCACAAGAACTACGAGCTCATGCTTAATTTGCAATTGGGGATCAGGTACCCCGTTGGGAAGCACGAGCAGATACCGAGGGACTTGAAGCCGGGCGACTTCGACCCCAAGGAGAAGTTCTGGGCGATACTGGGAGCTCCTCGACCGGGGCCCGCGCCTGCTCCTCTTAACCTGCGCTGTCACCACCGGTGGACCCCTCGGAGCCAGAATCCTCTGCTCCGCCACGCCGCCGACATTGCGCCGAAGATCCAGCCACTCCATCGGCTGCCTCCGCTCCTCCGGGAATAGCTGGATCATCCGATCGCTGCCTCCGGTGTCCGTCAGGATGTCAAATGAGTACGTGAAGACCTCGGAGTTGGAGCAGGACTCCTCCTCTTCGGCGACAGGGGCGTTGAGGACGGAGGAGGAGGATCCGCCGTCGCTTCCGGAGCTCTCCATCTGGTCACTGGAAGCAGCTTCCAGAACCTTCTCACTCTTATCTCTGCCGCCGGCGTAGACTGCCGTACTCAGGTTAAGATCCAACATTATGCTTTTCTTCTTTAATTTCTAATTAATATTTTTTTTCCGTTGACCGTTAACTATTTCACGTGCAACCTCCCAACAGAAATCGAATCAACGTCGAAGAAACGGCGTTGTGTTTGGAGAAGAGAGAGCGGAGAGCGGGGAGCGGCTATTTGGTTTTTCAAGTATCATGGCTCGGGCTCGGGCTCCAGCTCTACCTCACACGAGCAAGGAAATGCTTCTTTTATGGCATGTCCGAATTGGGGTGCTTCATTTCATATTCTGGTTTCTTTGTAGGCGTTTGAGGGAGCTATTCCAGGTGGATACTGCCGATTACATGCTGGCTATCTGCGGAAACGATGCGCTTAAGAAGCTTTCTTCTCCGGGGAAACGATGGGTTTATTTTTTTTTTGTGTAAGGGCATAAAAGTCATTTCCATGACAAAAAAAAATTAAAAAATAATTACTGATATCAGCCAGGGACCCGAGAGTATAATAATAACCAAACTACAAAGGCTCAGCAATTAGTAGGAAAATTACAAGGTCCTCAGAGTCTATTTGACTATACCCTGGGGTCCTGAGAGTAATTATCTCTTTAAATTTTATACAAGGTCCGTTCAGCCAATGATAACCAAGATTGGAAGCTGAAGAACAATGCCTTTGCTGTTTTTTTGACAAGCTTCAAAACTGTTGAGCTTTGAGGGTAGTGTATAGGCAGCGCAACGGTCAGTGTTTCATTGAATTTGTGCTGAAATAATCAGTGGTTCTTTGACATGGTCATAATTCCGAAGTCATATGGGGCGTCTTCGCTTCAAGCTTCTGAAATATTGTCCAGTTTGCCAACATTAATCTTGAGGGTGTAGGAATACATGCTTGAGGAGAGAATTGAGCCTGTATTGCAACCATTAATCTTTTGTGGCTTCAACAATTAAGGCATATCGGTGTACGTGGTGTTGAGCTCGTGTGAATGCTATTAATGTCAGGAAAATACATGGTCAGTAAAAGTGCAGGAGACATAATTGAGGCAATAAGCATTTGCGCTAACCCAGTTTAGGGGTGGTGGGTAGTTGAGAGGGAGTGAAACAGAGGAAACAGAGTGAAATAGAGGAGTTGAGCTTTGTGGGTTGCCAATTATAAGAGAAGGGGTTAAGGAAAGATGCAAATTGTAAGGTATTGGGGGATTAGCATTAGAAATATTAACAGCATTACATTTGTCTTAGGATTGTATTGGAGCAATAGATGATAATCATGTACCCGTTGTTGTGTCCACGAAAAGGTCGTCAAGATTTGATGGTAGAAAGGGAGGAGCTACAGAAAATATTTGGGTTAGCAGGATGGAAAATCACTGTTCATAATGATAGCAGATGCTTTAGTGAAAAATAAACGATGAAAATCTATAAAACGGATTAGACTATATGAATGGGTTACGAGAGTAAATTAGATATGCTTTAGTGCAAAATAAAAGTTAATGTTCAATTATGTTATTGTTAGCAAAATAACATATGCTAATTTCTCCCTCTCGGTCATTGAACAAATTGCTGTATAATGTTGTAGTGGAATTATGATAGGTTAGACACACCAAAAAATGATACTATGAGGATTATTTTATGTTGGTTACTCGTTTGGAATCACGAGCGTTGTGCGTGTTCCTACTCGCTCCCTCGTTGAAGCTGTGTTCATATATTGTCTGCGTGGAAAAAGCTGTGTTAGGTTTTTTTTTTATACGATTGCTGTGTTAAGTATGAATGCCATGAAAGCTGATTTTGGAAATGTACAGAGGCGTGAACTAACTGAAGCAAGGTTAGAGAGAGAGAGATTCGACGAAATGACCTACTAGAAGAATAAGCACATCAATTGGAACGATAGAGAGTTCAGACAAGAAAAGTGGAACCTCTATTTTCTAGGCGTTTTCTCTTAGTCGACAAGTGTCGTCTTGCCGAGATCGTTGAACATTTATGTGTTTCGATATAACAAAACACATTTATTTTTCACAAGTAGTTTTATTAGTGGTTTAATCGTTCACTTAGTCACTTTGTATTCGTTATTTTTTATCTATCACTTTGTATTTATTGTTGTAGTCTGGATAACGTAGTCAATTGTTATAATTTTAATTTTTTTTTTAACTTTATGATTGTTCAATATAATTCACTTTCTATTTTATTAAAAAAATAATGATATGAATATTATCGGTTGAAAATTGTAAAAAGAAATCTCATAAATTGTAAATTGTAACTGGGCCTTGTGGGCTCATCGCTTCACGAGCCCATCCATTCGACCGCTTCAGTTGAAGAACACGTGTGATGGGGAGAAAGAGAAGTAGAAGCTCTGAAGTTGTTGTGTTTAATTTTTCGCATTATTCTTCAAGCGAAAAACCTAAATAACAATTACTATAAATAAATCGAGTGTCGTCGGTCTCTATTTAAAGCAGTTGGGTCTCTATTCGAGGCCAGAAATCTCATATTCCAATTTCTCCCCCGCAATGGAGACAAGTAAAAAGAAGAAGCTAGAAACCCAACCAGGAGTAGACCGTATCAGCGACTTGACCGATGATATACTAGTACACATCCTATCATTCCTTGAGACCCAAGACGCCGTGAGGACCACCGTCTTGTCGCGGCGGTGGCAGTGCTTGTGGATCTATGTGCCTAACCTCAACTTCAGTGTCCCAATATCAACATCGGCGGAGGAGGAGTATAACCCTAAATTGCAGTTCCTGGAGAGAGCCCTAATACTCCACTCCGCACCCAAGCTCCACAGATTCAGCCTTGTATGCTTCGACAAGCACCTACGCCAGAGGATGGACCTGTTCGTTCGTTTCGCGGTATTGCGTCAAGTGGAGGTTCTGCACTTGTCCTTATACGATAAATTCCTCCTCCCCCAATGGTTTTACTCCCAAGATTCTTTGAGGGAGCTCAGAACGCGTTTTTGTTATTTCTCGCCTAAGGGGAGTACGGATTGGGGGTCGCTTAGGGTTTTGCACGTGGAATCTGGGAGTTTCAAAGGGATCGAGAATGTATTGTCAGGCTGTCCCGTGCTTGAGTCCTTGACGTTGCGTGGTGTCTGTGTGTCTACTAACTCTTGTCCGGTGGACATTGTTCACAACAAGTTAAAGCAATTGGTGATACGTACCAGTTGTTCCTCTTCAAAGGATCACAATGCGCTTCGTGTTATGGCTCCTCAGCTTGAAGAGTTGGAGATTTCTGGAGCTTGGTATTGGAACAGTTGTAAGCTCATTGATATCCCGTCGTCTGCTCACATTTCTCTACAGTTCTTCATCGCATCATATATTGAGAGGAAGGGTAAAAACGCAGTGCGGAAGTGTCAAAATGCAGTAAAAGAGCTTCTTGAATCGGCTCGACATTCGGATGAGTTATGCGATAAAAATATCTGCATCAAGGTAATCTTTTTTATATGCTTTGCTCAGAAATAATGAAATTTGTATCTTAGATGGTATGCTGGTGAGATTGACGCTGTATGCAAATTGTTCTTATTACATGTTTGATAAGCTTATGATTGGACCTCGGTTATCTTGACTCAACCATATTTTATTACTTGGGCGAATCATAGTTGGTCTCTATTCTTTTGTTCACAAACGAGTTCGATTATTTCATTATGACATATTCTTGTTTGCTGAAGGTTCTTGCTAAAATGGAGATGAATTCATTGCATGCTACAATATCCAGCCGAGGGTGTTCGGTCCTTGACGTGAGACTAGCCAACCTTCAGCATTGAATACTTGGTCCTTTGGTCGTAGTCATTTTTTTCAGGTAAGATATAGTTCCAAAATGTTTCTCCTTCAAAGTTGCACTAATACGAAATTCCAGAATCTTCAATCAACTTTGTTATTTCTCTTTTCTCCATCAAGAACAAATGGAAGACGTTTACCATCTCAGATTGTAGGCTCTAACTATTGCAAGAATAACTTTTTTCTTTTTCCTTTGGTCCATTCATCCGATGATAACCGTTATTATGACATTGACGATTGGAAGTTGAAGAACCATGCCACTGATTCCGAAGTCATATGAGGCGTCTTTACTTCAAGTTGTTGAAATGTTGTCCGGTTTGCCATACTCCTGGTAGGAATACCATGTTTGAGGAGAGAATTTGAGCATGTATTACAACCATTAATCTTTTGTTGCTTCAACAATTTAGCGTGGCGGTTTACTTATCGTTGAGCACATGCGAATGCTATTGCACCCGTAAAAATGCAGGAGACAGAATTGAGGCAACAAGCATTTGCGCTAACCCAGTTGAGAGGGAGTGAAACAGAGGAACGCAGAGTCAAACAGAGGAGGTAACCTATGTGGGTTGCCAATTAGAAGAGAAGGGGTTAAGCGAGTGATGCAAATGATGAGGTAATGTGGGATTGAAATTAGAAATATTAACAATATTACATTTGTTTTAGGATTGTATTGGAGCAATAGATGTTAACGATAGGGTAGCCAAGATTTGATGGAAGAAAGGGAGGAGCTACAGAAAATATTTGGGTTCGCAGGACGGAAAATCACTGTTCATGATGCTAGCAAATATTTTTGTGAAAATTAAGTGAAGAAAATCTTAAAAATGGATCAGACTAGATGAATGGATTACGAGATTAAATAACATATGTTTTAGCGCAAAATAGAAGTTAATGTTCATTTATGTTATTGTTATCCAAGAGTGTTGCATTATTATTTTAGTTTGACTATTTTTACATATATATTATTATACTCTGTTAGCATTTTTAATTTATGTTCTATTACTTTTGTGAAAAATATAGTTCAAAATTGTTATAAAGAATTTTGCTATTTTGTAGTTATGCATGATTCAAGCATCAAATAATCTGAATCAACTGATATCCAAAAAATAAGTTATATTGAAAAAAAAATGGAGATCAATTTGATTGTACTAGAAACAAATTCTAAAATTCTTATCCACAATGAAACTCCAAAGAGTTGAACTGAGGCAACGTGGAACCTCTAACAGTAGCACTAGTAACTCATTGATTTCACATTAAAACCAGAGTGCACATCCATTTGAATTAGAAGAGCAATTCAATCTTCGTATGTCGCTAAGAAGATAAAAACAATACAAATTACACCAGAATACAAACATCACGTAAAACACCCATAACAATATAATCTTTGGACGATTAAGCCTTGGCCCGATATACTTGGCTACCGATTCGCCATACACGAGGCTTACTCAGTAGACAATCTGATTGGAACATCGCAACAACTAGAAGCGGGATGCACATTAGCTAAATGGAGAGATTATGCTTCAGGGTCGTGGCCCAAATGGAGAGTGTCTCCAGAGAGGTAAGATGTTGAATCCATTTAGGAAGAGACTTCATCTCTTTCCAATCGTGAAAATAAAAAGTGCGGAGTTTCCCGAGGAGTTGGATCAACTCTGTATTATTCTCCTCAAACAGGTTCATCTCCCCACATTCACAGATTGCTAGGCTCTCAAGGGCAGATAGGTGGTGGAGCCATACAGCCAGGAAACTTGTATCTGCGAGATGCCCAGTGTCTAGGGACTTTAAAGAAGTGAGGCCTTGGAGCGCCTCCTCCGACAAAAAATCCAAACCTCCAATTTTCCAAATCCGCAGAGATTGCAATGGTGAGAGACTAGTGCTAGTCGGAGGTGGTTTGGCCTGTTTGAGTGTCTCTTCTAATAGCTCTGAACTTGTCCCCCATAGAGTCAGAATGCTGAGAGAAGGAAGCTGAGGCATCCACCCCTTAAATTCGGGGCATGTCCAGATCATCAACTCAGAAAGGCAAGGCAACTGGTAGTGGAGCTGCCTTTCCGATCTCCTCCACCATCCCTTCAGTTTAAGACAAGTATAAAGAACGAGATTCTTCAAGCTAGGAAAGAAACATGACCTGCCTGATCCTTTGGTATTCTCAATGTTGTCTATTATGTACTCTAACTCTAACAATCCTGAAATATCCAGATGTTGAAGAGAGGGAAGTTCATCCAACGGTGGGAAGGACTTGCAATTGCTGCACTTGTAAATCTTAATCTTTACTAGATTTTCGAGTGAGGATACCCACATCGGAATCCTCACTCCTCTGTAGTCTTCCAACCTCAACTCCTTTAGGTTTACGTGGGGCTCCATTGCTTCCAGTGACTTCTCCTCGCTGCTTATGTCCTCCACTTCATGATCCCCCATTTCAATGCCAAGTCCCGAAGATGGGGCTTGTCTTTCAAGTTGGCCGCCTTAAATTCCCAAAAACCTTTTTTCGCATATCGAAGATTGACTATCTCCAATGTTCCCCTCAACTTGGTCAGTCCATGTAACTCGTCCAATCCACCAATGGCTTGCCTCCTTTTTTTGTTTGACAAGCATAATCGTGACAACACCTCGAGGGAAGTCAGCTGTCCTATTCCTTGCGGCATCTCTTTCAAACTACGACATCTTTCCAGCCCAAGGTAGACAAGGTTTACCAGCTTGTTAATGTCTCTTGGCAAATGTCTGAGCTCATCACAAACATCCAAAATAAGCACTTGCAAATTCTGAAGTCGTGTAATAGAATCAGGCAGCTTTTGCATTTTATTCCCAGAAAGATCGAGATGAGCCAGATGGTTTAATTTATCGATGAGACTTGGCAATGTTTGAATTAAACATCTTTGTAGCGTCAACACTCTTAAGCTTCTCAACTTGTCAATAATTGCTCGACTCTGTTTATCCCCTGATTTTGTGAAACCATGCAAAGGAGAGCTACTTCGCTCGACAATCAAGGTTCGTGCCTTCCTTCTCTGCAATAAGGGAGCAAGATAATGCCATTGTTGCTCCTCGGGAATCTCATGCAATGAAATGTGCCGAGTTTTTCTAGTGACAGCTCTCTTATTGGAATCCGGGTGCACCATACTATTCTCCTCTCCACCAACTAGCACAGCTAGATCATGCATAAAGTCGTGCATTCGACAAGTCACCTTGGCGCCAAGATCATTCACATTGGCCAACTGAAAGAAAGATCCTTGGAGGAGGTAGTTGAAACAATTAGCACCTGAATATTCTTCATTTAGGCCACTCATAGTTGTGTGATCAATATACCCTTGTGCCTTCCAATGATTGATGAGTGTTTCTACTTCAAATAGGTAATCCTTAGGGAATAAGCTGCAGTAGGAAAAGCATTGTTTCAAGTTTGAGGGTAGATGATTATAGCTCAATTTCAAGGTCTCTACCATTTGAGATTTTGGGTCTAACTTCGAGAACTCTTCATCGTTGAAATATTTCCATTGAGACATTTCATTTTTGGAATACAAGAAGCTCTCTATTGTTCTTATCGCTAGTGGAAGTCCACAACACTTTTCTACAATCTCCTTTCCTATTACTTTAAATTCTTCATTCTGTACTTTTCCTTGCTTGAATGCCACTTGTTGGAACAAGTCCCATGACTCTACTTCAGACATACCTTTCAGTTGATAAGGTTGTATCGTGCTTGTTATTTCTGCTACAGTTGTATTTCTTGTGGTTATCATTACTCTACTTCCTCTTCCACCACGAGCAATCAAATAATTCAATTGAAGCCATTTTTCACGATCTTCATTCCACACATCATCGAGCACAAGCAAGTACTTTTTCCCTTTAATTCTTTCAAGAAGCTTGTTTGCAAGTGTCTCCACCTCAAGATTTTGACCAGTTTTTTCTCCATCAACACATTCAATGATCTTCTCAACAATTGATCTGACACCAAAAATATCAGACACACAGACCCACATTCTAAGATCAAAGTGTGTTTTCACTAACTCATCATTGTACACTGTTTGAGCAAGTGTTGTCTTTCCCAACCCACCGAATCCAACAATCGGAATGACGGCCACAGCTTCCTGATGGTCACCTAGCAAAAGGCTAATAATACTCTTTCTGTCGTCATCTCTGCCAATAACTACACTAGGTGGAGAGGAGTGAGTGCCAACATCCCTAAGATGATCCACAATGGCTACTTCAATATGATTCGGGTTCAAGTGGAACTTTCTATTCTGGGGAAGAAAAGTATTACCTCCTTAGTCACTATATTACCAGACATCTGTTGCAGCCTTGTTGCCTCAGCTGAGATGTCGCCCAACAAGTCGTCGGCGTCATAAACAACATCTTTGAGATCGTCCAGCCACACTTTGACCTCATTGCTGGTCCAGTACAACTTCTCTGCATCAAGAAGCACGGCCTTGATCGTTGAAACTGTGCACCGCAGCTTCTCAAGTTCGTCTTCCAGGCCCCACAACGGCACAATCTCTTGCAGAGCCAGCGAGCCGAGCTTTGTTAGGATCGAACCAGCGATATTGAAAAGGACTCCTTCAGCCATAGCAGCGAATGCACTTTCTTTTTTCTTTTCTTTTCTTTTTTTTTGATCGAACCAGCGAATGCACTTTCTTTGTGGTTTTATTATTTTGTTTTTGGGAAGACTTGGGTTTCAGTTGGAATACGCACTGGGCTTTCGTCTCTATTAAAAATGGCTCTGTCAATAATATATATTTTTTAAGAAAATATTCAAATAATACTTGGTACCGTCATCTACTTTTCTATTAGATTTTGCTCTGTCACTTTTTCCGCAACGGTGGATCCCACTTCTTTGTCGTCTAGGAGAACGGTAAACAAGTTTGCATTTTTCGTGAATATACTTCTTAAAAAAATAAGGAATAAGTTCATCAGTTTTCAACTTTATCATCTTTTTAATTTTGTTTTTTTGATAAAAAAATCTATAACATTTTTGGTGATAAATTTTTTGCCTTTTACCCATCTTTCTTCTCTCTCTTGCTTACAATATTTTTGTTTGTGTCTTTCTTCTCTCTCTCTTACTCCCTCATTTTTCTCTCTAATTAAAAATCCATGGTTCTAGATCTGATGCCGATGATGTTGTCATGAGCCTGACGTCGACCACCATTCCGACGCCGAAGAGGAGCAGGCCAGAGTCCGATTGTGAAGAAGGGGCAACAGTAGAAGCGATCGACAGGTTTTAATTGGGGAGCCACAACTTCTTACTCCGGAGTTCGATTGAGGTGATTCAAGTTGCTAGGCAAAGCTGAGACATATATTTACAACTTTATAGTTTATAACTTCTCCAAGTTTGGAGAGAGGATGACTAAATTACATTTGAAGTCAAGAGTCGACCGAATTACAGTAATAGATTTCGGTTGGGGAGCCATAACTTTTTACTCTGGCATTGAGTTGATCCAAGTTGCTGTGCGAAGTTGATATATATATATCTACAACTTTTTGATTATGACTTCTCTAAATTTGGAGTCTATAGATGTCGAAAATACGTTTAAAGTTAATAGTCGACTGGGTTACAAGCGGCAGAAAGATGTTATGTAAAATGGCATGCCCGTTAATGTAAAATGGCATGCCCAGTGATAGAAAAAAAATGGCATGCCAGGTTCGATAAATTAGCATACACAGTTATATCAAACGGCATGCCCAACGACGATGATAAGCAATTGATAGATTTTGGTTGGGGAGAGCACAACTTCTTACTTTGGAGTCTGATTGAGGTGATTTAAGTTGCTGGGCAAAGCTGAGACTTGTATCTTCAACTTTGTAGTTTATGATTTCTCCAAATTCGGATTGAAATGATGAGAAATATATTTCAAGTTAAGAGTCGATCGAGTTACGAGGAAATATTTTGGTTGGAGAGCCATAACTTCTTATTCCGAAATTCGATTGAGCTGATTCAAATTGTTGTACAAAGATGAGACATATATCTACAATTTTTAGTTTATGACTTCTCCAAATTTGGAGTCTAAAGATGTCGAAAATACGTTCGAAGTTAATAGTCGGTCGAGTTATAAGTGGTTAGAAGGTGTTTGTCAAATAGCATGTTCGGTTATGAATAATTAATTAAATGGCATGTCCGGTTACGATAAAAAGACACACTTGGTTATGAATAATTAATTAAATGACATGTCTGGTTACGATAAACGGCATGCCCGGTTACAATAAATGGTATACCCGATTATGAATAATTAATAAAATAGCATTATCCTATTTTAAAAATATTAATTAATATTTATAATAAAAAAATAAATAATTAACTAAATAATATGTCAGTTTAATTTATTTTAGTATAATATATAAATAAGTACAAGATTAAAAAAAAAGGAGTGCACCCACCCCCATACGACAGGCACGCGTGTCATTTTTGGAACCTTTTGCCGTTTCCTGTGCGGGTACGGGAACTGAGTACCATTCCATACTCCTCTAGGTTGCCTAGAAACCGCATGACAACGAACTGTATCTATGTTGGATTTTCGACTCCCTAATTGTTTTTAACCGTGTATTATCATGTTTTGACTTACGATTTCGCATTCATTGATTGATTCTCTCCATTGAACCAATTTCTTTAGAGTGATCTGCCTCAATTGCACGGCGAGTATGATTTGTGCAACTAAGCCAAATATTAACTATGGGGTGAGGATTTTTAATGTCGGGTGGGGTTTGTATGATTTTGGAATTGAAATGTAAGATAAGGATATTTTGGTAATCTCAGGTTGTAATCTACTTAAAATTTTAAATAGAAATAGATTAGAAAAACTAACAAGTTCAATTTTAAAACTTAGGGAATAATTTGCTAAGAGTTGGACTTTTAAGTACATTATATTAACACTTCGGGACTTGAGTTTTTTTTCTTATATTTTTTATCAACATTTTTTTAATATCATGTACTCATTATTGAGTACTATCGGACCATATTTTGAAATCTCCAGATAATTTTCTTAAAACAAAATTTGTAAAATGTAGACTTAAAAACTTTATTAAATAAATACAAATCCTTTATGGAGCAAGTTTTTACATCATGACTTGGCTGCTCTCATGTACATTTAAGATATCGGCATGATGCTTCCCACCTCTCTTATGATAATCATCTCATCGACATCGCAACGAATCATCCATGTTCAATTCGAGAAAGTCAAGAAAGGCATCTTTGCTTATTCTGTGTATATTTTCACTAATTAATTAATGGGTTGCTTCGGTGGTTATACATTCCCTTATAGTTATTGTTGTTGACTTTGATTTAGATTGGCTGCCTTTCCTATCATCGTTTACTTTGTTACAAATTTGTTTAATGTTTTTCCCGGTCATCACTTGGCTTATTTTTAGGCCTAAAATACTGGAAATAATCTTTTTATAAGTAGAATTTTGTTACAAGATTTAAATTATCGTCACTAGGGGTGATGAAATATCGGTATCATGGTTTTTGGATATTTTTTGGTGCCGACACCGACGTAGCCAATTTTTTCGAAGCCCAACCGACGCTGTCACGGTATAGGGCAACACCGACGGTGTCACGGTACGGCGGTGTCACCAATTGATGATCGGTTTGGCGGTGTCACCGATGGAGGGAGGGGACCTGTCAAGGTTGGAGGGAAGGAGGTCAGGAAGAAGGTCGGGAAGGAGAGGAGGGGAGGTCGGGAGAGGAGGGAGGTCGGGAATGAGAGGATTGTGAAAATTGATGAACCTGAACTAGAAGATCGATGAAGAAGCCAAAGATCGAGATCGATTTATCAAGAAGCCATGAGAGAGCTTCGAAGCTTAGGAGGAAACTGTTATTTTTATTACAGGGTTCTGTACAACTTAATCTTAGATGGAAGCATGAGTTAGCTATATATACAAGTCCTATAGAAGCTATTAGAAGCTAATGGAACAATTGATAACCCAAAAGATACATGGGCCTGGCCCAACAGGATATATATGTAATAGACTTGAGAGATAAGTAGAGAAACTAGATATTTTCTCTGGACCGTTCGAGCCCCTTCTTCCCCTCCTCTTCTCTGCCATAATTTTATTTTTCTCGCTTTCAACTAGATATCACACCTCCATCTCTAGGTAGAACCACCATCTATATAGGTATAACATCATCGAGCTTCATCATCTCTACCAGTGAATCGAACGACATGATTCAACAAGGAGGACAATCTCGGGAGCAGCGGATACCATCTCTGATTGCATGCAAGACGTGTAACCACCTAATCTCCGGAGCATTGGAATCATTTATGGTCTGTTGGTTTGTAAATGACAATCAGAATTCTGGATGGGAGATTTGGAAGGATACAAATACTTATAATTATTTAAAACGACATCATTTTTCTCGGGTTATCAGTGTCTCGGGCTTGCAAAAAAAAGACGCCGACTCAACACCGAGAAGTTTGGTTTACCAACATTTGCAACCCATAACACTGTTCGGTGCTTCGGTGTTCGGTGCTTTGGTGTGATCGGGTTATCGGGTTGTCAGATTTTTTCGGGTTCACGCTCAGCCCTAATCGTCACTCCAAATCAAATTTCCAACCCTCTTTTTTACTGTTAAAACAAATGCTCTTTGTTAAATACTCAAAATAGTGACAATCATAGTTAAAACTATGTGAGATGATCCCCTCAATCGGACTCCATAAAGATAATGTTTTTGGGGTCATTTTTGGGTTGGCCGCCGCCGCCGCTTGCGTCAACAACTAGATCGCTTGACCTCTCTATTGGGACGCGCAAGCGACCATGTTTTGGAGTCTATTCGTCCGCGCGGCGATTGGTAATTAATTTAATACTCACCGCTCTGATCCGAATAGCTGTTGTATGTAATTGAAGTGGGAAAGTGAGAGAGGGGATGAGAGAGAAGAGAGTTGAGATATAAATTTAATTTTTTTGTTTATTTTTTAAGAGTATGTAAGCAATTTCTAAAATAAAAATGATCGGTTATGTTAACAAGTGATCCGAAAATATAATAAAATTTAACATATATTACGACAACATATATTTTGGAAAAGAATTAACCGCATCAAAGATATTATCAAACACGAGAGATCTTAGCGTAATTTTCCTTGGGGTTATGAATGGTGAAAGAGATGCAAGAAATACCTACAGGTTAGTGGAGGTCACTGTTGTAGGTGAAATCACATCATTCTGTTACAATGGAGAGGGGGAAAGCGCAAGTCATATGAGGTTAGTTCGTATGAGGGAGCAAAGGCTTGACATGGATGGTTTGAGTGCAGTTGACATTCGCAGAGACATGGATAGCAAGCTATGGTTGTTTCGTGGAGGCATGGTTGGCAAAGAGCCATGGTTGTCTCGGAGAAGCATTGTTAGCTAGGCCCCGCTATGGTCGTCTAAAGGGACGTACACGTCAAAAGTGTTGGGTATGTTTTGCATTGGGCTTGCGAAGCCGTTGGTGACACCATAGGCAGATTGGGTATCTCACTCAAGGCCGAACGATGAAGTTGGAGGCATGTCGAGGGTTCTACTTGGTGGAACAAAAGGTTACCCGTTATATGCCATGTCAAGTAGCATTGGTTTGAGGCAAGAGGGTCCAGTGGAGAAGCAGTTCGAGGTTGCAGAGCATGGGGTTGACCGAAAAATAGAGGACGCGTCTATTAGTTGCAAGGTTACTTCAGTAGATGGACTTGCTAGTTGGGGTTCGATGGAGATTGGAGAAAATATGTCAAGCATGCTCAGAAGCTCTAGCTTGGGGGCTAGGTCCAAGTGATTGAACAAAAGGTGGAGAGAAAGTTGAGATGGTCTTATTGATGGTGGTCATCTATGGTTCGAGGTGGAGTCGGTAGAGTCAGTTTGGTTTCTCAATTTCTCATGGCTCTTCATAGGGCAGTGTCTCATCAAGGTAGAGTTTGTTGAAGTTCGGGTGAGACTTCATGGTTCTTCGCAAGGGATGATTTTCTCGCCAAGGTGTAGATTGTTGGGATTGTGTCGAGAAAGAAAGCAAAGTGGAAAAGTTGGCAAGGAGATAGCAGATGCTATCCCCCTAGCGAACGCTGGGAGGGTCACAAAATGTTGGGTGCTGATGACCTAGCTGCTGCTAGGTGGTGCTGACAGCCATTTCCTATTTTGTTCAGACTTTTATTTTGGACTCCTAGGATGACCTAGATAGGTTTCTTGAACACCAAGAGTTCGTCTATTATATAAAGACATGCTACCCAAGGGTTTTGTATGGATTTGTGACTCGGATCCATCAATAAAAGTTCTTTTTTCTCCCCGTGAACGTAGTCATTAGGCCAAACTATGTAATCTCTTGCGTCCGTGTTCTTTGCGCGTTTTATTCTCTAAGTTGCTGAATTCCTAACACTAACTTCTTCATGTCCATTGGCAGGTGTCTGAGCTCATCACATTGATCCAAAAAAAGCACTTGTAAGTTTTGAAGTCGTGTAATAGAATTATGGAGTTTTGCATTTTATTCCGAGCGAGGTCAAGATGCGCTAGATGGTCCAATCTGTGGAGGAAACTTGGTAGATTCTTTATTTCACAGCGATGTAGAGTTAGCACTCTTAGGAATCGCAACTTATCAACAATTGCTCGACACTGTTCATCACCTGATTTTCTGAATCCATGCACAGAAAAGCTACTTCGTTGGACAATTAAGCTTCAAGCATTCTTTCTGAGTAGTAACGGAGCTAGATGTTTCCATTGTTTCTCCCGAGGAATCTAGTGCAATGACATGTGCCAAGTTTTTTCAGTATCACTTTTCCATTGAAATTAGGATACACCATATTGATCTCCTCTCCAGCAACTAGCACAGCCAAATCATGCATGTAGTCATGTATTCGACAAGTCACCACATCATCGCCACTATCATTTTCATCGGCTAATTGAAAGAAAGATCCTTGGAGAAGATACTTGAAACTATTTACACCGGCATCTTCACCGTGTGTGCCTCTCTTACTATTGTGTATGGAGCTTAAGTACAAGTAAACTATTCAGTTGGTTCGAGTGAAGAACCATGAGGATGGTCCCAGTGTTGATCGATTGAGTTTAGAGTTTGAGAACACTAGGGAAATCAATCGAGTCAAGAGTCGAGTGCAGACGTTGAGGACATCCGAGGATCGTGTGGCTCGAGTGAAGAGTCTTGGGATGATCGGGGGCGATCGGGTCAAGCGTCAAGTGAAGACGAAGCTAGATGAAGTGTCAAGTGAAGAAAAAGCTGAGGCACTGGCGGGCGCCAGCCAACTAGCAGATGCTAGTGGCACTAGCGGGCGCCATCCAACTAGCGATCGCTATTTGCTCATCATACGAGATTTTGGGCGAGGCCACTGGCGGTCGCCAGTTGATTGGTGATCGCCAGTCAGGTCCAAAAATGTTGCTAAACTTGGACCATTTTGTCCCTCCCGACTCCCAAATAGTTGCCTAGGTTGTGGGCACTATAAATACCCTCCCTGGCCTCTTATTTGATGTGTGAACCCCTAGAGAAAGGGTTGCCCAACCCTCCAAGTGAAGGAGGGTTGTCCATGGAAAAGAGAGAAGAGAGAAATAAGAGGTGCTCTCCAAGAGGAGGAGAGTGGCCCATGTTCCCCAAAGTTGCCCAACCCAAATGAAGGGTTGTCTCCAAGTGAAGGAGGAGGAGAAGAGGAAGAAGACCTCCAAGTGAAGGAGGAGAAAAAGAAGACCCAAGTGAAGGGTTGCCTCCGAGTGAAGGAGGTGGTGCTCTCTGAGTGAAGGAGAGTTGTCCGAAGAGTGGGTAGAGCCGAAGCCTAGGGTTTTGTCAAGAGTGAGAGCTACCAAGAGTATCGGTAGCCTATGGTGAGAAGAGGAGGAGAGCGTGAGCCGAGTGAAGGCATCTATTGTTGTGAAAGCGAGTGAAGCTCGAGCGTGATATAGTAGAATCTCTTCTGGGTTGGAAGTCCCCAGATATAGATCCTTGTGGATTGAACCGGATAACCAAATTTGTGTCCCTCTTTGTGCTTTCTTTGTGCCTTGTGCGTTATACTTCTCATAATTATCGTAATTTACTCGTATGTATTTTTCGTTGCGTTGCTTAGGTCCACAGTGGATAATTTGTCCAACACTTACTTGTATCAATATACTCTTGTGCTCTCCGGTGGTTGATGAGTGTTGATACTTCAAATAGGTAATCTTTCGGGAATGCGCTACAGTAAGAGAAACTGTTGGGATGGCGAGAAATAGGAAAGACTTATTTCCTATTCCTATTCTGACTAGGTTTTGGACTCCTAATCTGACCTAGATAGGTTACTTGTACATCAAGGGTTTGTCTCTATATAAAGACATGTTACCCTAGGTCTTTTGTATAGCTTTGTGACTCGGATCCATCAATAAAAGTTCTCCTTTCTCACCGTGGACGTAGGCATTAGGCCGAACCACGTAATTCTCTTGTTCCGTGTTCTTTGTGCGATCTTGTTCTCTAGTTACTAAATTCCTAACAATTGGTATCAAGAGCTTGGGTTGGAGGATGACGGACGGCGCGAAGTTTGCTCTTGTGAAGTTCGATGGTTCTTCGAATTTTGGGTTATGGCAAAGGCGTGTCAAGGATCTCCTCATGCAACAAGGGATGGTCATCGCGCTCTCGGAGAAGAAGCCTGAGAAGATGGAGGAGCAAGAGCGGGAAGAGTTGGAGGTCAAGGCGGTAGCGAAGATTCGCTTGTGCTTGGCGGATGATGAGGAGCCACCAGCTGGGTTGTTGAAGAGGATCCAGGTCGGAGTCAAAGAAGTTCAATGGAAGTGGCTTCAAGTGCTGAGAAGGACGCATGAAGGGGACTATCCAGGACGAACTTGGGATCAAGACAACGAGGAGGAATCGGCATCTACAACCATGGCCACATATTCAGACGGGTCGGATGGTGACTGGCTTTCTGTCTTATCAAGTCCAATGCATCCCGGTAATCTCTTTTTATTAGGGACCTTGGATTATAACAGTGATAGTTATAAAGGTATGCTAATGAAGGTGGAGAAGGATGCGATGGTAGGGATGAAGGGTGAAAGGAAATACCTACAGGTTAGTGGGGAACATTATTGTAGGTGGAGTCACATCAATGGGTCTGAAGGAGTTGGCAAAAGCTCAGGTCATATGAGGTTGGTTCGTATGAGGGAGCAAATGCTTGACATGGATGGTTTGAGTGTAGTTGGGATTCGCGAAGACATGGATAGCAAGCTATGGTTGTTTCGTGGAGGCATGGTTGGCAAGGTGCCATGGTTGTCTCGGAGAAGCTTTGTTAGCTGGCTCCCGCTATAGTTGTCTAAAGGGACGTGCACGTCAAAGGTGTTGGATAGGTTTTGCATTGGGCATGCGAAGCCGTTGGTAGCACCATGGGCGAATCGGGTATCTCACTCAAGGCCGAACGGTAGAGTTCGTGGCATGTCGAGGGTTCTACTTGGTGGAACAAAAGGTTGCCCTTTGTATGCTATAGCAAGTAGCATTGGTTTGAGGCAAGAAGGTCCAGTGGAGAAGCAGTTCGAGGTTGCGGAGCATGGGGCTGACCGGAGAATAGAGGACGCGTCTATTGGTCGCAAGGTTGCTTCAGCAGGTGGACTTGCTAGTTGGGGTTTGATGGAGGTTGGAGAGAATAGGCCAAGCAAGCTCAGAAGCTCGAGCTTGGGGGCTGGCTCCAAGTGATTGAACAAAAGGTGAAGAGAAAGTTGAGATGGTCTTATTGATGCAGTTATCTATGGTCCGAGATGGAGTCGGTGGAGTTGGATTGATTTTGCAAGATCTCATGGTTCTTCATGGGGCGGTGTTTTGTCAAGGTGGAGTTTGTTGAAGTTCGGGTGGAGCTTCATGGTTCTTCCACGAGATGATTTCTCGCCAAGGTGGAGATTGTTGGGATGGCGAGAAATAGGAAAGACTTATTTCCTATTCCTATTCTGACTAGGTTTTGGACTCCTAATCTGATCTAGATAGGTTACTTGTACATCAAGGGTTTGTCTCTATATAAAGACATGTTACCCTAGGTTTTTTGTATAGCTTTGTGACTCGGATCCATCAATAAAAGTTCTCCTTTCTCACCGTGGACGTAGGCATTAGGCCGAACCACGTAATTCTCTTGTTCCGTATTCTTTGTGCGATCTTGTTCTCTAGTTGCTGAATTCCTAACAGAAACAATGTTTTAAATTTGAGGGTAGATGATTGTAGCTCCATTTCAGGGTCTCCAAAATGTGTGATTCTGGGTCTATCTTTTGAAACTCTTCATCTTTAAAAAATTTCCACTCGGACACTTCACTTCTAGTGTACAACAAGCTTCCTATTGTTCTTATCGTGAGTCCTAACCACGATGGGTGGTTCAACATGATTGGGGTTCAAGTAGAACTTCCTGTTCTCAGCGATCTCATCTAGCTTGGTTCTAACATCCTTAATCTTATGAGCCATCTTAAGACCGAAAACAAACCTATTTGATCCGGAGAAGTAGAGTCTTACCTCCTTGGTCACCACATTACCAGACATCTGCTGCAGCCTTGATGCCTCAGTCGAGATAACACCCAACAAGTTGTCGGCGTCATAAACATCATCTTTAAGATCATCCAGCCAGACCTTTAACTTGATTGCTGGTCCAGTACTTCTTCTCTGCATCTAGAAGCACAGCCTTGATCGTCGTAATTGTGCGTTGCAGCTTCTCAAGTTCATAGTTCAATAAATTTTTTTTTGGTTTATATGATGTATCTGGTTCCGAAGTTGAGCACTTCGACTCTACGAGGTTATGGGCAAAGGTTTGGAATTAATTTTAGTACCTGTTTCAACAAATACCCCCTGTATTCGGGCATTTTTTCTTAGTTGGTAAGTGACTCAATATGACTTAACGTAGTAAACAGTTACGATTTCAAATTTTTTTCAATTTATGACCCAAATATTATCACTTGATATATAAAAGGGTGACAATAGTTAGCTCGTAATTTGCCCAAATCTTCCTTAGATTTTAGCTTCCTTTGTGTGCTTTGCCCTCCGCGCCTGTCATTGGATTGGATGTGGTTGCACGTGACGTGAGTCTTGTATTGTAACTGGGCTTGCGGGCTCAGCGCTTCACGGCCCACGAAGGCTCCATCCATAGCGCCGATCTCTAAAGCCCTAAAGCCGATGTGTTCCAACTCCAACGTTATTCTTCAAAGCGAAAAACCTAAATAAAATAAGCTAGAAAGCCAACAAGGGGTAGACACAATCAGCCACTTTATCTGATGACATCCTACTACACATCCTCTCTTTCCTCGAGACCGAAGACGCCGTGAGGACCACCGTCTTATCGCGGCGGCGGTAGTGCCTGTGGATCTATGGGCCCAACCTTAACTTCCGTGTCCCAATATCAACATCGGCAGAGTATAACCCTAAACTGCAGTTTCTGGAGAAAGCCCTAATACGCCATGCAGAACCCAAGCTCCACAAATTCAGCCTTCTATGCTTCGACAAGAACGTTCGCCAGGGGATGGACCTGTTCGTTCGTTTTGCGGTAACACGTCAAGTGGAGGATCTAGAATTGTCCTTATACCATTACGTCCTCCCCCAATGGTTTAACTCCCAAGATTCTTTGAGCGAGCTCAGAACGTGGCTTTGCTATTTCTCGCCTAAGGGGAGGACAGATTGGGGGTCGTTTAGGGTTTTGGAGGTGCAATGTGGGATTTTCGAAGGGATTGAGAATGTATTGTCAGGCTGTAAGGTGCTTGAGTCCTTGACGTTGCGTGGTGTTCGGGTGTCTGCTAATTCTTGTCCGGTGGACATTGTTCACAAGAAGTTAGAGAAATTGGTGATACAAAACACTTGTTCCACTTCAGATGATCACAACGCGCTTCGTGTTACGACTCCTCAGCTTGAAGAGTTGGAGATTTCAGGATTTTGGTATTGGAACAGTTGTAAGCTGATTGATGTCCCGTCATCTGCTCACATTTGTCTACATTTCTTCATTGCATCATATATTAAGAGGGAGGGTCAATACGCAGTTAGGATGCGTCAAAATGCAATAAAAGAGCTTCTTGAATCGGTTCGGCATTCGGAGGAGTTATGCGATAAAACTAACTGCATCAAGGTAATCTTTTTGAAATACTTTACTCAGAAATAATGAAATTTGTATCTTAGATGGTATGCTGGTGAGTTTGACGATGTATGCAAATTGTTCTTGTTACAACTCTTATAAGCTTATGATTGGACCTTGGTTACCTTGACTCAACCATTTTTTTTACTTGGGCGAATCATAGTTGGTCTCTATTTTTTACTTGGGCGGTGATTATTTCATTATGATAGATTCTTGTTTGCTGAAGGTTCTTGCTAATTTGGAGATGAATTCATTGCATGCTACATTATCCAGACGAGGTTGTTTGGTCCTTGACGTGAGACTAGCCAACCTTCACCGTTGAATGCTTGGTCCTTGATCGTGGTCATTTCTTTCAGGTAAGATTTAGTTCCAAAATATTTCTCCTTCAAAATTGCACTAATTCCAAATTCCAGAATCTTCAACCAACTTCGTTATTTCTCTTTTCTCCATCAAGAACAAATGGGAGATGTTTACCATCTCAGATAGTTAGTTCTAACAATTGCATGAATAACTTTTTTCTTTTAAATTTTATATAAGGTCCATTCAGCCAATGATAACCAAGATTGGAAGCTGAAGAACAGCCATTGCTATTTTTTTGTCATGCTTCAAAACTGTTGAGCTTCGAGGGTGGTGTATAGGCAACGGCCAGTGTTTCGTTGAATTTGTGCTTAAATAATCAGTGGTTCTTTGACATGGTCATAATTTCGAAGTCATATGAGGCGTCTTTACTTCAACTTTTTGAAATGTTTTCAAGTTTGCCAAAATCCTGGTAGGAATACCATGCTTGAGGAGAGAATTGAGCATGTATTGCAACCATTAATCTTTTGTGGCTTCAACAATTAAGGCATAGCCCAGTTTAGAGGTGGTGGGTGGTTGAGAGGGTGTGAAACGGAGGAAACAGAGTGAAATAGAGGAGGTGAGCTTTGTGGTTTGCTAATTATAAGAGAAGGGGTTAAGGAAGGATGCAAATTGCAAGGTATTGGGGGATTAGCATTAGAAATATTAAAAACATAACATTTGTCTTAGGATTGTATTGGAGCGATAGATGATAATCATGTACCCTTACCTTTCCACGGAAAGGTCGCCAAGATTTGATGGTAGAAAGGAAGGAGCTACAGAAAGTACTTGGGTTAGCAGGTTGGAAAATCACTGTTCATAATGGTAGCAGATGCTTTAGTGCAAAATAAATGATGAAAATCTAAAAAATGGATTAGTCTAAACGAATGGATTACGAGAGTAAATAACATATGCTTTAGTGCAAAATAAAAGTTAATGTTCAATTATGTTGTTGTTAGCAAAATAACTTATGCTAATTTCTCCCTCTCGGTCAAGGGTTATTTTATGTTGGTTCCTTGTTTGGAATCACGAGCTTTGTGCGTGGTCCTATTCGCTCCCTTGTTCAAACTGTGTTCATATCTCCTCTGCATGGAAGCTGTGCTAGGTATGAATGCCATGAAAGCTGATTTTGGAAATGTACAGAGGCTGTGTTAGGTTAGGGCTGCTTCCTTGATTATTGTCTTTCCTTATATCGAATTCTGGAAAGTGCAAACAATCTTAATTGTCCTTGAATGCTTTTCTGATGGGTACCTGGTTTTGCCTGCTTTTGGCAACCACTTAGTTGCAGATATTTTCTTAATTGAGGAGCTCACTGCAGAGGTTGTGTGTCTACTAGAGTGATCTGGAACTCATCTTTTCTCGCATTTAACGGAATGTGACAATATCCTTCCCTCGGCTTTTTTTAACAGCATCAAGGATGTTCTCCAATTATGTCTCTTGTTACTGGTGGTATCTTGTCTAGGAAAAGTTATGCTTTGTACACTTGACCATGTCTTGCCAACTCGATGATTTCTTTCCAGCCAATGATTTTATTTGTCAATGGTGCATTCCAGTTCTATTTGTGTTTTCTAGTATGGTCCTCCGATTCATGATTAAATCATGCTCAACCATTTTCTGTGGATTACTTGTGTGCTGGCAGCCGTTTCTCTTGCAAATCTATAAAAAGGATCATATCTTTTATAGTTGACTAATGCAAAAGGATCAGATAAGTAATTAGATTAATTGATGAGGGCGTTGTTCTAGCTTAATTAGTTATTGAGTTCGAGTTTTAGGGACACAACAGTGTTAAATATTTGTAGAGAGTTTTGACACATTTCAAAAGTTTCACGGACTCGAATCTGAATTAGTCGACTAATAAATCAAGATATATAGAAAAATATATGAGTTGATCCCATTGTTCGATCGGGTTACATATGACAAGAAACACCGCGATCGAGAGGTATTTGACAAAATGTCTAAATAGAATAGTAAGTACATCAATTGGAAAGACGGAGAAGTTTCGAGATTGAAACAGAGGAAAGCAGAGTGAAACAGGGGAGGTGAGCTTTGTGGGTTGCCATTTAGAATAAAAGGGGTTAAGGAAGAGATTATGAGGGTTTATATATGCTGGGAAGCAAAGGGAAGAGAAGGTTCTGGTAATTGGAGGATGCGTTCTAGATGGCTGGTAAGCTTATTTTAGGAGATTTTATTATGGTTAGTGATTTCTGATAGTTAAAGCAGAGGAATGGAATATACTTGAGCAAGTTCGATGACTGTACTCATACATAATTATCATTTCCATCTATAAAGTAAAAGAATCTACGACGTGAATGTAAATCAACCTTTATACTGCTACAGAGATTTCCATCAAGAAAGAATCTACGATCCAGAGAGTAGCTCAGGCTTCACCCAAATGGGCTCCAAGCTCTATTCCTTTTCGCTCCTCATGCTACCCATTCACAGCCATGGAAACTCTGCATCTGTCATTCCATTGACAGAATGCAAAGGCATCTTGGTCTTGCTTAACGGAGTCAGCAGTGTCCAACATCGTTCGGATGATCACTACAGCTATGTCGATCACCATCACGGGAAACAAGAATGAACTGCAAGCCACAATTCCATTGGAAGTAATTTGGGAGCAAAGGTGGACTTGGTGGTCTGGTCGAAGAGCGCTTGGAGGGAGTTGAGCTTGCTGACCGAGGCTTATTGTTCTGCGTCCTTCTCTACCAGATTTAGATGTCTGGGGTGGTTCCGTATTTTTCCTGCATGTGTTTCAGAAAAAAAAGGACCAATTTCATCACTGTCATAGGCAGGTGAACTATCAGAAATTCAACTTATGCACACAAAGCAACGAGAAATTCTTTCATCATTTACAAAAAGAGAAAAAACATTCAGCCTCCGGGAATGATGAGTTGGAAAATTGTTTGGCGTGATAGAATCATTTAGAAAACACCAGGCAAGTTGTGCAAACCTGTGCATGGAGAGGAAGGAAGGAGAAGCTTCTCCAGCTCACAATTGGTAGCTGCCGTCACGTTGGACCCATTGATCATCGACTTGGATGTTAGGAATGTGAAAGATGAAAGGCCAATCCTCTCCCTTGTTGCTTCCGCATCTTTCTCTCAGGTGGTGACACTTAAGAAACAAGAGTGTCTTTAGAGAGGTAAGATGTTGAATCCATTTAGGAAGAGACTTCATCTCATTCCAATGGTGAAAACAAACACAGCGGAGTTTCTGGAGGAGTTGGATAAACTCTGTATTATTATTCTCCTCAAACAGGTTCATCTCTTCACATTCACCGATTGCTAGACTCTCAAGGGAGGGTAGATGGTGGAGCCATAGAGCCAGGAATCTTGTATCTACAAGTTCCCCAATGTCTAGATGTTTCAGAGAAGTGAGGCCGTGGAGCACCTCCTCCGACAAAAAACCCAAACCTCTGATTTTCCAAATCCGCAGAAGCTGTAATGGAGAGAGACTAGGGCTAGTGTTAGTCGGAGGTGGTCTGGCCTGTTTCAGTATCTCCTCCAACAACTCTGAACTGTTCTCCCATAGAGACAGCTTGTTAAGAGATGGGAGCAGAGGCATCTGTCCCTTCAACTCGGGGCATATCAAGATCATCAACTCAGAAAGACAAGACAACTGGTACTGGAGCTGTCTTTCCGTATTCCTCCACCATCCCTTCAGTGTAGGACACTCAATGAGAGTGAGTTTCTTCAAGCTAGGGAAGAAACATGACCTGCCTCCTCCTTTATTATTCTCATTAATGTTGTCTATTATGTACTCCAATTCTAACGATTTTAAAACATCCAGATGTTGAAGAGAAGGAAGTTCATCCAACGGTGAGAGCGACTTGCATTTGATGCTACATGAAATCTTAATCTTGACTAGATTTTCAAGAGAGGATACCCACCTCGGAAGACTCACTCCTCCGTAGTATCTCAGTCTCAACTTCTTTAGGTTTACGTGGGGCTCCAATGCTTCCACCAACTTCTCTTCGTTACTCATGTCATCCACTACCATACGATACACCCCCCATTCCAATGCTAAGAATCGAAGATGGGATTTTTCTTTCAAGTTGGCCGCCTCAAATTCCCAAGCACCTTTCTTCACAGACTCTAGATTGAATATCTTCAATGTTCCCCTCAACTTGCTCAGCTCATGTAACTCGTCCAATCCACCAGTTGCATGTATCCTTCTCCTATTTGACAAGCTGAATCGTGACAACACCTCTAGGGAAGTCAATTTCCCTATCCCTCGTGGCATCTCTTTCAATTTACGACATCTCTCCAACCCAAGGTGGATAAGGTTTACCAGCTTCTTAATGTCTCTTGGCAGTTGCCTGAGCTCGTTACAATCATCCAAAATAAGCACCTGCAAGTTCTGAAGTTGTGTAATAGAATCAGGTAGCTTTTTCATTCTGTTCCCAGAGAGATCGAGATGAGCCAGATGGTTCAATCTATCGATGAAACTTGGCAATGATTGAATTAAACATCTTTGTAGCATCAACACTCTTAAACTTCTCAACTTTTCAACAACTTCTCGACTCTGCTCATCCCCTGATTTCTTGAAACCATGCAAAGGAGAGCTGCTTCGCTGGACAATCAATGTTCGTGCCTTCCTTCTCTGCAATAAGAGAGCCAGATTTTGCCATTGTTGCTCCTCAGGAATCTCATGCAAGGACATGTGTCGAGTTTTTCCACTGAAAGCTTTTTGATTGGAATTCGGATACACCATAATGCCTTCCTCTCCGGTAACTAGCACAGCTAAATCATGCATAAAGTCATGCATTCGGTAAGTCACCTTATCGCCAAGATCATTCGCACTGGCCAACTGAAAGAAAGATCCTTGGAGGAGGTACTTGAAACAATTAGCACCATAATCTTCATCATGTGGGCCTCTCATGGTTGTGTGATCAATATATCCTTGTGCTCTCCGGTGGTTGATGAGTGTTGGTACTTCAAACATGTAATTTTTCGGAAATAAGCTACAGTAGGAGAAGCATTGTTTCAGGTTTGAGGGTAGATGATTGTAGCTCAATTTCAAGGTCTCTACCATTTGAGATTTAGGGTCTAACTTTGAAAATTCTTCATCGCTAAAAGATTTCCACTCAGACACTTCATTTCTGGAATACAAGAAGCTCCCTATTGTTCTTATAGCCAGTGGAAGTCCAAAACACTTTCCTACAATCTCCTTTCCTATTACTTCAAATTCTTCATTAGGTGCTTTTCCATGTTTAAAAGCCACTTGTTCGAACAAGTCCCATGACTCTACTTCAGACATACTTTTTAGTAGATAAGGTTGCACTGTACTTGTTATTTCTGCTACTGTTGTATTTCTTGTGGTTATCAAAACTCTGCTTCCTCTAGCACCATCAGCGATCAAATGATTCAATTGAAGCCATTTTTCATGATCTTCGTTCCACACATCATCTAGCACAAGCAAATATTTTTTTCCTTCAATTCTTCTGGACAAATTATTTTTAAGTGTTTCAATCTCCAGATTTTGACTAGTTTTTTCTCCATCAAGACATTCAATGATCTTCTCAACAATTGATTTCACACTAAAAGAATCAGACACATAAACCCATATCCTAAGCTCAAAGTGCGATTTCACTAACTCATCATTGTACACGGTTTGAGCAAGTGTTGTCTTTCCCAATCCTCCGAATCCAACTATGGGGATGACCGCCACAGCTTCTTGATGGTCGCCTAGCAAAATGCTGATAATACTCTTCCTGTCATCATCTCTGCCAATAACTACACTAGGTGGAGAGGAATGAGTGCCAACATCCCTAAGATGATCCAAAATGGAGACTTCAATATGATTCGGGTTCAAGTGGAACTTCCTATTATCTGCAATGGCATCTAGCTTGGCTCTAACATCCTTAATCTTATGAGCCATCTTAAGACCATAAGGGACCCTATTTGATCTGGAGAAGAAAAGTCTTACCTCCTTGGTCACCATATTACCAGACATCCGCTGAAGCCTCGACGCCTCAGCTGAGATGTCACCCAACAAGTCGTCGGCGTCATAAACAACATCTTTGAGATCGTCCAGCCACACTTTGACCTCATTGCTGGCCCGGTACAGCTTCTCTGCGTCAAGAAGGACGGCCTTGATCGTTGAAACGGTGCACCGCAGCTTCTCAAGTTCGTCTTCCAGGAACCACAACAGCACAATCTCTTGCTGGGCCAGGGAGCCGAGCTTTGTCAGGATCGAACCAGCAATGTTGAAGAGGACTCCTTCAGCCATGGCAGCGAATGCACTTTGTATGTGGTGTTTTTTTTATTTTTGGGGAGACTTGGGTTTGAGTTTGAATACGTTCTGGGATTTCTCATATATGTATTAAGATATCGCTTTTAATATTCATCTCATCGAAACCACCGGGAATCTTCCCTGCGCAATTCGACAAAATCAAGAGAGACGTGTTTGTGCATTCCATTTTTATTTAAACTAGTTAATTACTCGGTTGCTTCGGTGGTTATACCAACCTCTTTAGTTATTGTTATTGCCTTGACTTAGATAGGCTGCTACGCTTACTTGCCATATTCTAATTTTAAAAAAAAATTAAGATGACACCGATAGAGCTTACCTCTCAATAATATTCCGAATCGAGCTGAGTGATCAATTAGGCTGCACTTTGTATTGGTTATGTTGAAGAGGACTTCGGCCATTGGAGGACTTGGGATGTACAGTTGGTCAATGGTGGGATTGGGAGGATATTCCGCAGAATTTGGATTCAGTGGGGACTACTTAGTGGATGTCCTCACGGAGGGGACTGATTCTGGGCCGTTCGATTTGATAATTTTAATTCTTCCTTGATCTAATGGACCAAAATTGTTGAGAGCATTATTGGTTTTTAACATTCAAGTTGTCTGTGTAGGCTTCCCGCCCAGCCTAGTACCTGTAACCCACGAATTTCCAAAATCGTAACCCTATTCATCTTCCAATTTGAAAAAATTCATTACCCACGAAGTTCCAAAAATCGCAGCCCTCTTCTCCTCCAAGAGTAAGCCCTCGACAGTACCTAAGAGAACCCGTCCGACCACATCTAGTCGAGGAAGCCATCTGCGGCACCTGGTGAAATCCACTAGGAGTAACTCCCGTCACCCGAGGAAGCCATCAGAGGCCCCTTGGAAAAAAGTCATCGACGGCACGTGGAAAGAGCCTACCGACTACTTCGACCCTTCACCCGTTAGCCCTAACCCCTTGCGACTCGAAACCGGTAAGTTAATAAGTTTCGACCCGTCCACATTGATCTCTTTCCGCTGACCCTGGTAAGTTAATCAGTTTTCCCCTTCCCTATCTCTTTTTGGTTACCGACTTCTTGATTATGCAGTGTGAAGTGGTTGCTTCTTGGTGCAATAGGTTGAAGGAGGCTATTCTGTGGAATATGAATAGTGTCTTTGTAGAGAGATGGTTGACAAGAGGAGGAATAACACAAGGTAAATTTTTAACTTGGTTTTGTTTGTGTTCTTGAACTGTTATTGTTGTTATTTCTCTTTTTTGTGTTATCTAAATTATTCACTTATTTTCAAAGTGGAAGAAAGGAACAGGTCAAGATGAAGCGGAAGGCGGAGGGAAGGCGGAGCGAAGACAATAAAAAGTGAGGAAAAAATGTACTAATTATCTCCTCACATTTGTACATGTATGATCCAAATTTCATAAATGTGTAACCTTGAATTTGCCAATATTTGTAAGAGTTTTGACCTTGTTTTTTGTTTGAATTCTATTTTTTGATTACCAATGTTTGCATGTGTTGTATTGATATTGATTTTTATGAGGTGTGATATTGGTTTGTCTTTGAATTGATACTGTCTTTCATTTGGTGTTATATTAGTTTACATGTGAATTGATATTTGTTTGCATGTGGTATTTGTAGTTGAAGATTAAGAAGATGGCGGAGGAAAAATTGTTGAAAGATGATAAGAAGGCCGCTGAAAAGGAAAAGGTACTAATTTCTCTTTTTTTGTAGTATATTTTGATGTACCCCCTTTTAGATCAAGGAAGGCTCATTTATTTATATTTGCATTTATATTAGTTTGTATGTGAAGTAATTTTGGTGTGGATGTGAGTTGATATCGATTTGGATGTTAATTTGATACTGGTTTGGTTGTGAAGTTATTCTGGTTTCAAAGTGCATTGATACTGGTCTGAATGTTAGTTGATACTGGTTTAGTTTTGAATCAATATTTGTTTGTATGTTATTGGCTACAGTAATTAAATTTATTCTTGACAATCGTTGTTATATGTGTTTCTTGTCAGACGGTAAAATTATTCTGCCAGCCTAGAAAATTAATCAGTGTGAACGAGTTTTTGAATCAAAAAACTTTTGATGGTTCCAAGGTGGAACGAATGGGGTATATAAGAATGGCTAGTTTTGGTATATTTTTGGAGTTGGTTGTACATGATCCTTCTCCGGACGACATGATGGAAGTTGTCAACTTTTGTCGACTCGAGCAAAAAGTTTTCTTAACCGAGGAGCATGTTGCAAGAATTTATGGTCTTGAATTTGGTAGTCAGGATATCAATCTGGATATGAAATTGACTTCAGCGCAAAGGAACAATTACAGATCAGAGGCTGACAGCTTGGGTTTGGTACCGTCTGATGCCAATTATATTAGAGTGAAGAATATAGAAAATGCATTGAAAGGAAAAGGCAAAAAGGGTATAATTGATTATGATTGGGCTAAACTTTACATTCTATACGCCTTAGACATATTTCTCGTACCCCCATCATCAGAGGTCCTACCATTCAACAACTTGTGTTGCAACCATGCCAGCAGTGAAATGTTCCCTAACCCAAGCTGATGATCACTGTGTTTGATATCGATGTATGGAATCTAACCATTGGTGCCGATGGGAAGCACTCTTGAATCATTTTATTCCAGAAATAATCAAATTTTGCTTCATCGTCAGCTTCGTATATCAGATAATTGAATGCTTGTAACACTTCATTTGTGTATAGATGACTTAACCTTTTCTTATATGTGCCAGGTGCATAGCGCATGGTATGTACCTGGCAATTCTGCACTTATTGCGTTAGCAATTGCTTGGGCTTGATCGGTGAATATGGTCGAAACAACCATTGGAAAGATGTTGTTGTCTCATCGAACAAAAGAGCTGCTCCGAAAATGCACGTCATGCGATGGTGATTGAAACCTGCGAAAAGAGCTGCACAACAATATGCCCAACAAATTTAAACCAGTACCACTTTACAAATAAACTAATATTTGAACTCTTGAAAACCAGTATCACTTTACACCAATACCAGTATAACATCAGAAGCAGACCAATAAGATCGCACGTGAAAACTAATATCAGAAGACTTGCAAAACCAATATCAGAAACAGACCAATAAGATCACACTTTACACTCAGCAATAATGTAATACATTGAAACAACCAGTACCACTTTACAAATAAACCAATATTTGAACTCTTGAAAACCAGTATCACTTTACACCAATACCAGTATAACATCAGAAGCAGACCAATAAGATCACACGTAAGAACCAATATCAGAAGACTTGCAAAACTAATATCAGAAACAGACCAATAAGATCACACTTTACACTCAACAATAATGCACTACATTGAAACAATCATAACATTAGATGCAAACCAATATTGCTGCACATGTAAATCATTATCAGACCACATGACAACCACTATCTCATTAGATTCAAACTAATATCAACACATATGCAATATCATTGCACCTACAATATTACTTCACAATATGAGAATCAAAGTTAAATACCTAATAAATGATAATTTTTATTAGTTCTGTACGTGGTATCAAAACAGATTGCATCACCGAAGATCTTGTAGTCTATTCTCATTTTTTTGTCCGCCCAGAAGATGTTTGCAATTTGTTCTTCACTGTCCACTTCAATTTTGTAATAAAAGACAGATTCTTAAATGCTTCAGTTATGAAATATTCTTGTAATAAAGTACCTTCGCCTAATTTCATTATTTTTTGTCGTCGTGTGCCCAAATGGTTCTTCAAATCAATAGGAAAGAACCCAAGCTTTTCTGCTCCTCCAACTACCTTTGCCATCAGTTCATAAGAAGACCTGAGCAGAATGCCAACATCATTGTTTATTCTAGCAATTTGTTGCTACATTGAATTGACTCTCCTGTTGGATCTTAGCATGTAAGCTAACTCTCCGCCGAGAAGATCATGGTTATGTTGTACATTTCACTCCTTTATGAAATAAAATGATTTCTCAGCTGAAAGGTGGAATCTGATCAGTGCCCCACACTCTGTTCTTTCCTCCCTTCGTGAATATTTCTGAGCAGTTTTATTTTTAAGGACTTCACACGTCCTACGAACGCCCTCCTTATTGCAAAGATATCTGATATAGTGTATCTCTGCAGTCTTTTTACCATTGATTTTCTTAGGCTTTTGATAATCTTTTTGCACACTAAATCCTATTCTGTGGGCATAAGAAAGGTAGAAGTTTAGAGTCTCATCCACCATTTGAAATTGTATTGTAGACCACCATTCTCTTTTTTTGATTTTCTCAAGTATTTCCCTTGATGTGGTCATTGTTGGTGTCACTGCAAAATCGACACGAATAAAGAAAACATTTAAAAATAATTTTCAAAAATATACATTAAAACTAAGATCACGAAACAAGCAAACCAATATCACAACAGATTCAAACCAATATCAGAACTCGTCCAAACCAATATCAGAGCACATACAAACTAATATCACCACACAAGCAAACCAATATCAGAATACATGCAAACCAATATCAGAACATGTCCAAGCCATTATCAAAACACATTAAAATCAATATCAGAACACCTTCAAACCAATAACATAACTCGTTCAAACCAATATCAAAACACAAGAAAACTAATATCACAACACAAGCAAACAACTATCAGAGCAAATCCACACCAATATCGGAACCAAAGCAAACCAATATGGGAACACATCCAAACCAATATCAGTACACCTTCAATCCAATATCATAATTTGTTCAAGCCAATATCACAACACAAGAAAACCAATATCACAACATAAGCAAACCAATATTAGAACACATCCAAACCAATATCAGAACACCTTCAATCCAATATCATTACTCGTTCAAACCAATATCACAACACAAGAAAACCAATATCACAATATAAGCAAACCAATATCAGAAAATATCCAAACCAATATCAGAACACATCCAAACCAATATCAGAACACCTTCAAACTAATATCACAACATAAGCAAGCCAATATCAAGACAGATAAAAACCGATATCTTTCCAAATTCAAACCAAGATCAGAACACAGCCACACCAATATAAGAACCAAAGCAAACCAATATCAGAATTTATCCAAACCAATATAAGAAAATATCCAAACCAATATCAGAACACATCCACACCAATACCAGAACACATCAAAACTAATATCAGAACACCTTCAAACCAATGTCATAACACAAGAAAACTAATATCACAACACAAGCAAACCAATATCAAGACAGACAAAAACCGATATCTTACAAAATAATAACAGAGCAAATCCAAACTAATGTCAGACCTTCTATTCCATCACTGTTTTGATTGTCACTTAAACACGTCTCTTGGGTATCTTGGTTTATAGTTGTTCCACTAACATGCGTTTCATTATTTTCAATTTCACTGGTGGCGGTCCTTGCCGGAGTTTCTGTAAAATTAATAACAACAGAGCAAATGTAACTAAAGGAATATGAACATGCAAACCAAAGTCGAACCCCGCTGCTTAAAAAAGCTTTTCAACTTAAACTTTTCTATGAAATAAATAACTAGTATTTACCTCTAATTAACGAGATGTCATTTGTTTCACCATCCAAGCATTCATCTTCATTTTCTCGACTTATGTTTACTGAAGCCATAGACGGAAGCTTTGGTCCGAATGGTTTAATGCAACTTCGGAAGTGATAGCTCAAACTCAATTGGAATGGTAGAGAGGTGATAGCTGAGGTGAAACTCAATTGGAAACGGAAACATAGTGGGAGACGAAAGGTTGAAGGTGCATTCGCTGTCTGCGTTGGTTTAGTCATTATTGGGTTTGCGACGGTGGTAGACCAAACGTCCCAGCTTTGGTTTTGTCGAAATGTTGTCAGCCGAAATTATTTTCCTCCACTAAACCGTTTTCATTAACCTATTAGATTATTTATGGTTTTTCTCTAATAACCCTGATCATATTTTTACTCTCTTTGATCCATTTCAGTGGGGACAATCCTTCTCCCCACTTAATCCGAGCTTGGATTAGGTACGGAATACCACTATTCCGAACCGTTTGGATTGAAGACACGCGGAGACTTTTTTGCAAATGCACTAAAATACGGAAACCAAAATGAAAAAAGCCATGCACAAATGTAGGCCAGATACAAATGCCATTATCACATAACTGTGCATGCCAATATCACATAATTGCGTATGCCAGTATCACATAACTACACATGTCAGTGTGACTTTTTTGCAAAAATGCTAAAATACGGGAGACCAAAATGAAAAAAATCACGCGTGTCATTATCATCAACGGGGACTTGCCATTTTCACAAAAAAAAATGCCATTATCACATAACTGCACTTGCCGTTATCACATAACTGTGTTTGCCATTATCACATAACTGCGCTTGCCGCTGCGGTCCCCCTTCATTCCAAACCGTACGGAATCAATTCTTTTACTCCGTACCCAATCCAAAGCCACTTAATCCACCCCTATTCCGCAACGATTTGTCTGGTTATATCCGGCATCATGCAATAATTGTTGCTAGTTGCCCTCGGTGGGTCCCACCTCTTTGTCGTCGAGGAGGACAGCAGCCAAGGTTAAATTTTACGTGGTCTCAAAAAAAAAATAGAAAATGCACCCACAGAATTCAAATGCGGGCCCCACAGATACATCAACCAAGCTTACCATGTGACCCAGTTTTACCTTGTTGAATGCAATGTCAAGCTCCGCTTGCAATATCTCGAGGCGACTTTTGGAAGGACCTCTGTTGATCTTCGGAGAGTAGGAACGACGAGGTGAAGTGCGGTGACCGAGTTTATTGGTTGAAGGTGTATTTGGGCTGGTTTTGTATTCGATGTTACTTAGATTGGGGTTGATTTGCGTTCGTGTAAAATAAAATTATTTTTAGCGATTTCAATGTTGAGATAGAAATTTTTTTATGAAATTATTTTTTTTACTACAATTTTTTCCTACTCGGTTTTATTGTGGCTGGATCTTGATGCTACTGACAGTTGCAATCTCGAAAGAGAAAATTTTACTCTACCTATGTTGTAAATATTAACGAAATCAATAAATTATACTGAATAGTCGTGTAAACAGTAGGATTTTTGAATTTAGTTTTTCTTACTTTAAATAGTAGTTTTTCTACTAAATTTGAGTCTAGGATAGAGTATCTATCAATTTCTATCGGTGTACTCTTTCCCACCGTGATCTTTTTTCATTGGGTTTAGCGTGGTAAAATTTTGACGAGACCGACGGTGCCAATTTCGGAAGAAGAAATTTTACACTAGTTAGACTATAATTGTATTTTGTATATCAATAAAATTCAACCTTTTCAAAAAAAAAAAATCTAACTGTGATTTCTGACTATTATGTAATTTAGAGAATTTGTGGAGTTTTGTAATAACACATTGAAAAATATTTATTTTTTAAAAAGGTCTAAGATAACTAATCGATTACAATTGAGTACAGGATCACCCTTCTAGAATTCTCTAAATAGATGTGCATATCTCCTCTACAATAATTTTATTAGAGTGAGAGAGCTTACCTTAAATTAGCTAACTAATGTTTCCACCAAAAAAAGAAAACTAACTAATGTGCCCAAGGAGAAAAATATATATAAAGAAAGAGCCTGGCGAGGTAATAATGTGCAAAATAATTCTTTTTAAAAGAATGATTTGAGTGTGAAATTAGCCAATTAAGTTCACGGAGTAATACATCACATACATAAAAGAAAATGGGCATTTGTTTCATAATTTATGTATGTTGGGTTTCTTTTTATGGAGGAAGGAAGATGGAGGAAGAAGGAACGAGAGATATGAAGAATGTTTGGTATTTTGCCATCTTATCAAGTCATGTTTACGAGTATCGAAAAAAATTTGACGTGATGTACATAGAACAATGTCGTTTGGAAGGATAGTTGCCCGGACCATTAATTAATTTTAATTGGAATAAGTTTAACTCAATTGATAAATTTTAAATTACATGATATTTAAATGATAATCGCGACACAACATGCTAGTCAAGTGAACTTTTATAAGATAGTGTTTATTTTTTCTATATAAACTATCTCATCTTACCTATTAATGCAATTTATTGTTTTCTTTGTACAAACTATAAGATACCAATCATTCAACAATCAGAATATATTTAATAGTATTATCTCTACTAACTCAATTTTATGACTCTACAACTTACCGCGTGTTAGAAAATTGACGGTTTTGACGCGTAATTAACGAGTAATTACGTGTTAAACCCGTTGAATTAACAAACTAATTCGTTAATAATAAATCACTTACTTGTTGAAGTAAGAGGTCCACAGGCTCGGGTCCACGATTTCTTCGTGCTGGTCGAATTACGATCACGTTCGAACGGATCCGTAATCGATTTTCACGAGATTTCCTTTAATCGAAAATCTGATTAAAATTCTGGAACTGATCCGGAATTTTCCTTTCTGAGTGAGTAGTTGTAGGAAAAGTTACAAATTGGTCCAGCCGGATTTCTCTTTTTATAGGGAAATCCGGACAACCAAAATACGCCACACAGGCATGCCACGTGTCCGCTACGTGGCGCCACGTGGCACGCCGGACTGCATGTCCGCCACGTGGCGCCACGTGGCACGCCGGACCGCATGTCCACCACGTGGCACGCCGGATCGCATGTCCGCCACGTGGGCTGCCACATGTGACGTCAGCGCCACGTCATGCTGACGTGGCGCTTGCATAGCTTGGGCCGGTCAACGCGGGTTGACCGGCCCATCCAACCCAACTTTTTGGGCCTAATGGGCCCGGGCCCAATTAGGCACAATAATAATTGCCTATTGGGCCCAAGGTCCAACATCTCCCACTCAATTATTATTGACCTTGATCAACAGTTATCAGATTTCTTCAAAGGATTTCGTGCGACCAGCACACGTCGAGTATGTTAAGCCAAATTCAAGAGCACAGACACTCAGGCTACTTGAATAGTAGCATCTCGACAACCTTCTTGTTTAATGTATGCTATTACCCCAGGACTCATGTCACATTCCATTGTTCACATCAGTGATTTCAAACAATTATATTCGGGTTCACTATTGTATTTTTCAATACAATTGGTGCACCTGAACCACGAAACTCAGAATGTGATGAACAGAGTTCCTTCTCCCTTAACTATATTCCTTTCATAATGATACAGCCTGCTTTTCTGGTCAGCCCTGCCAGGTCGAATCGCTATGCCATAACCTTTTCATGAACTTTCCAAGCTAGCAGCACTGGATCATACTTCCAGAATACGTTTAGGATCTTAAGGGTAGGTTTCAGGAATCACAATTCTCGAAAATTGGTCTCACACCAGGGATTGTGAAATCACTCAACATTTTCATCCCATCCAGTGGTCGAGTAGCACACATGATACTGATCACGTGTTACGGTGTACTTTCCTTTGTCAAGGAACACATGTCATTTAACACCATACTAGAGTATCAGCCTTAGCTTAACTCTAGGCTAATAGGACAGACAGTATGATAAGTTCCACTTATATCTTATCATATGGATTGTAGAAAATCCAAATGCAGCAACTTATTCCTGCATCCCATAAGGAAACTTGCTCTTAAGCAAGACAGCATTCCGCCATAGGACATGCACTTATGAATGTCCAATAACTGCCTCATCTCAGCCAGGAATCAACTTCTTAGCTCCCACTGAGGTAAACACCCGTGTGAGTGGGCTACTTCTCTGTCCGACATGTTTCACATTTAAACTCATATTGCCAAATAAAAAATTCCTTTATTCCAACTAATTGGATTACAAATGAAACCGTCGTAAACCCAGTGACTTAACATGTTTCTCGAACACTTCTCGAGGTAATGCTTTAGTCATTGGATCTGCGACCATATCTCGTGTAGATATGTGTTTCATACACAGTTCTTTATATTTTATTAAATTTCTCACAAAGTGAAATTTAATATCTATATGCTTAGCCCTGCTATGGAATCTAGGATCCTTAGCATATGCTATAGCTGCCTGGTTGTCGCAGAATAGACTCACTGGCTCCGTCGAGTTGATCAGGGAGAGATGGCTTAAGAATCTCTTCAACCATACCGCTTCTTGTGCAGCATGAGCTGAAGCTACATATTCTGCTTCCATTGTTGACAGGGATACACATGTTTGCTTCTTACTGCTCCATGAGACAGCACCCCCGTTCAACAAGAAAACAAATCCAGATGTAGACTTTTTCTTATCCACATCACCTCCCCAATCAGCATCAGTATAGCCACTCATTATCAGGTCACGGCCTTGATAGCACAAGGAGTATTCTGCAGTAGTATTCAAATATTTCAAAATCTCTTTGACAGCCTTCCAGTGAGCACTGCCTGGATCAGACTGATATCTGCTTGCTATCCCAACAGCATAGCAAATGTCAGGTCTAGTACACAACATTGCGTACATCAGGCATCCAACTGCATTGGCATAAGGAATCTTCTCCATGTCCCTACGTTGTTTAGTTATTTTTGGGCACATGTCCTTACACAAATTATGACCTTTAACCAATGGGACATACTTTGGGTTACTGTGATCACAATTGAAACGTTTCACTACTTTGCGAATATATGTCTCTTGTGAAAGAGACACTATTCTTTTCGAACGATTCCTCGAAATCTTAACTCCGAGTATGTAATCTGCTTCACCCATGTCTTTCATTTCAAAGTTGGAAGATAACCAATCTTTGATTTCGATAAGAAATCCCATGTCATTTCCAGCTAAAAGTATGTCATCAACATACAAGGTGATGATAACAAACTTCTTTCCTGATTGCTTAACATACACACAGTGATCTTCGTCTATCATAATAAAATCATGCTGCATGATCGTATTATGAAAGCGAATATACCACTGTCTAGACGACTGCTTAAGGCCATAAATTGATCTATTCAATTTGCAAACTTTATGTTCGCAGCCTTTATGAATGTAGCCCTCAGGCTGAATCATATAGATTTCTTCATCCAATTCTCCGTGGAGAAAAGCAGTCTTTACATCCATTTGATGTAATTCTAGATTCATGTTAGCAACCATAGCTAAAATGACCCTAATTGACGTAAATCTAACAACAGGTGCAAAAGTCTCCTCATAGTCTATCCCAGCCTGTTGTTTAAATCCTTGGGCAACCAAACGCGCTTTGTATCTTTCGATACTGCCATCTGCATTGCGCTTGATTTTGAGAATCCACTTATTCCCAATTGCCCTACGCCCTTTAGGTAGGTCAACCAGATCCCAAACCTGGTTTTTGATCATAGAAGACATTTCTTCTTCCATTGCATTCATCCATTCATTTCATTTTGGAGATGACAAAACTCCAGATACATTCTTTGGTTCATCTTCATCCTGCAGGATGGCCAGAAGAATTTCACTTGGACCACCAAATTTCTTTAGTGATACCAAGAACGCATTAGCCTCGCCTTCGATGTCAAATCGTCGGCGTGGTATGCTAGTTCTACTAGACCTACGAAATTCCTGGTTTTGATAAACATCTCTAATATATTCATCATATCCAGGAATCGCACTCCCACTGGGTGGAAATACCGTACTCCCACTGGAATAAGGCATTACCTCCCTTTCAGGACTCAGATCACGACCTTCCGGATCAGTTTGAGTTGGAAAATCTCTATCTTCCTCCTCAATTCTCCCACTCGGAAGAAGTGATCCAGATGAATCTGGTTCATCTGTCTCATAAAGGGTAAGGTCACTACTAACCTCTCCCAACTTTGGAAATTCATTCTCCAAAAATGTGACATCACGTGATTCAAATTCTGTTACATGTCTATTGTCCAGTTCACCCACGAACACGTACCCTTTAGATACCTCTGGGTATCTTATAAAGATACTTTTTCTACCTCTCGGTCCTAATTTACCGAAAGCACTTGAGGTAGAATGGACATAGGACGCACACCCCCACGGCTTAAAATAGGATAGATCGGGCTTCCGATCTGTCCACATTTCGTAAGGAGTGGCTGTAACAGACTTAGAGGGAACACGGTTTAGAACGTATGCGGCAGTCAGGAGCGCATCTCCGTAGAATGATATAGGCAAACTTGCCTCTGCCATCATCGATCTAACCATATCAAGAAGGGTTCTATTCTTTCTTTCAGCAACTCCATTTTGCTGTGGTGTATAAGGAATGGACAACTGATGTTCAATTCCTTTTTCAATGCATAGAGCTTTGAACTCATCAGAAAGATATTCATGGCCACGATCAGTTCGTAAGGCCTTTATCTTTCTATCCTTCTGATTCTCAACAAAACTCATGTATGTCATGAAGCAGTTTAAGGCTTCAGACTTGTGAGAAATCAGGTATATCAGACCATATCTAGTATAGTCATCAATAAAGGTGATGAAGTAATATGCTCCATGCCTTGCCCTCACGTTCATTGGACCACATATGTCAGAATGGACTAATTGTAGTGGAAATTTGGCTCTAGCCCCAGTACCGAAAGGTTTTCTAGTACTTTTCCCTTCTAGACAGGATACGCAACAAGGTAATATAGATTTCTCTATATGGCCCAACAGTCCTGCCTTAGCTAGACAGTTTAAACGATCCTGACCGATATGGCCAAGTCTAGAATGCCATAGTTTAATATCATCCTCTGATGAATTTGAACTAGTGACAAAGGAAAAACTTTCAGAAGGATCAATATCCAGAATCAAAAAACCTTCCGATATATATCCAAGGCCAAAATAGGCATCATCCAAAAATAATCTAACGGTGTCGTTCTCAAATGACAACCGGAAACCTAAAGACATTAAGGCCGAAACTGAGATCAGGTTCCTTCGTATGTCTGGAGCAAACAACACGTCATGTAAAAGAAGGGCACGACTACCACGAAGGTGTAATCTACAAGTGCCCAGGCCTTTCACATCCACACACGAGTTGTTACCGACAAAAATAGTTTTTGCTCCAGCCGGTAACCGCCTGTACTCAACGAATGAACCACGGTCTCTAGCTATATGGTCTGTCGCTCCTGCTTGGGCATTTTGCAATCTTTTGCAAAATGTCCCTTCTGTTGACAGTTAAAACATTTCACTTTTGAAATGTTAAACCGCTTGTTCTTTTTAGCCTTGAAGCCATCCAACTTGGTTCCATGGTTTTCAGCCTTTGGAGTTTGTTTACACTTACCCTTCCCTTTACCTTTTTTCTTTTTCCCACCACTCCCAGTCGAACAAATCGAATGGGCTTCAGGGTGGGATTTCATAGCTAGGAGGCGATCTTCCTCCAGCTCAAGGTGTCTGGCAACATCATCAAATGTTACCAAATGATCGGAATGGGTAAGATTCATCTTCATCTGTTCCCAACTTGGTGGTAGAGAACGGATGACAGCTTGAATCTGCTGCTCGTTGCTGAGTATGTGACCGGCCTCTGCCAGTTCACTGATCATATTGGACATCACTCTCAAGTGTTTCCTCATGGGAACCTCCGGACGCTTTTTTAAAGGTATCAAACCTTATGGTCAAAGCACGCAGCTTCGACACTGAAAGCTTTCCGAATTTCAGTTTGAGAGAATCCCATACCTCTTTCGCGTTGTCATGCACGCGAAATTGTCTGGTGATATCATCCATCATGGAACTCAACAAGATCAATCGAGCAGTAGTATTTTTCCTCTTCCAAATAACATAAGCTTCCTTATCTTGCTTATGTTGAGCAGTTGTGCCTTCTTCAGGCTCATCCATTATGACATGTATGTGCTCCAGAACTTCTTGTTCTTCAAGCACATATTGGATTTTCATACTCCAATTGTCATAATTTTCACCGTTGAGTTTTAACTCACGGTTTAGCTCAGCTATAATGGATCTAGAAGCGACTGACATTTCTATAGGGATTTTTAATATGAGAACATATTAGAAATTTGATTTGGCAATATGATTCAATTTACTAATCACTCATAACTTTTAACGATATGGAGTTCTTGATTAATCTCAAAATCGAAGTGGGTCGCGGGCATGCTTCCCCTCACCATTCAAGTATTAATCTTAAACTTCAACCGTTTAAAGTTCATTGACAGTAAATTCAAGTGGAAGCAATTAAACAAACATCTTTATTTAATTACATGTTTGACACATGCATTTGTACATTCTGAGTGTGCTCACACATGCACAAAACCTCAGACAAGGTCACAACCTATTGTACAAAAGTCCCCCAAAAGCAACATATGTATATGGGGACAGTTAAACATATAATCACACAGGGATCGGATATCCAGGTGATCCGGTAGGAGAATCCAGATACATATCTGGATCTGGCTCCGGAGACGATCCGGTGGGGGCCGGGTACGAGGACGATCCGATGAGAAGTTCCAGAGTACTTTCCGGAACTGGAATTGAGTCCATGATCCAGATGATCAGGAGCGGAGGAAAACTATAATAGTAATCCTTAGCGAAGTAGCGGTTCAAGATCAAACCGCTTCGCAACTCCAGAACAGGAGAAGGTATCATTTCTCTGCGTAGACCCTTATCCTCAAGATAATGGATCAGGCCATAGAGAGCATCTCTATGGGTATTGAACTCGGGTGCCGAGAAGACACTCATATCTTCTCGAATTTTCATCGTGACCAGGAGGTCTCGAAACATAGAGGGCCAGTCCTCTCCATGATCGTAACCTCCGGCCCAGATGCACTCTTGCATCTCCCGGTGAACAGCCTCAATGTGCTCAACAATGACATACATGTCATTCTTGGGCACACGCAGCGGTAAACGGCGCTTCAGAATCTTCTGTCAAAGTTCTGTTGCACAGAAGTTCAGATACCTGTCTCCAGTAGCCATCAAATCTTGCAACAATTGCAATTAAATTTCGGGTTAATACTCATATTGTCCCAAAATATGATTGAAAAACTCATTTTCCCATCTTTTGATGAACATTTTATGGATCAATTTATGTGATTTTAGTTTAACTTTTACATATCTCGGAACTCGTTCCAAAATATTTTCTTTTTAAGTTTATTAAAATTATACCTAATTGACAAAAATTTCTCAAAATTTTTATCAATTTATTGGATTTTAATTGAATAAAAACTGATTTTATCCAATTAAAAGAGAAAAAACCCAAATTTTAAGTCCAATTTTGACTTAAGTCAAAATTGACCGTAAACCGGGTTGGGTCGAACCAAGAAACCGGGCCAATCCGTCCGGTTTTTTGATTTTCTTGACCCGGGTATAAATATTTTCGGGAAAAATCGTGAAATTACGATTTTGCCCCTCGCATATTTTCACCCGAATTTTCTCTCTCTTCTCCCGCGAAGACGAAAATCCGGCCGCCGCTCCTCTCCACGACCGCCGCGTAACGGCGGCGAACCACGGGCCGAGACCGGTCGCAATCGACTCGTCTCGGCCTTGCGATCACGGCCGTAGCGGCCTCTCGGGCCGTCGTCCAGCCGTTCTCCGCCGCGAAGCTCTTCTCCATTCGGTGCCTCTCCGCCGTCGTCGTCCTCGATCTCACGATTCCGGCGACGGTGATCCACAAACGTGGTATAGGGACGTCGGGGAGAAGCCGCAGAATCAACTATCGTCGATCTCCGGCGTCGAAATCGTCGGATTTCCGACGCAATCGACGGATTTCGTTTTCGGGCGAAAACGCCCAAATCGCCCGATAAGGGTCAATTTCGATTTGGGGATTTTTGGGAAAATTTCCAATTAATCCCCAAGTCTTCCGAAAATTGCACCGAGGTCCATGACACGCAGGTGCCACGTAAGCGGTCAAAATTTCCGATTGGTACCTTAAGGTTTCGCGCGTGCGCGAATTTGCCCGCGTGGTTAGGCAAACTTTAATTTAGTCCCGCTGGTTCCAAATTAATTACATTAAAGTCCAACAGATTATGATTTTTCATAAAATCACGATTAATATGATTTTTAACTCAATAAATCACATAATTACTTGAATTAAAACATCATATTATCATCAAAACATGGTTTCAACCATGCTCTGATACCAATTGACGGTTTTGATGCGTAATTAACGAGTAATTACGTGTTAAACCCGTTGAATTAACAAACTAATTCGTTAATAATAAATCACTTACTTGTTGAAGTAAGAGGTCCACAGGCTCGGGTCCACGATTTCTTCGTGCTGGTCGAATTACGATCACGTTCGAACGGATCCGTAATCGATTTTCACGAGATTTCCTTTAATCGAAAATCTGATTAAAATTCTGGAACTGATCCGGAATTTTCCTTTCTGAGTGAGTAGTTGTAGGAAAAGTTACAAATTGGTCCAGCCAGATTTCCCTTTTTATAGGGAAATCCGGACAACCAAAATACACCACATGGCATGCCACGTGTCCGCTACGTGGCGCCACGTGGCACGCCGGACCGCATGTCCGCCACGTGGCACGCCGGACCGCATGTCCGTCACGTGTCCGCCACGTGGCACGCCGGATCGCGCGCCCCGTGGCGCCTTGTGGGCGCGCCACGTGGGCTGCCACATGTGACGTCAGCGCCACGTCATGCTGACGTGGCGCTTGCGTAGCTTGGGCCGGTCAACGCGGGTTGACCGGCCCATCCAAACCAACTTTTTGGGCCTAATGGGCCCGGGCCCAATTAGGCACAATAATAATTGCCTATTGGGCCCAAGGTCCAACAAAAATGAACTAATAAATCCTTTATAAGATGTAAGAAAAAAAATAAACAATTGATGTTAAATCTAAGAAATAAAGTTTAAACGGACCAATTTAACACCACCTATTTTTCGGACGGGTGATGTGTCCTTCTCTTTCCTCGTTTGCCTTCGGGTCCCGTGTTGTCTCCCTCTTCCGCTTGGGCCCAGATAATGGGTTTGGGCCTGTTAATCGAGCGCTATACAATTAATTGTTGTGGCTATGGGTTATGTTTTAAATAATTAATAAAAACCATTCAAATTTATAATTAATTGTTTGCCAAACGTGCATGGCTGAAAAAATGACTAAATTGAGTAATTCTTGAGTCAATGGATTACAAATTGGATACTTTCTTTTTATTAATACGAATAATTCTTGTAAAAGAATTAAATCTTATATCAAAATTGAATTGTGTCTGGTTTCTGTAGATCCCAATATGGACTCTGGAATCAAATAGCTAGCGGATCTGGATCTAAATCTAGATTTTTCTTTAAACAATTGGATCCGAGACTCCCATGGATCTAGATTTGAATTGGCCTTTTGCCCTTCCTACTTGGGATAATCCTAGGCACCAAAGGTAGGTTCGTACATGCACCGGATCTATTTGGATGGATTAAGTTTTGGTTCCAAAGAAAAGACAAAAGAGAAGCATTTCACTGGAACCTCTTTGTTACCGCTATTTGTTATTCTCTTAATAGCAAAACTGAGAACGATTTCGGAGTGTTCTTTCTCATTTAACAAGCTACAAAAATAAATAGGATAGTTATAATCAGATAGCGAAATTTATATAGAAGTTGGAACTAGTTACAATCTGATGAAACTGATAATGCCTCAGTAGGTGTGCTACACCCACAGACGTTAGAAGTTGAACTCTGCAGCTGTCACTCCGATGACATAAAATGTAAAACACAAGAGGCTGCTTGCTCTTACTCAACACTTTCTGCTGTGCTCATCATTTGCTATGCTTATCAGTACCGCGATTGCTTCTGCGGTCCATGAACACAGGAGACAAGAATTGACAGGAAGCCACTCGGAATACCACCGGAACGAAGTTCGTATCAGGATTAGCGTAGCAGGGGATTCTACTCTTGCACACAGAAAGGAACTTCTTCAGATGCTAACCGAATAGTTGTAAAGTGAAAGCCGTCTGCCATAAAATTGTTGTGTTGTCACGAGATAATCTTTTTATTTATTGTTATTGACTTGACCTAGATAATATATTTCGCTTTACTACTGTCGTCTACTTTGTTACTAATTTTTTATATATTTTACTCGATCACCACTTGGTTGCTCTTTAGGCCGATCAGATTTTCAGGAAAACTCTGAGGGGAAATGGTAGGGAGGGACTGAGGAGAGGAAGAAACTGACGAGGGAGAGAGAAAAAAGGTTTAGGGTAATATTAATATAATGTGTTATGTGTTAGGGAATTTTTAATACATATAAGGTATTTTTAATACGTTAGAATTTTAACATTTTTAATTTTTGATATTTGAAATCGAATACTTTGAATAGTATGTTTTATATCCGTAAAATTTGGATTAAATTTTTTTGAATTTTAACAATTTTAGACAATCCGAGTTATATATTTATAATCCTCGTTAAATATTAAATCCGGTATTTTTTTTTTCCACCAAAATCTGAGTTACATTTGTAAACCAATATCACAACACATGCAAACCAATACCACTACATTCGAAAACCAATGTCACCACATTCGAAAATCAATATCACTAAGCTAAAAATCAATATCTATACAGCTGAAAACACACATTTAAACCAATATCACCACATTCGAAAATCAATATCACTGCAACAAAAAATCAATATCACTAAGCTAAAAACCAATATCTATACAGGTGAAAACTAATCTCAACACAGCTAAAAATCAATATCACTAAACCTTAAAACCAATATGTATACAACATATGCAACACAACTCTGAAACAATTTGAAGCCAAATCAGTTGCCTCCCACTCTTAGAAAACTTCTCTAATTTAATTTGAAGAAGCTCTGGGAAGAAGTAGAAACAGCACGAGAGGGCAGTGAGGTTCTTCACGACGGTGAGGTTCCTCACAAAGCTTGTGTAAGTGGAGGAGGCATCGAGTTGGAGGAGGCATATAGCTTACCACCGTCGCCGTAATCGTCACCATCGACAACAAAACCCCCGCCATCGCCATGGCCAATAAACCTCCCGCCGTCGTCATCGACAACAAATATCAAGAAGCCGATGCGGATCCTCCTTGTACGGGTCGTGACTCCAACGGGAAAATAGATTTTGGATGATCTGAGTTTATAATTAAGTGGGTAGGGAAGGAAAATAGATTTTTTATGATATGGGTTTATTTAATTAGTGAAAGAGAGGGTGGGAGAGGAAGAGACGAAACAGAGGAAGAGAGATGGTTGGTTTAAATTAGTTTTTTGTTAAAAAGTCAAAAATGCCCCTGATTGGTTATCGACCATTGGGTCTAAATTTTTTTTAAATCGAATCTGACGGCTCTAAATCTAGTCTCCACTTGGGAACAACTTTTTTTTAGTCCCCACTCAATCCGTTCTCCTTTTATCATATGGTAAGGGGTACAATTGATATTTATATAAAATTTCGTTTCTGGTCCCTAGAAATCAGACCACTTATCAAAGAAATTTCTTTCCTGAGTCTTGGACGGAAATAGAGACTTTTCAGGTAGGGACAATTCCAAATGGAGAGATTCTGTAGAGAGGTAAGATGTTGAATCCGTTTAGAAAGAGACTTTATTTCTTTTCCAATCGTAAAACATAAAAGAGTAGAGGTTTCCGAGGAGTTGGATAAACTCTATATTATTATCCGCGAACAAGTTCATCTCACATTCACCGATGTTTATACTCTCAAGGGAGGATAAATGGTGGAGCCATGGTGCCAGGACACTTGTATCTGTGACATGATCAATGTCTAGTTCTTTTACAAAAGTGAAGCCGTGGAGCGCCTCCTCTCGCAAAAAACCCAAACCTCCAATTTTCCCAATCCTAGTATTTAAAATATTCTAAAAAACCTGAATAATAATTAGAAAAGAACACTTCTAAAAATCGGAAAAACTTCCAAAAAATACAGTAAACTATCAGCCGAGACCGAGAAACATTAGACGAAAGGCCCGAGTAGAATAGTTAGCACGTCAATTGGAAAGACGAAGAAGAGTACTGGGGAGGAAAAGTGGAACCTCCATATTCTGGACATTTTCTCTTACTTGGTCAGTGACTCATTATTATAAATAATTACTAATTTAATATCATTCCTTAACTCCATCTGATTGGTATTAAAAATATTAACAATATTACATTTTTCTTGGGATTGTATTAAAGCAATAGATGATAATCATGTACCCGTTGTTTTCCCACCAAAATTAAACCAGATCAAAATATTTGTGTCAGCAGGATGGAAATCACAGCTCATGATGATAGCAGATGCTTTATTGCAAAATAAGTGAAGAAAATCTAAAAAATGGATCAGACTGTATGAATTGATTACGAGATTATATAACATACGCCGCAGCGCAAAATAAAAGTTAATGCTCAGTTATGTGATTGTTATCCTAGTCTGTTCAATTATTATTTTAGTTTGACTATTTTTACGAATATATTACACTCTGTTACCGTTAGCATTTTTTAACTTGTGTCTTAAGTAAAATAGTAACCACATCAATTGGAAAGACGGAGAGAGTTTTAGGACGATGATGAAGATAAGGAATGACATTAAATTAGTAATTATCTATAGTTTGATTATTATTATTATTATTATTATTATTATTATTATTATTATTATTATGAGTTTTAATTATAGTAGAATTATATGTATTAGGTTTCTTTTAATTTTCTATAAATAGGACCTATTTTGATAAATATAAACAAGGGTTTTTCCGAGTTATCTATCGCTTTCCGGTATTCGTAGAATCAATGCATCGAGGCTTTTATCGTATTTTGGATATTCTCAGAATCAATGGACCACGATCTCCTATCCACATTCTCCTGCATCAGTTGGTAATCAGAGGTTCGTCAAGCCTGGCGGTGTTCGATTATTCTGATCGGAGTTCGTTTTATAAAAAAAGTTTGATTTTAGGGTTTCACGAGAAACCCCGACGCCGTCACCAGCAACTTCATAGGCCGCCATCAGTAGCTGAGCCTTCCCGATCGAGCGCCCCCACCTCTGCCCCCACCGCGAGGCATCGGCCCTGTTACTCGAAGCCGACCCGTCGTTCCCCTTGTTCTATCGTGATCCACCGGTGCCTAGAGGGAGGAAGAAAATGCGTCCATACCGTGCACCGTAAGCCGAGGCCGCCCTTCCCGTGCCGCCATCGTCGATGATGACTCTCCCCCTCCTGCAGGCCGCCGCCCTTGCCGGAGGCATCAAGGGTTTGGAATTTCCCTCTTTATTTGATTAGGGTTTCTGTTGGAATTGGGGATTTTTATTTTGGGACTAATTCGGATATTTGCAAAAGTTTGAGCACTGGTTGAGATTTGCAACAGATATCAATGATTGATACGTAATTTTCTAGTGGCCAAATTACAGTCTGGTCCAGATAGGTTTTCTAAAATTGTAGATTAGTTCTTCTGAGCTTAATTGAAATTGAAGATGTTTGATTCTATGGTACATATTCCTACTTTGTGTAATTTTTCTTATCTCGATTAGGAAATTTCGAGAAGAGATTTTGTGAAGTGGCTTGTCAACGTGGAGATATACTTTTATGTTCACAAGTTTGCGGAGCTGGATAAAGTCAGATTTATCAAATGACGATTGCGAGATAATCATATGCATTGGTGGTTTGATTTAAATCTTCGACGACAACGATGTGGTACGCAGAAAATATCTCGATGGTCCAAGATGAAAGAGAAGTTGATTTATGCCTTGTTTTCTCAACATGCTTACGAAGTTTGGAACGCTGTTGGTAACAAACACCGTCGCTTTTGGGAACAATATGATCGTCAAGTGGTCTAGAAGTTGCATGAGCTTCAAGCTAATTTGGATGATTAGAGACAAGAGATAGTAGAGATCTTGAGGACGAAACAGACTGCACCATCAGGAGAAGTTGAAGATGCTTTGGTTTGGAAAGATGTTGGTGAATCTACTGATAACTTATTTAGTGAACTAATTTATGACTCTTACCTTGATGAGGAGGTTGATGTAGACAATGGTTGATGCAGTTGTTGGTAACTCTAGACTTAAGGACTCCACTAAGGATGACGAGTTGGTGAACAAGGCCATGCCCCACACAAACCATGATTATGAGGTCGAGTATGTCGAACATATTGACTTTCTTAGAGTTGACAAGTTTGAGTATGTTGAAGCTTCTTCCTTGCTACATATGTGGAATGCCCTCAAGGATGCTGAAAGATCTGCTCGATGGAATGAAAGATATCAAATATCACCGCGTCACTCAACAGTGTTCAAGAGTGCATGTACGACGATATCAAACTGGCCGACGATACAAAATTCGAGGGCAAATTTCTCCAACCTGGGGAGAATGATGGAGATAAGGAATAACATTAAATTAGTAATTATCTATAGTTTGATTATTATTATTATTAGGAGTTTTAATTATAGTAAAATTATATGTATTCGATTTCTTTTAGTTTTCTATAAATATGACATTTCTTTGTTATTTTAGTCGGTTGAATTTTGATAAATATAAATAAGGATTTTTCCGAGTTATCGAATCAACGGATTAAGGCTTTTATCATATTTTCTGGGTATTCTCAGAATCAACGGACCTACGATCTCCTATCCACGTTCCCATGCATAAGAGGAACAGTGGAACTTCCATTTTCTGAGCATTTCTCTTAGTTGGTCAGTAACCCGCGCGTATATTAAATTGAGTTTTCTTCATGCAAGTGTATGTCTCGCCGAAATTATTGAACATCTATATATTTCAAACTAACAACAGGATAATCTTTTTAAAAAGTAGTTTTATTGTTCACTTTGCATTCAGTAGATGCATTAGATTATTAGATATTTACTTTAAAAAAAATTAAATGCGTTTGATTATTATTGGTCTAGCTGACTTTGTTTGGATAACGTAATTGATAGTTATGATTTCAACGATTTTTTCACTTTATGATGGTTCAACATAATTCACTTTTATTTTATTGAAAAATATTATCAATTGATAAAAGAGAATCTGATAATTTGCCCAAATCTTTCCTCAGATTTTAGCTTCCTTTGTGTGCTTTTCCTTCAGCGCCTGTCATTGGATTGGATGTGGTTGCACGTGAGACGACTTGAGCCTTTTTCTTGGACACGCGTCTTGTATTGTAACTGGGCCTTGCGGGCTCAGCGCTTCACGGCCCACGAAGGCTCCATTCATTGTAGCTTCAGTTGAAGAACATTATTCTTCAAGAGTAAAATCTAAATAATAATATTAGGGTAAAAAACAAATATGGTCACTAAACTTTAATAATTTTTTTCCATGGTTATTAAGCTTTTTTTTTCTTTGTGGCGGCCACTTTTCGCCGGAATGCTTCCCGGATAAAAAAAATAGTGGGTCCCACTATTTTAGTGTAAAGAGACAAATTTGTGGGTCCCACTATTGACCACACTTAATGTCCTTAAGAAAGATTTTACGGGGGGCAACATTATCTTTCGTTATTTTCCTTTTAAAGGAACCAGAAAATTAATATCCTACTACCGCTTAATATCCAGCCGTTCTTGTTGAGGTGGATTGAAAGAGAAGATATGGAGGGTAAAAGCCAGCTGAATATGGGAATGGAAAGGGAAGGTCAATCAAGCTCGGCCGTGGAACCGGGGCCCAGCGGGGGACCGGAGAGGCTGTTCCCCGGCGTCGCTCAGCTGGAGATCATAAGAGCCGCCGAGAAGGACGACAAGTAGGCCTCCTTCATCTACGACGCCTTCCCTACCTCTTTGGTCCGCTCCTCTTTTAAAACCTTAACTGCGACTTTTAATCTCAAAAAAGTCTTTTGGGTTCTAAATCCCTACTTACTTCGATATAAGTACAAGAGTCGCCGTGGCCTACCACAGCTAGGTTACTATCAGTTTAATTAATTCATAAAAAAATAACGAAAGAAAATTGTGTTTAAAGTTGAATCCTTTTTGACAGACGAAGCTTCCAGGAGAGGGAATTTGCTTATGGACATAAGTGTTGTGAGGAGTTAATTTTTTTTGCTGTGATGACATGAACTTGGTGTTGTTGAATGTTAATGGGCGTGAAGCTTATATTTCTTTTTAACAAATTTGTCTCTTCTTACTCAAATGGTGGGATCATTTTTTTTCGCCTCCGGGGAGGATTCGGGCCAAAAATTGGCAGGAGTGACCATAGGTGAGTAATTTATTATAGATCGGTGATTACAAAGGGAAAAAAAATAGTTTAACAACTATGGACAAAAAATTATTAAAACTTAGTGACCATAGGTATTTTTTACCTAATAATATTATGAATCGAGTATCGATGGTCTCTATTTGAAGCGGTTGTATTCTAAAGGGTGTTTGAGGCATTTAGCTCGCAGAAATCTCATATTCCAATTTCTCTTCCACCCATGGAGACAAGTGACAAGAAGCTAGAAACCCTAGACCGAATCAGCCACTTATCCGATGACATCCTACTGCACATCATCTCGTTCCTCGAGGCTGAAGACGCCGTGAGAACCACTGTCTTGTCGCGGCGGTGGCAGTGCCTCTGGATCTATGTGCCGAACCTCTTCTTCCGTGTTCCAAAATCAACATTGGTGGAGAATAACCCTAAACTGCAGTTCCTGGAGAGAGTCCTAACCCTCCACGCAGCGCCCAAGCTCCACAAATTCAAACTTCGATGCTTCGACAAACACCTAGGCCACAGGATGGATCTGTTCGTTTTTTTCGCAATAACGCGTAAAGTGGAGAATCTAGACTTGGCCTTATACCCTCACGTCCTCCCCCAATGGTTTTACTACCAAGATTCTTTGAGGGTGCTCAGAACGCGGCTGTGCCATTTCTCGCCTAAGTGGAGGACGAATTGGGGGTCGCTTAGGGTTTTGCAGGTGGAATGTGGGAGTTTCGAAGGGATCGAGAATGTATTGTCAGGCTGTCCGGTGCTTGAGTCCTTGACTTTGCATGGTGTCCAGGTGTCTAGTAACTCTTGTTCGGTGGACATTGTTCACAACAAGTTAAAGAAATTGGTGATACATAACAGTCGTTCATCTTCAAAGGATCACAATGCGCTTCGTGTTACGGCTCCTCAGCTTGAGGAGTTGAAGATTTCTGGAGCTTGGTATTGGAACAGTTGTAAGCTCATCGGTACCTCGTCGTCTGCTCACATTTGTTTGCATTTCTTCATAGCGTCAGATATTGAGAGGGTCGGTCAAAACAAAGCAAGGAAGCGTCAAAATGCAGTAAAAGAGCTTCTTGAATCTGTTCGACATCGGGAGGAGTTTTGCGATGAAAATAACTGCATCAAGGTAATCTTTCTCAAATACTGTACTCAGAAATATTGAAATTTGTATCTTAGATGGTATGCTGGTGAGATTGACGCTCTATGCAAAATTGTTCCTATTACACAAGTCTGATAAGCTTATGATTGGACCTTGGTTACCTTGACTCAACCATGTTTTATTACTTGCGCGAATCATAGTTGGTCTCGATTCTTTTGTGCACAATAGAGTTTCGATTAATTCATTATGATAGATTCTTGTTTGCTGAAGGTTCTTGCTAAAATGGAGATGAATTCATTGCATGCTACAATATCCAGCCAAGGGTGTTTGGTCCTTGATGTGAGCCTAGCAGCCAACCTTCACCATTGAATGCTTGGTCCTTGGTAAGATTTAGTTCCAAAATGTTTCTCCTTCAAAATTGCACTAATACCAAATTCCAGAATCTTCAATCAACTTTGTTATTTCTCTTTTCTCCATCAAGAACAAATGGAAGATGTTTACCATCTCAGAATGTTGGCTCTAACAATTGCATAAATAACTTTTTTCTTTTAAATTTTATACAAGGTCCATTCAGCAGATGATAACCAAGATTGGAAGCTGAAGAACAATGCCATTGCTGGTTTTTTGTCAAGCTTCAAAACTGTTGAGCTTCAAGGGTGTATAGGCAACGGTCAGTGTTTCATTGAATTTGTGCTGAAGTAATTAGTGGTTCTGTGACATGGTCATAATTCCGTAGTCATATGAAATGTTGCCAGTTTGCCAAAATCCTGGTAGGAATACCATGCTTGAGGAGAGAATTGAGCATGTATTGCAACCATTAATCTTTTGTGGCTTCAACAATTTAGGCATAGCAGTGTACGTATCGTTGAGCACATGTGAATGCTATTGATGTCTGGAAAATACATGGTCAGTAAAAGTGCAGGAGATAGAATTGAGGCAATAAGCATTTGCTCTAACCCACTTTAGAGGTGGTGGGTGGTTGAAAAGGAGTGAAATAGAGTGAAATAGAGGAGGTGAGCTTTGTGGTTAAGGTCGCCAAGATTTGATGGTAGAAAGGGAGGAGCTACAGAAAATATTTGGGTTTGCAGGATGGAAAATCACTGTTCATAATGGTAGCAGATGCTTTAGTCCAAAATAAGTGATGAAAATCTAAAAAATGGATTAGACTATGTGAATGGATTACGAGAGTAAATAACATATGCTATAGTGCAAAATAAAAGTTAATGTTCAATTATGTTATTGTTAGCAAAATAACACATGCTAATTTCTCCCTCTCGGTCATTGAAAAATTGTTGTATAATGTGGGTAGTGGAATTAAAGATAGGAAAGATTAGGCACACCGAAAAATGATGCTATGAGGGTTATTTTATGTTGGTTCCTTGTTTGGAATCACGAGCTTTGTGCGTGGTCCTATTCGCTCCCTTGTTCAAACTGTGTTCATATCTCCTCTGCATGGAAGCTGTGCTAGGTATGAATGCCATGAAAGCTGATTTTGGAAATGTACAGAGGCTGTGTTAGGCTAGGGCTGCTTCCTTGGTAATGGTCTTTCTTTATATCGAATTCTGGAAAGTGCAAACAATCTTAATTGTCCTTGAATGCTTTTCTGATGGGTACCTGGTTTTGCCTGCTTTTGTCAACCACCTAGTTGCAGATATTTTCTTAATTGAGGAGTTCACTGCAGAAGTTGTGTGTCTATTAGAGTGATCCGGAACTCATCTTTTTTCGCATTTAACGGAATGTGACAATATCCTTCCCTCGGCTTTTTTAACAGCATCAAGGATGTCCTCCAATTATATCTCTTGTTACTGGTGGTATCTTGTCTAGGAAAATTTATGCTTTGTACACTTGACCATGTCTTTCCAACTCGAGGATTTCTTTCCAGCCAATGATTTTATTTGTTGGTCAATGATGCATTCCTGTTCTATTTATGTTTTCTAGCTCTTTTGATGTTTTCTAATATGGTCCTCCGTTTCATGATTAAATCATGCTCAACCTTTTCTGTCGATTACTTGTGTGCTGGCAGCCGTTTCTCTTGCAATTCTAAAAAAGGATCAAATCTTTTATAGTTGACTAACGCAAAAGGATCAGATAAGTAATTAGATTAATTGATGAAGGCGTTGTTCTATCTTAATTAGTTATTGAGTTCGAGTTCTAGAGGTGCAACAGTATTAAATATTTATAGAGAGAATTTTGACACATTTCAAAAATTTCACGGGCTCGAATTAGAATTAGTCGACCTAATGAATCAAGATATATAAAAAAATCTATAAGTTGATCCCATTGTTCGATCGGTTACATACGACAAGAAACATCGCGATCGAGAGGTATTTGACGAAATGTCTAAATAGAATAGTAAGTACATCAATTGGAAAGACGGAGAAGTTTCGGGGAGGAAAAGTGAACCTCCATTTTCTGTGCATTTTCTCTTAGTTGGTAACTGAGTCGTACTTATATACGAGTTAGTGTTCCCCGTGAGGGGCTAGAAGCAAACCGAATGGACCGTATCAGCGACTTGACAGATGATATCCTAATATACATATCCTCTCATTTCTTTTCCACGCAGGGCCAAAGCTCCACAAATTCAAACTTCAATGCTCGAGTCCTTGACGTTGCGTGGTGCCCAGGTGTCTACTAGTACTAACTAACTTTTGTCCGGTGGACATTGTTCACAACAGGTTAAAGAAATTGGTGATACAAAACACTTGTTCCTCTTCAAACGATCACAACATGCTTCGTTTTACGGCTACTCAGCTAGAAGAGTTGAAGATTTCTGGAGTTTGGTCTTTAACCAGTTGTAAGCTTATTGATGTACCGTCATTGGTTCATGTTTGTTCATTATGCCAGATGTTGTGTGGAAGTGTCAAAATGCAGCGAAGGAGATTCTTGAATCGGTTCGACATTGCAAGGAGTTACACGTTAAAAATAACTGCATCAAGGTAAAAGAAGATTGGAAGTTGAAAGAACAATGCCACATATGGTTTCTTATCAAACCTCAAAACTGTTGCGGTTAGAGGGAAGGGTCACTGGTTCACATTCATTGAATTTCTGCTGCAGCAATCTCCGGTCCTTGAATATGGTCATAATTCTCAAGTCCTATGAGGCACCTTTACTTTGAGTTTCTGAAATTCTGTCGAGTTTGACAAAATTCTGGTAGGAATATCATGTTTATGGAGGGTGGGTTAGTGGGAGTATGAGGAGGTTGAAAACAGAGGAAAGCAGAGTGAAACAGGGGAGGTGAGCTTTGTGGGTTGCCATTTAGAATAGAAGGGGTTAAGGAAAGGATTATGAGGGTTTATATATGCTGGGAAGGAAGGGGAAGAGAAGGTTCTTGTAATTGGAGTATGTGTTTTCAATAGCTGGTAAGCTTATTTTATGAGATTGTATTATGGTTAGTGATTTCTGCTAGGTAAAGCAGAGGAATCGAATATACTTGAGCAAATTCGATGACGATACTCATACTTACTTAAGATTTCCATCAAGAAAAGTAAAAGAATCTACGACGTGAATTTACATCAACCTTGATACTGCTACAGAGATTTTCAAGAAATAATACTGATGCAAAAAGTAGCTCAGGCTTCTCCCAAATGAGCTCCAATCCAATATTGTTCGAATCATCACTACAGCTATGTCGATCACCGTCACGGGAAACAAGAATGAACTACGAGCCACAATGCCATTGGAAGTAATTTGGGAGCAAAGGTGGACTTGGTGGTCTGGTCCAAGAGCCGCATGGAGGGAGTTGAGCTTGCTGACCGAGGCTTATTGTTCTACGTCGTTCTCTACCAGCTTTAGATGTCTGGGGTGGTTCCGCATTTTTCCTGCACATGTTTCAGAAAAACAAGACCAATTTCATCACTGTCATAGGCAGGTGAACTATAAGAAATGCATCTTCTGCATACAAAGCAACAAGAAATTCTTTCATCATTTACAAAAAGAGGGGAAAAAAAAAATTCAGCCTCTGGTAATGATGAGTTGGAAAATCGTTTGGCGTTATAGAATCATTTAGTAAAGACCAGGTGAGTTGTGCAAACCTGTGCATGGAGAGGAAGGAAGGAGAGGCTTCTCCATCTCACAATTGGTAGCAGCCGTCAATTTGGACCCATTTATCATCGACTTGGATGTCAGGAATGTGAGAGATGAAAGGCCAATCCTCTCCCTTGTTGCTCCCGCATCTTTCTCTCAGGTGGTGACACTCATAAATGCGGAGTGTCTTTAGAGAGGTAAGACGTTGAATCCATTTAGGAAGAGACTTCATCTCCTTCCAATGGTGAAAAAGAACACAGCGGAGTTTCTGGAGGAGTTGGATAAACTCTGTATTATTATTCTCCTCAAACAGGTTCATCTCCTCACATTCACCAATTGCTAGACTCTCAAGGGAGGATAGATGGTGAAGCCATAGAGCCAGGAATCTTGTATCTACGAGTTCTCCAATGTCAAGATCTTTTAGAGAAGTGAGGCCGTGGAGCGCCTCATCCGACAGAAAACCCAAACCTCTAATTTTCCAAATCCGCAGAAGTTGTAATGGAGAGAGACTAGGGCTAGTGTTAGTCGGAGGTGGTCTGGCCTGTTTCAGTGTCTCCTCCAACAACTCTGAACTGTTCTCCCATAGAGACAGCTTGTTAAGAGATGGGAGCAAAGGCATCCGTCCCTTGAAGTCAGGGCATATTGCGATCGTCAACTCAGAAAGACAAGGCAACTGGTAGTGGAGCTGCCTTTCCGTATTCCTCCACCATCCCTTTCGATTAGGACATTCAAAGAGAGTGAGTTTCTTCAAGCTAGGGAAGTAACATGACCTGCCTCCTCCTTTATCATTCTCATTAATGTTGTCTATTATGCACTCCAATTTGAACGATTTTAAAACAACCACACGTTGAAGAGAGGGAAGTTCATCCAACGGTGAGAGGGACTTGCAGTTGATGCAACATAAAATCTTAATTTTGACTAGATTTTCAAGAGAGGATACCCACCTCGGAAGACTCACTCCTCCGTAGTATCGCAATCTCAACTTCTCTAGGTTTACGTGGGGCTTCAATGCTTCCACCAACTTCTCTTCGCTACTCATGTCCTGCACCACCATATGATACTTCCCCCATTCCAATGCCAAGAATCGAAGATGGGATTTTTCTTTCAAGTTGGCCGCCTCAAATTCCCAAGCACCTTTCGTCACAAACTCTAGATTGAATATCTTCAGTGTTCCCCTCAACTTGCTCAGCTCATGTAATTCGTCCAATCCACCAGTTGCATGTATCGTTATCCTATTTGACAAGCTGAATCGTGACAACACCTCTAGGGAAGTCAATTTCCCTATCCCTCGTGGCATCTCCTCCAATTTACGACATCTCTCCAGCCCAAGGTGGATAAGGTTTACCAGCTTCTTAATGTCTCTTGGCAGTTGCCTGAGCTTGTCACAATCATCCAAAATAAGCACTTGCAAGTTTTGAAGTCGTGTAATAGAATCAGGCAGCTTTTTCATTCTATTCCCAGAGAGATCGAGATGAGCCAAATGGTTCAATCTGTCGATGAGACTTGGCAATTTTTTAATTAAACATCTTTGTAGTGTCAGCACTCTTAAACATCTCAACTTGTCAACAACTGCTCGACTCTGTTCATCCCCTGATTTCGTGAAACCATGCAAAGGAGAGTTGCTTCGCTGGACAATCAGGGTTCGTGCCTTCCTTCTCTGCAATAAGGAAGCCAGATTTTGCCATTGTTGCTCCTCAGGAATCTCATGCAAGGACAGGTGCCGAGTTTTTCCACTGAAAGCTTTTTTATTGGAATTTGGATACACCATAGTGCCTTCCTCTCCGGCAACTAGCACAGCTAGATCATGCATAAAGTCATGCATTCGATAAGTCACCTTATCGCCAAGATCATTCGCACTGGCCAACTGAAAGAATTGTCTTTGGAGGAGGTACTTGAAACAATTAGCACCAGAATCTTCATCATGCGGGCCTCTCATAGTTGTGTTATCAATATACCCTTGTGCCCTCCAATGGTTGATGAGTGTTGATACTTGAAACAAGTAATTTTTCGGATATAAGCTGCAGTAGGAGAAGCATTGTTTCAGGTTTGAGGGTAGATGATTGTAGCTCAATTTCAAGGTCTCTACCATGTGTGAGTTTGGGTCTAACTTCGAGAACTCTTCATTGCTAAAATATATCCACTCAGAGACTTCATTTCTGGAATACAAGAAGCTCCCTATTGTTCTTATAGCTAGTGGAAGACCAAAACACTTTCTTACAATCTCCTTTCCAATTACTTCAAATTCTTCATTCGGTGTTTTTCCTTGCTTGAAAGCCACTTGTTGGAATAATTCCCATGACTCTACTTCAGACATACCTTTAAGTAGATAAGGTTGCATTGTACTTGTTATTTCTGCTACTGTTGTATTTCTTGTGGTTATCACTACTCTGCTTCCTCTAGCACCACCAGAGATCAAATCATACAATTCAAGCCATTTTTCACGATCTTCATTCCACACATCATCTAGCACAAGCAAGTACTTGTCCACCTTAATTCTTTCAGAAAGCTTGTTTCTAAGTGTCTCCACCTCCAGATTTCGACTAGTTTTGTCTCCATCAACACATTCAATGATCTTCTCAACAATTGACTTGATACCAAAATTATGAGACACACAAACCCATATTCTAAGATCAAAGTGCACTTTCACTGACTCATCATTGTACACGGTTTGAGCAAGTGTTGTCTTTCCCAACCCCCCGAATCCAACTATCGGGATGACTGCCACAGCTTCTTGATGGTCGCCTAACAAAAGGCTGATAATACTCTTCCTGTCATCATCTCTGCCTATAATTACACTAGGTGGAGAGGAGTAAGTGCCAACATCCCTAAGATGATCCACAATGGAGACTTCAATATGATTCGGGTTCAAGTGGAACTTCCTATTCTCTGCAATGGCATCTAGCTTGGCTCTAACATCCCTAATCTCGTGAGCCATCTTTAGACCATAAGCGACCCTATTTGATCTGGAGAAGAAAAGTCTTACCTCCTTGGTCACCTTATTACCAGACATCCGCTGCAGCTTGATGCCTTGGTTGAGATGTCACCCAACAAGTCGTCGGCGTCATAAACACCATCTTTGAGATCGTCCAGCCACAGTTTGACCTCATTGCTGGTCCAGTACAGCTTCTCTGCATCAAGAAGCACGGCCTTGATTGTTGAAACAGTGCGCTGCAGCTTGTCAAGTTCGTCGTCCAGGCCCCACAACAGCACAATCTCTTGCAGGGCCAGGGAGCCGAGCTTTGTCAGGATCGAACCAGCGATGTCGAAGAGGACTCCTTCAGCCATAGCAGAGAATGCACTTTGTATGTTGTGTTTTTTTGTGTGAAGATTTGGGGTTCAGTTGGAATACGCTGGGCTTTCTCATATATATATATAAAGATATCGTTTTTAATATTCATCTCATCGACAACACCAGGAATCTTCCCTGCGCAATTCGACAAAATCAAGACAGGTGTGTTTGCGCATTCCTCTTTAGTTATTGTTATTGGCTTGACTTTTTTTGAAGAACGTTATTGGCTTGATAAAGAAAAAAAAAATTATTATTTTTAAATTGCGCCCAAAGAGAAAAAAAAATAAAGAAAGATCCGGGCGAGGTAACTAATGTGCAAAATAATTCTTTTTAAATTAATACAAAGTATAAGTGTATAACATGTTGGAAAATTATATAATTTCAAAAGTTTTATTTATTTTAAATAAATTATTATTTAAGAAAATTAATGAGAGCATTTGACCTATCCTAAAATGGCGTGGTTGTTGTTAGTCATGGATGGTTAGTTGCTGACTTCTTCAAAGTGGTTGCCTAGAAATTCTCTTTGGCCGTAACAACTGTGCTTAAATGAGAATATTTTTATTAAATTAAATTATATATTTTTTATACAACTCCCTCACTATAAAAAGCCTTGATTGGCATGAGATTAAGTACAAGTTCTTTGGCTTACCTTTCCCGGGTTATGCTCTATAGTTACTAAATTTTTGTTAGTTCTTGGCACCCGAGTTTCTACACTCGGAAGAATCTATTTAATGCTGGGGGTCTACACCTACGGGTGAAATAGTCCTAAGTACAGTGTCCTTTGACACGACTCAGATCAAAATTTATTTCCCGTTTTCTACTAAAAATTTTCAATTTATCCAACAATCTTAAGACTAGTTATTGGAAATTTTAGTAATCTCAAAATCAAGTTAGGACTAGTATTGTTTGGAGTGGCGGTGAGAAGGAGTTGCCTTTTTGTCCTTCAATGGAGAAGGAAGCTCGAGTATAGAAGCCACTCTATCGGCTGTCATATTCCCGGGAGGCACCAAAACACTAAGGTATCAACCGAGACTTGTCGGGACTGTAGAAGAAATCTCTTCGACATCAAACTACTTTACCACTCAGGTCCTCCTTTTCTGCAAATTTGTTTTACTTGCGTGGTATTGTCCCTGAGCTCTTGAGTATTTATTATTTGACTTTGTTATATCACATAAGGCCACGTTGATAAAAGAAAAATGGAAGTCGTATGCACACAGCAAATAGATTGTGACGTTAAAATGGATTATAAATCTAAATATTATTTCTCTAGGAAAGAAATAAATTACTAGAGACAGTGGCTGCGACAAGTAATTAGTTAGCCGAGAATTCTTAAATTTTTTTTGTTAAGTGATTGTGTTGATAGGGCACTAAAAATTGTCTAGAATGTTTAAATGATGTTTGCGTATAAATTATGGCATGCACAATATTAAAGCGATCTAATTGAAAGAAAAAAAAAACAACGTTGATGAAAAATTAGTAGAAGTTATGATGATATATTCTTGAAGCAGAATATAATTTTGTGGTTTTGAAATACAATGGCTACGGCCCAAACTCCATTGGCTCAAATGTGAGGTACTAACGTTGTGCTTCTGGAGGCGGCGTGCACCATTTACCTGACAATTGGAGCAGGGACGATATGTGGTGGTAGAAATTCAGGAGGTCGAGAAAGCCGGTGCCATGGTGGGATCCTTCCCTTGTTCTTTGCTTATTGCTTTCGCTGTTTTCTATCTGTTGCTTTTGGTTTGGGTGTGTGTCTTATAGGGATGCTTGTGATTGGAGAGGAAGTGTGTTCTAATCTTTTATGGGTCGAGTATGTGACAAGCTCCGGAAAGCAATGGAGGCAATGTGAGTCCGAGGCTGGTCGGAGTGAAGAGGAGAAAGTCTAGGGATAGGAGAATTCATTCTACTCTGTTTTACAGCACGTTGGGAATGACGACGACATGGAAGATGAGGAGAGGCTCGCGATCTCCTTGGCAACGCCGTCGTGACCGAGGACTTGATCGTCAAGTAAAGGAGGAGGTCAAGTGTAGCAAGTTGGGGGGACAGCTACTCCTCCACCACGTCATCCTCCTCCAACGAGGACGATTGGACCGAGGAGCTTGTGACCTGGTCCAATCCGATGCAGAAGCTGCCCAGTCGCACTTCGTGCAGTCGGCGTCATTGTTCAAGTAGGCAACAGCCGAATACCCAGGGAAACTGGATGCGGAGGAGGACGACGTGTACTCGAGGAGGAGTAGGAAGATCACCCCAGAGATGCGGATGGTGGTGAGGCACAAGGATCTCAAGGAGATCATCTGTAAATTCCTCGCTCGCAACGATTACAGTGCTTGTTTGTGGACCACCTGAACTCTAAGATCGTGTACCAAAGATGCGCCTCACTGTTCTTATTGGTCGCAGTTGACGACTCCGAGGTTAGTAATCTCTTTACTATGTCCTGTCATGACCCGCCAATTATGAATTTACGAGTGTTATTTTGAGATGTTCTATTGTTATGATCCCGCTTAGGGAGAGAAGGGATGGAATGGATCTCTGAGGTGGTTTCATTTGGATGGCGATAACAACAATGATCAGGAATCAAACCTGTTTGTGATTGAATGCCATGCTCATAAATGATTGTTGTTTGTTTAGAATTGTTCTGGACATGGTTGCTGTTCTACGTGTTCTTTTTTATGTGTCTTATGATTGAGCTCAAAATAATGTCCTTTAGACCTTAAATTCATGGGGTGCAAGTTGACCTGTTTTTGATGTGTCTATTTTCTGTGAAGACACAATTAATAGTTCCATACCTTATACTTTTTAGCACCATGTTATTTGCGGAAGGTTATATTAATCATAGAATGGTTGATGTTTCTTTTTTCTATAATTCATGCTGTGATTCAAGTCTTTGTGTACTATGTTGGATACTAGAAATTGTCATGGACAATGAACAAGTAATTAGTTATTTGAGAGCACCACGATAAGAGATTAATTAGATGAAAATTCCACATGATACAGAATTAGTTTGTTGACAAACCCACAATAGGGAATTAATTAATTGATATTTCACATAATAATGGATTATCATTAAATAATGGAGTACTTTAAATGGATGCCACGTTTCCAATCAATTTTATTATTATTATTTTAAAAAATTGCAATATCTTGTTTGGTGACGAGAATATGTGAGTTTAAGAATAGTTTTATAACTTTTACGATGATAATTATGTCGTATGCTTAATTGAACTCTGAAAAAGCTAAATATTTTGCCGTTGGCAAAACGTGGGGGTTATGCACGAACTTATGTAAATATTTGAAGATTTTGAATTGGTGTTATTTACTTAAGTTATTTTCTAAGTTACTTAGCTGTGTTATTATGTCGCCATTTATAAATATAGGATACTATGGATAGTATTGATAAATAATGTTCTGAGTTATTATGCTTGATTGGGTCAACATTTGGATCGATTAAATATTTATATTTGAGAATTTTCTATTTTTAGTCGATGACTAGAAATAGTAGGGGCTGAATATGTTCGTTATTGGTAATATAATTGCTTCAATATTTTGAGGTGAATTCCACGTGATGACCGTAATTTTAAGACGGATTCGATAAAAATTAGAGAACCACGTGATGATTAATTTTTGAGAAAATGAAGATTGAGTATATTTACTCATAACCTCAATATTGTATATTGAGACGAGCTGAGGTAATAAAATATTTGAGAGATATCATATATTATGGTATCGAGTATTGTGAGTATCCATTGTATTGAAAAATACAATGATGTTGATTGGATTTATATTCAGATGAGATGGAATATACCAATGGTTAGAAATCGATATTTTAATTGTCGATGTATTGAGATTACCGAATGGTAATAGCCATAGCTAAAATATAAGCTTTCAATGGCAAAATCGATATATTCGATTAACTAATAATATGATTTAAGTAGTACTACTATGAGATGAAATATTTCATTGAATTTGTGAAGTCAGAGTAGATTTGGCCAATCTTCTGATAGAACCCTTGTGTAGAAGGGTCACAAATGAAACATCGAGGGGATGAGACTTAAGCCAATTGTTAGATTAACGGTGATGGCAACCCAACCTCTGTGATTGGAGATCCCATGAAGGAGGTTCGTATGGGTAAACAACAAGTCACGAGTTAATCCCACTAGCACTAATTAGTCTCTTCCTATGGTGTATGTGAAAGTGCTAGATTGCACTGTAGAGGTTAAGCATTAAAGCTTTTAATGATTCTCATAGTCCTTGAGGATGGTGTATAAAGTACAATATACACTTGATGAGGTCACCTATATGGGTGTCGAGTGGGCCGCTTGCATGAGATTTTGGCTTAATCTCTAAAGCACTCATGAACAACCAGCCGTGCGCAGGGCCGAAAAGCGCAAAACAGCGACAGCGACAACGACAAGAATAGCAGGGGTGAAGTGTGATTTATAGGGTTCAGGTATACACCATAGTCTTCATGATTCATAGAAGTTCAATAACTTCATCATGACACTGTATGCTTTCCTTATACGTCTAAGGACTGGTTCATAGTCTGCGAGACACCAGATCCGAAGCACTTACATCCAAGGGATTAATCTGGGAAGGAAGAAAAGTTTCTAAACTTTCTAAACTAGCCAACTAATGTGCCCAAAGAGAAAAAAAAATAAAGAAAGATCCGGGCGAGGTAACTAATGTGCAAAATAATTCTTTTTAAATTAATACAAAGTATAAATGTATAACATGTTGGAAAATTATATAATTTCAAAAGTTTTATTTATTTTAAATAAATTATTATTTAAGAAAATTAATGAGAGCATTTGACCTATCCTAAAATGGCGTGGTTGTTGTTAGTCATGGATGGTTAGTTGCTGACTTCTTCAAAGTGGTTGCCTAGAAATTCTCTTTGGCCGTAACGACTGTGATTAAATGAGAATATTTTTATTAAATTATATTATATATTTTTTATACAACTCCCTCACTATAAAAAGCCTTGATTGGCATGAGATTAAGTACAAGTTCTTTGGCTTACCTTTCCCGGGTTATGCTCTATAGTTACTAAATTCTTGTTAGTTCTTGGCACCCGAGTTTCTACACTCGGAAGGATCTGTTTAATGCTGGGGGTCTACACCTACGGGTGAAATAGTCCTAAGTACAGTGTCCTTTGACACGACTCAGATCAAAATTTATTTTCCGTTTTCTACTAAAAATTTTCAATTTATCCAACATAACAATGGTGGAAAAATGCGCAGTTGGTGGAAAAACTCGCTCCCTTCCCCGCTCTAGGTTTTTGCTTTGAGTGTGAAATTAGCCAATTAAGTTTTGGGATGTCGGGAACGATTTGAGTGTGAAATTAGCCAATTAAATTCACGGAATAATACATCACATGCATAAAAGAAAATGGGCATTTGTTTCATAATTTATGTATGTTGGGTTTCTTTCTATGGAGGAAGGAAGATGGAGGAAGAAGGGAACGAGAGAGATGAAGGATATTTGGTATTATCTTGCCACGTCATGTTTATAAATATAGGAGAAAATTCGACATGACCTGTCACATCGTACATAGAATGATATCGTTTAGAAAGACACCTGCCCAGACTTTTAATTAGAATAAATTCAACTTAATTGATAGTTTTTAAGTGATTATCGCGATACCACATGGTACTAACTTTTTCAAGATAATGTTTATTTTTTTCTATTTAAACTATCTCATTTTACCTATTAATGCATTCTATTATTTTCTTTGTACAAACTACACCGTACCAATCATTCAACAATCAGAATATATTTAATAGTATTATCTCTACCAACTCAATTTTATGACTCCACAACTTACCGCGTGGAAGAAAATGAACTAATAAATCTTTTATAAGATGTAAGAAAAAAAGAGAACAATGGATGTTAAATTTAAGAAATAAAGTTTAAACGGACCAATGTAACACCTACTACTTTTCGGATGGGTGAGGTATCCGTCTCTTTCCTCGTTTGCCTTCGTGTCCCGTGCTGTCTCCCTCTTCCGCTTGGGCCCGGATAATGGGTTTGGGCCTGTTAATCGAGCACTGTACAATTAATTGTTGTCGCTGTGGGTTAACTTTTAAAGAATTACTAAAAACCATTCAAATTTACAATTAATTGTTTGCCAAACGTGCATGGCTGGAAAAATGACTAAATTGAGTAATTGTTGAATCAATGGATTGTCTTTTTATTAATACTAATAATTCTTGTAAAAAAATTAGATCTTATATCAAAATTGAATTGTGTCCGATTTCTATAGATCTCAATATGGACTCTGGAATCAAATAGCTAGCGGATCTGGATCTAAATCGTCGCTAGTTGCACTCGGTGTGTCCCACCTCTTTGTCGTCGAGGAGGACAGCAGCCAAGGTTGAATTTTACGTGGTCTTAAAAAAATTATTATTAGAAAATGCACCCACAGAATTCAAATGCGGGCCCCACAGATACATCAACCAAGCTTACCATGTGACCCAGTTTTACCTTGTTGAATGCAATGTCAAGTTCCGCTTGCAATATCTCGAGGCGACTTTTTGAAGGACCTCTGTTGATTTCCGGACAGTAGGAACGACGAGGTGAAGTGGGGTGACCGAGTTTATTGGTTGAATGTGTATTTGGGCTGGTTTTGTATTGGATGTTATCTAGATTGGGGTTGATTTGCGTTCGTGTGAAATGAAATTATTTCTAGCGATTTCAATGTTGAGGTAGAAATTTTCTCTATGAAATTACTTTTTTTACTATGATTTTTTCCTACTCGATTTTATCATTGCAGAATTTTGGCCGACAATAATAATCTCGAAAGATAAAATTTTACTCTACCTAAATTGTAAATATTAACGAAATCAATAAATTATACTTATCAAATACAATGTGACCCAGTTTTCGCTTTCTGACCCCCTGCCTCCTTCGCCCAGATTTAGTCACATGTAGGAGATTTCTAGACAGTAGCAATCATCCGGCGCCAAAAAAAAAGAGGAGGAGACGGCTTGGAATTTAGTTACGTGTAGGAGATTTTTTAAACTTTAAATGATACGAAGAGACCAAATTTTCGGTTCAATAAATTATCACTTAGTTTTTGAAAATATCAGAGAACAAACGATATTAGGTTACTTTAAAGAGTTGTTTTTCCACTAAATTTGAGTGTAGGATAGAGTATCTATCAATTGATCTTTATCGGTATACTCTTTCCCAATGCGGTCTTTTTTTATTAGGTTTTAGAGCGGTAAAATTTTAACAAGATCGTGCTAACTTCGAAAGAAGAAATTTTATACTAGTTAGACTGTAATTGTATTTAGTATAAAATTCAACTTTTTCAAAAAAAAATCTAACTGTGATTTCTGACTATTATGTAATTTAGAGAATTTGTGGAGTTTTGTAATAACACATTGAAAAATATGAATTTTATTTAAAAAAAAGTCTAAGATAACTAATCGATTACAATACTTTGAGTACAGGATCACCCTTTCTAGAATTCTCTAAATAGATTTTGCTTTGAGTGTGAAATTAGCCAATTAAGTTTTTGGATGTCAGGAATGATTTGAGTATGAAATTAGCCAATTAAGTTTTTGGATGTCGGGAATAATTTGAGTATGAAATAAGCCAATTAAGTTCACGGAGTTATACATCACATACATAAAAGAAAATGGGGATTTGTTTCATAATTTATGTATGTTGGGTTTCTTTTTATTGAGGAAGGAAGATGGAGGAAGAAGGGAACGAGAGAGATGAAAAATGTTTAGCATTTTGTCATCTTGCCAGGTCATGTGAATTTTTTTTTCAAAACCTCATTATGTATCTCGAGTATCTTAGATGATTTTTGGTCTCGATATTCTTGTTGGGCTAGTAGGTTGTGGTTGGTTCTCTGTTTTGGAGGGGACGGGCTGGGATGCCTGTATCCTAGCTCCTGTTGCTCACTTCTTGTAAATTTCTGTTAATTATAATCAATTTACTTACCAAAAAAAAGTATTGGAGAAAATTGGACATGACCTGTCGCTTCGTAAATAGAACGATGTCGTTTAGAAGGGTAGCTGTCCAGATCTTTAATTGATTTTAATTAGAATTAGTTCAATTCAATTAATAAATTTTAAACTACATGATATTTAAGTACTTATCGCGATGACACATGGTATTCAAGTAGACTTTTTCAAGATAATGCTTATTTTTTCTATTTAAAATATCTCATTTTACCTATTAATGCAATTTATTGTTTTCTTTGTACAAACTACACCACACTAATCATTCAACACTCAGAATATATTTAATAGTATTATCTCTACTAACTCAATTTTATGACTCCACAACTTACCGCGTGGAAGAAAATGAACTAATAAATCTTTTATAAGATGTAAGAAAAAAGAGAATAAACAATTGATGTTAAATCTAAGAAATAAAGTTTAATTCTCTCAAAAAAAGAAATAAAGTTTAAATTCCTCAAAAAATAAATAAATAAAGTTTAAACGGACCAATGCAACACCTTCTAGTTTTCGGACGGGTGAGGTGGCCTTCTCTTTCCTCATTTGCCTTCGTGTCCCGTGTAGTCCCCCTCCTTCCGCTTGGGCCCGGATAATGGATTTGGGCCTGTTGATAATTGTTGTGGCTATGGGTTAAGTTTTAAATAATTAATAAAAACCATTCAAATTTATAATTAATTGTTTGCCAAACGTGCATGGCTGAAAAAATGACTAAATTGAGTAATTGTTGAGTCAATGGATTACAAATTGGATACTTTCTTTTATTTAATTTTTGTTAATACTAATAATTCTTGTAAATTAATTAAATATTATATCAAAATTGAATTGTGTCCGGTTTCTGTAGATCTCAATATTGCCCTTCCTACTGGGGATAATTCAGGCACCAAAGCTAATTATGGTAGGTTCGTACATGAACCGGATCTGTTTGGATGGGTTAAGTTTTGGTTCCAAAGGAAAAACAAAAGAGAAGCATTTCACTGGGACCTGTTTGTTACCGCTATTTGTTATTCTCTTAATAGCGAACTTGATATTGAACTCGGAACTAGTTACAATCTGCTGAAACTGATAATGCCTCAGTAGGTATGCTACACCCACAGACGTTAGAAGTTGAACTCTGCAGCTGTCACTCCGATGACATAAAATGTAAACACAAGAGGCTGCTTGCTCTTGCTCCATGAACACAGCAGACAGGAAGCCACTCGAACTTGCACACAGAAAGGAACTCGACACCATCTACTTCTTCAGATGCTAACCGAATAGTTGGAAAGCAAAAGCCGTCTGCAATCGGCATGTGTTGTTTAGTTTCAATATCATTCTGCCATAACAACTCAATCAAATTACAAAGATATGACAGAGGAAGTTGCAAACCTGTGGAAGGAAGATTGTTGCTTCAGCTCACAATTGGTTGCAGTAGTTGCCTTGGACCCATTTATAATCGATTTGGATGTTAGGAGGATACACATCCTGGTGGCGTGGAGAGAGATGGTGAAACCCCCATCTCTAGGGTTTTTTACCAAAATAGTATTACAGTGATATAGATTTACAAAAATAATATTTGAAAATAAATTTTTACGAATATGGTGTCTGCATAGACAGGCCCGTTTAGAATACGACCCACGTGGACGTAAAGGGCCAAAACACGACTGCTACCGGCGTGTCCAGAATACGACCGCTGTGGGCGTATTATTTTAAAACACGACAAGGGCCCATCCTTACCCTGGGTGCTCCCACATCTTTCATTCAAGTGCGGACAATATCTGATCTCCAAACTGTTTAATGAGGCGAGGTTGCACATCCACGCTGACAGGGCCTCTAATTATTGAGAATCAACAATCTGGAGTCTCTCTAGAGAGGTAAGGTTTTGAATTCCTTTAGGAAAAGACTTCATCTTTGAACAACATTTAATTCGCAGAGAACGGAGATTCTCGAGGCAGTGGATCTGCTCTGTATTATTCTTCTCAAACATGTTCATCTCCTCACAATCCCCAATTAATAGAGTCTCCAGGGAGAATAGATGATGGAGCCATAGAGCCAGGACACTTGTATCTGGAACTTGCTGTTGAGAATTTTACATCGGTTAAAATGATAGTGGAGACAAGTTTATAAGTGTGGAAAATTCAGCAATTCATTGTCTTAAGGTTTTGAGTTGAATATGGAGATTCAAACATGGTATCAGAACGGGTTGATCCCGCGCCCATTGTTGAACTCGCACGATCCCCATTTCTCGCACGTTGGTGAAGTCAAAACCCGTGCCGCACTTTGGTGAAGTCAAAGTCAGTGCACTCTTCGACTCGAGGTGGGTCTCATTTGAGGTGGCATGTTGAAAATCCCACATCAGTTAAAACACGAGTGGGGATAAGTTTATAAGTGTGAAAAATTCGTGGAGCACATTCTCATGCAGAAAACCCAGATCTCCAATTTTCCCAATGGACATAGATTGCAATAGAGGGAGACTACTACTGGTGCTAGTCGAACGTGGGCCTATCTGGTTCCGAAGTTGAGCACTCCGACTCTACGAGGTCATTTGCAAAGGTATGGAATTAGTTTTAGCATTAGCGAATCTGTCTCAATAATTATCTTCTATATTTGGGCATTTTTTCTTAGTTGGTAAGTGACTCGTGCTTATATGACTTAACGTAGTAAACTGTTATGATTAAAAAAAATTAATTTATGACCAGAATATTATTACTTGATATAAAAGAATCGCAGTAATTTGCTCAAATCTTCCTCAGCTTTTAGCTTCCTCTGTGTGCTTTTCCCTCCGCGCATGTAGTTGGACTGGCGTCTTGTATTGTAACTGGGCTTGCGGGCTCAGCGCTTCACGGCCCACGAAGGCTCCATCCATTGTAGCTTCAGTTGAAGAATACATGGGAGAAAGAAGAAAAACCTAAATAATAATACTATAAATAAATCGAGTGTCGGTCTCTCTATTTGAAGCGGTTGTATTCTAAGGGTCTGGATTGGGCACGGAATGCTCAGATTCCGAACCGTTCGGAATGAAGACACGCGGGGACTTTTTTGCAAACGCGCTAAAATTTCGGGACCAAAATGAAAAAAGCCACGCACAAACGCAGGCCGGATACAAATGCCATTATCACGTGACTGCGCATGCCAGTATCACATAACTGCGCATGCCACTATCACATAACTACGCATGCCAGTGTGACCTTTTTGCAAAAATGCTAAAATATGGGAGACCAAAATGAAAAAAACCACGCGCGCCATTATCATCAACTAGACTTGCCACTGTCACAAAATACACATGCCATTATCACATAACTGCGCTTGCCATTATCACATAACTGCACTTGCCATTATCACATAACTACGCTTGCCACTGCGGTCCCCCTTCACTCCAAACCGTACGGAATCGATTCCTTCACTCCGTGCTCAATCCAGACCCGTATTCTAAGGGGGGGTTTGAGGCTTTTAGCTCGCAGAAACTTCATATTCCAGTTTGTCTTCCACCGATGGAGACAACTAACAAGAAGGTAGAAACCCAACAAGGGGTAGACCGAATCAGCCACTTATCCGATGACATCCTACTACACATCCTCTCATTCCTCAAGACCGAAGATGCCGTGAGGACCACCATCTTGTCGCGGCGGTGGCAGTGGCTGTGGATCTATGTGCCCAACCTCAACTTCCGTGTCCCAATATCAACATCTGCCGAGTATAACCCTAAACTGCAGTTTCTGGAGAGAGCCCTAATACTCCATGCCGCACCCAAGCTCCACAAATTCAAACTTCGATGCTTCGACGAGCACGTAGACCAGAGGATGGACATGTTCGTTCGTTTCGCGGTATCGCGTCAAGTGGAGGATCTAGACTTGGCCTTTTACTCGTATGACCTCCCCCAGTGGTTTTACTCCCAAGATTCTTTGAGGGAGCTCAGAACGCAGTTTTGCTTTTTCTCGCCCAAGGGGAGGACGGATTGGGGGTCGCTTAGGGTTTTGGAGGTGGTATGTGCCTTTTTCAAAGGGATCGAGAATGTATTGTCGGGCTGTCCCGTGCTTGAGTCCTTGAAACTGCGCCATGTCAGTCTGTCTAGTAACTCTTGTCCGGTGGATATTGTTCACAACAACTTAAAGAAATTGGTGATAGATAGCACTTCTTCAGAGGATCCAAACACACTTCGTGTTACAGCTCCTCAGCTTGAAGAGTTGAAGATTTCTGGAGCTTGGTATTGGAACAGTTGTAAGGTAATTGATATCCCGTTGTCTGCTCACGTTCGTCTGGATTTCTTCATCCGGTCAGATACTGAGAGGAAGGGTCAAGACGAAGTGAAGAAGTATCAGAATGCAATCAAAGAGCTTCTTGAATCGATTCGGCATCCGGAGGAGTTATGCGATAAAAATAACTGCATCAAGGTAATCTTTTTCAAATACTTTACTCAGAAATAATGAAATTTGTGTCTTAGATGGTATGCTGGTGAGATTGATGCTGTATGCAAATTGTTCTTAACCAATGTAATAATAGTTTCTCTATTCTTTTATTCAATTGGTCTGTATTATTTTGTTCACAAACGAGTTCGATTATTTCACTATGAGAGATACTTGTTTACTGAAGGTTGTTGCTAAAATGGAGATGAATTTATTGCGCGCTACATTATCCAGCCGAGGGTGTTTGGTTTTTAATGCAAGACTAGTCAACCTTCACCATTGAATGCTTCGTCCTTGGTCGTAGTCAATTTTTTTAGGTAAGATTTAGTTCCAAAATGTTTCTCCTTCAATGTTTCTTTAATCAACTTCGTTATTTATTTTTTTCTCCGTCAAGAACAAATGATAGATGTTTACCATTTCAGATTGTTGGCTCTAACTATTGCATGAATAACTTTTTTATTCTTTTAATATAAGGTACATTCACCCGGTGATGGCGCTTTTTATGACATTGAAGATTGGAAGTTGAAGAACAATACCATTGCTGGTTTCTTGCCAAGACTCAAAACTGTTGAGCTTCGAGAGTTTATAGGCAATCTCTTTGCATCTCCTTTTTGTAATTACTATGGAGCATTAATAATATATTTTGCACCTTCAAAAAAAAATCTCTCCAGCCCAAGGTGGATAAGGTTTACCAGCTTGTTGATATCTCTTGGCAGTTTTCTCGGCTCGTCACAATCATCCAAAATAAGCACATGCAAGTTCTTAAGACGTGTACTAGAATTAGGGAGCTTTTGCATTTTATTCCCAGAGAGTTCGAGATGGTTCAATCTATCAATGCTACTTGGGCAATGTGTAAATAAAACATCTTTGTAGCGTCAATACTCTTAAGCTTCTTAATTTGTCAACCACTTATCGACTCTGTTTATCCCCTAATTTTGTGAAACCATGCAAAGGAGAGCCTTTCTTTTCTGCAATAAGGGAGCCAGGAGTTGCCATTGTTGCTCCTCGAGAATCTCACGCAAGGGCATATGTCGAGTTTTTCTAGTGACAGCTCTCTGATTGGAATCCGGGTGCACCATACTGTACTCCTCTCCAGCAACTAGAACAGCTAGATCATGCATAAAGTCATGCGTTCGATAAGTCACCTTATCGCCAAAATCATTCTCACTGGCCAACTGAAATAAAGATTCTTGGAGGAGGTACTTGAAACAATTAGCACCTAAGTATTCTCAATAGTTGTGTGATCAATATACCCTTGAGCCCTCCAATGGTTGATGAGTGTTGGTACTTCAAATAGGTAATCCTTTGTGAATAAGCTGCAGTAGGAGAAGCATTGTTTGAAGTTTGAAGGTAGATGATTGTAGCTCAATTTCAAGGTCTCTACCATTTGAGATTTTGGGTCTAACTTCGAGAACTCTTCATCGTTGAAATATTTCCATTCAGACATTTCATTTTTGGAATACAAGATGCTCCCTGTTGTTCTTATCGCTAATGGAAGTCCAAAACACTTTCATGCAATCTCCTTCCCTATTACTTCAAATTCTTCATTCGGTGTTTTACCGTGCTTGAATGCCACTTGCTGGAACAAGTCCCACTTGTTTTCCATTGTTTCAAGGTTGCATTGTACTTGTTATTTCTGCTATTGTTGTATTTCTTGTAATTATCCCTACTCTGCTTCCTCTAGCACCACCAGCCATCAAATAATTCAATTGAACCCATTTTTCACGATCTTCGTTCCACACATCATCTAGCACAAGCAAATATTTTTGGGAAAAGTCCTATGAAGTACCATGTGGTTTCAGACTTTCAAAATTAAGGCCATGTAGTTTCAAATTGGAAATTTAGTACCCTGTGGTTTACACATTTTTTCCCGGGCAGGTCCAGGGTAGTTGCCCGGCCTAGTTGGATTGCCATGTCATACACTTTGTCCATGTGTCACGCCAGTTATACCCAATCTATCCTATTGGTTGCTTTTATGGAAAATATCAAAACAATCCCTATTTTATTAATATTTTTCAGAAATTTCATTATCCCTAACCAACCTCCCTTCTCTCTCCTCTCCTCCACTTCTAGAAATTTGACCCAAATTGGACCGACCCAACCCTGACACATGACCCAAATCAGACTGACTCAACCCCAAAAATTTTGTCGACAAGGAGAGGGAGGTCGGGGATGCAGCAGGAGTCGACGCCGGAGCTTCCACGGGAGCCACCACTATTCTCTAGGAAATCGCTAACCATAACCACCAAAAACTACCGCCGTCGTCCCCACCCTCTCGCAAGTTACCTTTTCTCCGATGGGGATCTCCCCTGAGGGGCGTGTGGTGTGCTACTGGATCCCGACGGTGACGCCACTTTCGGCGACTAGCTGATGTTCTCCAATGCCGTTTTGAACTCTCCAACAGGAAGCTCGCCGGAACCCTAGCCAAGGAGGTGGCTTCGCTTGCTTTCGGAGCTCCTCCTCGACGGCAATAACTTCACGGCGGTCCCCAATGGTTTCTTCGACGGCAACAACTTCACTTCTTGTCCTTTTTGGGTGATTGGATTCCAGGAGGGAGACGATAATTGCAAGTTCTAGGAATCTCTGGAGAGAGAGATTGAGTCGTATGTAGCTTGGACATGCAAATCTTGTTCGAAGAAATTTGGGTTTTTGAAAAAATATAAATAAATTTGGGATCAAAGTGTAATTTACGAAGTGACACGTAATATACCACGAGGATGGATCGGGTATAGCTGGCGTGACACGAGGACACAGTCTATGACATGGCAATCCAAATAGCCCGGGCAGCTACCCTGGACCTGCCCGGGAAAAAATATGTGAACCACAGGGTACTAAATTCCCAATTTGAAACCACATGGCCTTAATTCTGAAAGTCTGAAACTACAGGGTACTTTATGAGACTTTTCCCAATATTTTTTTTCCTTCAATTCTTCTCGAAAACTTATTTTTAAGTGTTTCAATCTCCAAATTTTGACTAGTTTTTTCTCCATCAAGAAATTCAATGATCTTCTCAACATATGATTTCACACTAAAAGTATCACACACAAACTCATATTCTAAGATCAAAGTTCACTTTTGTACACGGTTTGAGCAAGTGTTGTCTTTCCCAACCCTCCGAATCCAACAATCGGAATGATTGTCACAGCTTCCTGATGGGCCCCTAGCAAAAGGCTTATAATAAATACTCTTCCTGTCATCATCTCTGCCAATGACTACACTAGGTGGAGAGGAGTGAGTGCTAACACCCCTAAGATGATCCACAATGGCTACTTCAATATGATTGGGGTTCAAGTGGAACTTTCTATTATCGGCAATGGCATCTAGCTTGGCTCTAACATCCTTAATCTCATGAGCCATCTTTAGACCATAAGCGACCCTATTCGATCTAGAGAAGAAAAGTCGAACCTCAGACATCTGTTGCAGCTTTGATGCCTTAGCTGAGATGTCACCCAACAAGTCGTCGGCGTCATAAACAACATCCTTGAGATCATCCAGCCATACTTTGACCTCATTGCTGGTCCAGTACAACTTCTCAGCGTCAAGACGCACGGCATTGATCGTTGAAACGGTGCGCTGCAGCTTCTCAAGTTCGTCTTCTAGGCCCCACAACAGCAAAATCTCTTGCAAGGCCACGGAGCCGAGCTTTGTCAGGATCAAACCAGCGATATTGAAGAGGACTCCTTCAGCCATGGCAGTGAATGCACTTTGTATGTGGCGTTTTTTTTTTTGTTTTTGGGGAGACTTGGGTTTGAGTTGGAATACGCTCTGGGCTTTCTCATATATGTATTAAGGTATCGCTTTTAAAAATATTCATCTCATCGAAGCCACCAGGAATCTTCCCTGCGCAATTCGATAAAATCAAGAGAGTTGCACATTCCATGTTTAATTAAACTAGTTAAATTACTTGGTTGCTTCGGTGGTTATACCAACCTCTTTAATTATAGTTATTGACTTGACTTAGATAAGCTGCTTCGCTTTCCTGCCATATTCTACCTTTTTTAGAATGGCTTTGTCAATAATATTCTGAGTCAATAAAAAGATACGTAGACTATCAGCAAAAATTTTGTCGTGTAGAATAGATTTTCGGAGAAAACAGTCACATACAAGGAATCGAAACTGAACTTTCATTAATTTATATATCTCTTGTGTCATTCCGTATGAGCTCCCAAAGTTTTAGTCTATTAAATGCATCCAGCTGTTATGATTACTTGCATTACTTCAAAGTTTTTTTAAAGTAAATTTTTAAATTTTGTTAGAATTCAAATTTTATACCTCATTAAATTTGTTAATACTTTGTGTCGATCATATTAATAATCGGACTCATTGACTGATCGGCTACATATGACCAGGAACCTCACGACCGAGAAATATTAGACGAAATGCCCATGTGGAATAGCAAGCACATCAATAGGAAAGAGGGAGAGAGTTTTGGGAAGTAAAAGTGGAACCTCCATTTTCTTGGCATTTTCTCGTAGTTGGTCAGTGGCTCGAGCTTATATTACGCTTTATATGTTCCGATCTAACGACAATAGTTTTATTTTTGACAAGTAGTTTTGTGGATTGTTTGATTGGTCACTTTGTATTCATGAAATATGTTGGATTACTATTCGTCTTGACAACCTAGTTATTAGTTACGATGGTTCCACATATATTCAATATCATCAATTGATACAAAATAATTCCATTATTTGCCCAAATCTTCCTGTGATTTTAGCTTCCTTAATGTGCTTTTCCATGGATGTGGTTGCACGTGAGACAACCTAAGCCTTTTTCTTGGACACGCGTCTTGTATTGTAACTGGGCCTTGCGGGCTCAGCGCTTCACGGCCCACGAGGGCTCCCTTGTAGCTTCGGTTCAACTCCAACATTATTCTTCAAGAGAAAACCCTAAATAATAATACTATATATCTGGTGTCCTCGGTCTCTATTTGAAGTGGTTGTATACCAATTTCTATTCCACCAATGGAGACAAGTGACAAGAAGCTAGAAACCCAACAAGGGGTAGACCGAATCAGCGTCTTGTCCGATGACATCCTACTACACATCCTCTCATTCCTTGAGGCCCAAGACGCCGTAAGGACCACTGTCTTGTCGCAGCGGTGGCATTGCCTGTGGCTTTATGTGCCGAACCTCATCTTCCGTGTTCCAAAATCAACATCGGTCGAGCATAACCCTAAACTGCAGTTGCTGGAGAGAGTCCTAACCCTCCATGCTGCACCCAGGCTCCACAAATTCCAACTTCGATGCTTGGACAAGCACCTAAGCCAGAGGATGGACCAGTTCATTTTTTTTGCAGTAACGCGTAAAGTGGAGGATCTAGACTTGTTCTTAAACCCTTACGTCCTCCCCCAATGGTTTTACTACCAAGATTCTTTGAGGGTGCTCAGAACGCAGTATTGCCAATTCTCGCCTAAATGGAGGACGGATTGGGGGTCGCTTAGGGTTTTGCAGGTGGAATCTGGGGGTATCAAAGGGATCGAGAATGTATTGTCGGGCTGTCCGGTGCTCGAGTCCTTGACCCTGTGCTATGTCCTTCTGTCTAGTAACTCTAGTCTGGTGCATATTGTTCACAACAACTTAAAGAAATTGGTGATACATAACACTCATTCTAAGGATCAAGATGCGCTTCGTATTACGACTCCTCAGCTTGAAGAGTTGAAGATATATGGATCTTGGTATTGGAAAAGTTGTAAGGTAATTGATATCCCGTCGTCTACTCACGTTTGTTTGGATTTCTTCATCGCGACAGATATTGAGAGGAAGTTCCAACACGAAGTAAGGAAGTGTCAAAATGCAGTAAAAGAGCTTCTTGAATCGGTTGGACATTGCAAGGAGTTATGCATTAAAAGTAACTGCATGAAGGTAATCTTTTTCAAATACTTTACTCTGAAATTTGTATCTTAGATGGTATGCTGGTGAGATTGACGCTGTATGCATATTGTTCTTATTACAAGTCTGATAAGCTTATGATTGGACATCGGTTACCTTGACTCAACCATGTTTTATACTTGGGTGAATCATAGTTGGTCTCTATTCTTTTGTTCACAAACGAGTTTCGGTTATTTCATTATTATGAGTAATTCTTGTTTGCTGAAGGCTCCTGCTGAAATGGAGATGAATTCATCGCAACCTACATTATCCAGCCGAGGGTGTTTGTTCCTTGGTATGAGCCTAGTCTTAGTCATTTTTGTCAGGTAAGATTTTGTTTCAAAATGTTTCTCCTTCAAAATTGCACTAATACCAAATTCCAGAATCTTCAATTAACTTTGTTATTTCTCTTTTCTCCATGAAGAACAAATGGAAAGATGTTTACCATCTCAGATTATTGGCTCTAATAATTGAATGAAAAACTTTTTTCTTTTGAATTTTATACAAGGTCCATTCAAGCGATGACAACCGAGAGTGGAAGCTGAAGAACAATGCCATTGCTGGTTTTTTGTCAAGCTTCAAATCTGTTGAGCTTCAAGAGTTTCTATGCAAAAGTCAGTGTTTCGTTGAATATTTGCTGAAGCAATCTGTGGTTTTTTTGACATGGTCATAATTCCGAAGGCATATGAGGCGTCTTTACTTGAAGTTGCTGAAATTTTGTCCAGTTTGCCAAAATCCTAGTAGGAATACATGTTTGAGGAGAGAATTGAGCATGTATAGCAACCATTAATCTTTTGTGGCTTCAACCCTAACCATTAATCTTTTGCAGGATTGTATTAGAGCAATAGATAATAATCATGTGCCCATTATTATGCCCACGAAAAGTCGTCAAGATTTGATGGGAGAAAGGGAGGAAGCTGCACAAAGTATTTGAGTTAGCAGGATGGAAATAAGTGAAGAAATTCTAAATAATGGGTCAGACTATCTGAAAGGATTACGAGATCAAATAACATATAAGTTAATGTTAAATTATGTTATTGTTATCCAAGTGTGTTAAATTATTATTTTAGTTTGACTATTTTTACGAATATATTATCCTCTGTCACGTTAGCATTTTTAATTTGTGTTCTATTTTTTTTGACATATATAGTTCAAACTTAAGTTAAATAAATTACGATTTTTTAAACGAAAAGCTTACATGAGATTAAATAGCTGACTTTTCCTTTGTAATGCAATAAAAGGTCTAGGGATAAGTTCATTTTGAATCTAGAGTTTACACTGATTTTGCGATAAATTTTTTACCGTGGCGAGACAACTCAGCATCAAACGACACCGTTTCTAGGTTTCCGAGCCTCTAACTTAAAAATTGTGAAACTACAAATACCAAAAAATTATTTCTATACCTCAGTATCATATTGCAAAATCCGTGTAAACTATAAGATTCAAAATGAACTTATCACAAAGGTCTATTGGTAACATGTTTAAAAAATTAACAATTATTGTTAGTAATTTTAGAAAAAAAAAGTTTGTTATAAACTTTATCGGAAATAAGCAATAGTAGAGGAAAAGAGTAAGAGAGGAGAGTATGAACTTCTCATTAATAGATCAAGAATGATCTTCTAAATGGTAATACAATGGGTTCTATTTATAGGCTAATACATTAAATAATTAATGTATTATGGAGGGGAACATGGAGGGCAACATGGAAGAAAACAAGGAGAAAAATATGGAAGAAAACATGGAGAAAATGACATCCATAAATAATTAATACATAATACTCCCCCTTGGATGCCATTTGAATAATGTGCCTCATTAAAATCTTATTAGGAAAAATCCTATGGGAAAAATTCTAATCAAAGGAAAAAGAGTACATCATCATAAAATTACTGACTCATTAAAACCTTACCCGGAAAACCCATCGGGACAAAACCGTGGTTAAGAAAAAAGAGTATAGTGTAAAATGATATCTCCCACTCATGTATGCATCACTTAAGATCACTGAGTCGTCTCAGACCGATATTACAAACATGCTTCACAAAAACTGTAGTGGGCAGAGATTTCGTGAACAGATCTGCCAAATTGTCACTTGAACGAATTTGTTGAACATTTATCTCCCCATCCTTTTGAAGATCATGTGTAAAAAAGAACTTTGGCGATATATATTTTATCCGATCACCTTTAATGTATCCTTCTTTTAATTGTGTGATGCATGCAGCATTATCCTCGTATAAGGTCGTAGGTATTCCCTTTTGAAAAGGTAATCCACAAGATTCTCGAATGTGTTTGACAATAGATCTCAACCAAACACATTCTCGACTTGCTTCATGAATAGCCAAAATTTTAGAATGATTAGATGAGGTGGCTGCTATAGTTTGTTTCATGGAGCGCCATGAAATGGCAGTACCTCCATATGTAAATAAGTATCCGGTTTGCGATCGACCATTGTGAGGATCAGATAAATATCCTGCATCTGCATATCCAATTACTTCTGCCTCTGAGATACTAAAACCCATATCCATTGTACCTCGAAGATAACGCAATATTTGTTTTACTCCAGTCTAATGTCTTCTTGTAGGTGAAGAACTGTATCTTGCTAGTAAATTAACAGAAAATAATATATCAGGTCGTGTATGACTAGCAAGATACATTAGCGCACCTATTGCACTAAGATATGGTACTTCAGGACCAAGAAATTCTTCACCAATTTCTCGAGGTCTGAAAGGGTCCTTTTTCACATCAAGTGACCTTACAACTATTGGAGTGTTCAACGGATGCGCTTTATCCATATTGAAATACTTCAGTACCTTTGCTATATAAGATGATTGATGCATAAAAATTTCTTCTTTAAAATATTCAATTTGCAATCTGAGACATAGTTTGGTCTTTCCCAAATCTTTCATTTCGAATTCATTCTTTAAATAATCAACTGCCTTTTGGAGCTCTTCAGGAGTTCCAATGATATTGAGATCATCAACATAAACTGCAATTATAACGAACTCAGTTTCAGATCTCCTTATAAAAATACATGGGCAGATTGGATCATTCTTATAGCCTTCCTTTAATAAGTAGTCACTAAGACGATTATACCACATGCGTCCTGATTATTTCAGTCCATATAAAGATCGACATAATTTAATCGAGTATAGTCCCTTTTGACTAGAATCACGTACTTCTAGTACGTTGAATCCTTTTGGGATTCTCATATAAATATCACTATCCAGTGAACCATATAAATAGGCTGAGACAATATCCATAAGTCGCATATTCAACTTTTCATGTACTGCTAGACTTATCAAATATCGAAACGTGATTGCATCCACCACAGGAGAATATGTCTCTTCATAATCAATACCAGGTCTTTGAGAAAAACCTTGTGCGACAAGTCGTACTTTATATTTCACAACTTCATTTTTCGCATTTTGTTTACGCACAAATACCCATTTGTATCCTACGGGTTTCACACCTTTGGGCGTGCAGACTACAGGTCCGAAAACTTTACGTTTTCCATGTGAATCTAATTCAGATTTTATTGCGTTTTTTCAATTTGGCCAATCTTTTCTATGCATGCATTCCTCAATAGATTTTGGCTCTAGATCTTCTTCACATTCCATAATATTTAGCGCTACATGGTAGGCAAAAATATCGTCGACAATAACTTCATTTCGGTTCCATTTTTCTCCAGTCATAACATAATTTATTGAGATCTCATGATTATCATAATGTTCAGGTACCTGATCTTCCATTGGAAGCGACTCATCTAGAGTCTGTCCTTCCTTGATATTAATATTGACTGGGGACTCTTCAGGAGTCAAGATATCCTCGATTTGACCATCTTGATATTTTGCTCCTTTTCTTTTACGAAGATTTTTATCTTTGGAACCAATAGGTCTACCACGTTTAATTTGTGCCTTATTTTCATTGGCAATAATTGATCGTCCTTCAGGGACATCAATTCTAAAAGCAGCATTAGCAGCCGGAATATGTGACTTAGTCACTCTCTTTGGGTCAGCAAAAGCGTCTGGCAACTGATTAGCTAAATTCTGCAGATGAATTATCTTTTGAATGTCATGTTCACTTTGCTTTGTGCGAGGATTTAAATAACACAATGATAATTCATTCCAGCTAATATCTTTTTCAGGCTGCTTAGTTTCTCCCCCTAATGTTGGAAATATTGATTCATCGAAATGACAATCGGTAAAATGTGCCGTAAATATATCTCCAGTACGTGGCTCAATGTACTTAATTATCGATGGAGATTCAAACCCAACATATATTCCCAACCTTCTTTGGGGTCTCATTTTAGTGCGTTGTGGTGGAGCAATTAGAATATAAACCGCACATCCAAAAATTCTTAGATGGGAAATATTTAGTTCCTGACCATAAACCAATTGTAATAGGGAGAATTCATGATAACTTGTTGGTCTGATGCGAATTAATATTGCTGCATGTAAAACAGCATGTCCCCAAGCAGAAATAGGGAGTTTCGCTTTCATTAGTAATGGCCTTGCAATTAATTGAATCCGTTTAATAAATGATTCGGCAAGACCATTTTGAGTGTGAACATGAGCTATAGGATGTTCAACATTTATACCAATGGCCATACAATAATCATTGAATGTTTGAGAAGTGAATTCACCAGCATTATCAAGACGAATGGTCTTAATGAGATTATCTGGAAAATGAGCTCATAATCGAATTAACTGAGCTAGTAATCTCGCAAACGCCAGGTTACGAGTTGATAATAAAGATACATGTGACCATCTAGTTGATGCATCAATTAATACCATAAAGTATCTAAATGGTCCACATGGTGGATGAATAGGTCCACATATATCACCATGTATACGTTCCAAAAATCCGAGGGATTCAGCACCAATTTTAGTTGGTGATGGCCTGGTCATTAATTTGCCTTGAGAGCATGGAGCGCATGACAATTCATTGGATTAGAAAATCTTCTGGTTCCTTAAAGAATGTCCACATGAATTGTTAATAACTCTTCGCATCATTATTGACCCGGGATGGCCCAACTGGTCATGCCAAATTGCAAAATTAGTAAACTTCTGGTTTATTATTGCATATGCCTCCATTGCACTAATTTACGTATAATATAAACCAAATGAATAAGCGGGTAGCTTTTCCAACACACACTTTTTACCCGAAATAATATTTGTAATATACAAATATTCTTTGTTTCCTTCATTTGTTGTCTCAACATGATATCCATTCTGGCGTATATCCTTGAAACTTAATAAGTTTCTTTGAGACTTAGGAGAATATAATGCATTATCTATGCAAAAATTCGTACCCCCAGATAACAATAAATTGGCTCTTCCGGAGCCTTCAATTAAATTCGAAGTACCTGATATAGTACTAACATTTGCTTCTTGCATTTGCAAATGAAGGAAATATTTATCATCTTTAAGTATGGTGTGCGTTGTGGCACTATCTGCTAAACACAAATCTCTTTCTCGAGTAGATGAGCCAACTCGTGCCAATTCCATACTCTTCATAAAGAAATATTTATATTAAATTTAAGCAACAAAAATATGACAAGGAAACATTATAGAAAACATTACATTGAAACCAAGTACCGATAACATGATAAGGAAAAATTACAGAAAATGCGAAAACAAGAACATGAATATTAAACTACTTATTCAATAAGGAAATCACCCACATCTAAATGAGTGAAGTCATTTTTGTCGAAATTAGTGCTACCATCCATATTCATAATGCTAGTGCCATCATCATTATTGGCAAAATTTATTTTGGCCTTCCCTTTGCCTTTCAATGATTCTTGATAAAGCTCAACTAGATGCTTGGGTGCACGACAGGTGCAAGCCCAGTGGCCTTTGCATCCACAACGATGGCATGAATTTTCTATTTTCATTCCACCATTACCATCTCTTCCTGATTTCTTCTCTTTATTCTCCCACTTCAGGTGGCGAGACGTGTTCTTAAAATTACCACCATGGTAACCATATCCTCTACGACCATTACCACGTCCACGACCGCAGCCCCGGCTTCTATAATTAAATTTTGTCACATTCACTTCAGGGAATGGAGCATAACCAGTTGGGCAGGCCTCGTGGTTTTTCATCAAAAGCTCATTATTTTGTTCAGCCACAAAAAGACAAGCAATCAACTCAGAGTATTTCTTGAAATACTTTTCACGATATTGCTGCTGAAGGAGCACATTTGATGCGTGAAAGGTGGAGAATGTTTTCTCTAACATATCAGAATCAGTAATCTTTTCTCCACATAATTTTAGCTGAGAACTTATACGAAATAGAGCTGAATTATATTCACTCACAGCTTTAAAATCTTGGAATCGCAAATGCATCCAATCATAACGAGCTTTTGGGAGGATCACAGTTTTTTGATGCTCATATCTTTCTTTCAAGCTAATCCAAAGGATTAGTGTATCCTTTACCGTGAGGTATTCAGTTTTTAATCCCTCATCAAGATGGCGACGAAGAAAAATCATCGCCTTAGCCTTATCTTGGGCACAAGCTGCATTTTTCTCTTTAATTGTCTCTCCCAGACCATTAACATCAAGATGAATTTCAGCATCCAAAATCCATGATAAGTAATTCTTGCCTGTGATGTGGAGAGCCACAAAATCAAGTTTGGCGAGGTTTGACATTATAATACTATCAAGAGCAAGTAGATTATATTAGATTTGATTTATCATAGATAAATATAATTGAGATAAAATTATTATATAGACATATCACAAAAATAAGGAAACAAATGATTAAAATGATATTCTGTCCTTATTTGAAAATACGAAGAAATATAAAGTACTAATCAGTAATATTGTCCCCTTTCCTTCCTTTTTTTTTGTTCGGCGCACATAATATCAGTTTAGTACCTATTAGTTTGATGCGTGTGCAAGCGAGGACAAATTCGATGTTCAATGTGTAAAGCATGCAGTTCAATCCCTAAGGCTTTCTCGTGTGTGCGAATAAGGACATAATCCTTATCCGCGTTCCAAGACAAAATTTCACATAGATCACTGGTATTTTCTCATACTTTTATGCAAGGACAACATAAGGTTTTAGCATGAAAATCCAATAAGAATGAATAATTATAAATTGTAGGAATACTTACAAAAATCAAGCTCAATTATTCTCAAGAAATTATTGAGTCCTTGATAGAGACTTCGTGCTGATAACGTGTTATAAATTTTATCGGAAATAAGCAATAGTAGAGGAAAAGAGTAAGAGAGGAGAGTATGAACTTCTCATTAATAGATCAAGAATGATCTTCTAAATGGTAATACAATGGGTTCTATTTATAGGCTAATACATTAAATAATTAATGTATTATGGAGGGGAACATGGAGGAAAACAAGGAGAAAAACATGAAAGAAAACATGGAGAAAATGACATCCACAAATAATTAATACATAATAAAGTTGAAATTATCAAATACTTTTATAATATCAACCACCAATTAAGTGCCAAACATACATAAAAAGGGGCAAACTACTCTCAGGTCCCGAATATTTTGATACCCTACCTCTCGGGTCCCTAGGTTTTCAAAAATAATTTTGTCATCTCCATATTTGATTTTGTTATACTCTCGACTTCCTCGCTAACGTCAGCGGTCAATTCATTATTATTTTATTATTGAAATGACTTTTATGTCCTTAGAATTAAAAAAAGTCACTCCGGTCTTCTCCTACCTCTCCTCCGGTGACGTTTACACCTTCTCCGATGACTCTTGGTATTCTCCGATGATGTCCGGCGAATTGTCGAATTGACCAAAACTCTTTTCCAACCAACCCTTGCTCCTCGTTCCTGCAAAGCAATCCCCCTTCTCCGGCGATTTTACACATATTTGGGCCGCCCAATCCATCTTCATCTAAAATCTTAAAACCCAATCGTACCAGGAAAAACTAAAAAGCAAAACCCCTCCCGGCGCCGTTTTCGACCTTCTTTCATCCTTTCCCCTTTTTCCCCGCAATTAAAACGCAGAGTTTTAGAGGCAAAAAGAAAACGCACCGGAAAACAATGTCGTGGTTGGCCCGGTCCCTGACCAACTCCCTCGAACTCCAAGACGACGACGAATCCCCCGAATGCGCCGTCGCTTCTGAAGAAATGGAAAATAAATCCGGATTAATAAATGAGGAAGAGGAGGCGCAGACAAAAGGGGTAAAAGAGGATCTAACCGAACTCAGGAAAACCCTAACCCGCCAGTTATGGGGCGTTCTCAAGGGCCTCTCTGGCACTGGGCGAAGGGATGTTATAGTCTCGAACGTCGCCGTTGTTGGTACCGTCGTTGTCCCTGCTCGCCGTCGTTGATGTTCTGATCGATTTTGGTACCGTCGTCGCCGGCGTTGTCCCTGTTCGCCGGCGTTGATATTCTAATCCACATGGGTAGCGGAAGAACAGAAGGGGAGTTACCATCATGCGGAGACCAGTTGGCATGCTGCTAGGTCATGGCGTTCGGGAGGCGGTGGTGGGTCGGTCAGGGATGGAAACGAAAATGGGTCCCACGATCGTTGTTGAAGGGCGAGGGGGAACCTGGGTGGCCGGCGTCGAGTAGAAGGGCAAGGGGGAACCTGGGTGGCTGGCGTCGAGTGGAAGGGCGAGTGGGAACCTGGGTGACGTTGTCGGGATTCGTTGTTCTTCAGCTCGTCAGGACAGCTTCGGAGTGTCTAGTCGCCGGAGGGAGAAAGTTTTTTTTTTTAATCCGAGATAGAGCTAGACTACCTCAACCATTCATGGATATGGTAATGGGTAGAATGAAAAAAAAAAGCTCACTAGTATAATTCTGTTGCTACCTTTGCAACTAGGGCACCTGTGTGTCTTTTGTACTCACTAGTATAAGGTGTTTGCGTTTACTTGTTTCATTTGTTCGAATTTTCTTTAGGATATTTTTTTCAAATTTTCAAGTTCTTTTTTTCCCTAAAATAACCACGTGAATCAGGAAAAAAATAATTTATGCACGAAATCTGGATTAGAACAAAGAACGTGTGTGCTCGGTCCAGGCCACCACCTATTTTAATATTCATCTAATCCACCGACCAGGCGACCACAGATCTGTCATCCATTACTTCTAGTATCCAAGAAAGACAACCTGATTAATTTGGAGAAGATATTACTTTCTGACCTTCGTCTACTTTGTGACTAATGGCTTTATACTTTTTATGATAACTTTTTTTGAAGCGGTAAAATTTTATTCCGAAAAATCCATGCATACAGTTACAAAGCAGAAGAACAGCCCAAAGCCAATGAAATTACAACCCAGAACCCAGAAGGAATAGTAGTGTAATACCTAGTTCAAGATAGTTTAAAAAAGATCGGAACAAGAATGAACTGCAAGCCACTGAGAATGACGTCAGAACTAAGTTCGGAACATCTGTTGACTTGATGGTTTGGTCTAAGAGCGCGTGGAGGGAGTCGAGCTTGCTGACCGAGGATCAGGGTTCTGCCTTTTCATTCTCTACCAGCTTTAGATGTCTGGGGTGATTCCAAATTTTTCCTGCATATGTTTCAGAAAAACAACACCGATTTCATCATTGTCATATCTCATAGGCAGTTGAACTAAAAGAAATTCGACTTCTCCAAACAGCAGGCGAGTTGTGCAAACCTGTGCATGGAGAGGAAGGAAGGAAGGAGAAGCTTCTCCATCTCACAATTCATAGCGGCCGTCGCTTTGGACCCATATATCATCGACTGTGATGTTAGGAATGTGAGAGATAAAGGGCCAATCTTCTCCCGTGTTGCTCCCGCATCTTTCACTCAGGTAGGGACTATCTTGAATCATGAGTAACTTTAGAGAGGTAAGATGCTGAATCCATTTAGGAAAAGAATTCATATCTTTAATAAAGATGGTGCGGAGATTTTCGAGGAGTTGGATCAACTCTGTATTATTTTCCTCAAGGAGGTTCATTTTCTTACAATCCCCGATTAATAGAGTCTCGAGGGAGGATAGATGGTGAAGCCATGGTGTCAGGAAAGTTGTATCTACAACGTGCTCAATCTCTAGGGTTTTTAGTGAAGTGAGGCCTTTGAGCGCCTCCTCCTGCACAAAACTCAAACCTCGAATTCCAATAATGTTCAGAGACTGTAATGGAAAGAGACTAGTACCAGAGCTAGTCGAAAGTGGTTTGGCCTGTTTGAGTGTCTCCTCCAATAACTCTGAACTTATCTCCCATAGCATCAGATTTTTGAGAGATGGAAGTTGAGGCATCCATCCCTTGAAGTTGCGGCATATCAAGATCTCCAACTCTAAAAGACAAGATAACTCGTAGCGAAGCTGCTCTTCGGTGCTCCTCCACCATCCCTTTAGTTTAGGACAACCAGAGAGAGTGAGTTTCTTCAAGCTTGGAAAGAAACATAATTTGTCTGCTCCTTCGGGATTCACAATGTTGTTGTCTATCACGTACTCCAACTCTATCAATAGTTCAACATGTAGATGTTGAAGAGAGGGTAGCCTATGCAGCGGTGGGAGGATCTTGCAGTTTCGACACTTGGAAATCTTGATGTAGACTAGATTTTCGAGAGAGGAATACCACATCGGTAGACTAACTCCTCCATAGCCTTCCAATATCAACCTTCTTAGGTTAACGTGAGGCTGCAATGCTTTCAACGACTTCTCTTCGCTATTCATGTCCTCCACTACATGATCCTCCCCCCATTCCAATGCCAAGTTCTGAAGATGGTGCTTGTCTTTCAAGTTGGCCGCCTCACACTCCCATACATCTTTCTTCACATGCTCGAGATTCAATAATACCAATGATCCCCTCAACTTGCTCAGCCCATGCAACTCGTCCAATCTACCAGTGGTCTGTCTCCCTTTCTTGTTGTACAAGCTGAATTGTGACAGCACCTCCAAGGAAGTCAGTTGTCCTATTCCTTGCGGCATCTCTTCCAATTTATAGCAATCCTCCAAACCAAGGTGGATAAGTTTTACCAACTTCTTAATGTCTCTTGGAAGTTCCTTAAGCCCATAACAATCATCCAAAATAAGCACTTGCAAGTTCTGAAGACGCGTGATAGAATCTGGGAGCTTTTGCATTCTATTCCCAGAGAGGTCGAGATATGCTAGATGGTTCAATCTATCGATGAGACTTGGCAATGTGTAAATATAACATCTTTGTAGAGTCAACACTCTTAAGCTTCTCAACTTGTCAACCACTGCTTGACTCTGTTTATCCCCTGATATTGTGAAACCATATGAAGGAGAGCTACTTCGCTGGACAATCAAGGTACGTGCCTTCCTTCTTTGCAATAAGGGAGCCAGATGTTGCCACTGTTTCTCCTCGAGGATCTCATGCAAGGAAATGTGTCGAGTTTTCCCTGTAATAGCTTTCTGATTAGAATCTGGGTACACTATATTGCTCTCCTCTCCGGCAACTAGCACAGCTAGATCATGCATAAAGTCATGCATTCGACAAGCCACCTTTTCGCCAAGATCATTCTCACTGGCCAACTGAAAGAAAGATCCTTGGAGGAGGTACTTGAAACAATTAACACCGGCATCTTCATCATATGGACCTCTCACATTTGTGTGATCAATATATCCCTGTGCCCTCCAATGGTTGATGAGTGTTTGTATTTCAAACAGGTAATCTTTTGGGAATAAACTGCAGTAGGAGAAGCATTGTTTCAAATTTGAGGGTAGATGATTGTAGCTCAGTTTCAAGGTCTCAACCATCTGAGATTTTGGGTCTAACTTCGAAAACTCTTCATCGTTGAAATATTTCCACTGAGACAGTTCGTTTCTGGAAAACAAGAAGCTACCTAATGTTCTTATCGCTAGTGGAAGCCCAAAACACTTTCTTGCAATCTCCTTTCCAATTACTTTAAATTCTTCATTCGGTGCTTTTTCTTGCTTGAAAGCCACTTGTTGGAACAAGTCCCAAGACTCTACTTCAGACATACCTTTTAGCTGATACGGTTGCATTGTGCTTGTTATTTCTGCTACCGTTGTATTTCTTGTGGTTATCACTACTCTACTTCCTCTAGCACCACCAGCGATCAAATGATTCAGTTGAAGCCATTTTTCACGATCTTCATTCCACACATCATCTAGAACAAGCAAGTACTTTTTCCCTTTAGTTCTTGCAGAAAGCTTGTTGGTAAGTGTTTCCACCTCCAGATTTTGACTAGTTTTTTCCCCATCAACACATTCAATGATCTTCTGAACAATTGATCTGATACTAAAAATATCGGATACACAAACCCATATTCTAAGATCAAAGTGTGCTTCCACTAACTCATCATTATACACGGTTTGAGCAAGAGTTGTCTTTCCTAACCCTCCGAATCCAACTATCGGAATGACTGCCACAGCTTCCTGATTGTCGCCTAGCAAAAGGCTGATAATTCTCTTCTTGTCATCGTCTCTTCCAATAACTACACTAGGTGGAGAGGAGTGAGTGCCAACATCCCTAAGTTGGTCCACAGCGGCGACTTCAATATGATTTGGGTTCAAATGGAACTTTCTGTTCTCGGCAATCTCATCTAGCTTGGCTCTAAGATCCTTAATCTTATGAGCCATCTTAATACCAAAAACTAACCTATTCGAGCGGGAGAAGCACAGTCTTACCTGTTAAAAGATAAACTTGTAAGTTTCATGTAAGAGTTAAGGCTCATGCATGTTGGGGATTAAGATGAATTTAGAGAGTTCGTGCATAGGAATTGAAAATCATCTCGGAGTTGAGGATCTAGGGAATTGTAAAGGGTAGTCTCTTTGATGCATTTGTAATCCACAACACAACAACACAAGAGTTCTCTGTAATAAAATATTAGTTCTTTCACAAACCTTCTAACCTCCATTTCTCTACATCCACGTTGGGGACCTTAGTGTGATTTTATAAAACGAAGTTTTGAGGCTTATGTGCATCGTCTTGAGATAAAGGTGCTTGAGTGCACTTGAGGCCCCAAATCCGCGTGTCTTACATCAATGAGTGAGGGAAGGATAAAAAAATCAGCGAATGAAGGAAATAATTTAGAAGGAAAAGAGTTTAAAAAAAACACAACTTTTATGGCTTCTTCATCCTCTTCTGTCGGCTTTCAAATACCAAGACTCACAAAATAGAATTATGAATTACGGAGTATACAAATGAAGACCTTCTTAGGTTCTTATGATGCGTGAGAATTACTAGAGAATTTCTTATGATGCTTGGGAATTTCTAGAGAATAAGCTCGAGGAGCCTACACCGAAGGAAGAAGCAACACTTTCAAAGAAAGACAAAGACTTGATAAAGCCACATTTGAGATGATTTCTCATGCCAAGTCCTCAAAGGAGGCATGGAAACTTCTTCACACGGCCTTTGGTGGTATGGAGAAAGTCAAGAAGGTGTTCGCTTGCAAGCCTTGCGAGCACAATTTGAAAAGTTGGAGAAGGTAAATCTGAATCCATTTCTGATTATTTTTCGAAGGTTATTTCTGTTGTTCACCAGGTGAGGCGGAATGGTGAAAAAATTAACGATGTTCGTGTAGTAGAAAAAATATTGAGATAATTGGATCCCAAGTTTGATCATGTTGTAGTAGTCATTGAAGATTCCAAAAATTTGGAAGAGATGACAAAAGAACAATTGTTGGGGTTCGTGCAAATCTACGAGGAGAGATTGCTAGAGGACTTGAGAAAAAAATGGAGCAAGACTTACAAAGTAAACTCGCATTAAAGGAGCAGAAGCCCGAATCAATTAGAGGTGGCTTTCAAGGAAGAGGAAAAAGTTTTCGAGGTGTAGGTCATGGGGCCAGTCTCGTCGTGGAAATGGAGACAGAGGAGAGCAATCTGAAAATCAAAACGAGTATGATTTTGGTGGACAAAGAGGTCGTGGACGTGGTTGGCACCGAGGCCATGAATGCGGTCGAGGTTATGGATGCAGTATGAATTCACGATGGCATAGCACCGACATATTAGGTATTTAATGACGTAGCAAAAAAAAAGGTATCCAATGTTTTAACTGCAATAAATTTGGGCATTATTCTTATGAATGTTATCATAAAAATATGCAAACTTTGCTAAAAAAGAAGAGGAGGTTGATGAAAGTGTTTTGCTTTTAGCTTTTTCTTTGGTGTTTTGCTGGGACGTTGTGGTGTTTTGCTGTGGTGTTTGGATGTGGTGCTTTTGATCCAATTAGATTGGTTTTTTATTGCCTTTTTGGATGCAAACCAATAGGTTGTTAACTGGATAACATTTATCTTAGCAATGTTTTTTATATGTATTTATCTAGTTCTTTATATTCTGTACTACAAGTACAATTGGTGCAATTATTTTTGGAGATTTTTTTGAAGATTAATAAAATTTTACTTATAAAAAATAGTAAAAGCAAACGATAAAAAAGCACCCTTTTCTTTTTTGATCAAACACCAATTCCAGTTAAATCAAACTGCTTTCTTGCTACCATTTTGGAACCGAAATTAGCCTGACGTTAACTGGAATTCATTCCTTAAAGTTGGGCAGTTTCGAAGAGCATAACATAGGAGGCAACTTTGCCTTCCTGTTCTTCCATGACCGTTAAAGACTCGAATTTGAAATTTCTTATTCCAGAACGGCGGTGTTGTCAATGAATTTCTAATCAGTTTATAAGGGATCACAATCCAAAATATCATAGATAGATGATAGGAATTAATCTAAGAAGATCATTCTTGAAGCAGAAATCTAGCCAATAGTGCACCATCAATAGAATTGAAGAAGCTTCTTGGAGCAGAAGACACGAGAAGACATCAGGAAAACAGTGTAGAAAAAATGGCGTATAGCCAAATGAAACGATCCGTCGGCTTCTGGGTGAAAATCGAACACAATTACCATCTTCCGAGCTGGGAAAGGTGGAGGAGCTTTGCATTTATTCTTTTTTTTTTTGGTTAGCCGAGAATTTTATTTTTTTATTCTCTTCTTATTTAAAAAGGGAAAAGAAATGGATAAAGAGATATTGGAATTGGAGGACTATAATTGACAATTGAGTTATTATATGTTATAGAACTGAAAACGCTTGAAATATATTTATCACCATTAAAAATTAAATTTTGGGCAAATTATCCTCAGATCCATGGTGTTTAGCAAAATACCTAGTTTAGTCCTTACTATTTTTAATAACCTACATTCGTTCTCCTAGTTTGAAAAAAATGCACATTTTAGGTCCCTACCGGACCCACCACTGACGAACTTAACAGGTGCATTTTTTCGAACTAGGAGGACGGATTAGGTTATTGAAAACAGTAAAGACTAAATCGTGTACTTTGTTAAACACCAGGGACCTAAAAATAATTTACCCTTCAATTTTTTATCTCCATTCTCAAAAAAATTTAGCAAAAAGTCTATTTTAGTACCATGTGGTATCGTAAAAAATTATTTTAGTACTCTGTGGTAAAAAATCTATCAATCGAGTCAAACCGCAGCCAATTAACGTCACTTAGGTCCACGGGCAGTTGCCCGAACCTTGCTCGTCCTGTCCGGACCTTGCCCGGTCATTTGGACTAGCCACATCCCTTCTCTCCCCCTTCCCCTCTCTCTTCTCTCGCCTCCTTCCTCTCTCTTCTTCTTCTTCTTCTTCTTCTTCTTCTTCTTTGCTCCTGTCCTTAATTTTGGGAAACGATTAATTAGAGCACCCATCTTCTCCAGAGGAGATTGCCCTACTGACCCAATTAGAGCGTCCTTGCCCCACTCCCTTTGCACCCTTGGTCGCCTTTTCAAAATTTTATATCAAAAAATATTATATAATTCTTTTAATTTGGGAAACTCTTTTAATTATTTGTTACTTAACAAGAAAAAAATCCCTAACAGAAAGGTAGACCAGGTCAAACTGCCTCTAGCCTAAACGATGAGCAGGGCGGGGGCCGGGAGGTGTAGGGTGAGGATGCACAAGCTAGTGGCAGTGAAGGCGGAGGGGAGGGGCCGGAGTACAATCGAGTGAGGGTGAGGGCGGAGGGGAGGTGACCCAGCGTAGATAGTGACGGGCCTCACGGATTCGTTGATTATACGAGAATACCGAAAATGGGCCAAGGATAGGTGTCGACGAGTCTGTTGATTCAAATAAATACCGAAAACTTGACAGGATAAATAACACTAACACGTTGCGTCAGTTGGTATCAGAGCCGCGTTCATTCCTCGCTATGTTTGTCTTCTAATCTAAGTTGTTCTATAAAAAGGCAGAAACATATTTTGGGTTCTGGAGAAAACCAAGCGATGTCGTTCAAGTCCCACCGCCAGCCATCATAACCCTCGCCTCAGGCCTTGCCGTCGCCCCTACCTGGTCACGACGTCCACGCCGCAACAGCCCTACCCAACGCCGCACCCCGTGGAATCTCAGAGAACCAGCCTGCGAGCCGCCGCTCGAACAACCTTCTGACCGAGTCCTGCACCTCCAACGATAGTCTCCTTACACTGTCGGCCTGCAGTCCACCTCATCCCTATTTTTGCAGCCATCGCGCGACCTGAGCCTGAGGCAGAGACACCCGACCGAGGGTTCAATCCCAACGAGTGCCGCGCTCAGCCCGCCTTGCACATTCGCGCGAGTCCGTCACTGCCGCTAGACTCGCCGCCTATCGAGCCGTCACCTCGTTGTCTGCCGCCCTGGTTTGTGGTTGAAAGGTTTCGAACTTTCCCTTGTCAAATTAAGGGTTTGTTGATTTGGGAATTGGAGGATCTATTTGCGAATTTGGTAAAGCTACAACATTAATTTGGTCAATTGACAAAACTTTGGGAACTGGTTTTGAAGTTTGGCTGAGCTTATACTGATATATAATTTGCTAGTGGTCAAAATTGTAGTTTGGTCCCAGAAGGTCTAGAAAAATACAGTTTAGTCTTTTGGGCTCAATTAAAGATGCTGGATTCTAAGGTACCCAATCTATGGATTCCTACTTTAAGAGATGTTCGTGTTATTGACTGGGGAATTTCTAAGAGGGACTTCATTGTATGGCTTGTGAATATAGAAATATACTTTGAATTTCATGAATTCACGGAGGTCGAAGAAGTCAAATTTGTTGTTCGACGATTGTGTGGTGATTTGAAGAATTTGTGGTTTGATCTAAATCTTCAACGACAACGATATGGTAAGCAAAAAGTCACTCGATGGACTAAAATGAGAGATATGCTGATATACAAGTTATTTCCTCGTCATACTGAAGAAGTTCGGGTTATTGTTGAAGACAAGTACTATCTCTTTTGGAAACAATATAATCTGATGTCAGGTATGAAGAAAGTAATAATTCCAGGAGTTGTAAGCTATGAAGTGAGAAATACAAACTGAGTTTAGAAGTTTACAGCGATAGAAGATCATTAAGGAGACCCCGAGAAAGCAGCAAGATTTTCAAGAATCGATTGATCCAATGCTTGAAAGTCAACCTATTGAAGAATCTTTTATTTGGGAAGAGTTTGGTAAGTTCGCCCATGACTTATTCGAGGGACAATGTTTTGATGAGTCTGAGGCACCATTGTATTTGTTGGTGGAGTTGTTCGATGAATCGTGCATTCTTGATGCTGCTGACATGAAGCAAGATGCAATCTTTATTGATAATGCAGTTATTAATGAAGTTGATGAGATTGAGCCGATAGTCGAAGAATTTCATGTGGAGCATATTGATTTTATGAGAGTTGTTGTGGATGAGGTGATGGACGAGGATTTTCATGTGGAGCACATTGATTTTCTCGGGATTGATCATTTTGACTATATTCCTGGTCTTATCTGGTCAATGTTTGGAATGACTTGAAATAGCTTGAGAGAAATGTCGTTTATAAGGTCTTCTCAATCAGATATGCGGTGCTTTTGGTTTCGAAGTATATGTTCTGTTGGACTGGAAGATGTCAGGTGCAGCCACGACATACGAGTAAGCGACTTAAAATGCGAGGACGAATTTTCTCCAACCCGAAGGGAATGATGCAGGGCACAAGACACGGTTCGTGGCACGAGACAAGTTCATGTATAAGAAGCCAAGAGATAGATTCATGAACGGATTAAATTCATGCCAAGAGACATATGAAGCCGAAGGGACACGACTAGATACATTTTATCGCCAAACTATTAATCTCTTACTATTTATGTTTAAGTGTCTTTTAGTTTCTTTTATCAGGCTATATATAGGCATTTGAAGAATATTTGAGGACATTATCTTATTAATATAAAATTTGAGTATTGAGCGTGTTGCTCTACTATCCGCAATTTTATCGTCGAGTACATCTCCGATAGATCGAAGAACTTCGATTCCGGGTATTCTTAGAATCAATGGATCGTTGTTAATTATCCTGTCGCGACTCCGGTATTCCGAGGAATCAACGGACACGTCGACGCCTATCATTGGCCCATTTCCGATATTCTCGACGAATAAACGGATCTGTGAGGCCCGTCACTATCACGCTGCGTCAGGAGGTTGGGTCGATGGCTAGGGCGGGCGACTCGTTCTCCACCGGAAAGCCGAGGTCAGTCTCCATAGCCAACAATGGATTCTGCTCTGGCCGACTGCGACGGCTTGAGCATGTTCTCCTCCTTGGGTGCTTGAGCATGCTCTTCTTCCTCCCAATGGGGCGTTTCCAGTGGCCGTCGACTCGGATCCAGTCGTAGGTTAAGTTTTTTTGGGCCTGGTGGGCCTCTATCATCGTCAGGCAGCCCTCCACCAGGTTGAATTACTGAAGGAGCCCCTGTATGAAGAAGAAGATTAACAATTTATAATCCTCACGATATCAGAGATTAACAATTTTTAAAATTAAAATATGAAGACGATTAGTAAGAATTTAATTTTATTTATTAATGCTCTCCTACTCGGGTGCTATTTTTTGTTGGCTGTTTTTCCATTGACGTGCTTGTTTCTCCATGATGCTTGATCTTCAAACGATTAATTTTTGTGGATTTTGGGAAGAAGAAGAAGAAGAAGAGAGGGGAAGGAGGAGAGTGAGAGGGAAGAGAAGAGAAAGAGGAATGGGGAGAGAAGGGATGTACAGATGATCGGGTAAGGTCTGGGCAGCACAAGCGAGGTTCGGACAGCTGCCCCTGCCCATCAATCGGTTTGACTCGATTGATGAATTTTTTACCACGCGATACTAAATAATTTTTTTTTATACTACAAGGTACTAAAATAGACTTTTTCCAAAAAAAAACATTTGACTAATCATTAATCAACTCACTGTTTATCGTGGGCCTCTTTTGGGCTTAGCCTCCAATTAATTTATTCCCGAGGTAAAGCTTTGAGAGTAGCCCGAGATTAGAAAGTAGAAACAAGGAAATATATCTATACGATGAAATCATACGAGTCCGTATACTAATTTAACGAATCCAGATTTTTTTTGGAAGTCGGACAATTGCGCTCACCACCGAGAATGGCGAAACAACCATCGGCCGCCACCGTCTCGTTGTACAGAGGGGAGCACCGCCTGGCGGAATTTCGCCTTCTCCTGGTCCTGTGCAGTACGTGGACTCGAGTAGGATGGTATTGGTCTAGCATCCGAAGTACCCGGGTCCACTTGTTTTCCCCCTCTCTGGCTAGTAACCGTTAAGGTGAAATTTTTTCAAGTGCTATCCTATCCAGTGAGGAGTTATTATAGCCTTTGCGCCGATAGGAAGGTCTTCCACAACTTCCTCCGCGCGATTGGATGAAGAAGACTCGGCCTTCATCCACGATTAATCAGCTTCCGCGGTAGGCCATGAACCTGAATATGAAACTCAGTGGTAGAGAAGTCCACCGTAGTCCACGACACGTTCGGATCTCAGTCCTTAAGGACCGACCATATGTTGGTCCGAAATAGACCAAGTGGTATCACGGAGGGCGTGTTCTTTCTCGGCCAGAGCTTTGTAAGATAAAGCAAAGGTGTTGTGAGCTAGTTCGCCTACCTCGAGGTCATTGGCGTTCATAGCCCATCATGACTTTGCAGCACTTGCTCTGGCGGAACCTGCTTTGAATCTGTGAGCTCCATGAGAAGGAGAGGGCAAAATTCCGGCTTCCAATTGTTTTCATGCTCGAGAGGATTATAATTGAAAGTTGAATTATTTGAAAAAGATTCATCGTCATTAATTTTGTTTTGTCTCGAGTCTACACTAATCAACTCATTGTTTATGTGGAGTTTTTTTTTGGCTTAGCCTAATTTTATAGGCAAATTAATTTATTCCCGAGTCAATCCCAAGTAGGCCAGGATTAGAATTAGAAATAGAAAAAAAATAATAAGGCAAGCGACTACGCACAATACCTAACTAACCCATCGTCTGGCTCAACATATATATATATATATATCGGTGAAATCATATTTCTCCATAAACCCTGCTAGGATTAAGTTAAAACGTTGGCAGAGTTTTCATGGATGTCGGACAATTGCGGAGAATGGCGGAACAACCATTAGCAGCCGCTGTCTCGTTGTACGAAGGGGAGCACCGCCTCACCATCCGCCAACAAACCCTAGAGGACGTGAGCGCCCCCACCAAGTTGATGGACCTCCCCAATGACGTGATTGAGTACATACTGTTCCGGCTGAATACGGCCGAGCTGCTGACGAGCGTCCAGTACGTGTGCCGCGCATGGCAGGACATCTGCTGGGACTCACCCAAGTGGCACGACGTCCCCTTCGAGGACATCGACGCCTGCTACAGTTACAAATACGGTACATCTTATTAGTTGAAACCATAGATGGAATTAGATCAATTCAGGTCAACCTGAGGTTGTTTGCTCGCCGGAGAGACCTAGGACTAGGTAAATACTTAAACCCAGTTATTTTCTGCTCCTTTTTTCCTTGTAAAAAGCATGGTTTTAAAAAATGTGATCTGACCGATGGTCCGACCGGTTGGACCGCAAAATGGGCACAAGTCCGGTCATTTTTGGGCTTTTGACTGGGGTTAGGGATGGCAATGGGTAGGGTAGGGTAGGGTAGGGTAGGGTATTGATAGGACCCTACCCATACCCTAGTTTTTTTGGATGGACCCATACCCTACCCTAGACCCTACAAATTTTTTATTGTTAGATTCATACCCTACCCTCCTGGAGACCCAGGGTCTACTGGGTCTGCAGGGTCCGACCCTTTAACGTTCTGCATTTTGATAATTTTTAATCAAAACTTAATTTTTATATAAAATTTAAATAAATTCAAGACATCTACTACGTTACACATCAACATTGAATAGAAAATTGATGAAACATCAAAATTTGTAATTTAATTTCAATTGTCCAAGGTTTTTTTTTTAGAGTTTGAAGTACATAAACAATTCAACAAAAGAAATATATAGCATGTCAGCTTCTATTGATCCATCATTCACGACATCTTCTAAGCTAGTTGCGGAATAACATAATAAATATGTTAAAGTTAACCGTAAAGTATATTATATATATTATCAATACGGTCTAACAAGGGAATAACTAGAGTCTAATTAGGGTAGAGTCTAAAATATGGTAAAAATGTAAGGGTAGGGTCCGACCCACAGGGTCTAGCTATGGATTCATACCCTACCCTAGACCCTATCTCTAAACATGGACCCATACCCTACCCTAGACCCAGTCAAAGTCAACATACCCTAGACCCGTATGGTAGGGGTAGGGTCCGACCCTCAGGGTATGGGTATTTCTGCCATCCCTAACCGGGGTCTGTACTAACCGGACCAAATCCGGTTGGACCGGCCGATTTTAAGGTCCATCCTGACCGGTCGAACCCGGTTAGTACAAAAATGGGCGAAATTGACTTTTTTCATGGTTTTAAAAAATGCGGTCTGACCGGTGGTTCGACCGGTTGGACCTTGAAATGGGCACTAGACCGGGTCATTTTTATAGGCTTTTGACCGGGGTCTGTACTAACCGGACCAAATCTGGTCGGACCGGCCAGTCGAACCCGGTTAGTAAAAAATGGGCGAAATTGACTTTTTTTGGTAGTTTTCGAGGAAAAAAATTGATTTGACAAATTTATAAAGTAATAAATAAATTTAAAAAAAGTAGATTTATAGAGTGGAGAGATAAAAAATTAAGTCTACTTTTTTTTGTATGGAAAGTAAGTATATTTTAACCTACATATATATATTATTTAAAATATCTAAAAATAAAAAAATTTTGGTCCGACCGGCCGACCCGGAGGACGGGAGAAATCCCGGGTCGGCCTCCGGGTCATTTTTTAAAACCATGTTTTTTTGGTAGTTTTCGAGGAAAAAAAATTGATTTGACAAATTTATAAAGTAATAAATAAATAAATAAAGTACATTTATAGAGTGGAGAGATAAAAAAATTAAGTCTACTTTTTTTTGTATGAAAAATAAGTATATTTTAACCTACATATATATATTATTTAAAATATAAAAAAATAAAAAAATTTGGTCCGACCGGTGGTTCGCCCGGTCCGACCGGCCGACCCGGAGGACGGGAGAAATCCCGGGTCGGCCTCCGGGTCGTTTTTTAAAACCATGGTAAAAAGAAGAAAAAAATTCTGAATTGGTAACTATTTAGCTCGCGGTAAATGGCTCTAATAGAATTGCGATATCTGTTGATTCTGGAGGGGTTTCTTTGAAATTAGGGTTTAGGGTTTTGATTGGTTTCTTTGAGCTCGTAACAAGCAAGGCGCCGGTTTTAGAGTTGATCCCGGCGCGCAATGTAAAAATAAAACCACCTGCTAGATCAATTTTGTAACTAATTCTCTCGCCTTCGATCGTCGGTCTTGAAGTTCGAGATGATGCCCGTGACGATGAGTGCGCTACCAGAACTTGAACTTGGTTTTGCAGATGGGTTGTACGTGAAAGATGCACAAACGATCCTCCATCGGGCCCTTAGTGCTATCCTCTGGTACACCTGGTCCTGGTGTTAATACTAAATACTTTTTGGTGATTTTTTTAAGAGGTAACGTAAATTTACTTATATATATAAAATTTACACTATGAAATAAAAAACATATAAGAGTCAACTTTTAAGAACGGACAATTAGCTGTGTATTACTAAAATCGAAGTTGTACTTTTTAAAATATGTCAATTTACGCTTAATAACTATTTTCCGTGATCGTTAACACCTCGTCGTTTTAAATGACATCTCCGTCAAACAAATTTGCCACATCATTGGCAATTTTTTAAAATAATATCATACAAATCCCGTCAAATTTCTTGAATATCGTTGCTCATCTTCTCTCTTATTCCTTCAATAGCTCATAATCCACTCCATCCTAAAAACTTCTGAAAACCAAAGGTGAAGTTATACTTTTGAGTGAGCCTCATAAAGTTTTTTTTCTTCTAAAATCTCTATTTTCGAGTATTGTTGAATCATATTTAAGAGGCGGCTATCTTAATGATATCGTCTATATTTGTAAGACTTAAAGCAAAAAACAATTATGTAAATTCAAATCTCTTACAACCGTAGACTTTTTATCTTCACTTCAAAAACATGAAATCTTTGTTGAATATTTTCAAATCATGTTACATTTGTATAATGTGGCCGCTACAACAGGGAATAATAGGATCAAAAATTTTGGTCTCAGAGACCTGGCGGGCGCCAAATACTTGGAGCCCGCCAATGGTGTTTCATAAACTTTTATGTAACAAAACCTGGCGAGCGCCAACCTCTTGGCGGGCGCCAATCAGGCATGTACATGCTTAATTTTGTGACCCTTGGGTTTGAATTCAAACAAACATGGCATTATATTTGAGACATCATTGACATCCATTAGAGATGCTCTTTGGTGATGAAGAGACATTTGTACCAGGGCAAATCTCCTATAAATAGTAGCACTATGGTCTCACTTTACACACAACAAAAAAATCTCATTACAAGCCTTTCTACTCACTCAAAAAGCATCATCAGATTTCTGTGACTAATGTGTTCTTGGTCGGGTCAAGGTGGTCTAATCCTTGTACTCGACGACGGTATCCAAAAGCTTCATCTTATCCTGATAGCGTTGGTTCGTTGACCCGTTGTACTCGTGGAATATATCCGGAGGATCAAACTATTTGTCTGAAAGAATCGACGCGAACTTTGAAGCCGGTGTAACACCAACGATTCTTTCATCCTCCAGCCAGTTTTCTCCAACAATCTTTTCATTCGTAGATTTCCTCACAACGAACATGTAGCTTTAAATGTGACAGCTTTCGTATTTCGTATACTGTATGATATTCAAAATTACTAAATTGATTAATTTAAATTTAATCCCGACAAATCTTTGAAAATGATAAAAAAAAATTAACAAATATTTAACACTCAATTTTGTAATCCACTAGTCAACTAAGAAACTTAACTTTGGGAAATCAAAGAGTCCACGGATAGGAACGGGTCTCCTCATCAAGCAAGTTTGGTTTTTTTTTAGGCGGCGGGGAGGGATAGGATGACATGGTACATTCTATGGGTTGAAACTCAACCAGCATTGATACAAGTTTGAACAGCTTAAAATTTTTGAGTAATAACAAAAAAAAATTATATTGTTATGTTTTAATAATTTCAATTTGAAAACTCTTAAAATTAAAACAACTTTCTTTCCATGTTACCACCGGAAGACATGGAAATTTTACTCTACGCAATCAAGTTGACCCAAATATTAAGAGACTTAAATATACTTAAATAGTTCTTCAATTTAAACTTCACAAATATAAAAAAATTACTAAAAGAGAAATAGTTTGAGCTAACAGTAATAACTCTAAGAATCAGAGCTTTCATCAAACAACAATTTAGTCTACTCAAATGCTATCTATTAAAAAAAATATTAATAGTCTCATTTTTTGAAAAATAAATAAAGGATGTTAATTAATACACTTTACGTTTCAAGACAATAAATGCCCTTTCTTAATTATTTGGTGAAATAATAAGAATTAAAATAAGGTTATGTTACAACTTCGCCGGCGGGACCTAAAACTAGGTAAATCCTTAAAACCCAGTTATTTTCTGCTCCTTTTTCTTTTCTCTCCTTTTTTCTCTAAAATACGGGGAGAAAAGCCTGAATGGGTAACTATTATGGACCGAATTGTCTCACGACGTTCTGAACCCAGCTTATGTACCGTTTTAATGAGCGAACAACACAATGCTTGGAACATCCTATAGTCTCAGGTGACGAAGAGCCGACATCGAAGTACCAAACCTTCCCGTCGATATGATCTCTTAGAGAAAATCAGCATGTTATCAAGAGTAATTTTTATCCATTGAGCGACGGTCCTTTCACTCGGTCATGTATTTTAATAACAATCTTAATCCCGAAATTTTTTGTCGGAGGATAATACCAAGGATGGATCAAATTCATACAAAGGACTAGAACGGCTGAATCATTATGTTCTATACTTTCCATTTTGATTTGCTTTTTGTGATGGTTGAAAGTGGTATGCCATTGTTGATCGAAGATATCTACTAGCCGGCCACGATCATCGGAGAGGAGAGCTCCGGTGGGACAGCAGGTGGAGCCCTAGGCGAGACATCCCGACGGGGTGAAAGATCACTGAGGGTTGGACTATAACCCCGTGGGAAGTTGTTATAGTCCTTCCGCGGATGGGAACATCTTCCACAGCTAGCGCGGTTGGATGACGAAGCCTTGACCTTCATCCACGGTTCATCAGCTTCCGTGGTAGGCCATGAACCTTATTATGAAACTCAGTGGTAGAGAAGTCTACATAGTCCACAACACGTTCGGATCTCAGTCCTTAAGGACCATACGTTGGTCCGAAATAGACCAGGGGTATCACAGAAGGCATGTTCTTTCTCAGCCAGAGCTTTGATGGAGAAAGCAAAATTGTTGTGAGCTAGTTCGCCCGTTGGGCTTCTCGAAGAAGATCAACAATTAAGTCATTTTGGGTTTTTATACTCTCCATCGGAGGAAGTACACCCTAAACCCTATGAGAAGGAGAGGCGAAATTCCGGCTTCCAATTGTTTTCATGCTCAAGAGGATTATAATTGACAGTTGAATTATTATAGGTTATATCGAATTCTAGAACGACAACGCTTGTAAAATGATTTATCGTCATTAATTTGCTTTTTTTACTCAATCGAAACTACACTAATCAACTCATTGTTTATGTGGACCTTTTTTGGGCTTAGCCGAGTTTTATACTCCAATTAATTTATTCCCGAGTCAATCCCAAGTATGCCTGGATTAGAAATAGAATAAAAAAGGAACGCAATATATGTGTGTGTATATATATACGGTGAAATCATATTTCTCCGTATACCTCCTAGGTTAAAACGTTACCAGAAGTTTCGTGGAAGTCGGACAATTGAGAACGTGAGAGTGGCCGCCAGGTTGATGGACCTCCCCAATGACGTGATGGCGTCCATACTGTCCCGGGTGGGCGCGGCCGAGCTGCTGACGAGGGTGCAGTACGTGTGCCGGGCGTGGCAGGACATCTGCTGGGACCCACTCATGTGGCGCGATGTCCGCATCGACGACATCGAAGCCGCCTACTCATACAGGTACCTCGACGACCGTTACGAAAACTACATCGAGGAAGACAGACTCTCCTACAAGAATGCATGGCGAAAATGCATGGAGAAGTTGCAGCAGCCATCATTAGGTTCGCGCCTCCTCAACCGCCTCTGCTGCCTCGCCGTCCAACGCTCCCTCGGCTCCATGGAGAGGATCACCATCCACTACTTCGCTACAAAAGAAAGCCTCCTCTACATCGCCCACAGGTCACATCTCGCCATGCTCAATTTAATTCTCCCAACTGCTGCACATTAGTAAATATTGTGTTTTTCTTGGTGCTAGGGTTTTGAGAAAATAGGAAAAAACGCAATTAGGTATCCTTGGGTTATTTTTTTTATACATAAAAAATTATTACATATCAAAACATCTCGCCAATGTGTACAAGTTAACTACACTATTAGCGCCCCTAAAATGATTAAAAGATATTCAACTATTTATGTAAACTAACCTACTCGATAGGTGATATTTTTTACATTAAATCGTTAGCACTCGAGTTGGTTGTCACCTCATGTAGAATTTGGAGGATAATAGTCATGTTACTCTCTCATGTCACCCTAAACCATTTTGCAAAATCTCATAATACTATTCCTGAATCTCCTTGACACGCCTTTAATTTTGATTCAAATTTGCACATAGATGGTCTCCTTAGGTTATTAGCTATTGTTCCACTGACTTTTTCCTTAGATTGATGGAAGATTTAGGCACAACCTTACCTTACTTATCAGACATCAATCAATCCTCTGCCAAAGAGTATGTGTGTAGTTTAACGACACAAGACATCTTAAAAATTTTAAAAATATAGGATTCAAATCCTGACAAATTCATAGCGTGTACAAATTTACCTTTCAAAAAAAATCAGTCATTTAGCATTCAAAAGTGTTAAAATTTTCCCTATTTAATATTTGTTTTAGAAGATGCTCTGTATTTCTCGTTGCTTACTGTTGACTGTTTACTATCACCCAAACAGATCACGTCATATCAAACAACTCCGACTTTTGTCGTGTTGCCGTCTTAGAGAAGACTGCTGGATTTCGGTTGCAGCAAAGTTTCCATTCTTGGAGGAGCTCGAATTCTCATTTTGCTCCATCTCAGAAGCAGTCGTCGAAGCGTTTGCTCGTAGTTGTCCATTACTTGTATCGTTCAAATATCAAAACCATGTGAAGCCTCCATGGTGGACCGAACCACATTTCAGAAGATCAAGTACCCTGGGCAAGGTGGCTCATGTGGTTGCACAGAGAATGCCTAATTTGATCCACCTGCAGATCGGAGGAGGACGCCCACGAATGATGCCTTGAAGGCTATGTTGGAGAATTGGTTTATTAATCAAGGAAGAGATGGTCCAATACAAGTGACTGTATTGGGCTTTTGGCCCAAATATTTAATTAGAGGGAAAATCCTAATTAAATATAATAACTAAGTAATTAGTGGGCAACTTTGAGCTAATTTAATTAAAGGTCACACCAATTGATTTTGGGTATTTGTGAGATCAATACGAAGCTCGTTGATAGAGCTTCGTAACGATATATAACACTTGCAAAAATCCAATTCTCGGGGTGAATGAAAATTGGCTTTAAAGTGGTATGGTTGTTATTAAAATAAGCACAATCCCACATTGGTTAGCGCACCATGCTGAGACAAGTTTATAAGGGACTAGAAGTCTAGCATGGGTAAACTGATGGAGAAGGAAGAGGCTCCTCGCGCCGTCCGTCCGGCTCGGCGCGGGTTGCGGGATTGTGGGTTTGTGGAAATTGTTCCAGGTTCCAGGGCCTTATCTTTTTAGAACTGGGCCGGACTTGTTGTAGCGATCCTAGGCCCAAAAAGTCCTCTGGGCTTCTTGGACTTCCGTTTGGACAAGCCCACGTTCTGGAACCTTCTCTTGCCATCTGCCATTTGAATTTAAATTCGAATTTTAAATTCATGAGAGTAACAGCCTATTTATGTTGGGGGTTTTATGGGTCTTGTAACAGCCCATTTAATGGGTGGGTTAATGGCCCTATTAAATCCAGATTTGGCTGTTGGAGGTCCAAGGCTGCCTATAAAAGGAGCCCACCTCCTTCATTCCAAATCACCCCAGCTCTTCATCTCTTCAGAGCTCTCTACTTCTCCCTCCTTAGCATAGCATTTCTCACTTTCATTGTGTCGGAGTTCTAAGGCTACGAAAGGTTCGAAAGGTGTGCTATAGTGCTTCCTATAGTACTCGGGATTGGACGTTGTACCTTGGGAGCTCTATTACCCACGGAGGCCTGAAGCATATAGGCGGGTAATAAGAGTTTAAGGGCACATGGTTAAACTGTGGCCTCGTCCAGAATTCAATCCGAAATCCTAACTTGAAGACGAAGGTGTTACACACTTACCTACAAGTGTGATCGTGAGCATTCTTTAAACTCCTCTCTTTATATGCTTACGATTTGTATTTACATACTCATGCCATAATTTACTAATATTTATTCCAACAATCTTAAACTCTTATTAACACGTGATATTAGTAAATTTCAAGCATACTTGTTGTCGAGGACTGTTCTGTACCGTATAAGCATATACTTGTAATATGCTTTTGCTCCTGTTCGAAAGTTACTATAATTCAATCACTTGAAAAAAATTAAACTCGCAATTTTTATTGGGTTGTTCTAATCGTACTACTTAGGTTGTAAACGTGGGCCTGGCCCATTATTGCATACTGACTTTCAACGCGTTCGGTTTTCTATTAGACCCAAACCGATTACTCACTAAAGGTTATTTGGTGATCTATAGATCATGGCTGATAACAACTCTCCCCCACACGAGATCAACAACTCCGGTGCGACGAACACCACGAATGACAACTTGAACGAGGAGGTTCCTGTTGTGAGGGCTAGCGGCGCTGAGGCCGTGATGCCAGGTCATAGACACCCAATGCCACTGCCGTACTCTCATCTTGAGAAACCGGAAAAGTTCAAGAGTGGAAATTTCAAGAGATGGCAACAAAAAATGTTGTTCTACTTGACCGCCTTGAACTTCAGCCGGTATGTCAAGGAGGAGAAACCCAAAGAGAATGTGAGTGATCCACATCAAACCGCGATCCACAGCGCATGGGTACATGAAGATTACCTATGTCGCAACTATATTTTGGGTTCACTCGACGATTCGCTTTATGGCGTGTACTATACCAAAGAAACGTCTAAGGATCTTTGGGAATCATTGGAGCACAAATATAAAGTTGACGACGCCGGTGCAAAGAAATTTGTGGCCGGGCGCTTCCACGACTATCGGATGGTCGATGGAAAGAGCGTTGTGGAACAATGCGAAGAGTTGCAATTGATCTTTCATGATCTTGCAACGGAGGAAATGGCCATCAATGATGCCCTCCAAGTGGCGATGGTAATTGAGAAATTACCACCATCTTGGAAGGACTTCAAGATGTACCTCAAGCACAAGAGGAAGAAGATGACTCTCGAGGACCTTATCCGAAGGTTGCGCATCGAGCAAGACAACCGAAAGAATGATAAGAAACCAAGTGGCATGGTTGCTAAGGCCAATGTGGTCGAAACCGGGGGGACCTCCCGTGGGAACAAGCGGAAATGCTCAAATGATTCCAAGGCAGATGCTCAGAACAAGAGCTTTACTGGTGCCTGCTTTGTTTGCAACAAGACCGGCCATCGTGCCAAAGATTGCTACAAACGTCTAGCCGCGGAGGGTAAGAAGACGGCAGGACCAAGCAAGGGCAAGAAGAAGAAGCCCGTCAATGCTAACATTGCGGAGGCTAGCTTGAGCTCCGACCTCGATGAGATGCATCTCACGGCCGTTATGTCCGAGGTGAACCTCGTGGGTGGGAACTCGAAGGAATGGTGGGTGGACACGAGGGCTACCTGCCACATTTGTGCCAACAAATGGATGTTCAAGACCTATCAACCGGTCGATGATGAGAACTGCTACATGGGAAATTCTGCAGTCTCGAAGGTTGAAGGCAAGGGGACGGTCATGTTGAAGATGACCTCGGGCAAGGAGCTGACCTTGACTGATGTGCTGCATGTGCCCGAGATTCGAAAGAATCTTATCTCCGGAGTGGTGCTCAACAAGAGGGGCTTTCGGATTGTGTTCGAGTCCGACAAGGTCATCATGTCCAAGGGAGGGATGTTCGTTGGCAAGGGCTACTTGACCAACAATCTTTTTAAGATGAGTGTAATGACTTTAGCTCCCAAGGCAAAGTCTAGTGATAAGATTGATGTGGGTGCCGCCAATAAGGCTAGCACGAGCAATAATGTAATGAATGTTGCCGATAAGGCCAATGAGAAAGTGAAGGTTGCTTATTCTCGGGATTCGTTATATTTATGGCATGGTAGACTAGGTCATGTGAACTATAAGTCTTTGCAAAGGCTAATATCACTTAACCTACTACCAAAGTTTAACATCGATCACAAACATAAGTGCGACACTTGTGTTGAGGCCAAGTACGCCAAAGCATCTTCCCACTCGATTGAGCGAAGCACGGAACCATTGGATTTAATCCACACCGACGTATGTGATTTAAAATACGTACAAACGCGTGGCGATAAAAATTATTTTATAACTTTTATCGACGATTGTACGAGGTATTGCTATGTCTACTTGATGAGAAGTAAAGACGAAGCAATAGACATGTTCATTCACTATAAGAATGAAGTTGAGAACCAACTTCGCAAGAAGATCAAAAATCTTCGAACTGACCGAGGTGGTGAATATGAATCTCCATTTGCACAAGTTTGTGCCGAGAATGGAATCGTTCATCAAACCACGGCGCCTTATTCTCCCGAGCAGAATGGAATTGCAGAAAGAAAGAATAGGACGCTTAAGGAAATGATGAATGCGATGCTTATTAGTTCCGGATTACCAAGGAATTTGTGGGGGGAAGCGGTGCTTTCGGCCAACTATGTGCTCAACAGGGTACCACATAAAAAGTTGGATAAAATACCTTACGAATTATGGAAAGGTCATGCGCCTAGCTATAAATTCCTAAGGGTTTGGGGATGTCTTGCTAAGGTTCTGATTCCACCTCCTAAAAGGACAAGGATAGGACCCAAGATGGTGGATTGTATGTTTATCGGTTATGCACAAGATAGTGCTGCATATCGATTCTTGGTACACAAGTCAGATAACTCTGATATCCACGTAAATACTATCATAGAAGCTAGGGATGCTTCATTCTTTGAGGAAATCTTTCCTCACAAAGCTCGAACTGGTGTTGACCGTCAAGTTGACCAAAGTGGAAGCAATGTGGGGGGAGATGAACCTCAAGATGAAGTTGAAGAGCCTAGGCGTGGGAAAAGGGCTAGAAAAGAAAAGTCTTTCGGATCAGATTTCCTAACATATCTGTTAGAAAAGGATCCAGTAACCTACAAAGAAGCAATGTCTTCTACAGACTCTGCTCTTTGGAAGGAAGCGGTGAATAGTGAGATAGAGTCTATCTTACATAATCACACTTGGGAACTAGTAGATCTACCTCCGGGTAGTAAACCACTGGGCCATAAGTGGATCTTCAAAAAGAAGATGAAGCCTGATGGTACAGTGGATAAGTACAAGGCGAGACTTGTTGTTAAAGGCTACAAGCAAACTGAGGGTGTTGATTATTTTGACACATATGCTCCTGTCTCCAGGAAAACGTCTATTAGGTTAGTCATAGCCTTGGCGGCTTTATTCAACCTAGAGATCCATCAAATGGATGTGAAGACGGCCTTCCTTAATGGAGATTTGGAAGAGGAGATTTACATGGAGCAACCCGAAGGGTTTGTGGTTCCAAGTAAATAACATAAGGTGTGTAAACTTGTAAAATCCTTGTATGGACTAAAACAAGCACCTAAACAATGGCACGAAAAGTTTGATAGTGTAATGCTATCTAACGGGTTTCAGATAAACCAATGTGATAAATGTGCCTAAGTGAAAGGAGATGATAACGACTATGTGATAGTTTGTCTCTACGTAGATGACATGTTGATCGTGGGTAATAATGATAATATCAAAATTACCAAGAAAATGTTGTCACAAAATTTCGACATGAAAGACTTGGGACAAGCTGATGTAATACTTGGGATAAAAATCACCAAGACTTCAGAAGGTTACGCACTTTCCCAAGGTCACTATGTCGAAAAGATACTTGACAAATTCGACAAGGATAGCAATGTAATTGCGAGAACTCCTATGGAAGTGGTGTCGAGTCTCTGCAAGAATCGCGGAGAGAGTGTGAGACAACTAGAATATTCTAGAGTTATAGGCAGTCTAATGTACCTCATGGACTGTACTAGACCAGATATTGCAAACTCGGTTAACAGATTATCGAGGTATACGAGTAATCCCAATTATGAACATTGAAAAGCGATAGTTAGAGTCCTTAGATACCTAAGGTACACTGCTAACTATGGATTACATTATACGAGACATCCAGCCGTTCTGAAAGGGTATTCAGACGCGAACTGGATCTCGGACTCCAAGAATATAAAATCCACTAGCGGATACATATTTACATTTGGAGGAGCAGCGGTCTCGTAGAGATCATGCAAACAAACTTGTATTGCTAGATCAACTATGAAATCAGAATTCATAGCGTTAGATCTAGCAGCTGAAGAGGCGGATTGGCTCTGAAGTTTCTTGGAGGACATCCCGATGTGGTCAAAACCAGTGCCTCCCATTAGCGTGCACTGTGATAGTCAATCAGCTATTGGAAGAGCACAAAATAATGTGTATAATAGAAAGTCTAGACACATACGTCGTAGACATAAATCCGTGAGAACGTTATTGAGAACGGGTGTGATATCTTTAGACTTTGTAAAGTCAAAAGAGAACATCGCGGATCTATTAACTAAAGGTCTAACGAGAGACCAAGTTGAGGTATCATCGAGGAGAATGGGATTAAAGCCCACAAAATGACCTAAACCCATGATGGCAACCCAACCTGGATCGTAAATCCCGATCTGCAGGTTCAAAGGGACAACCGAATTGTGAGGCTAGGGTCGAACAAAGTACTCGGGAAATTGAGTTCCTTGCCTATTCCTATAATGGAAGAGTGATAGACCTGTCCATGTGAAGGTTAAGCTTTAAGCTTTAAGCTTTAAGCTTTTAATGGTCCTTATACTTCGAGTATATATATAAGTGGGGTATGGCAGGATACTCTTTATAAGAGATCACCTATATCGAATGTGAAGGGGCCGCTTCTATGAGATGAGTTAAGGGCTAAATCTCTAGAGCATTTGATGAAGTTTCCAAGGCAGTCCAGGGCCAAAATGGACAACAACGAAAGAACCAAGTAGTGGTTTGAGAAGGAGTTGTGTGAGTACCTTTGTCTTGGTATACATGAAATGCCGAACAGTTCAAGGCATCGCGTCCACTGGTTGGCAAATATATCCGAAGGTATTTCACTAAGGAAGGTTCAAGGCTTTCAACCACCTTTCCTGATGCAACAAATTCTCGCAGAACTCCAAGTTGCATGTAGCATTGGTAGGCTCATATCATATATAAGCCAATTTGCATTCATGTGGGGGATTGTTGGAGAATTGGTTTATTAACCAAGGAAGAGATGGCCCAATACAAGTGAGTGTATTGGGCTTTTGGCCCAAATATTTAATTAGAGGGAGAATCCTAATTAAATATAATAACTAAGTAATTAGTGGGCAACTTTGAGCTAATTTAATTGAAGGTCACACCAATTGATTTTGGGTGTTTGTGAGATCAATACGAAGCTCGTTGATAGAGCTTCGTAACGATATATAACACTTGCAAAAATCCAATTCTCGGGGTGAATGAAATTGGCTTTAAAGTGGTATGGTTGTTATTAAAATAAGCACAATCTCACATTGGTTAGCGCACCATGCTGAGACAAGTTTATAAGGGACTAGAAGTCTAGCATGGGTAAACTGGTGGAGAAGGGAGAGGCTCCTCGCGCCGTCCGTCCGTCCGGCTCGGCTCGGCTCGGCACGCACGCACGCACGCGCGCGCGCGCCCCGCCCCATCCCGAACCGGGCCGGGCCGGGCCGGGCTCGGGCTCGGGGCTCGGGCTCGGGTGCGGGTTGCGGGTTGCGGGTTGCGGGTTGTGGGATTGTGGGTTTGTGGGAATTGTTCCAGGTTCCAGGGCCTTATCTTTTTAGAACTGGGCCGGACTTGTTGTAGCGATCCTAGGCCCAAAAAGTCCTCTGGGCTTCTTGGACTTCCGTTTGGACAAGCCCACGTTCTAGAACCTTCTCTTGCCAGCTGCCATTTGAATTTAAATTCGAATTTTAAATTCATGAGAGTAACAGCCTATTTATGTTGGGGATTTTATGGGTCTTGTAACAGCCCATTTAATGGGTGGGTTAATGGCCCTATTAAATCCGGATTTGGCTGTTGGAGGTCCAAGGCTGCCTATAAAAGGAGCCCACCTCCTTCATTCCAAATTACCCCAGCTCTTCATCTCTTCAGAGCTCTCTACTTCTCCCTCCTTAGCATAGCATTTCTCACTTGCATTGTGTCGGAGTTCTAAGGCTACGAAAGGTTCGAAAGGTGTGCTATAGTGCTTCCTATAGTACTCGGGATTGGACGTTGTACCTTGGGAGCTCTATTACCCACGGAGGTCTGAAGCATATAGGCGGGTAATAAGAGTTTAAGGGCACACGGTTAAACTGTGGCCTCGTCCAGAATTCAATCCGAAATCCTAACTTGAAGACGAAGGTGTTACACACTTACCTACAAGTGTGATCGTGAGCATTCTTTAAACTCCTCTCTTTATATGCTTACGATTTGTATTTACATACTCATGCCATAATTTACTAATATTTATTCCAACAGGCTATCCTCGATGGCTGCCCGCGCCTCGAATCGCTCGACTTGTACAACTATTGCGGCATCAATCTCGATGGCGAACTGGGTGCCAGGTGCTCTAAACAAGTCAAAATTTTGCAGCGTCCATCTAATGATGACAACGTTGGATACCATCCTTACAGAATAGATAGTAAGTACCATTTATCATATTCTAGCGACGAATGGCTAAAAGTTTGTTTGGAACCAAATCCATTTCCTGTTTTTTTAGGTTTCCAAATACGCCGTAAATGAATCTCTTACTAAAGACAGATCATATTCAGACTATAATAGTATTGACTATTCTGAAGGACTAGCTCATGTTGCAAATAAGATCAAGATGCAACTAGTTCACTGAGCATGATTTGTTGCTCGTCTTCTTCTTTTTTTCACATTTCTCAAATTTTAAGTGACAAACCATTTGGATTAATCACTATGAGATAGATCACTTGCAACTAAGAGTTGGTACGTGTGGACTTTATTTTTTAACTCTTGCGAGTTCAAATTAGAAAATATATCATTTAAAAAATTAGGTGTGACAATAATGAGATTCACAATATCGTAATAACATGATCTTTGAACAATATAATGAGATTCACAATTTCCCACATTAACGTTCACACTAGCCTAGTTTTATCACCAATGCTTGATGGATAGGATGGCAACGGTTCATACATCGTTTCTCAGGAAGCGGTGGGTCAATTTTCACCCTTTGCAGAAATAGAAAATTTTTGTTTGGGAAAAAAACAAAGCCTAAAATCATCTACATAGAGTTTAGGCCAACCTTAAATTTTGTCAATCAAGAAAAATAACCTATTTCCGTCTTTCACGAAACCCGCCCCGCCATAGCTGCCGTTAGAGACCTCCTCTGCCCCCTCCTTCAAGCACGTGCCTGGCTCGTGCTCCCTTTTACTCTAGAAAACTTCCTTGAAACTAGAACTGGAAAACATTGACTGATTAATTTAGCATAATTAATTACATAATAACGTTGAGATCGGTTATTGTTTTTTGAAAGGTAAATTGGTACAAAAGATTACGCCTAGTCAGAGTTTGAACCCTGAATTTTGTCAAATCGTCTAACAATTTATATCGCTAGGTCAATGCCGTTTGGCGAGACGGATTACTATTGTTGAAAACAAGTATGGAAATTCTCTGAAAAAGTTCAATAAAATTCTTCAAACCGGTTGTTATGGAATAATTATCGAAGGGAAAGAAAGCTATTAACTCAAAGTGGGTCTACAAGGTCAAGTTTAAACCTAACGGGAGGTAGAGAGGTACAAGGCAAGGCTTGTTGCGAGAAGTTTCACGCAGGTCGAGGGTGTGGACTTCCATGAAACATATGCTCCCGTGGCTAAACTTGTGATCTTACGTTGTTTGTTGGCAACGGCGGTGAAGAAGGGGTGGACGATTCAACAATTGGACGTGAATAACGTGTTTCTCTATAGTGACCTGCACGAAGAGGTTTACTTGAAGATACCGCAAGGGTTCAATAAACCAGGAGATACGAGAGTTTGTCATTTGAAGAAATTATTGTATGGGTTACGACAAGCATCCAGGAGTTCGTACAGCAAGTTCGCCGGTGCACTATTGAAGATTGAGTTTGTGCAATCGAAGGTAGATCATTCATTATTTATCTATCGAAAGGGGCGAATGGTAGTAATGGCATTTTCTGGGAATTGAAGCTACGAGGACGACAACGGCTTGGTACTTAGCCATAGAAAGTACACGCTTGACATATTGAAGGAATGCAGAAAGGAAGAGAGCATGCCAGTTGACTTTTCGATGGAGCAGAATCATTGTCTTGCAGCGGACCGAGGTGATGAGGTAGGCGATCTGAGTCGATACAGAAGGTTAATAGGGCATCTCATGTACCTGGTGATGACTCGTCCGAACTTGGCATATGCTGTGGGAGTGTTGAGCCAGTTTGTTCATTCACCACTAGAAGAGCACATATTTGCAGCAGATCGAGTGGTGGAATACCTGAAGGCAACTGCAGGACAAGGCATAATGCTACATGTTAATGGAGGATCTTCACTTACGATATATTGTGATGCTGATTGGGGAGGATGTCCTACAACAAGACATTCCCGATAGGGTTATTTTGTGACATTGGGAGGTCCACCGGTGTCTTGGCGTAGCAAGAAGCATTCGGTAGTGGCAAGGTCATCAGCTAAGGCAGAATATTGGGCGATGGAAAGTATGAAAAATTCAAGCCGATGATTTTATTGAATGACCAAGGGTCCTATATATAGCTTACAAGGGAGGAAGCAAACATAATTCCTACTCCTAAGCATTTTAGGCATTGCTCTTACAAGTTAGGAAGGAAATAGTATCCTACTAGGAAAGTAACAAAACATAATAAACTAATAAACATTAAATAGACTTAATCTCCAAGTTATCTCCAACACTCTTCCTCAAGTTGGCGCATGGAGATTTGTAATACCCAACTTGACAAGTAGGAAATAGAACCGCAGTGCCTACCCACTCCAATCAGGGTCCTCGAAGGTAGGTCCTGCCATATGGACTTTCGCATTGGCATCTTGTACAGTGAAGGCACTGCTTTCTCTCCCTTGCTTGAAGACTTGGAGAAGTCGTGCATACTGCTCTCCGGTTAACCGGGGTATGGGACTTGAATCAGAACTAGCCAACATGGTAATTGGTGATCATTTTTGTGCTATGGAGATATCAAATCGTTCCCTTCTTCCACCATCTCGATGCTCACTTCTTTTCCACCAATCAGGATAACCAAACAATTTGAAACATTAATCTTTCGAGTGACCAAGTTTTTGACAATGATTGCATGAAGCCATGTCCTTCTGATTCTTTTTTGATCTTTGTTGCCCTGCATCTCTGTCCGCTTGGTTGTAATTACCGGCCTGAAAGGCTACAGTTTCAACGACAGGCTGTCTTCCTGCCATTATCTGATGAGTTTGCTCATCCTCTAGTTTGAGATGGTATGCCTCCCCAAGACTCGGTGTTGGCTTGGTACTCAGAATCTGAGATTTTACCATGCCAAACACGTCATCGAGTCCCATCAAGAAGATATAAAGTTGTTCCTGCTCTCGTGTCGCTGCATATTTTTGTTTCGCTGCACAAGTACAATCTGCCATTGGAGAATTCACCTCTATCTCGTCCCACAAGCTTTTCAGTTTTGAAAAGTATGTCGAGACTGACATTTTTTCTTGATGTAGTAGAGACACCGAGTATCATAAGTCGACGCCCTTGGTGCGCTACTTTTTCCAAAGCGTTGCTTCAAATCAGCCCAGACTCATGTGCTGACTTTGCGTAGCGGATGCTGCCCCTGACCTCTTTGCCGATCGTTATGGCCAGCCACCCTGTCACCATCGCATCACAACCCATCCAGCTTTCGTAATCGGCCGAGCCCGCCTCTGATTTCTGTATTGACCCATCGACGAAACCCAGCTTGTTCTTTGCCAGCAGAAAGTTGGTCATTTCTCCGATCCAATTGCTGTAGTTTCTTCCGTTGAGCAACTCGCTCACATTGATTTGCCCAAGATTTTCTGAGGGGTGTAAGAAATATGGTGATGCCATATCTGTCATGGAGATACCTCTGTTTCGAGACTTTTTTTTGTGGAAAATAAGAAAGGCGACAGGTAGGCTATAGGATTTCACGAGCAGAGTTGCCTCTTGAACCCTTGTCCCAAGGTGGAGTGCAAGTGCACGTGACCCCCAAAAAGACAAGGAGAGGCAAGGCAACAGGTAGGGGTGAGCAAACGGATTATCCGTATCCGAATTATCCAAAATTCCAACTATCCGAAATATCCGAATAAATATTTTTGGTATCCGAGTCCGAGTCCGAACTCTCCACTATCCGATATCCGATATCCGAATTTTTTTCGGATACGGATACGGATAATCCGGACTATCCATTTTCCAAGTCTTCAAAAATAAAAATGATAACATGATGTAAAAAATGAATTTGAAGCCAATATTTACAAAAGTAGCTTTATTTGGGGAAATTGAAATTTACGGGAAGTGGTAGCGTGATAGGCTTTTTGACTTGTAATTTTTAATGAACTTAATTTTTTAGTAATTAAGGTATGAATACTAGTAATTTTTATTTTTTAGAAATTTACAAGGTATGAATACTAGTAATTTTTATTTTATTTAATGAACCTATTTTTTAAATCGGATATTTCGGATATCCGAAATATCAAATTTATTATCTGTATCCGTATCCGAGTCCGAAATATTTATTTCGGATAATCCGTATCCGAGTCCGAATTTAAAATTATCCAAGTCCGAATCCGAAAAAATTTCGGATATCGGATACGGATAACGGATATCGGATTTTTTGCTCACCCTTAGCAACAGGTAGGCTAACGTGAGGGTTTTGGTGGGCAGGCTATTTTTGGTGGAGTTTATGCACCAAGATCATTGCTGCTCTGATACCATGAAGAATTTAAGCCGATGATTTTATTGAATGACCAAGGGTCCTATATATAGCTTAAAAGGGAGGAAGCAAACATAATTCCTACTTCTAAGCATCTTAGGCATTGCTCTTACAAGTTAGGAAGGAAATAGTATCCTACTAGAAAAGTAACAAAACGTAATAAACTAATAAATATTAAATAGACTTAATCTCCAAATTATCTCCAACAAAGGACACTCAGTGAAATCATTTGGTTGCGATGGTTGATGTGTGAGCTAGGGATGCACCAAGAATGGGCGACACCATTGTATTGTGATAATCAAGCAGTGCTACACATCGCACTAAATTCGGTGTTTTATGAACTGACAAAACACGTGAAAATGGACTGTCATTTTGTTCGAGAGCGCATCATTTCCAATGAGATAGTTCTGCGGAAGATTACAACTAAGGATCAACTTGCGGACATATTTACGAAGGCACTTGGATAGGAGCACTTTCGAGAGTTGTTGAGCAAGTTGGGCGTTTCAAACTTACACGCTCTAACTTAAGGGGGAGTGTTATGCGAGATTGTTTGTTCCGCAAGTCTAGCGATGATTAGCGTGGAGTCAAGATAAGGACGTCCACTGATTGTGCATATCAAAACAGGAAGTCCTACTTAGATTAGGAAGTTGTGTAATTCTAAGTAGGAAAACGTATATTCAGCGGGTACAAACCCTAGCCCTAATAAGTTGTATATAGACTTCAATGATTAATGAGAAGACCAAGTCATTGAACTACCACTTTTCATAACCGGCAGTTCCGAAACTTCTTTTTCCTTTTTAAATTTTGCTTCAAAATACTTCATTCCATTTTTTAAAAATCATACCATTCATTCTCAATTCTCTTTTAATTTAATAGAGATTTCAGATTAACACTTTTGGTGATGAAGATGTCTAAATTTTACACTTTCAATGACAAAAATTTAACCAGAATTAGTTTCATACGACTACTAATCAACTTACTATTTATCGCGGGCCTCTTTTGGGCTTAGCTTCATTTTGCACTCCAACTAATTTATTCCCGAGGCAAAGCCCGACACTTGGTAGTAGCCCCGAGATTAGAAAATACAAACAAAGAAAGCGACTGGGTTAACGAAGTCGCATCTCGCATGTGTCCGTATATCTACTAGGTTAACGAATTAATATTTCTGTGGAAGTCCGACAATTGCGTTAGAATGGCGGCTACCAAGTTGATGGACCTCCCCAGTGACGTGATGGCGTCCATACTGTCCCGGCTGGGTGCGGCGGAGCTGCTGACGAGGGTGCAGTACGTGTGCCGGGCGTTGCAGGACACCTTGTGGGACCCACTCATGTGGCGCGACGTCCGCTTTGACGACATCGACGCAGCCTACAGCTACAGCTACCTCCACGACCGTTCTACTTACTTTTTCCTTAGATTGATGGAACATTTAGGGCACAACCTCACCTTATTTAACAGACATCAATCGTTTAAGAAAACTAGCATTCAAAAGTGTCAAAAAATTTCCGACAATTATTTAATATCGTTTTAGACGATGCTCTGTATTTCTGGTTGCTCACTGTGGATTGTTTACTATCACCAAACAGATCACGTCATACCAAACAACTCTGACTTTTGTCTTGTTGCCGTCTTAGAGAAGACTGCTGGATTTTGGTTGCAGCAAAGTTTCCATTCTTGGAGGAGCTCGAATTCTCATTTTGCTCCGTCTCAGAAGCAATCGTCGAAGCCTTTGCTCGTAGTTGTCCATTACTTGTATCGTTCAAATATCAAAACCATGTGAAGCCTCATTGGTTGACAAGAACACCTTTCAGAAGATCAAGTACCCTGGGCAAGGTGGCTCATGTAGTTGCACAGAGAATGCCTAGTTTGATCCACCTACAGATCGGAGGAGGACGCCTCACGAACGATGCCTTGAAGGCTGTCCTTGATGGCTGCCCGCGCCTCGAATCGCTCGACTTGTACAACTGTCGCGACATCAATCTGGATGGCGAACTGGGTGTCAGGTGCTCTAAACAAGTCAAACATTTGCAGCGTCCATCTAATGATGACAACGTTGAATATCATCCTTACAGATTTGATATTCAGTATCATTTATCATATTCTAGCGAGGAATGGTTTGGAACCAAATCCATTTCCTTTTTTTTAAGGTGTCCGAAGAGGCAATAAATGAATCTTTTACTGAAGACAGACCATATTTAGACTATAATAGTATTGACTATTCTGAAGGACTAGCTCATGTAGCAAATAGGATCAACACGCAACTAGTTCACTGTGCATGATATGTTTGCTCATCTTCTCTTTTTTCACATTTCTCAAATTATAAGTGACAAACCATTTGGATTAATCATTATGAGAGAGGTATTTGAACCTAGGAGTTGGTACGTGTGGACTTTATTCTTTTAAAGTGTTTCAAGTTCAGATTAGAAAAAATATCATTTAGAAAACTACCTCAAAAAAATTGTAACTCTGATTGACCAATGTTTTTAAAACCAACCCGGAAGACGACCCAGAATTCATAAAATTTCTGATTTACCCGGTCTAACTAATCAGACCATAATTTTTATTTTATATTAATATAATTAAAAAATTATTTAATAAAATTAATTTAACATAAAAATGATAAAATATCAAATAAGTTCAAATATTTAGCAACATCGTTACACAATTTATCCTAACAAAACTTTCAAACATGAATTAAACAAGTCTAGAAGAACAAAAAAATGATTATACAAGTTTTTGTGTTCGACATATTAGTCCAACTTGTTTGACTTGGTTGACATATTATCGAGAATTGTTAAAAAAATAAATATGTTGTGATCCAAAAATGATGTACACACTCCGAGCATGGAAGTTGTTGTTTTGTTTCTAAATTAAATCAGATTAAAAAAAATAAACACAAAATTTTCTGATCCGGGCGAATCGGGTAACCCGAAAGTACCTGATTGGACAGTCTCACCAAATTTTGGCTAGTCGAACTCTATTCTGGATTTTAGGCAAAAATAACACAGGTAGTGGTCCGACCGGACAAATAACCAATTGGACTGCGATTTTTAAAACATTGTGATTGACTAAATTACGAGATTCACATAATAAAATGAACTTTGAACAAGCTAATGCGGATCTTTGTCATCGAGTTTGACATTTTTTGTCAGGTTGCTTCGAGTTCCGACGTCTGAAAAAATACTAATCGTAGTTCTCTAACTTATTTTTGTTCAATTGGAATTTTTAAGGAAAAAAAACTATTTTTTATATTACGTCGGAAGTATGTGAAGAGACCCGATTTCCCGGAAGACGGCCTATCTACTCCAATTTTCCACATTATCGACAATTTATTTAAAAGTATTTAAAAAATAGTACAAATTACTCTCCAAACTCTCGTGTATGACCAAATGTCAAACGCAAATTATACTGTTCACAATAACCTAATTTCGTTCTCGAGGTTGGGATTTATCGAGAAATAAGCAAAAGAAAAAAGCCGGGCGAGGAGGTAGCGGACGTAGACATTAAGCTGAACCATGTAATCTCTTTTGTCCGTATTCTTTGCGCATTTTTTTCTCCTGTGGGCGATTTCCTAACAGCTGGTATCAGAGCTAAGGTCAAGGATGGCGGATCAAGGCGCAAAGTTTGTCTGTTTGAAGTTCGATGGATCTTTGAATTTTGGGTTATGGCAAAGGCATGTCAATGATCTTCTGGTGCAACAATGGATGGCGAACGCATTCTCGGAGAAGAAGCCCGATAAGATGGAGGATTAAGAGTGGATGGAGATGGAGGCCAAGGCGATGGCGATGGCGAAAATTCGCTTGTGCTTGACAGATGATGTAATGTATTATGTTATAGATGAGAAGTCACCAACTGAGGTTTGGAAGAAACTGGAGGCAAGGTATATGTCTAAATCTTTATCGCACTAGCTTTATTTTAAGCAAAAGTTGTATGGGCTTAAGATGATGAATGGCTCGGATTTGAGCCAATACATCAATAATTTCAGTCAACTTGTTCGTGATTTGATACGGGTCGATGTGAAGTTCGGGGATGAGAATAAGGCATTGTAGCTTATGAATTCTTTACCGACTTCCTACGAGAATTTGGTTACAACTCTAACTTGGGGCAAAAAATCTTTGGTGCTGGAGGATATCACAATTTTTATTAATAGATATTCAATATTCAATTACTCTTGATTAAAATTATCGCTGAATTTATTATGTGCAACTAATAAAAGTTGATCCAAATGATAAGAAATTTGTATTTACAATATTTCAGTTCAAACTTCACCAAAATAAAAAATTTATTAAAAAAAGATACATTTAGATCCAACAATAATGAAATCTGAATTTTCATCATCCAAGAAAAATTTAGTTTACTCAGCTCAAATGTTGTCTACGCTCATGCGGGGTCATCAATCATTATAAAAAAGTTTAATCGTTTCATTTGGAAAAAAGTAAACAATGGATGTTAATTGATACAATTTCCGTTGCAAAGATCATAAATTTCCTTTCTAAATTATTTGGTAAAATAATAAGAATAAGAATAAAAATAAAAATAAGGTTTTTTTTTTTTTGAGAAGTAAAATAAGGTTTATGTTAAAATCGCCGTACGTTCCAGAATTCCACCTTCCTCCTCTCTCTATCTCCACACCGTCTCCGCCGACTCGATAATCCCTAAAAACCCCTCCAACCCCCAATTCGCCGCCCGCCAAAAAAAAAATCGCCGCCCGAAATTTGTTTGCTCGCCGGCAAGACCTAGACCAAGGTAAATCCTTAATCCCCAGTTATTTTCTGTTCTTTTTTTTCCTTGTTCCTCCTTTTTTTCCTTCTAAAAAAGGGAGAGGAAAACCCGAATTGGTAACTATTTATCTGTTGATTCTGGAGAGGTTTCTGTATAATTAGGGATAGGATTTTGGTGGGTTTGTGTTGATATGGCGACTGGGTTTAGGGTTTTTTGGGCGAGTCCGTTCGAATTGTACTTGCGATTGTTTCTCGTGTGCTTGAGCATGCAATCTGTGTGTGTTTTCGATTCGCATCGGAGTGTTGTTTTGTTTGCCCAACTGGCTGCTGGTGATGGCAATTAAGTGTGCATTATTCCGCCTTAAAGTGGAGTCTAGTTTCATAGGGTTCGTATGCCCCCTCATTCAAGTTGTTTTGTTGATTTTCATCGTGCTTGCATGTACAGGATCGGATTCGACGCAGTTTGGTTTTTGCTCATTCTGTTGCAGTGCTAGAGGACGACATGGAGGACTGGGGTAAGAAGTCTACTCTCTCCGTCGCTGGCTTCTTAATTAGTGTTCTTTTCATTTTTGTCAATGCATTGACAAGATGACGAGGGGTGGCGTTCCTTTGCACCATATCATTCTCCCTCTTCACCATGGACTAAGTGTGGAGCTTTTTATTACAATTCTATGTTTTACATACAGATGCAAATTAATTCTGATTGACACTCACTAGTTTATGCAATAAAAAAATTGCTAATCATCACCCTTACTGATCTCTTTGGCTTTTTTCCTGCATTAGAGGATGAACAAATTCCAACTCTCCCTTCCAAAGAGCTCCCGAAGAGTAAATGGGATGATGAAGATCTCGATGAAGATGGTATTAAAGAGTCATGGGAGGATGAAGATGAACCTGCACCTGTATGTTTCCCCTAACTTGATTTGAGTGTACTTAGGAACTTCTGCACATGCAATAAGTGGTCTAAATTATTCACGCTTCGATAAATGTTGAAAACTATAGATTGTCAATTGGACTGTCTGTGGAAGTTAGCTAGGATGTTTTCCACCAAAAAAAGTTAGCTAGGAGGTACCCTTTCTTAATTCAAATATGCTAATTTGGTCATATAATTTTAAGCATTCCCACTTCCACATGCGGTATGTACGGGTGGATGGACCTAAGCATGAAAAGGTGAACTTGCGAGTCTAGTTGCAGGCAGTCATGGTCTTCAAGATTTAATATTTTCTTCTATCTGGAAAAGCTAGAATTGGTAGCCTATCTCCAGAGGGCCTGTAAGGGCGTGCTGGAGAGATTTTAAGCTGATGAATGCTGTTGCTTTCCACCATTTTCCTTCTTATCCTGTGAGGTTTTCCATGTTTTAGCCACCTGCTCCTAAATCTGTCCCTGAGAAGGCTCCCAAGAAGCCTGCGGCAAAGCTAGCTGACAAGAAGGGGAAGACTGTTGAAGTGGCAAAGGAAGAGCCTTTGGATCCAATTGCTGAGAAACTTCGCCAGCAAAGGTACTTCATAACTGGTAGCTTCTTTTACAGTATCCTTGGAAAAAAGAACAGTTGTGTGTTTATTTTTGCATCAATGAGTTGTGTACCATGGGTAGAGTTGCTTCAGTGGCCTTTTCTCTGTATTTTGGTCCACCTTGTGGATCCAGATGCTCTAGTTTGAGGGTTGCTTTTGGTTGTTCTTTCTTTTTGAAGCATGAGTTATGCGATAAGTGTTCTCTGGTTCTTTTACTATAGTCACTTCTTCATGATAGGCTAGTAGAAGAAGCTGATTACAAGTCAACAACAGAGCTATTTGCCAAGAAGGGAGATGATAAGACTCTTGAGAACTTCATTCCAAAATCTGAAAGTGATTTTGTTGAGTATGCAGAACTTGTTTCTCACAAGCTTCGGCCGTACGAGGTGGGTGGAGTATCTAACCTCACATTATGGTTATTTAGCAAAAAGAAACTACTCTATGAATTTATATCTAGAAGGTCGTAGGTTTTCTTTTAATCTATGTACTTCTGGATGCAGAAAAGTTTCTACTATATCGGGATGCTCAAAGCAGTGATGAGACTATCAATGGCCAATTTGAAAGCTGCTGATGCTAAGGATGTGGCTTCTTCCATAACTGCTATTGCAAACGAGAAGCTGAAAGCAGAAAAAGAAGCCAATGTCGGTAAAAAGAAGACAGGTACATGATTATTTGGGAATGGAGAAAAGTCCTTCACATCTTTCTGATTGCCTATATAAGAGGTTTTAATTGTTTGAAAGAAGACAGTCTGGAAAAAGTTACAAAATCTAGCCAGCAGAAAATGACTTGGTTCTTTTAGCCTGCTCCATTCCGATGTCCAAAGCATATTATACGTCCCTACTTAATGGTAAATTTTAGCCCCGTGATTCTTGTAAATGAATCTGCAGCGTATAAAGCTACTGCTGGTTTTTCATTTCATGGCACCAAAGTAAATACAGCATGTTGAATTCTTCTAATTTTAACTTGATTCAGCTTGTTTCCGCGTCTAAGCTCGATCCGCAAAAAAATCACTTTGGTGGGTTTGTTTTGCAGGTGGGAAGAAAAAGCAGCTCCATGTTGGAAAGCCAGACGATGACATGGTGGTCAGTACCTACGACGCTCTCGATGATGACGACTTCATGTGACATCAATCTATCTATCGATTTTGAGTGAGGAATGCTGTAATGTTTGAGGTGAAAGATTTTGCCCCCGGATTGTTTTTGTGTTGTAAACAATCCGAGGGAATTTTTTCAACATCGTCTGCCTCCGCCTGATTACAGGATTACGATTTATATACCGCTGCGTGCTCATGCGCTTCTGCCGAACGGCATGGGGTGTCATGATTCATGGCAGGGGAGCAATCTTTTGTGGCACTAATGATGTTTGCTAAAAGAAAGAAGAAAAGCTGCAAGATGGTAGATTCTGCGTCTTGAGACTTGCGGGTTTTTCTTTTTGAAGATGCATTTTCATTTCTGTAGTTTGTAGCAATCAACTAATTTATTCGTATAGTAGAATAATTGGACCGTTTTGTCATTACAAACTTATTTTTCTTGGCTTCATCTCCCCATATTTTTTCTGCTGCTCCTAACCATTCTCTTCTCCATTTTTTCTCTCTTGCCGCCTTCTCCGATTCCATCTTCCCCCATTCTCTGCTTTTAACCACCTCCACAATAATTTGGTTTGATCGGTTTGATGCTCGCCCCTAATCGTATACATAAAAATACAGGTCGAGTTTTAGTATATCATAAAAATAGTGACGATCTTTGGTATGACATTGGTGGTATTTAGTAACTCGTTTCTGCATTTATTTTTTAGTAGTGGATGAACCACACCCTTATTTGGGTGACCATATTGTAAGGGGAAAAATAATTGTGACCATGGATTTTTTTTTTTTGAAAGGTCCATGGATGTTTATTAGCCATCCGAATTCTGTATTTTTTTTATGGTATATTATTTTGTGATGGTGGTTTCGGTATGTTGATACGAATAGTTTTAGAGCTACCAAGTGGGGAGTAGAAGAGGATGATTGATAATAAGTCAATAAGGGCTTCCAAAACAAGGAGAACTAATAGGAGACTGGAATCTCGTGAAATATATGTAAGTGAACGGTCAATTAGAGTTGGCAATGTTTACAAAAACAGACCTGGAGGAGAAATTTCAACGATTCTTTTGCCTGGTCAGATCGCCAACCGGAGGATTTTTATATAAAAATATTCGATTATATAATTATATTTAGTATAAAAATTTCAAATATTTGTATTCGCTTATTTTATTACAAAATTTTATCTTTTGCAAGTATCAAAATCATAATTTCCTTACTTATAATCTTAAAAGGTTGAATAATTCGAAAAACGTAACTTTTATATAATTTGATATAATTCGGCGAACCGTTCTTCGAATTTCATATAAAAACAATCCGGTATAGGTCGGGCTGTTGGAAAACCCACATTTTTAAGATGGTTCTAGTAGAGTATTAATCAAGGGAACAAATTGACATTAAAAATTAAGATTTTATTAATTCGGTAAGATTTTGTTAAACTTTAATCTCTTTAAAATATTTTTTATTCCAATTTGGAGTATTTAAAAATTAGTAATTTAAATAAATTTATAATATACTGTTTTTCAGTTTCATCAATATTATAAATAAATAATTTTTACATAAATGTATTTGCTCGATATTCATGAACTGGCACAGTTTTTTTATATAGAAATTTGACCCACGTGAGAAACACCCGGACAGGTGGCTATAGAAAAGAAGACCGAGTTCATTTGAAGTTGACTTTTCAAATTCACAAAGGTCGAACCCACCCAGGTTCAGACATCGTAAGAAATATTAAATTCCTCACAACTTGGACTAGGTAGTGCAAATATTAACACACTTTGGTATGAAAGACTATGAAGGAAAAAATTGTTGGAGAAAAAATTAGAAAGAAATATCATTAGTGCAACAAAAATGAGAATTAAACATCTTACGGTTTTCAGTCAAAATACTATCCAATAATAAGTATAACCAAATTAAATTGTTATCAAAATTGAATGAACTAATCTTATTTTTTGGTAAAAACTAATAATTCGATACACATAATTGAGAATTTACTTTTGTCACCAACTTAAAGAGTTGATTTGAAAGAAAAATTTCCTTTCCATCTTCCGTTTATTCTCTCCAAAATTATCTCTGCCATCAAATTTCCTCCCAACATCCCTCTTCCCAAACAAGGTAAAAGATCATTGGTAGAGCAAAAATAGGATAAACATATACTACAATCATACATAATAACTTGAACCACAAAAAGCATAGTCCTTAATTATAAAATTGTTATATGAAATCATTCATCACCCAGTGTCAAGAAAATCCCATACAAGCAACTGCGAAACTAGAACCCTATCATCACACCAAGACAAGACAAATGTAGAGAATCTCTCCCTCGTTATTGCTCGGCAACTTCCTCCGGACTCTATTGTTGCGCGCACTGCACCCTCTGCGCGCCACCGTGCATGTCTTCGTCCTCGTCGTATGCTTCTTGGGCCTGGTACTGCGCCTTCCGCCTCATCTCCTCCTCGATGTTCACATCGTGCAAGGTAGTCTCTTCGCACTCATCGAGCTCCATGTCGGTCAGCTGGGTTGCAGGTCTTGGAGGGAGCACTGTCTCCAGGACCTTGCACTGATCAGGTAAAAGAGTGTCTGGGAACTCGACAGTGAAATGGATGTACAGCTTTCCCCTCATGAAGGGCCTCTGATAGATAGGCATTCCTTCATCATTTATCGCCTTGAATTGATCTGCATTTACCAGAAGATAAGAAGGTATAACCTTAGTAGAGCTCAATCTATCACAATACAATCATACAGAACAGGCGCCGGATAGAAAAGCTTGTAATGCAGAAATTCAAGTGTTTCATCAAGCACAAGCTAGCTCACCAGGCTTGACAACTTCTCCAGGTTGAGATTTTATTAGGAGCTGCCTTCCATCCAAATGATTCAATACAAACTGGAAACCACAAAGTGCTTCTGTTAGGGAAAGGGTGTGCTCCAAGAAAATGTCATCACCCTTTCGCTTAAACTTAGGATGCTCCCTTTGCTGCAGGACAAAAACAATGTCCCCTGTGACTGTATCAGGCTGCAAAGACAACACAAACCAGCGAGTGTCAGTCCAACTGATGATGTTTGTCAACAATAACGGAAAAAATTAATCATTAAAGTGCTCTAGGCTATTGGACGAGAATCGATCCAACTCGTGCATCACCACTTACAGCTTCATCAGCTTCACCAGGGAATGTAATCTTCTGTCCATTTTGCATACCCTTCTCGACGACCACTTCCAGCACTTTCTTCTCCTGAGCAACCTTTTCACCCTTGCATTGTGGGCAGCGGTCCTTGTCACTGATGGTCTCACCAGTACCCTTGCACTCATTGCAAGGGTGCTGCATCTGCTGGATCATAGATGGACCAAGGTGCCTAATAGAGACCTTCATTCCAGTACCTTGGCAGCCGGAACACTTCATTGATGCACCGGACCTGGACCCCTTCCTGCAGAAAAACCAAGAGATAAACAGCACCGAGTTAATCTCACATTGATTTTTAGCTTAATGTAGTCAGTTGACAAACTTGGCAACTCACCCCTTGCACTTGGAGCAAAGCACATTGCGAGATAGAGAAAGCTTCTTGGATGTGCCATTGTAAAGATCCTCCAGAGAAATCTTAAGAGGATGGACCACATCCTCACCCCTCCTCTGCCTTCGGCCTCTGCTGCTACCACCACCTATAGAGAGAATGCTTTCGCGTGAGCAAACACTAGAAACCACATCAGCATAAAACAACATTCACAACAAGACATCGAGTGCCGTTACCACCAAAGGGACTGCCACCAAAGAACGACTGGAATATGTCGAACGGATCATGACCACCACCGCCTCCACCACCCATTCCTTCCTTGAGTGCATCCTCACCATATTGATCATATATCTCACGCTTCTCCGGGTCACTCAGAACCTCGTAAGCCTGGGCCAACTCCTTGAACTGCATTACAGTCACCACACCGAAATTACGTAAACACACAGCACAACCCAATCTAACATCATCCAAAAAAATGAAATCCTAGCCAAGAATCCAGCAAACGAAACACATCGCACTCGCGGTCCACTAAAGACTAGATCTTCGACGAAACCCACGAAAACAAACAAACCCAACAACCCAATTCAACCCGCAACTTCTATCTTTCAATCAATCGAACCAAACACAAAGCAAAAGAACAAAAATTCAACCTTTTCGGGGTCACCGCCCTTGTCGGGATGGTTTTTGATGGCAGCCTTCCTGTAAGCCTTCTTGAGATCATCCTGGGAGGCGGTTTTCGAGACGCCGAGGATCTCATAGTACTTGGAGTTGTCGCTCTTCTTCGGCGCTCTCCCAAACATCTTCTTCCCTCAACTAAATCACCCAAAAGAGACAACAATTCAAAATTCCGAGAGAGACCCAGATGGGGAATCGAGTTAAACAAGGCGGGAACAGAGTAAAGATCGAAACTTTATGGGTACTTACGGCGGAATTTCCCTTGGGGGTTGCAGGTAGACCACGGGAAGTGGAGAGAGAGAGAGAGAAGCGAGGGACGGCCGAGGAGAGAGATAAAAAGAGGGATTGGAGTTGAGGTTAGATCTGAGTACTTAAAGAGGGGGAGAATGGACGGTGGAGATCGTTTCGGATGGAGGACAAGTCAGGGTTAGATGGCCTTGGTTAAATAGGAAAAGGGCAGTTGGTTTCTATTTAAAATAACTTTTTTTTAAGAAGGGAAATTGTGTTCAGGTTGAAGGCTGGAAAGAAGGATCTAGAATTTTGAGACGTATATGGAATGATGGATCTGGGCCGTTGGTACTTGTTTCTCTGATGAGGTTGATGTAGTTGACCAACCATACATAGAAAGACTTTTTGAACACATGTCCAATTTATCTCATCATTCTTCTAATTTAATTAAAATCTTGGAGTTCTTACGAATACAACAATTTTAAATATTTATTTGGAAAATTTTGATATCTATTATATCCGTCTCGAAAGTCTCAAAATGTAGATTAGTTGACACAATAATACTGAATATTAGATGGTCTAAACCAAAAAATTTATTTCACCATTCAAAAGTGATATCTAATTCAAATTTTTATTAGTTATTCAGACATCAGTTGTTATAATCTAAAAAAAGTTGTTATCAACCAAAAAATTTATTTTTTATGCAATGGATCATGCGGTAGCCAAAATTTTTGGCCTAACGGCACAAATCGTAATACGATTTAAAAATGTCTAGAATTTAAACTCCGTCAAAGTATAATTCTTTGCGTAAATATTTCACCTTTCCAAAGAGGTCATGCGGTAGCTTTGATTTTTTAAGCATCTGATCGTGTCCGAAGAGATAAAATAATGTTATATTCTGTTATGTTTTGGATTAATTAATTTAACAAATGTTAACTCGTCTAATAATTTTGATTAAAATACTCTTTGTGATTGATTAAAAAGTTATAACAAGTAGAGATTTCAGGTTCCATTTGAGTGGGATTTTTTTTTATAAATTCCCATTAACCAGATTTTTGTGTGGGTCAATGTTTTTTGGGGGAATAGCTAGGTCATTGTTAATTCCAACTATGGAGACATTTTTATAGTTTACATTACATGTGAAAAGGATACCCTTACAAAAAAAATAACGCAAAAAGGATAGAATAATTTCTTTCTTCGGAACGAAGTTAGGTGGAATTCCTTAAGGGGAAGGAAAATGGTACACCGTGGTTTATAAATTCTGATGCATGACGTCAAGACATAATACGTCGAGCACCGTTGACTCGTTTTCGTGAATTTTTAAACGTTTTTAAGGCTTAAAAAAGCTTGTCATTAATTTTTTTTTGGTAAATTTTTACACCACGCCAAGGCTTGAAATCTTAAACTTTCTTAAAATTTACAACGCTTTATGCCACTAAACTACATGCCATATGGCTTGTCACGAATTGTAAAATAATTATATCACATGGTACTAATAACAATATTTGAATTGATAATTTCTAATAAAATATTTATCAGCACAATACTATCACTTTTACGACCTCCGTGATAAAATTAAAAGAAAGAAAATTAAACTAGCACTTTTTAAATCTCTAATACTTATAGTTTCATACTGTTGAACGAAGTATTTGAACAACCGAAAACATGATTTTTTTTGCATGAAAGTAACGGAAAATTTTTCTGAAATTTCAGCCTATTTCGCCTAAAATTGATAACTTCTTTTCAATTCTGATTAATATTTTGTCCAGAAATTTTAGTGATCATTTTCGACAAGCTTTTCTCCAACTTGCATCATCCTAATTCTACATGTACTTTTTGTCCGCAAGTACAGGCTCAAATAGACAAGCAAAAAATTACTGGTGGAAATAGCCAACATGATGATGCAATTTTTTCTCAGCGCATTAATTTCCGTCATTGTTTTAAAATTTTCATAAACTGGTATACTTTCATTTACGAGAAATTAAATGATGTTAAGAAATTTAAAATATTATATTTAGGAAATTAAATACTTCCGTAATAAAAGATGATACATAATTTTCTTAATTTCTTTCAATCTTCCGTAAAGTTAATTTTAAAATTTCATAACTTCTAGGAAATTAAATACTGTTATGTTCACTTCACTTATGTTCTTTTTCAGATTTTATTTCACCAATGTTATTTATGATCTTTAGGCCTCTTCTTTTTTGAAAGGCTTTTAGGCCTTATTCTATTTCACAACATCTAAAACCAAAATGGTTCTAGGCCTTGGTTTGGGAATCTTAAGGCTGGAAAAGTGAGTCCTAATTGAGAGAGTGAATCTATGTCGAGGATGAGTAATGAGCACGTAAGTTAAATATGGCCTCTACAAAGTCCACCAATAGCGGATAATCTGAAAGTTCATTTAGCCTAGCAATACAATACATTTACAATTTTAAAGAGAATCGGTTCAAATTCTGTCAATTATAATTATTTTATAAAAGAATTTATCTTTAAGGAAAAAAACAGCCGAGACTCAACTTCATGAATGAGTATTTTGATCAAGGTTTAAAAAAACGTGGACCGACTGGCGGTCCAACTGATTGGACCATGAATTGGACTGTAAAACGTACCGAATTTGGTCATAAAAATATCTATCTTACGAATCGTCCAATTTTTGGTCAGACCTGACAGTTGGCACATAAATTTGATCCGGAAAAATTCGGTTCGTAAGGTTGGAAAAAAAATGGACCAAATATTTTGCCCAAAAACTTTTCTCTCTCTCGCCAGAAAATGGACGAGATACTTGGCTGGCTGGCATTTAACTAATGCCCATCCCGATTTTGAACATAGTACGTTTATATGACGAGTTATTTTAGTTTAATTTGATTAAATACGAAGATCTATTGAGACAGTTTTGTCTTTTTTTCATAAATGCATTAATTTTACAAATATATTTGGACAATAGTCCTACACGATACATCAAAATCTCGCCTAGATGACTCCAAGTACAATATAAGAGTTTGATGACCGAAGTCCTCAATTAAATTTGAACACCGGAGTCATTTGTGAACTCGAATTTTGGATAGAATGATTAAGAAGCTCGCTGTTATACTTTTCTCTTCAGCAAATGACAGTTTCAATAGCCAAACTCTCCGTATAATAACTTCATAAAGTGCTAACCATATCTTCTTGATCATGCCACTATTAACCAAAACCCATCCAAATTTTGGTAACGATGATTTAATTGAAGATTGCTCGCCAAGGTTCTAAGTCTCCAAGTGTAATTCGGATTTTTTTTTCCAAAATAGGCAAAAAACTTAGATATATTCTCTAAATAGGTAAAAATTTAATATATTCTCAAAATAGGCAAAATTTTAATTCAAAATTAAAAAAAAATAGGGAGACGAGAGGCGACCTGCTTATAGGTCGCCTCCCCTCCAATTTTTTTTTAATTTTAACTTTTTTGGTCGATCGAACTCGATCGACTTTTGACTTCAAATAAAATTTTGACATCGTTACACTCTGTATTTGGAAAAGTTATAAACTATAAAGTTGTAGATATATATCTCAGCTTTGTATAAAAATTTGAATCAATTCAATCGGATTCCGGAGTAAAAATTTGTATCTCCCAACCGAAATTAGTCGATCGAACTAGATCGGCCTTTGACTTCAAACAAAATTTTGACATTGTTACACTCTATATTTGGAAAAGTTATAAACTACAAAGTTATAGATATACATCTCAGCTTTGTATAAAAATTTGAATTAACTCAATCAGACTCTGGAGTAAGAAGTTACAAAAATTACTTTTTTTCTTCTCTTGTACTTCGATTGAAAAAGTAATTTTTGCAACTTCTTACTCCGGAGTCCGATTGAGATAATTCAAGTTTCTGTGCAAAGGTGAGATATATATCTAAAACTTTGTAGTTTATAACTTTTCTAAATTCAAAGTGTAAAGATATCAAAAATAAATTTGAAGTCAAAAGCCGATCGAGTTCGATCAACTAATTTCGGTTGGGACTGGGAGATACAAATTTTTACTCCGGATTCTGATTGAGTTGATTCAAGTTGCTGTGCAAAGCTGAGACGTATATCTACAACTTTATAATTTATAATTTTTTCAAATACAGAGTGTAACGATGTCGAAAATTCATTTGAAGTCAAAAGTCGATCGAGTTCGATCGATCGAAATAAAAAAAATAAAAAAAATTGGAGGGGAGGCTACCTATAAGGAGGTCGCCTCCACTGGTGCATTATTTTAATTAGTGGCAAACAAATGGAGTCGACCCCCTTATCGGTCGTCTCCCTAATTTTTTTAAAATTTTAATTAAATTTTTGCATATTTTGGAAATATATTAAATATTTGCCTATTTAAAAAATATATCTATATTTTTTGCCTATTTAGAAGAAAAAAAACCCGTGTAATTCTTCCCATGAAAAGGGAGATCCAGCAAGTTGCTTTTATCAACAGACTTGCTTATGCTTTTATCAACCCCTTCATCTTAGACCATGTACATCAGTAATATTTAATCAATTAAAAAAAAGAAAAGAAAAGAGGTTGTTATTGATTTCTGTTCGGCCGAGCGGATTGGCCAGCCAATCCCGCTCCCGAGCGGATTGGCTGGTATTTATTTTATTATTATTTATCTAACTATCTAGTTATTTTCACTTGGCATAATATTATTCGTAAAAATAGATTTGAAATTCCTGTATTTGTAATATGAAAATTTCATATTCGTAATTTATCATTTGTACCTTAAATTATTTTTATCTAATTTAGTATTCTAATTTTTGCTTTTGTAATTTTATGCCTTAATCACAATATTTAATCATGTTATTGAAAACATAATTATTTTCGTAATATATAATTTTAATCTAAACAAATCAGAGTAGATAATATGTGGATGAGAGAGAAATTAATAATTTATTTTGTGAACTGGGTTGCTGATGTGGGTAGAAAATATGTAAGTGGATTGGATCGGGTAGGAATTGGGTATGGAAGAGAGAGAAATTAATAATTTATTCCATGACCTGGATTTGATGGGTTGCTGATGTGGGTAGTCTTAAGGCCTTGTGGACTTGCGCTGCGCGAAAGAAATCACCAAGGGAATAAAATCCCATCCGAGGGCCTCCCTCCTCCGCATGGGATTTGGTGTCAAACGCGTCAGAACCGTCCTGGAGGATAAAATGGTTCGCCAGTTATGATAAAATTGTCTACCCAATTGTGATACAATGGTCTACTCAGTTATGATAAAATTGTTTTACGAAAATCGTCTCGGAAAAATCACGACCGTCCCGGGATAAAATAGTTCGCCCGGTATATATTCAATGGTCTATCTTGTATATATCAAATTGTCTGTCCCGTCCAAGACTGTCTTGAATGACTCGTTCCAGGACCAAATCTGGTTCCCTCCGCGTAGCCCTGAATGTGCGAAGATCAGGCAGCTCCATTTTGGATAGTTTTGTCTTTTTTATGGTAGATGAACAACGGCAGTTCCATAACCATTGACCCAAATCGGTGATTAAATTGGTTAACTAACACGAACTTAACGGACGTACTGATGGTGGTACTGTTCACTATTTGCTCATAAACAGACATAATAACATTTTCAGCAAATAAAAATTATGGATTATCTTCAAAGAGTTTGGAATGCGGCACCGAGAAATCTTTAACAAAAATCTTCAAACCTTCGTAATTATGGTGTTTAACAGGTGATTCAAAATTAAGGATGATTTTTGGGTGTAATTAGGGGACGATAAGGTATTTTTGAAAAATATATTTAAATAGGGCCTATCTTTGTTTCTTTTTAGATAAATATCTATCTGGTACCGTAATTTACAGTGAATTTAATTACTGCTATAATTGTCTTCTGGTGATTTTAATACAAATTTATTAATTAAAAAATATGGCTTTTTTTTAAATCAGAACCAATTAGACTTATTTCTTCTCCTCCAATTTCATTTTGCCACTCTCTTTCCACCTTTCCAAACGAAGTCTAAGCGACTATCATCTAGTTGCAGACGACAAGCACCAAGAACCTTATCAACCAGACGACCGGTAGTCTCACATTGGAACAGGAAGCTTCCCAAAACCCTGCCCCCTCCCGTCTTTTTCCCCTACTTTCTTTGTCGTTGTAGTGCTCCCTTCACTCTGGGCGTCGGATTAGCGGCAACAGGGAGGAATGGCTACTGATCAAGGCCCCGAGTCACCCCAGAACGACGCCGTCTCGTCTCCCGCTGGTCCGAGCCCCAATGATGCGGGAGAGACCCCGGCGCAAGTTCAGCCCTATAGGATGCCGACGGTGGAAGAGATGCGGGCCCAGGAAGCTTGGAACAACTGTGCCGTTCGTAGCGTGGCCAGTGGCGTAATGGGTAACCTCCGCTTTGTTGGATTAGTAGTAAAGTTGTCTCCTTTAATGGTTTTTCGTTAGACCATGGGATAGTTTGAAATGGGTCTGATGGCGTTTTGGTTAAAATAATAAAATGGTTTGTTTGGTGATTTAGAGAGGTTAGTCTGCTCTGCTCTGCTCTGCAATGTCTTGTCGTTTCGGAGTAGCTCGAGCTGTTTAGCGTGTGTTGAGAATCCCACGTCGCTTAATGCAAGAGTGGTGAACTAGTTTATAAGTGTGAAAAATTCTCCTACCCAATACACGACCCCCAATTTCTCGCATGTTGGCGAAGTCAAAGCCCGTGCAATCTTCGGGGTGATGGACTGTGAAGTTGGCATTTGTTTGTCATAGGTTTTATTTGTCGAAAAGAATGAAGCTTGGTCCGTTTGAGTTTGGCTCAAACAGCCAATGCGGGTTTGGCCTAATGGTTAACTTAATCCGAGTTTGGCTCAAACAGCCAAGTGGAATAGGGAGGATTGCCCTGTCGTGCAATTCTTCGGTCTATTGAATCTTTCATTTATTCCAGAAAGGTATGGTGCATGGTCATTTACATTTTTGGTGGTTTACGGAGTTATGGTGCAATGGCATTGTTGTAGGAGGTGGACTGGGGCTTTTCATGGGTTTTCTTCTCGGTGCGCTGGACAGTCCTATAAATCAAGATCAGATGACCGGTAGGCAGCAATTTGTGTATGCTGCGAGGCAGATGGGGCAGAGGAGTTGGAGCTCCTGCAAAACATTTGCAGTTATGGGCTTTGTTTTCTCTGCAGTTGAGTGCGTTATTGAGAAGGTACGCTTTGGTATAGACAATTGAATGATCACAGCATGAGTTGGGAAGATAGTGCATTACCTATTTCCTATAGATCTTGATAAAGTTTGTTTGTCTAAAAGAGACGGGCCAAACATGACATGACGAACACTGTTGTCGCTGGGTGTGCAACTGGGGGTGCTATGTCAGCAAAAGGTGAACATTTTATTCTTTTCCTGTTAAATTCCACATAAAAGCATTATTTTTAGGATGACTGTTGTTTTGCAGTCAAATTCTGGAATTATTTTCCATCATATAGTTTAGCCGTGGAGTAACATATTAATCTTCGATTCAATTGGCTGCAGTTTATGCTCTCGGTCGCTCTTCTACTAAATCCATTTTCTGGCTACATCTCTTGGCCAACTTTGCAAAGAGGCAATAATTTTCTGAACATATAATACGAGATTGACTTGAATAACTTATATTCCAACTTCACTTCTTTCCAATGCTTATAGCATATTACAGTAGAAAACAGAAACTTGACTAGATGTGCTGAAGCATTAGCACCATTATTCCTGCGTATTGCAACACTTGAGATCGAGAGCTGCAGATATATCGTCACCAGTAGAAGGATCATATTCATTGTGATAAAAACAGCACTTATGTTAATTTGGAGTCTCCTAGGCAGTACAACAGATTCATCAGCCTCGTTTAGGACTCGTTACAGAAGCGCAAGCCTGTTTTCATTAAATGCTCATAATCCTAACAACAATTAGAGGAGATGAAGCAGAATAAATGGATCTACTATGATTGGTCGTTGGGTATGATTTAGTCGGTGAGATACTTCCATATCCATGTCTCAGAATTGCAACGTATCTAATGTCTCTGTTGTTTCCATTTTTAGGTGGTCCGAAAGCAGCATGTGTTGGCTGTGCTGGGTTTGCTGCGTTCTCAGTCGTAATAGAGAAGTTCCTTGATAGGCACGGTTGAAATTGAAGGTAGAGGTATTGCTCCGATTTTGACAGATTTTATTTATATATCCCATTTTGATACAAAAGTATCCAACATTCCAAAACATTTTTTCTTGGCAATTGAATCTTTATCTTTTTCCCCAAAGTTGGGGGGATGCCACACTGTTGTATCCAATTTTGTTACCATTTCAGCTGTAACCTGTACTTTTTACATAAAGGAATGCGACCCGTCGACTCGACTCCAGTCCAGCCGACAGCAGAAAACTGAGAAGATGGTTCTGTTTGTTGCTTCCACGTCATTTTGTCTGTCGACAGCCCTCTGCGACCCTCGATGGATAGCGATAGAGTCGTGCATTATCAGATTTTATCGAGGTACGACTATTCTTGTGGGTGTTGTGCATGTATAGTTCCTGGAATTGCTACCGTTTCCTTGCGGGGTTATGAATCTGCGTGGGAGAGAGAATTCATCCGTTCATTCTAAGGTTCCGAGTTTCCTCAGTCTATTACTCTTCCAGAAGCTTCGCATCATTAATTTACGACGTAATTTCGGAGCCGAGTGTTAAGAGGAGATGAAGCACTACAACGAAATATGTTTACAGCGACGGAGAAAGTGTCTGACGAGAGTGTTATGTCGGAACAATAATGGCGACGCATACTGTTGTCCTGATTGGTCGTCGTCCAAATACGAATTGGCAATGTTTTTAAAAAGTAAATTTTCGGTCCGATCGGTCAAACTGAAGATTTTTTAAATAAAATATATGTTATTAGTTATATTAAGTATTAAAATGTTAAATAAGTATAAATATATTCTATTTTTATATAAATATATTCTATTTTTATTACTAAATTTAAGATTTACAAGTATTAAAATTAAAATTTAATCATTTTGAATTTAATGATTTTGGAAAAAATTCCATTTTTTTGCTTTTTTTGTCTGGACTAGGTGAACCACCATCCAAGTTTATGGGCAATAATGACCCGAGTTTGATCCTCGGTCGCAGTTTGAGTCTACTGTCGTGTGAATTAGTACATTTTCTCAATCGTAGAACAATATTGCAATAGCATGCATCAATTATGTTAAGGCAGTGAAATCGAACATGAATTTTTTAACTTACGATAATAAAAAAATAGACCACACACGATAAAAGCTGTTTGGTCGAAAGAACTATATTCACGGTGATCATGAGATTGGCCTGGTCTGAGATTGGCCGGATCATGTTAGATCAAGGTGGATCATATACACAAGCCCTTACCCTTATAGAAATTAATCCTCTCTCAAATTCAAAGTTTCCTGTCCAATTCTGACAAAAAAATTCCCATCTAATAGTACTGTACCGGTTTTCAGAGCTAACGTCTCCTCAGCTTATTTGTAGTAACCATGGCAGATGTGGGTCGTGTCAAATAATTAAAAGGCAGGTGCCGGCACCATAAAAGGTAGCATTCACAATTATATTCATAGAAATCTTTGTTTTGCAACTTTTAATAATTCATTTATTATTTCCCAAATTGCGCTATGAAATTAAATGAATAATGCCAACTTTGCAACTATCGCTGTATCTTATCAGACAACAATTAGCTTGTAGATTATTGGACGTTGCAACTTTTCCATGTAGTTGTTGCGCATAAATGGATAGACCATCAACAATAAGACAAATTAATCTTCTTATAGGTAGGTCTATCTATTAGATATTACCACATCATACTTTATCATACCTAATCGTAAATGTGAAAATTTTAAATTAAATATGTAAATTTTAATATACAATTAAAATGATTAGATCCCGTCACATGATCCTATTTGATTGCACCTCTTGGAAAGTCATGACATTGTTTATATACATGAAAAATACATCAATTATATTGAATATAAATATTCTAACACTAGCTCTCCACATTTTCCAAATAAGCTTTTAGTTACTGGCATAAAAAATTAACTTAATTCATTAACTTTTTCTTTTTGTTATGAAATTAAGTTGTGGGTTAGTATCTCTTTCTGGGAGCGCCGCGGGTTATTCTTTTTAGAACTTGGCGATATTTTACAAATCAAGTTGATCAACTTTTTAGAGCCCAAGTTGATCAACTTTGAGCCGACAACTAATCTCAATTACCAATAATTGGTCGAGATCAGTTCAAGGTTATAGGCAATAATAGATCACCACTAGCCTAAAGAAATCATTATATGCATGTAGAATCTATTTAATTCCATATGGGGAATTCAATTATTTTGTGCAGTTTTCCCTCTTGAGATTTTAATTTGTGTTTGTTAATTAGAAATAAAAAATTTGACGTTACTGTACCGTACATGTGAGCCAATTTTACCATCGATTCTCTAAAAGACTGGACTCTATATCTTTTCATCTTAATCTTAGGAGCTCAAAAATTATGATTACATGTAGAATAATTTCAGAAATTGTTATAGTTCAATAAAAAAATTTGGGTTCCAGTTTTGACATCACAAAAATCTTAATTGTTTCAAACTTTAAAAAAATTGTGGTTACTTGTTGGATTTTATTCCGGTTTGCTTGAGCCATCTTTTTGGAACATGATCCGAGATTAATTGATGGACGAAGTCGGTGCTGCATGCATGATTTGTAGATCTACATGCACCTGGAAGCAAGCTCATCTTTTCTTCACCCACTTTATAAGCTTTGCTTTCTAATTAATAAGGAATAATTTTTCGAATTAATGAGCAATTTTTTTCGAATTAACAAGGATGCCTTTTTTTGAACACAGAGACGTTTCCTCTTGTTATATGTTGTGGCATGGTGCCTGTATTTTTATTGGATCAGACTAGGCCCCATTGGGTATAAACTAGTCTAATTAGCTACCAAGAGCACTTGCTCTATTTTTTATACTTAGTTATACTTTTCCAAAGTTTAAACCCTTGACCTCTATCAAATCATGTAACATCTTATGCTCTATTTTTTACACTTAGTTATAATTTGCCAGAGTTTAAATCCTCGACCTCCGTCAAATTATGTAACATCTTATGCCGTTGGGAAGTGATCACGGTTCAAATCCTAGTTACGACAAAAATCTGCATATAAAAAGAACTAGTCTAAGAAGCGGCGTTAATATAGTCAGCATTAACCAACGCAAGATGAGTAGGATGGTAACATGTCCTGCCTTTTTTTCCAGAGGTCGGTGGGTCTATTTTCACCCCTTGTAAAAATGGCAAAATTTTATTTGGGAGGAGAACAAAACTCAATACCGTTTAGACAAATAAAATTTGAAAATTTTTACTCAAAGACTAGAAGAAAAGCCTAGTTTTGGTGTAGCAGCTATTTTTTGATTCATCCTCTTTTTTTAAGGGTTCCTGGAGAATTTATATAAAAAATCAACTGGTCAATGCTTTCCGAGCCCTGGGGTTTAGGCCAACTCGCCTAAATTTTCTTAGAAAAAAAATATATAGTCAGCGTTAATATAATAGTTGAGAGAGCTTTGTCAAAATTAATTCGTCATTGAGTATGCAGAGATGGTTTCAACAAAGAAAACTAGACATTAGAGACTTTAATCTATAGTTCAACTTTATCATATACACAAATGAAACAATTTATTAACTTGCCATTAGTATTCCTTTCTTGTGAAACTTATCTCATATTCTTAATTTCAAATTTTACGAATAAAAAAATAATAATTAGGAGAGACATTTCTTATACTGTTCCGACAATCAGCGACTATGAATAGAATTGATGTAAAAAAAATATAAGAAGCACGTTACATACTTTTATAGAGTGAAAAAGAAGGCAGGTGCTCATGGGGTTTGGTTTTCCCAAAATAAATCAACTCACCAAAAGTGAGAGTAGCGAGACACAGAGCAACAATTGAATTTATAAAAAAGAACAGGGAAAGGAAAGTGAAAAGAAGAAGGGAAGAGACTAAAGAAGAGCAAACTTAAAAGCAAAGTGACAATATGAGAATGGCCAACCCAAAAAATGGACCCCACTGTACGTACTCGCCTATAAATAACATGGCTGTAACCCACATGAGCTGCAATATTATGGTCCTATTTTATAATAAAGGTAGGAATTTTTGGTGTTTTTTATAATACGTTGTATCGGATACTTATTCGACTGATTAATTTAGGTTCGAGACGGATGAGACTACTGAAAGATTGCAAAACTCTGCCAACAAATATTTAACACTGTTACATTTCGAAAAATTCAAACTAAAAATTTCTTATTTAATGTAGAATAACGTTCTCACCGATTATAACTTTCATTATAAAGGATGGCACTCGTTGGTAAGAAATTTTTTGGTGTTGTCGTAGCTATAGATTTCGTTTCATAGAGGATTTTTTTTGGTTAGTAAACTTTAATTGAGGATTATATGAGATTAATGATCAAGAAGGTCCGAAGAAAAGTGAGATCAGCTTACTGACAGTAATTTTTTGAGGAATATGAATCCATCACAACATTTTTGCGTTATTTTTCTTCACGAGCAGACTGATATTGCACTCCGGTAGAAATATAAGAAAATGGGAGCGGTTTTGTATAGTGGTGCGTGCTGAAATTATATGTTCACTTTTGATACGGTGTTGCAACTTTGAAACCTAATATTGACCATAAGTATGTGATAATCTTAACAAAAATAAAGTATTATTTGTGTAAATGATGTATATCAATGATTTTTGTACTTCCAACTATACTTATTACAATTTCACCAAAAAACTATGCTTATTACAAAGAGTTTTGAAGTAACACTTTTTGGAAGAAGATTTTGGATGTGGTTGCAAATACTTTAAATCAAACGAATTTGATGCAAGCAAAAAATCGCACCATTTAAAAATTGTACATTGTCATTTGACTTCTTTTTTAAGTTTAAGTAACATAAAGGAAAAGAAATTTACTTTAGCATCATGTAGTTTGAAAGTTTTTTGACCAAACACCATCCATATTATTTTGTCATTTTTATGATAGAAATTTCTCAAATTTAATACACTTTTTTGTCACTAAAAGTATGAAATTGAGAAATATAGATCATCGAAAACAAAATGAAATTACAAAGTACTTGGTTAAAAAAAATGTCAAACCCAATTAGTACTAAAATGAACCTTTCTTTTCCTTGCATAAAACTATAAGCAACTTCCAAGTATTTGTAAAAAACTTTCCTCACTTTCGCTCTTTACAAAAATAAAAAAACTTTATTTAGAATGAAAATAAAGCGTATAAAAATTTTAAAATTTAGTCTAGTCTGCCTAAATTTTTGTTGACAAAAAACAATGCTCATGCATTACTTGCTTGCCCTTGGGAGTTGAATAGAGTGCAATACCAAGACCATAAAACTTGGGGGTCACCAGGAGAACTAGGAGTACTACTATACCAGTAGTATTGCCCCTCCTACTTTTTTGGGTTTCTTAATAAAAAGGTTTGTAGGGCTCTCAAGTTAATAATCCTTCACCTACCTCCATCCTCTCAGTGTGTCTTCTTCTGTTTTAGAGGGTTTTCTCTAAGACAAGTAAGAAAGGTAAGCCAAAATTTCTCTTCTTTTCTAACCTCAAACAAGTAAGAAAGGTTTCCTCTTCTTTTCTGTTTTAGGGTCTTTCTTGTTTGTGTTGGCATAAACTATGAGAAAAATGTAAACTTTGTTTGTGGGTTTTCTTGGCCAATCTTTGGTTGAGTTCTGGGTCAGTGATTTCATGGAGACATTGGTTTTTCTTTGGTGAGAATTCTTGGAAAGCATATACTTTGGCTCATAAAAATTGAAGCTTTACTGTTGCATTAAATTTTTTTCCTTTGTTTCTCCATGCATTGTGAACCCATATTTTCTTGTTGGGTATCCTTTGAAATGTTTAAAGTTTGTTCCTTTTTTAAGTTTTGGTTGCAAGAATTGGAGAAGCACATTGTGACAAGCCCCTCTGGGTTTTGTCTGAAGTGCCTTATTTTGGGTTCTCATGTTTCATAAGAAGACGAAAAAGAGAACTTTTAAAAATTAATTATAATTTAATGGTTTTATTGGAAGAAACAAATGAAGATTTCAAGGGAATGGGACCATTGCCCTCTTAGGATGTTCTTAATGGTTTTCATGTCCTATGGACAGAAGACTTAGGAAGTCAGTATATGTTAGTGTCAGTGGAAAATATTGGTTGCTTCTGTTCAGGAACATTCTGGTTTAGATCTTTGCTTTTGTCTCCCAGCTTCTTTATTTTTGTCAAATGTTGGTTGTTTAGCAGTTTGCGAGTTGGTTCGGTTCGCTTAATGTAGAGCTTTGTATTAATTAGGTAGGTTAGGATGCGGGTGGAGACATGATAATAGTTGCGGTGGAGGGGGAATGTGTATCAAAGTGAGGTACAAATGTATTAGGATGATGTATCTATATGAAGCCTGAACATTGTTTGTGATCGGATCATCGGAATAAAGACCATGTCAAGGCAATCTCACCTTCCCCCTCGCTGCCCGTTCCAAAAGAAGCCCGTTGCTCATCCGTTTCAAGAGAAATTACACCGGTACCCCTCTCTGGGCTCCATTGCAGAGGATCAGCCATCTTGGCTCGACGATCTGCTGAGCGACCAAGATGCTAAACCTACGGGACTTTTCCATCGTCGAACCGCAAGCGATCCAGCTGCTCTTTTGCATGGTAGTGAGGATTTATGTTCAGGTTTGTATGCTCATAGTGATGAGGGGAGCTCAAATGGCTATGAGGTTGGTGGCCAGCTGGAGTCGGCCTCTGTATATGGTCCTAATTCTCCAAGAAAAAGAAGCAATATAACATTCTCAGAGAATGCAATAGCTTCTGCTTTGTCCGACTATGTACTTCAGACCCCTATGCGGAGTGGAGATGACAACTTCAGCATTTCGGGGAATTCTCACATTGACTTGATGAACCCCTGCGGTTCTATGGGTGAGGACCATACGGATGCAACAAGTCTCAAGAGGTACTGCATTCATTATCATTATCTGACGATTAATACATGATAAAGCCATAACTAGTTCATTTTCATTTTGAAAACATAACTCTTGGCAATGCATCATTGCGAATCTGGGCTGTTACGCTAATATCAATCACATTGTTCCCTGCAAAATTTTCTTGCTTCTCCAGTGTCACCATAGACCGGAAAAAGTTGGTGTAGCATCAAAAAAGGATGTCTAGCTTGAAAATTTGGCAATTGCCTTGATAATGAAAAAGCAAAAGCTGATTGATTCTGAGAGTTGGGTTATTAATCAAGTAAGATATCGTGAGACTGGCTGGCATTTGACTTGGCCTTAAAACAGCTCGTGTTTAGTGTGGTCAATGAAAAAGGCTGACGGCAGGTAGTTTATGGATAGCCATGGCTTCACATGACCAAGTAGGAAAACATCACAAGAAAGCAAGCAAGAAATTTATAGATTGGTGTGATTATTTTTTACAAGTGCTGGTTGTGATTCTGTCTTCTTTGCAGGCATTCGGGACAGCGGTCAAGAGTCCGCAAACTCCAGTACATCGCTGAACTGGAAAGAACTGTCGATGCACTCCAGGTACTGCTTTAACAAGCTCCATCCATTTCAGTCTATATAGTGTCCTTTTATAGCGCTTCAATGTTTTTTTGGTTGGTGAGACATCAAATGTTTCAAGAACTTACTTTGTGATGGGTGTTTTCTTAGCCTTTGGAATCAATGACTGATTCCCAAATCATTTGCGTCCCAACTAACGGTGTTTTGTTTTCTCAAATCTCTGGATACTGTTTGAATCGAATTTTCTTGTTTCATCTGTCGAATTGCTTGCTTTTCGTAGTCTGTCATCATTGATCTAGATAAATTGCTCTAACGTGCAGACCATAGAGTCCGAACTGGCTGTCAAAGTTGCTTCTTTGCTTCAGAAACGCGTTACCTTGTCCCTCGAGAACGGCAAACTAAAACAACAATTGGCTAGATTGAAGCAGGAAAAATCGACCACCGAAGGTGCGTCTCTTATCGACCCGTGGATAGTGTACTAGGAAGTAGAAACTGATCGCCTGTTGCGCAATTGACAAAGTTTTTGCAAGTTTTGTCACAGCAAATAGGCATCAAATCGGTATGCCACTGGAAAAAAGTATTGACCTTTTCAACTGCAGGTAGATACAGGTCTATGAAGAAAGAAGTTGAGAGATTGAGGAATGGTATACAGACTTCATCACCTAGCTCAACAAGAACCCATTTTCCATCTAATCCTGCCGCCGAGAAACCTAGATCGAATTTGACATGGCAGATGTTGGACATGGCAAAACTCAATCTGAACTGATGCCACAAGAGACCAACACAAGGCCTGATGATGCAGCAACCCATGGTAAAACGAGCAGCACTACTAGCCTCCATTTTCCACGTCTGCTTCAATGCCTTCGATCGTACAGGTCTTGCCGAAAAAGCAACTGTTCGATCATCGTAGACATTCCGCTGCATATTTTCTCTCAACTAATACAAGCAGAGATACTTAAAGCAAAGACAGGAATGCACTTCTAACCTTTATTCTGTTTTCAAACACGCCCCTCAAGTCTGAGTACTATTATGCTTCGCAGCATGAACAAATCCATTACGATAAAATCGGCCATTCTTATCTTGCAAAAACACCTATTGCGTCCATCCATGAAGTTCTGCATCTCTAGTGAATCATATGCTCGAATTTACGACGCCACTGCATCTCTAGTGAATCATATGCTCGAATTTACGACGCCAACTTAGCTTCTTGGCGACACGATTTGCTTATGAAGCAAGTATCAGATTAACCAGATAATACATAGTAGCATAATACATGGTACATTAGTCTTTATAAAACCAGCCTACGCCTTATATATTTGACAAAAAAAGAATTACAGTACTGGAATCAGTCCACTCACAAAAACCAGTCGAGCAAACTCCAAAGGAATGCAAGAATTTTGCAGGCTATCTTTACAAAGTTATCCAGTTTGTCCATCCCAATCAATGTACAGAAACAATGACAAGTTCATCTCCCTAACCACGAAGGGATGCTTGAGGAACGGCAGGCAAACCAAATTCATCTTCAGCCTAAGAAAACATCAAGTAGAGAAAGAAAATGTTAACATGGAAGATCCGAAGAAACAAATGAGCGGGTAAGCGCTGATGCTGGAGAATAGACAAGAAAGACTGCAGCAACTAGGAAGCCATCCATTTAGTCCCCATCAGATGAAATCAAAAGAACTCAAAAGACTTGAATGGTGTTCACCTGGGCTCTGCCTGCTGGTTGTGCAGCATGCCCAGAAGGTGCCGAAGGCAAGTTAAATTCTGCATCCAAATCGGGTTCCTTGTCAGGTTGCAAGTATGATGGTACATCATCAGCTTCTGTGCCCATATCTGCTTCCAAAGCATCAAGTTCTGCAAAACGAAAATTGATAAAATTGAGAACCAGGAAATCGAAACAATAACAAAAGTCACATTCCTTTTCCTTGCATGCACAATCTGCCCTCTCATTCTACCGAAACAGAACAGAAAATGGAACAACTGAGACGGGTGGAGATATTCTCGATTCTCGAAATGATGCCTGAAATTGCTCTGAGGGCTAGCAATATATGGCTTTGATCTCTTAGTTACATGCATAACATGAAGTTTATGGGCGTGCTGAACTCAGACATATGCCGTAGATAATCAGGATCTAGGAGGCAATCAAGCTTACCGCCCATGAGTTCATCCTCATCAATATCATCAGGCACATTATAGCTTCTACCCAGAGTCTCTTGAATTTCATTACTCACATCCATCAAGTCCATCATCTCATCTTGCAAATTCTGTAAATCACAAAGAGGATGTCCTTTGAGAGTAAGCTCTCCCAAAATCTCAGAAAATGAATAGTAGTGGGAAGGAAATATTAAAAGGTACATACATCAATGTCTTGAATCTTCACAGTTTTCATCATTCCTTTTAACTCCTTGTTAGCAGATTTCAAAACTGTCATCTGCAATGGCAAACATAAATTAGAATGCAGGAAATCCAAGCTTAGCATTCAAGATATGGTTTCCTCACAATGCCTCATAGGCATAAATATTAGTTTGTTTTGAGTTAACAGCCGAAGAATGAGAGCATAACAACAAACAGATCTCAATCTCCTAATGCTCGTTAATCCCTAAGATAAACATTATAGAAACAGTAAGTATGGTTTCAACATACAGTTTGTTGGGCATCTTTGAGGCCGTCGGAAGCAAATGCTACTTGATCAAGATTGAATGTCTGGTTGTAGAGCATATCGCGCTGCTCCTCATACCTGCAGTAATTAGAGATCAAAAATATGTTAAGAGTTAATGGAAGTGACCATACAGTTTTGAATCCATGGCTTTAAAATGATGGCATCTCCCTGTTTAAAAGTAAGCAGGTTTGTGAACCACCAAAAAACAAATAAAAGCATCAACTGGTGGAGAATTCTTTCCTAATTCTGGTACCAAAGGAGGCATCTCCAACCGAAAAGTGAACAGTGTATGAAGGAGATCTCTCCAACTGAGTATATCACCTCAAGATGAGCATACAAGAAAAATTATCATCACATACTGCAAGCATGCATCGAGGAAATTAGAAAGATATTGATGATGCCTCATCGGGAAACAAATACATAATCAATGATTCAATCTTTCACAATGTGGTCACGTCAAAGAGCACCAGTAGATCATGCAAAGAAAGGAAAAGGCAGACCAAAGCTAAACAAGTCATGCAACAGAAGATTAAACCTACATTCTCTTTTGCTTAAGAACCCTCATTGCCCGAGCTTTAACAGCATCTTGAGAGGGTCCAGGCCGGGTTCTCTTGATTTGTTCCTTGTACTTGGTAAGTTCGACATCAAGCTTCTTGATCTTGTCTTCAACCGAGTCACCCCGTTTATTAATCTGATCAAGCACAACTATTTCAGATTGTTTGGCGAGAAAAGAAAAACCCCGAACATGCAAGTCGAAAATGAAAAGATAGATAGCAACACTCCATCGCAAACTTGCAACTTCATCAAACTTTTTCATTCGCAATGAGTTGCCCAACCAAAGGGCGAACCCTTAGCGCAACAGTCAGTTGCTCCAGTTAACCCATTGATCCACGGGTTCAAGGTGCGAAAAAAGCTCGTTTGCACCAAGTGCTAGGGTAAGATCACAACGAACAAAACGCGCCCTTTCCGCATCACGTATGCCCATTCCAAACTATACCAAGTAACAATCTTTTAACTAAACCTAAATAGGAGCCACCACCCACCAAAACTTGCCATTCTCTTACCTCAAGTCCCCCTCTCATTGAACTCCCCAAGCTTCAAACTTTCCGTTAAAGGGTCCCAAGATCAACTAACAAGCTCCAATTTTGACGCCGACAATAACCGCAACAAGCAATTAACAACAAACCCATAAAAAATCCCAAATCCTCACATCACACTAATTGAAGAACAGAGAGCAAAGGGAGATAGAGAGAGAGAGAGAGAGAGAGAGAGAGAGAGAGAGTACCCGATCGGAGGCGTCTTGAATTGAAGGAGGAGGTTCCTTCTCTTTCTTAGCGCCGAAGATTTTCTTCATATTCTCTCTCCTCTCACTGTCTCTCTCTTCGTTCTTCGCCGGTACTTGTGATCTTGTCCTACGCGTTGAAGAAGTCGCTTGTCGTTGATTATAGGATTCTACTCCGCCTTAAATTCCCCTTTCTTATCTGATTTAGGGCTTATAATTTCGATTAAGCAAACTTTTTTTTTTGAGGGGTCGATTAAGCAAACATTGGGTGGTAATAACAGGGCAGCTCGTAATAAATTGGGAAAAGTTCAAGTAAGTATTCTTTGGTATAGCAGAAAATCAAGTCAGTACCATGTAGTTTAAAACGTATCAATTAAGTCAAACTTATTCAAATTAAAATCAATTAAAGGTCCAGACAGCTGCCCGGACCTTACCCGTCTTGCCCAGACTCTGCCCGACCACGTGGAGCAACCACATCAGAATTTTTTTATGACGTGGCACCACGTAGACATCGCTCTCTCTTCTTTCCCCATCTCTCCTTCCCCATCTCTCTCCTCCCCACATCCACCAAGCTTTCCATTATTTCCATTAAAAAGCTTCAAAGATCAGACAGAAAACCCAACAATATCATCAAGTGAATTAACCCATTCCGACGAAGTTTCAAGTGAATTAAAACAAAAGACCAAAACTTTACAGTTGCTCATCTCTTCTTCTTCATCTTTCAACATGACAGATTTTTTGAACCCGAAACTTGTGGGTAAACCAACCCACCAACGGTAAACAGCGTCACCCTCTCCTCCTGCACCCACCCACAACCATTAATTCAAATCGCCTCCAGCCAAATGATGAGAGGATCACGAAACCCTTACCATTTTCCCCATCGGACCAAGGGAAGGCGCCAAGTGGGCGGAGGGAGGGAGGAAACGGTTAGGACGGGATACCCATGAGGCGGAGGAGGAGCAGATAGGAGGGGAGAGGGAGATCTCTGCCATCGAAGAAGCTAGGGACGACGCCGTTTGCAGAGAAGAGAATACCGCTCGGCAAAGACCACCGACGACGACGGGGACGTAAAACTGGACGAAGGCGAGGACGACGTGGCAGAGCCGGAGACTTCCTCGGCGAAGATCGATTTCTGCTCCCTCCAATCCCTAACGTCGTCGCTTCTATTGCCATAACTGTTGCAGAATTCTCCATGGTGCCGGATCCCGTTACCGTCACCGTTACGAACCGCCACCCGCTCCATACATTAACCCACGCCAAACAAAGTCCTTTCTCTCTTTCTCTAAGGTTGGGTGTCATTCTTGCCAGGTCACGAACAAATCTGTAACCCAAAAACGGAGTTGATGGTGAGGAGGAGTTTTGATTTAATGGAGGGAAGGAGGAAGATGGGGTCGAAGGAGGGAGAAAGGTGGGATGAGAGGGAAGAGGAGATGTCCACTTAGTACCACGTCATCAGAAAATTTTGATGTGGCTGATCCATATGGCCGGGCAGAGTCCGGACAAGACGGGCAAAATTCGGGCATCTGTTCGGGCCTCTAATTAATTTTAATTGAAATAAATTTGACTCAATTGATATATTTTAAATTACAGAATACTGACTTAATTTTTTACAATACTATAAGATAACTTTTCTCTTATTTATTTGTGGTATTATTGTGTTTCTTTTCTAGTAGGAGATCTTTCTTTTAAGTTTCTTCGCGGTTTTTTCCTATGTTGTCGGGGGTCCTACTGTTTGTTTCACACGAAGATTTACACACGTCCGAAATTGAGGGTTTTTTTCCTGAATGGTGTTACTATTCACCATTTTTTGTGAAAAAAGCGTCCGATTTGAAAGTATTGCGGGGATGGTGTCCACGTGGCACGGACGCCGAAAAAAGTCGGATCTTGGACCAAGATCCGACTTTTTTTGTCGGATGACCAAGATCCGACCGTTTTTGTCGGATCTTGGTCGATAAGCCATATCCGAAATCTGAATTGGAGATTTCGGATATGACCAAGATCCGACATTTTTTGTCGAATATATCATATTGGTCCAAGATCCGACTTTTTTGGTCGGATCTTGGTCGATCATATCGCCTATATAATGGATACCTCGCAGAAGCCTTTTGTCATCCATACGAAGACGTCCTGCATACCATAGAAGACCCTGCCCAAAACCAGGTAAATTAATTTACTTTAATATTTTGGTATATATGTAGAGTTTGTTCATTAATTAAAAATAATTAGTATATTTTAGCTTTGAAATTATTAATTCCTTCTATTTTTTGAGTGTGATATCTGATTGTTTAAAATTTTGTGAGTGTATATATGTAGAGTTTGTTCATTAATTAAAAATAATTAGTATATTTTAGCTTTGAAATTATTAATTCCTTCTATTTTTTGAGTGTGATATCTGATTGTTTAAAATTTTGTGGGTGTGCGGATTTTATAAACTGACCAACCCCAATGGCCAGACCGATTTAATGAGTCGGAATGGTCGGATCGATCGGACCGGTCTGGTCGGTCGGACCAATCCGACCGGTCAGATTGTGAATTTTTTCTTGGTAAATTTCGGATGGTCGAGTACAAAAAGTGACCACCCTGCCAGTCCGATTAAATTTCATCTGGTTCTCAAGGTGGTCTCGGACCAAAAAATTGATGGAGAAGAATGTATGTTTATATGATATTTTCGTTAATATAAATTATGTTTTGTGTTGCTAATATAGAATTGCATACTGTTTTCTTTTGTTGTAGTATTCATAATGGCTAACCTGGTTATAAGAATAAAGTTGAAATACAATGGAGTAATTTTCAACAACAATGAAACCGGTTTTGATTACCAAGGTGGTAGGAAAGAGAAGTTGAAGTTTCATGCAGCATTTGTTAGATATAATATCTTGCGAAAAAAAGTTAACGAAAAGATCCCAATAGGTCCAAATGAAGAATTTGGGCCATTGATATTTAGATGTCCATTTGGAAGAGGACAATTTGGTCCAATGTTTATTAACGACGATGAAGATGTTAGGATAATGCTGGAGACCATGATTAACTTCTTTGGACCAATGGTGAAGGAGATTAAGCTTACAATCATTGTGGAAAAGAAGGTTAATAATTACAACCCGTTTGTCGTTGAAGCTGGTACGTCAACGGGGATGGATATTGCTCATGAACCAATATTTGATTGGTTTGAAAATGATCCTAGAGAGACGGGTCCATATGCCACATACAATTTTGATCGTGAAGACGAAGCAGAAGAAGTAGAAGACGAAGACGAAGCAGAAGAAGACGAAAATGAAGCTGAAGAAGACGAAGATGAAGAAGAAGTAGTAGAAGAAGAGGAACAACAATACCGAGAACAACAATACGGTGAACTCGCTCTAACTGATCCCGGTGAACAATCATCGATGACTATTTATGGTGAAGAATGGGATTGCGACCGAGCAATAGATGGAAGTTGTTCTGGTTTGTTGAAAGAGGGTACGATTTGGAAGAGCAAATTTGATGCAAAGAGGGAGATCGAGGCGTTCGTAATGAACGATGGGCATGAGTTTGTCCGAAAAGAAACAAGGCCAGAAACTTTTTCTGTGAAGTGTAAAAAATGGGAGACTGATGATTGCAAATGGGAGATCCGTGTCTCACAGGAAAGAAGGGGCACACTTTTCAGTCCATGGAAAATCGTGAAACACACCTACCCCCATACCTGTGGTCGCCTACGAAAGTCGCAGGATCATAAACAACTCACTTCCGCTGTCATTGCACAAATTATTAAGAAACGAGTAGAGGAACAACCAGAAATTCGTGTGGCCACTTTAAGGTCAGAGATCCACGAACATATGAAGTTTAGACCCTCGTATACGAAGACTTGGTGGGCAAAAGAGAAGGCGTTTCAAGATTTATGGGGGGATTGGCGAGAATCTTACAATCGCCTTCCGCAATGGTTTGCAGCATGCAAGGCAAATAATCTTGGAACTGTTGTTGAATGGGAATATTATCACACCCTCCCTGGTTGCGACCATTACGTGGAAGCACTAATGCCTGGAACAAAGATCTTTAAGCGAGTTTTTTGGAGCTTCAAGCCTTGCATTGAAGCTTTCAAACATTGCATGCCTGTCTTGGAGATTGATGGAACGTTCTTGTATGGAAAATACAAGCATGTCCTCCTGATCGCCAATGCAATTGATGGTAATAATGCTATAATTCCAATAGCATTTGCTCTGGTAGAGGGTGAGAACACGGATAGTTGGCCGTGGTTCATGAAACAAGTTCGGAAGCACGTCACGCCTGGCCGACATGGAATATGTGTTATTTCTGATCGACATGCTGGCATATTAAAGGCAATGAATACGGAGTATGGTTGGGGAGAAGACAGTGATACCGCCCATCGATATTGTCTTCGACACGTAGCAAGCAATCTTAACAAACACTTCAAAAACGACGCCATGAGGAATGTCATGAAGATTGCAGGTGACATGCACAAATGTTTTGTAGTCTAAAACTATTTTACAAGTTGTTACTCCACATTTAATATTTTTACTATGTTGGTTGTAGGAATGCAAGCTCAACTGTGGAAGTTGGAAGCTAACATGCGAGAAATATGGAATGTCGACCAGGAGGTCTTCAACTGGATGTATGAACAGGAATTGCCCAAGTGGAGCTTAGCGTGGGATGGCGGACGCCGATATGGTAACATGACGACGAATTTTTCCGAGTGCGTAAATATGATCTTCAAAAAAGTTCGTCGTTTACCGGTGACGGCCTTGGTGGCAGAGACATTTAACAAGCTAACCGAATATTTTGAAGAGAGATCAACTAAGTGTATGAAAGAGAGCTGTACTGGCAAAATATTGATGTCACAGAAGCTCCTAAACAGGTTGGAGCGGTGGGAAGGAAAGGCCAATGGACATAGAGTGCGAGTTTCTGACAGTACAGTTGGATCGTACGAAGTTCGCACTGGGTACGATATGAGAAGACAAAAGGGGGACAGAAAGCATTCAGTTAATCTTTCCACAGGATTTTGTGGCTGCGGCAAATTCCAGGCTTACCACTATCCGTGCTCACATGTGATGGCGTGTTGTACTGAACTTGGCATCGATTATAAGATATTTGTGGATAAGTACTGAACTTGGCATCGATTCCAGGCTTACCACTACCCTCTCTGATTGAGGAAGATCGTATGTCATGTGCTCCGCCAGTCCCACAGGTGGCTGGCTGTCGCGGAGACCTAGGTACCGTCTTTGCTCGCCGGCGAACCCAAGTGCAACCTGCGACAAATTCTGAATTTCTGAAATGTCTGAAGACCTGTGGCGTATATGCTCAACAACATCCGCCTACAAATAAAATTTTATTATCATTAGCATTGTGGAACATCGCTATTAAAATTAAAATAGACAACATCTTTATTTAACATAGCTAAATTGACTTACACTCATGTGTAACATTGCGCTAGCAGGGCTGATGAATCGCCGAGTAATCTTCCTGTACCAATCCATATATCCATCATGATAATGGATATACGGCGATGTAGGTACTCCATGATACACATATCTTGTCCGAAATTCCACCCAGATCTTCACATGGCCTTCGTAAATAGCATTCCAATTTTGGCCAGCCTGACCCCGACCATCCACCGCACTATGTGTCGCCTCATCGATCTCAGGGCTAGCCGGAATACCCTGGAGTAATCCGAACTGTCGTAACACCCGATCAGGATAATGCCACTCCACATGCAAAAAGCATATCAACGGGACTCGTGCCAACCATAAGTCACAATCACGATGGCATATTGTCGGGAGATTGCTAAGAATCTCGTCGTTATACGGCATCCATACAACCTGTAACAAATGCACACAGTCGTAGCTCGTCCAAATGGTCATGGTTATATGTATGCAACACAGTATGATTTAAGTCAAAACTATTCATTAAAATTTAATAAACAAATTACTTACATCTGATTCTCTAAGCTCATCCAACCTGCGTCTGTAAACAGATACAGTTGTTATTTTTTTGCTGGCCGCTCTGTTAAATTTTCCACTCCACCTGCACAGTGACATAAAAATATCACGTCAAGTCTATAAGATTAATCAGCGGCTACAGCGCATTAAGTAATAATTTGTACCTGATGCCCAGTGCTTGCCCAGGTTGTTGCACTGCCGGATTTAACAAAACCGGACGATTTGGGATGATCCGTTCCCAAGCCCACATACATACTAGCGTCATCGCCCCGGCAATAAGTGAACGTGTCGAGCTTGTGGCTCTACATAAATGGCTGTACGTGTGTGACAAACACGCACTACCCCAGCTGTAAGAACCAATTGCCTCTACATTCTCTAGAAGTGGCAACCAGTATGTGTTCACCCTGGCATCACTAGACTCGGGAAAAAGAATGCATCCGATAAGTCGCAATATGTTCGCTCGAACATATCGTTTTACGACCTCATCACCAGCATCAATTGGGATAGTAGCAGGGTCAAAATGGTCCTCGAACCATTTAAGGGCAATTTGGTTTTTCCAAACCATTCCAGGGGTATCTGTCGGGTTACTGCCAAATAGGCGTACGCAGAACTCGTGCCAATCAGGAGGTGTCTGCAACCCTGTTACTGGGTGACCATCGATAGGAAGCCCGAACAACACAGCAATGTCCTGAAGAGTAACTGTCATCTCACCCACAGGCATATGGAACGTATGGGTCTCGGGCCGCCACCGCTCCACCAAGGCTGTAACAAATGCTGTTTCGAGAACGACCCAGCCAATACACCACACATCCCAAAAACCTGCCTCCTTCATATAGGCTATAAAGGCCTCGTTCTGCACATGAGACACCGTCCATTTCCGTCGGTGTATCTTCAACAATGTGTCCTGATTATCGTTAATCCCTTCACGAACCTCACGGTTCCACACGTCCTGAGAACGGTGCACATCCTGGTGCACTAATACCGACGTATCTAAGGGTCCTCCATTCCCTAGAAGATGCCCGTATGGCTGTGCATCCATATCTAAACAACACAATAGACATATTAGAACATTATATTAACTTACCAATATATTAACAAACTTAGCAAATCCAACAATGTTAAACATTGAACAATTAGAACATTAATCAAAAAATTAATTAAAATAGCGTTATTACAGACCATATTACGGTCACATTGTTTAACGGTCAAACCACTCAGACCTTATTTTGGTCAAACTGGTCGGCCGGACCATCTTTCGGTCAAACCGGTCGGACCATCTTTCGGTCAAACCGGTCGGACCATTTTTTGGTCAAACCGGTCGGACCATAAATTGGTCAATTTGGTCTGATCAATTTTTTGGCCAGACCGGTCAGACCGAAATTTTGGTCGCACCATTCGGACCAAAATTTTTTTAACCAATTATCTACAAATTACAATTAACCAACATCAACAATTAACATCCCTAAAAAAAAAAATCAACAATTAACCAATTAACTAACATCAACAATTAACCAATTAACTAACATCACCAATTTACCAATTAACTAACATTCACAATTAACTAATTAAAAAATTTACCTAATACGACGTCGGGGGCCGGACCGAGAGGCGGGCGAGCCGGTGAGCGGGAGCGGGGAGCGGGGGCGGGGGCGGGGGGCGGGGAGCGGGGAGCGGGGGCGGGGAGCGGGGAGCGGGGGGCGGGGGCGGGGGCGGGGAGCGGGGAGCGGGAGCGGGAGCGGGGAGCGGCGAGGCGAGCGGGAGCGGGGAGCGGCGAGGCGAGCGGGACAGACGGGAAGGCGATATCGGGGACGGGAGTGTGAGCGACGGAAAAAGTCGGATTTTGGTGTTTATACCGACCGAAATCCGACTTTTTTTGTTGGATCTTGTTATAGTTGGATCTCGATAGGATTATCGACCAAGATCCGACAAAAAAAGTTGGATCTTGGTCATCCGACAAAAACGGTCGGATCTTGGTCATCCGACAAAAAAAGTCGGATCTTGGTCCAAGATCCGACTTTTTTCGGCGTCCGTGCCACGTGGACACCATCCCCGCAATACTTTCAAATCGGACGCTTTTTTCACAAAAAGTGGTGAATAGTAACACGATTCAGAAAAAAAAACCCGAAATTGATTGAAGCTGGTGGGATTTAATCCTTCGAGAATTAATAACAAAATCTTTTGCGGGAATCCACCGTCGAGGTCGACCCGCATTTTCAGAAACGGACAGGTTCGTGAACATTCTTACGAAAAAAATGATTATGATATTTCTGCAAATCTTCTCGAAAGAGAAGGATGCTTTGTGGAATGTAATTTTTTTTTACTTTCGTCAATTTTTATACGATTTATGTCCTTGGCCTAAACTTGCTTTAACTTTGGTTTCCTCGATTGTCGATAATCTCTCCATTTTTTGATTCAGCTTCTTTTGAAAAAATTTAATTCATCTCAAACTATATTTTGGAAGCTTAATTTTTTAACAAGGTAGTTGAGTTCTATTTAAGAATAATTATTTTACTAACATCTTAAATTCTGAACCTAAAATATTCATAAAATAATTTAAAAAATTTATCTCTTAAATTAACTTGATTTAATTTTACACGGAATGCAAGTTTTTAAATAAAAGAACTCGCGTTAATTACTTCCCAGTCGATTTTTTATGTGACCATAAATAACAGAGAAGGGACATGCCTCTCGCGCTAGATTCGGTGCTGGCAGTTGACGCGCTGCAATACCTGTTGCTATCTAATATTACACGATTTTATTTTCGTACATTTTAATTTTTTAATTTTAGTCGACAATTTTTTTTAGTTTTTGGGACCATAACTATTAAAACTTCGACAGATTATAATTTTTGACTCGTTTGAAAATTTTGTTAGTATAATATATTTTCGGAAAGGAAAATTAACGATCTACACGAATTACAGTTTTGTCTTTTGAAAATTGATGTACCGTCGGGTTTTGCCGTTGGAATTTTTTGCCTTTGTAATGATTTTGTCATTGGGATAATTTTCGTTAAAAAATCTAATTTGTTGTTGAAAATTGATGTGCCGTTGTGATTTTTGCCGTTGCAATTTTTTGCTATTGAGATGATTTGCTGTTAAAAATTGATGTGCCGTTGTGAGTTTGCCATTGAAAAACTTGATGTGCTGTTGAAAAATGACGAAAGTAGAAAATTGCCTTTTATTGTGAAATTGCCATTGAATTTCCAGGTATACCGAAGTACCTAATCTATATAATATTATCGATAGAAGTTAGACCTGTTGACAATTGAAATATCATCTCCACTTGGACTTTGACCACTTTAGAACATCATAATGCAATAATTAACCTCACACGAGAAGTATGAATTAATTTTGGCTCCCTGACTATTTCGTATTCATTGAACAAACTAATTTAGATTCGAGTCTAGTGAGATATTTAAAAAGTAATAAATTTTTCCCAAACAAATATTTAACACTACTCTCTCTAGATTAACATTGGCATCACAAAGGTATTCTGTAATTAATAGACCCTAAAACATTAGTCGGACTTGCGAAGCAACATTAGCTATTTGTTAGAATAGTTTTCACACATTCCAAATTTTTTTCGAATTTTGAGTCTAAATTAGTTGGTCCAATAAGTCTAGTTATCATATAGTATACAAAAACTAAATGCCATGTTCAAGAATAGCTTAGGCCAAGTTGCTTCCTTGCCTTGCCAACAAACAGGTCTCCTGAATAGATCTTGCCAAGAGTCCATCCAGAAAGAGTTACACCTGGTAGTTGAGCCACTGCTGATCTCCTTCCAAGGGACACAATTGTCGTAGCTGAACCAGGCTTGTAAGTGGCCAACTTGCTCTCTTTTCCTGAGAGCAATAGCTTCAGGTTTTTGGCTGCTACTAGGGCATGGCTTTGTGCTAAATACCCTTGTTTGATTTCCTGCAGCAACACCAAAAGTGGTCAATCATTGCTTAAACATTCTCATTCTGCAAACTAATGCGAGTTCGAGCGTGGCATTCGGATACTAAACTTTACATTTGCAAATTCTACGTCGTTGAGACCTGACTCAAGTGACAAAAGGACACGGAGGTCGTGCGAGCAATAACAAGCCACGCGATCGACCCACTCTGGTACTATACTAAAAACTCCATATTTGACCAAAGTCTTAGTGCAGTGGATAGGTTAATTTTTCACAATAATTAACAAGATCACCACACTCACAACTAACGATATTACAAAGGGACTTAAACCTCTGAAAATGAATTTGAAGAGGAGAAAGTTTAAGCAGACTCACAGGGATGTCGGTGATGTCTCCTATTGCAAAGATATTCTTCTTTCCTCTGACTCTCAGGTTCTCATCAACCATGCGTGCCCCTCTAATATCCAAGCTATCCTGCAAAATCGATTCTCTAAGCCAGGAAGAGCCCATTGGCTTTCCCGAGCACACGAAATGGCAATCGGCTTCGATCACTTCCCCTCCGGTTGTTCGAAAAACGCCATTGGATAAGCTCTCCATGGTGATACTTTTGTTCAAGATCACCTCAACTGTCTTTGAAGTTAACCAATCTAGCACCTTTTTTGAGGCCTTAAAACCAATGAACTCTAGTAACCTTGCTCCACGGTGCACTAATTTGATCCTCTTCTCCGGGAAATCGACTGCGATTTCCGCTGCAAGCCCCACAGTCGAAGGGCAGCCTCCGATGATCAACAACGAATTGGAAGATAAAAAGTCGAAACCACAGAGTACTTATAAGTTCTTAGATGTCAAACTTAACAATGCCGAGTCCTCCAAGTACTTACCTTCCTTGAAGTAATCAAGCCTCCGGGATCTGTCTTCAGGGACCGACACGAGATGGCCCGTGGCGATAACAAGAAAATCATATGGGAACACACTACCATCTGCAGTAAAAACTTCTGTAGTTGATACATTGATTGCAGCAGATACGCAGATGGCTCCACTATTGGCCTCAAGGATCCCTATGCAATCTCAAAGTACTCCTTCCTAAAATTTCAAGCTTAATACACATCAACTGACTTGAATGATACTCTCATAATAGAAACAAGAGCACCAAAACATTCTATGCACATAGAGAATACCCGGAAATTGAATCCGTAAATGGCCTCCGTAAGGGTTATTCATTAATCGAATATGTAATAAAGCTAATCCTTTATTTTACACAATTGGCTCTACCATCTTAACCCTCAAAATTGAATGTGAAAGCACCATGTACGTACATGGAATCCCTGTTGAGGGGAATCGATTTTTCTTTTGATGATACCACATGGAATCCGGATACTAACTAAATCGATTAATTTGGATTCACGTACGATATACGATAAAGGTCACAAAACTCTCCTTATAGAGTTTAAACACATGCATTTTCATAGTTTGAACAAAGCATTGCTAGCTGTTCTGCTCTATTGATAGTTAGGAAAAGCTTTTTCCAGGTAAACAAGGACAAAGACTGTAGATTCTTATATAGTCTACCATCTTATGGGTTGTCACCAAGTATCACAATTCAATTTTTTTTCTTGGTGGCTAGATTTCTCAAATCATGTTCCCTCCATTGACCGTTAAGCCAACAATTCACTTGGTATATCCCCCATTCCCTTACCATTCAACGTAAAAAAAAAAACCACAAAAAACACACCACACAAGCAAAACCACAACCCATCAAATTCTACATGCACTTAGGGATGGTCATGGTCCCAGAACCTCCGATTCCACGATTTTAAATATATAGAGTCTGAACCGAAACTGCCCTACAAGGTCGAACCGCCAGTTACTTTTAAAAAAATAAATAAAGAAGCTTCACGGATTAGCTCCAAAGGAAGCAAAATATGACTTGTTTTCACGATTCTGAAAAAGCCGGTTCCACAGTTCCTTCTTTACTGAAACACAGAACCGGAAAATGGTGAACCATAGCCATGGTTCAAGTTCCGATTACAGAAATCTCTAGTTTTGAACCACCTATTGGTTAGCTCGAACTGAACTGTGGCCAGGTCTACATACACCCAGATCAACGAACGACCACGCCATCACATTTTTTTTGGGAAACAATAATAGGCCACTAGATTTCTTGTGCGTCACTACACTTGTTGTCACACTTTACAATAAGTATTACATGGGTTTATATAGAGGAGAAACTCTAAATTAGGTTTAGAGTCCGAGCCGAACAAAACAGAAAATCAATTTAAGCTGATGCAGGCAAGGCTAGCGGGCGCCAACCTCTTGGAGACTACCAGCACCCGATTTTGCCAACTTCTAGCCAACTCCTTCAGCTCCAAAACGCACCTGGCACTCGCCGGGGCCCTTGGATATTTCGACATAGATGACATGATGCGAACCGGCTCCGGATAATTGGGATTTTGTTTAGTCCCGCATTGAAGGAGGCAGCCCGATTTAGGCTAGAGCCTGCTTCGGGCGAAGCGGAAGCTGGGAGTCCGCTTTGATGGGTGAAGCAAAAACATGGAGCCCGCTTTGATGGGCAAAGCGGAAGAAGCCCATGTTGGGTTCACTTTGGGCCTGCTCGATGGCGTCCATTTTTGGGCTTTGGTTGCCCGCTTGAGAAAGCAAAGCGGAAGGACCCACTTTGGCTGGGAAAGCGGAAGGGACCTGCTTTGGGCGGTAGCCCGTTTTGCTAGGGGGAGGCCGTTTTGGGTCCAAGGAGTCCGTATTGAACTTGCTTAATGTGAAGAGTCCGCTTTGGACTTAAAAGCGGAAGCCCGCTTTGGTCTGTAAAAGGTTTGCTTTGGACCTAAAAGTGGAAGCCCGTTTTGAGTAGTGACGGACTTGAAGGCGGGGATTTGAAAGTCTGCGTGGAATGTTTGAGAAAGTCAAGTCGGTCAAAATTTTTCTATGTTAAGCTGATTTCCTATATTGGTGGCGGCTTAGGTTTTCCTATTTTATGCTGAGTTGCTTGGTGGACATAGCTTGGTTGTTCTTGTTCAAGGTCGGGTTTCCTTGTTTTGAACGTCGGTCTAGAATTTTCCTATATTAAGTCTGAGTGAATCTCTCTATTTTGGAAATGGCCTAAATAGAATTTTCCTACGCGGTGCACGGCTTGATTTGGGAGTTTCAATACAAGGGCGGGAGCTAGGTCGGGAGTCTCTGAATAAAGAGGGCTTGGGCGAAGGAGAAAGCATCACCAACACAATACAACACAGCACAACAACTCTTTATTTATCTCTATTGCTTTTTCTTTCCTTAGCCCGTAGCCTAACTTAGCGTAGTTCTAATTTATTTTTCTTAGGACGACCACTCTGAATTCATCTTGGATTCTTTAGCTCTTTTTCCCCGCAACAGTTACACAATTAAAATTTGAAATTAAATTAAATGTTCTCTATTTTTTTCCTTAGATACTTGGTATGCACCAAGTGTAAGACTCATTTTGCTCCGGCTAAAAAAAACATAAAACTTGGTGTTCTTTTAAGTTTTATCCAACCCAGACCAGCGATACGCACCGTTTTAAAGCAATAGAATACAACCAAAACTAATTCTTAAAAAAAAAGCAAAACAGCCAAAACCTCTGTTAAACCCTAAACCCCTCTCGCAAGAAACAAACACAGAAGAAGACGAAGAGAGAGAGGATAAAGTAAACCCTCGTAATGAAATGAACCATATGCACAAGAGCATCGCCTCCCTCCCCTTTAAGTCCCAGGTTTCCTCCATTCCCCCTCCCTTTGACCTTGCCGATGTTAAAAACCTAATTTTTTGCATGTTTTTCTGGTGTTTTAGCTGCATCTCAGGCCGCTCTGGGACCGTTTGGGTGCTGGGTTCCCGTCGACTCGGAGTCTCCCTGATCTCAAGTTGAGTAATGTGACGGCCCTGCGCTTAGTTTCTACGAACGCTTCGTCATTGGCACGGCCGGGCGTGGCCGATGCGACGAGGCTTTTGTTGGGTGTGGGAGTTGTCTCCAGGCGGGGTTTCTGTCAGGGTCCGGCGAAGACCGATGATCCGAAAATTCGGTTTATTGGGGGCAGTTATTGGAAAAGGATTAAGAGTAGGAAGCCTCGTGCATTGGCTTCAATGGAAGAAGATGATATCAAGAGCTCGGACAAGGGTCAGGCTGCTTCTAGCATCACTACGGAGAAAAATGAGGTCTGTGTCTGTGACTATTCACTTAACTTTTTTAACAAGTAAAATAATCGCCAAATTATTAAGTAAATAAATTTATTATTTGTTACACCATCACGAGTACATTTTAGCTAAGTATGCAAAATATAATATTATATCTAAAAAGCAATACTAATTAGATAAGAATTATCTTAAGATAAATCGATGTATATCTTCTGAGATAACCTTCCGATTTATCCTCATAAGCTTTGCCAACTCGCTTGATGGAGATTAGAGGGCCTAATTTCTTGTTAATTTTGTTGATCACCATCTTTATTTCGTAAGCCTTGACCGTAAGTTTTTTGAGCTGGGTACTTCTCCGTAGTTGGGTCGCCATGGAACCCGACCCATCTTTCTGTGGTGTACACAACTCTGAAACATCAATGGCCTCATGGAACATCAGTTTTGCAGAAGAAATTGGAAAAGAAACCGTCGAAGAAGAAGAAGAAGAAGGCCAAGTCCAGTTTGAAGAAGGATTCTGTGAAAGAATGTGGTAAATTGGGAAAGAAGCAGACATCTCAGAGTAGTGTAAAACTTGTGAACAAGTCACTATATCCAGCAACTGGGAAGAGTGTTGTGATTGTAGAGTCTGTTACAAAGGCCAAGGCCATCCAGGGGTACCTCGGAGATATGTACGAAGTCTTGCCGAGTTACGGTCACGTGCGAGACTTGGCTCTAAGGTGGGGATCCGTGAGGCCGGACGACGACTTTAGCATGGTATGGGAGGTTCCTCCTTCTTCCTGGACCCATCTCAAGAGCATCAAGGTCGCGTTAAGTGGGTACGATCTCTTCGACTTGTTTACATACCTCGTGATTCTGCTGAATTTATTGAACTTTGTATTCTGTTATGTCCTTTGCAGGGCAGAGAACCTGATCCTTGCATCGGATCCGGATCGCGAGGGAGAAGCCGTTGCGTGGCATATTACAGAGATGTTACAGCAACAAGACGCCTTGCGCGGAGACTTAACTGTAGCTAGGGTCGTCTTTGATCAGATCACCGAGGCATCTGTTAAGACCGCGCTGAAAAATCCAAGGCAAATCGACGTGAACTTGGTTTACGCTTACCTTGCACGACTCGCGCTTGAATATCTGATAGGTTTCAATATTTCACCACTGTTGTGGAAGAAATTGCCTCTCTGTCAATCTGCTGGCCAAGTTCAATCTGCAGCATTATCACTTATATGTGATAGGGAGCTGGAGATTGATAAATTTAAGCCACGTGAGTATTGGACTATTGATGTCCAGTTAAATAGTGGAAAAACAAATTCCTTGTTTCATTCACATTTGACCCACTTTGGTTCCCGAAAGTTGGATCAGTTCACAATAGCCTCCCAAAATGAAGCAGAGGAGATACAAAAGAGTATTGGTTGTGGAAATTTTATGGTAGTTGGCTCCAAAACCACCAAAGCGCGGAGAAAGTCTCCCGCGCCATATATTACGTCTACACTCCAACAAGACGCAGCAAATCTGTTAGATTTTGGTGCAACGCGCACAATGAAGGTATCGAATTCATGGCTTGATTTGGATGGATATCTTGGTGCTTAGAAGAGGTTGAACTGATGGTGTATCCTTAACCATCAGCAAGTTGTCCGTTCGACTCCCGTTATTAATTAAGATGATCTCTTGATTGCAGGTGGCCCAACATCTGTACGAAGGGGTGCAATTATCCGACGGGAAGATGACGGGTTTGATAACTTACATGAAAACAGATGGGTTACATGTGCGTGCTACTTTTAGCATCGCTCTTGTTCCTGCTCTGAGTCACTTGGCATTGGTTTTTATAATTTAATGATGATTTCCTGTTTCTTACTTTCCCGTCTGAACCTTTGTCCTGTTTGTATCTTGCAGATCTCTGATGATGCTATTGCCGCAATACGTTCTTTCGTGGTTGAAAGGTCAGATGGTCTCTTGTAGATCTGTTTGAACTGATGATCAATCTGGTTGGACGTTGTCTTTTTGTGATATTAATAGAGCTAAAGTGTTTCTTGAATCTTGTCTTGTCCTATACACTAATTGACTGCTCTTCTGCAGGTATGGCCAAGATTTTGCAGCAGTTGGTCCACACAAATATTACAAGAAAGTGAAAAATTCTCAGGAGGCTCATGAAGCTATACGACCGACGGATATACGATTGTTTCCATGTAATGTTCAGAATCCCGAGTGCTGTGGAATTCGAGGATTTTTCCTTTCCGTCTTGTCTATGAATGCCATCACCTTTTTGCAGATTCTATGTATCCACTTAAGCTGTGAAATAATTTTATCCGTATCGTCTTGTAGCGATGCTTGCTGGCGTACTCGATGAAGACGCTTTGAAATTGTACAGGCTTATTTGGCGTAGAACACTAGCTTGTCAAATGGAGCCTTCAACTCTTGAGCAGGTCTGGTGTCAACTACTTTTAAGTTCTATCCGATTTTCATGGTTAATTTTCCATTCATACATGCTGATCTTGGTTTGTCTGGTAAATACATGCTATTTACTTCAATGTGAATACTTTGAAATCATTGTTTTTGTACCAAAATTAACGGGCGAAAATATTCTATTACAACTTGCATTCAGACCTAAAATTTGCATTTATTGCTCTATCTATAGAAATGCTGCTAATACTTGATATAATCAGAGTCAAGGTAAGCATTCATAACTATAATGAAAATGAGACATTGTTCATGTGCGCGTTCGATATCCGTTGAACGCAATGTGCAATTTCTGTTACTTTTTTTTCCTACACAGTTTCAGAATCATGACTCTTAGGACTTGCTCTCCTTTTGTCTAAGCAGGTGCAAGTTGAAGTTGGGGATGCTGGGAGTTCAATTGTTTTCAGGTCTTCGTGTTCGAAAATGATTTTCCCAGGGTACCGAGCAGCTTACGAGGTACAGTACAGTTAATTGCAACTACTGCAAATCCACCCCCTAATATCCAGCTATTGTTTTCACCCCGACTACTTTTTGTGCTTTAGGATGCTGAAGGACGAATCTTGAGAGATACCGAAAATGGAGCTTCTAATCGTGAGAAGGACTTTGCCACTCTCAGCTCACTTAAGGTAGTCATGTCTTCTTTTGATCGTATGATTTCCATTCTTACCCATATTGTCGTCTTCGCTTCGGGTTGAACATCTTTCCTGACATAAATATTGCAGATAGGGGATCCTTTAACAGTCGGTTCAGTTGATATTCAACAACGTTCCATCCAGCCTCCCGCTCGCTACTCGGAAGGATCATTGGTAAATGATGTTTTTTCCTCTTGCAAAGCAATTGGAGAAATATCCTGCAAATTATTTATGCATGATCTTCAACAGGGATTAGTGTCATTCTCAGGAAGCATCATTTTTTCTTTTTCTGTTATCGAATCGAAGACATCTTTAACCAACAATTTGTCACTTTCAAGCTATCAATTTCTGAAGAGAGAGGTTGGGCTATGCATTTTGGATTTTGCAGGTAAAAAAGCTCGAGGAGCTAGGGATTGGAAGACCCTCGACGTATGCTACCACTTTAAAAGTTTTGAAGGTAATATTACAAGTGCTGATGGTGTTTCTGCCTTATTTGTTGATAACCATAATGTTCTTCATATACTCGAAACTGCTTATTTGTCTTCAAACTTTGCCCGATATGTTCATTGACGTCTGATTATTTTTCGGTCAGGATAGGAACCATGTGACAATCAAGAACCGTGAACTGCATCCTGAATTTTGTGGTCGCATGGTATTTTTTCCTTCTTCTTTAGCTGTTATTTTGTCTTCGAATTAAGGTTTATATATTCATTTTGTTATTATGTCTTGGAATTAAGATTTCTTTTTTTGCCTTCAGGTGTCAGCATTTCTCTCAAAAAATTTTAGCGAGGTTACGGATTACAGTTTTACCGCTGATATGGAGACTGAGGTGAATCTTTTGTTTCATTGAAACTACATATATGGTTGTAACTTTTTGTATTGGATCTTTTCTGTAGAGATGGAATTGGTGTTGCTCTTCTAGTATCGTGTTCTATTAAGTCATGTATTCTTGTTGCAGCTCGACAATGTTTCTGCTGGATTGACTGAATGGAAGGGCCTTCTTCGGGATTACTGGACCAGATTTAAAACACATTGTCAGCGTGCGAAAAATGTCCACATTAATCAGGCATGGCTTAGTTCCTCGTCGAAGGTTCTAAGTCGCTTATTTTAGATAACCATCTCCAGAATTTGAAGTTTCCGATTTGTTTCCAGGTGGAGAAGATGTTGGAGCAAAAGTATGGGGACTTCTTGTTCAGCTCATTTCCGAATAGGACATGCCCGAGGTTGTTCGATTTCCTGTTTCTTTTCCTTCTGTTTTCCTAACAATCTGACCTTTTTTCTTCATGTAACCGCTTTTCCAGTTGCACGGAGGGAACCTTGGCTTTCAGAGTAAGCATAGATGGTGATGGTTATTTTATTGGCTGCGACAAACACCCGAAGTGCAAGTGAGTATGAAACTGTAGGAGATTAGTTGCGTGACTTCGAGTGCCTCCTTATTATTTTAGTTTACTGGCAAAAAACTAGATACATTGCGAAGAAGTTGTATGGCGAGGATGATGATGATGATGATGAGGATGAAGACATTCCTCAGAAGAATGCGTCGATTGAGGAACCGAAGTTTCTCGGTCTTCACCCAGTTTCTCAAGAAAAGGTTAGCCTTATAGTTTATTTTGGTTGGAATATGTGAGCTATTGAGTCTAATCCACTTAACTTTAATGTAATCTTCTCCTGCCAGGTTCTCTTAAAGAGTGGTCCCTTTGGAAGCTATGTGCAGCTTGGTGAAGATAATAAGGGTTATGTTCCTAAGAGAGCCTCACTTTCCCATGTACGCCAATTTTGTTTCCTTGATAGAGTTTCATTTCATAATATAATGCTTCCCGGTTAATAATTAAATTTTGTTAAATGCGATTCATACTCTTCGTTTCCCGCTTTTTTAGGTAAAGGATGTTTCGAATATCTCTCTTGAAGATGCTCTCAAGATGCTGCGGTATCCATTGACATTGGTAGGTCTGACAATCTGTTAATCAAGGTGTTATTTCATTACCTCATCACTTCCTGCCCGTAATTATGCCAACGTCTCAGGGTAAACATCCGGAAGACGGAAAACCTGTAGTACTGAAGATCGGTAAGGGTGGATTCCTTGTCAGACACAGAGCCAAATTGGCTTCTATCCCCAAGGTATGTCTTACATGAGTCTCGTCTTTTTATGCGCTATAGGGATTCATTACCATCATCAGATAGAGTTGCTTAGTTGAACAAGCTCTTCCTGACATAGTTCGGATTGTTTTAAGTTGGACTCGGTTTTTGGAACTTTCTATTCGTTTGCTTCTACAATGATTTATATTTTTTGCAGGATATGAAACCGGATGATATCAATTTGGAGATAGCATTGAAACTCTTGATGGGAAAAGATGTAAAAAGAGTAGGCCGGCCAAAGGGCGCGCAAAAGCGCGAAATTGAGGCTGTTTAGCCTGTAGCCGAAGCAACAAACATCTCAATATTGATTCAGAGAACAAAGTGAAGGGTTATTTATTCCCACCCTCCACATTATAGGGACAGATTCTTTAACCATTGAAATAAAGAGGTAAAATTTGTTCCGTCTCTTCTCGGGGTTGGTTTTACAAGTGACTGCAAAGATGATTGTTGTCCGTCAGAAATCAAGGCTAAGTATCTGTACATAATTGGTGCAGATCAACGGGAATCGGGGCAGCCGTTATAGCTGCAAATATGGTATGAATCGGGCAGCAAGGCACAGCTGATATGGAAGGGGATCAAGATCTGATGTGTTATCTCCATTGCTCCTCCTCGAGCGAAACGGGGACTACGCCGAGCTTGGACCACGGGTCTTGAAAGCGTGGCTGAGGGAGTGTCTTAGTGAGAATGTCTGCTATTTGATCTTTGCGGGATATGTTGTGGACCCGAAGACGTTCGGCTGCAACTTGTTCGCAAACGAAGTAGAAATCGATTTCCATTTGATTGGAGCGGCTATGGAAGATCGGGTTGGCAGATACGTGGCACCAGGCTTGTCACTCCATAGGATTGGCGAGGCGCTGCACGGTTGCTTGGTTTCTCTGAGCAGGGACTAAATCCACCTGACTTCTGAGGCCGCAACTGCAATTGCTCGATATTCAGCTTCGGTCAACGAGCAGTCTCCCTCCCGGTTCTTCCTTGAGGACCGGGATATCAGATTGGGTCCGAACGTCGATCGGCCGGACAGCCGGCCCAATCGGCATCGCTATAGGCTGATAAAGCAAGATCGGTTGAGGGCTTAAGATGAAGGCCGAAATTAGGCACCGTGAGCACGCACCGTTTTAAAGCAATATAAAACAACCAAAACTAATTCGGCATATATGCACGTATTTTAAATAAAAAGGAAGAACGAAAACAAAATAGAGAAATTCGAATTCAAATACGAATTTGGATTCGAATGAGTCTGATTCGTAGAATCAGCTCATGATCACTCCTTCTAACTAAGCGCCTCATCGGAATGGCAGTGACCTTGAAGCAGCCGCAACTCCGTCGTCGTTTCGCCCAGGTGTCGGTCTCACGGAGACGACCACCAACCTCAAACGCCAAGGCAATGTGAGCGTCTTTTCGCTGACCCAATTGCCCCCTGCTTTCTGTTATCGCCGCCTTTTTTTTGTTTGTTTCTTTTGAGCTCTAGTTTTCAATTTTAAGCCTGTGTTTGTTTCGCCGGAAGATAGTTTCTGCATTTTCAGATGTTTGTTACATTATATGCACCAAAGGAAAGAGAGATTTTATCCTAAATAAGAAGAAAGGTTTCATTGCAAGGGAAAATAGCTTTTCCCTTTTTAAACAAAGAAATTGTTTTTTCCCCGCTCCAATCAATAGGAAATGCTTTCCATTGAACTCCCAAACAGAAGAAACTATTTCCCCTCAAAGCCTATCTGAAATGAACTCGATTTGGGTTCAATCCTTTTTGAAGAACAAATTGATCTTGTATGCTCGCTAAGCTGGTCATTGATGAGCCCCGTTGATGGCAATCGGCCGAGGGAGGAAGGCGACCTGCTGATGGTAACGTTTCAGCAACTTTGCTCCTCGTGTTTGGATGGTCCCCTCTGCTGCTACCAGTGTGAAGAGCTTTAGGAGTTGCATTTTTCTAGAACCCTCTCAATGCTTGGAATATTCACTTGAAGAACAACATATAATTAATTGGTCAGCTCCTCACTCCGTTTCTGGAGAGTGAAGTGTATGTATTCTTTTGACTAGACATCTCGACTTCTTTGAACTAGGCTGTAATGCTTCGAGTAGCGTTACTTTGATTTTCCAATCCGGTTTATGGTAATAACAGAATCCATGCATCAATCTGGTTTCTGGCAATCTTACATGCGAGTCTGTGCACGTAATTAGGTACTTTTGTCAGCACCTACCACTGCACCAGAACGCATGAAAGCCATTGTTGAAGCATTGGAGGGTTTTGTTTATCTTGTAAGGTTTTCTGCAATTACAAATTTTCGCCACGACGATACTTGGTGAACCGCTGATATACGAGTTAGCAGCATCATGCAAGCTAATGCCTCTATATCCTCATGATAGGCAACGGTGAAGCCTGTAGCTGTTGGCTTCGGCATCTCCAAGCCCGAGCATGTGAAACGGGTTAGTGAATGCAAATTTTATCAGCTTTTAATATCGATAAGTAACGCCTCCAGGGCTCGAACCCTGATCCCGAACTCCCAAATGAACGTGACTTTCCTCCCGCTCCCCCGCTCTCCCCCCTCCCGAACTCCAACCCACCCTCCTCCCTCCTCCCGACCTCCGCCCCTCCCCCCCCTTCCCGACCTCCGCCCCTCCCCCCTCCCGAGTCCCGACCTCCGCCCCCCCCCCCCCCTTCTCAACCCCTCCCTCCTCTCCTCTCCTCTCCCTCCCGACCTCCAACCCTCCCTCCTCCCGAGTCCCGACCTCCGCCCCTCCCCCCCCCTTCCCGACCTCAACCCCTCCCTCCTCCCCCCATTTGTCAAAACCCATTTTCATTTTCCCCAAATTAAACCTAAAAATCCAAGATGAGCAGATTTTAATTGTTTGGATAAAAAAAAAGAACGAGGGAACGAAGAGAGAGGAAGGAGGAGAGAGCCGCCTCTTGCGCCGCCGCCAGCCGGGGGCCCATGGCGGGGCTCCCTCAGGCTACGGAGGCCCTTCCCCTTCTCATGCCGCCTCTCGCGGCAGCCCTGGCCCGTTCCTGGCCTCAATCGGCTGCGGCCCCTTTTGCGACTTCGCCTGATGTCGCGCTAGGCGGACTGACCTCCGCCTCTGCCTTCTCTCTGCTTCCTTCGGGGGCGAGGTCTCCTCACGAGCTCGTGGGGGCGACTCCTCCGGAATCCCTTGCAGTGCTCGGGTTTCTCCAAGCGGCGTTGCAGATACTTCTTCCGCTAGCTTCTACGCTGCCTCATGGAGAGGTGGGCCTGCCTTCGACGGTGACTCAGCCTAGGGGTGGCTCCACGCCTTCGGTTAGTCACGACCCTCCACAGCCCGAGTCTCTGGCCTCCAAACCTGCTCAACAAAGATCATACGCTGAATTGATTCGCTCGAGAGCTAGTGGCTGGTCTAATACAGGTAACTTTATTCGGCCTAATCTGGATGGTGACTTGCCTGTGCTTGTGGTGAATAAGGAACGATCGACTAGCGGAGTTAACTATGGAGCTCGTGCTCTCATCGGGAGGTTGGTGAGGCCGAAGGGCAGCAAGCCATGTTCCTCTTACGAGCTGCGTTGTTCGATTGCTAAGGCTTGGTCAATTCAGGATGTGAAGATGCTGCCCCTGAGTATGGGTTATTTTGGGTTCAAATTGTCACCGAGAGGGATCGGGATACGGTTTGGAGCTCAATGGTTTGGCGCATTCCTCATGGCACTCTCTACATGCACCAATGGGTTCCTTTCTTCCGTCCGTCCAAGGTCCATGCTACTCGTGCGAAGGTTTGGGTTCAGTTGGTGGGGTTGAGTATGGAACATATTGAGCCTGACATTGTTTTCGGTCTTGCCGCATCAGTGGGTGATCCTATACGTGTTGACTCAGGTGCGTTGAACAAGGTCAATGGGGCATCTGTCCGTATTCTTGTTGAGATTGATATGTCCAGGCCACGTTGGGGCCAAATTTGCTTACGGCAGGATGATAGTAGTTGTCTTGTGGATGTTGTATACGAGGACTTGCCAAAATTTTGTGAGCACTGCAAGATGCTTGGACATGCCACCTCTACTTGTCGCAAGCTCCATGATGGATTGTCTGTGGAGTTGGAACTTGAGGAGGGAGAGATTGGTGTGGAGGGTGCAGTTGGATGTCCTCCTCCCACGGCTCTTGAAGTCGAGGGGAGTATTTCTCTAGCTATGACAGCTCTGTTAGAACATTTTGCTTATGAAGAGGATCTTGTTTCACCTGAAAATTCTGAAGAATTGGAGGTTGTATCGGGTGAGCTTGTTTTTATTACAAAGAATTCAGAATTTGAAGTTGATCTTTCTGAGGAATTAGAGGAGTGTGATACTCTCGTTTGGAATACTGTTCTAGAGAATTTGGTGCAGCATGTCGAGATTTTGGGATGCAATCCTGATATTGCAATTTTGGAGAAGGGCTTGATGGTGCTTGATGTAGTTCCTGAGCAGTCTCCAGTGCCAAGTACAAATAACATGGAGGGGGTTTGTGGTGTAATGATTGAGGAGGTTTCGCCCTCCCAAGATACAGGTCAGGTGTTTTCAAGCCCGATTATAATAGAGCCGTTGACGCCGGCTTCACATATGATTGACTCATCGGGCTCTAAGCCTAGGTCAGTATCGGGCAAGAAAAAGGGGCGCAAGAATGGCCCTTCCTCGGCTGAGTTATTGGCATCACTGTCTCCTGAGGATTTGGCAATGGCGGAGGCTAGGAAGGCAGCATATGTTGCAGCGGGCGGGATTTTACCTACTCGCTCATTCGGTTCAAAGGGCTCCAAGCATAAGGGTTTGAAGCCGGGTTTCCTTGGCAAGGGAACCCCAATAATACAGGGACCGTCCCCATCTATTTTGGGCAACGCCTCTGCTTTACCTACTACAGATCCCATGCCTATCCCAGGTCAAGAGGCCAATGGGGTTGTTGTTTTTTCTGACAACGATGATCCTCCGGACTCGTTGAAGTTCATGGGTTCGATTATGAAGAAGATGACGAACAATTGGGCAGACGAGGCGGATTCACATTCAGACCTGGAGGACTCCCATCTACCACCTGCCAAGAACACCCGCTTTCAAGCGAGGAAGAAGTCTGGGACTACCTATGCCAGTAAAGATCTACGTTGGCTGGAGTATGAGGTGGACTTTTGATGCGCCGCGGCTGATTTATCATCCTTAGACTACCCGTGTTGTGGGTACCCCTACACATCATTGGTTCCTTCATCGGCCACGCTTTCCCTCAAGTTTGTAGGGTCGATTTCTTCTTTATGGCGATAGGCTTGCTGTTTTGCGGTTTCCTATTCGGCCTGGGTGTTTGACTTCCCTTCTGTTTCCTTTTCCCCTTCTTGTAACTTTTCCGTTTCTTTGAGTAATAAAGTTTCTTTTCGCCAAAAAAAAAAAAGCTCACCATACCCCGCTCTTTGCCGGTTGAGCTAGGTCTCAAGGACAAATCTTGGTGGCCTTCTCTCGTTGTATGTCTGTGATATTGGTATTAAGACGTCGAAGTTGCATACGCAGATAGCGAGATGGGGCGCGCGGATGGTGAGATTGTTGGCGATGCCATGGTGAAGTTGCTAAGTAAAGCAAAATCTCCGGAGGAAGCCTTGAGGGCCTCACGGTGTTCTAAAATCTGCTCTTCCTCGAGCTCGTAATTCAGGTGATAAATTGTCATGAAATTTGCCAATCTTATGTTGGACCAGTAGTTATATTTATGATCATTGTTTTGACACTGATTCCATCTGGAACAAAACGACGTCACTCAGCGTAATGTAGGATTAGGGATGAAGATGAGTAAGAAATAAGTAGGATCATTATAGTCCTTATTCATAATGGGTCATTATGGTCCTTACTCATAACCTAATTAGAACTATCGACCCGAGAAAATTTTCACCATTATACCCATTTCTTACAAATTCTATAGTCTGAAAGATCCAACACTTTGAAAGTTATAGTTTCTAATAATTTTTATCCATAAAAATTCAATTCTACATATAAAATTCAAATAATTCCAAGATATTCATCCATTACGCATCATTATTTAATAATAAAGGGTAAATTATATCAAATTTTGTAATTTAAGTTAAATAGTAGAATACACGAGACTCAACATATTTAAGATGTTTCTAAGAAAGGATCCGTTGGATTTAATTGACCAGGCTCAAATATGGTTAGCATAAAAAACAATAATGTATTTAAAACTACGATACGAGTAGTGATAAAATTTGTAAAACATAAAACATGCAGGATAGCTCAAATCATTGAGGTTAATGATTGTCATTTAGCTGTGGTTCACATAAAACATCTGACATCTGGTAAGGAAATTTAAAATAATAGTGTTTTAAAATGTGAAATCAAAATTGGTAAAGTGAATTTGAACCAAAAAACATTAATATAGTTTTGACAATGCTTGTCACTAACATGAGAAATTGACGCTGAAGTGCTTGGAATTGTCCGGAAAACTGAACGAGTGATAAAAGCAGATAACAGCAAAGCAGACGACAGTGGGAAAGGATAAGAGTCCAACAAAGAAACAAGCTGTGCGAACCACAAAAAAGCTGTGCGAACCACAGACGAGATAATGCTTGCTTAATATATCCTCGCATCATTGGCCATATCCACACCATTCTTCCTCCTAAAGAACAGAGAAAACCAGAGTACATTCTTCCCATATCCTCGGTCATGGCTGAAGGAGTCCTCTTCGACATCGCTGGTACGGTCGTGAATAAGCTCGCGTCCTTGGCCCTGCAAGAGATTGTGCTATTATGGGGCCTCGAGGATGAACTCGAGAAGCTGAAGCGCACAGTCACAACGATCAAGGCTGTGATTCTAGATGCAGAGAAGCAGTACTGGACCAGCGTTCAGGTTAAAGTGTGGCTGGATGATCTCAAGGATGGCGTTTATGACGCCGATGACTTGTTGGATGTCATCTCATCCAAGGCATCAAGGCTGCAGCAGATGTCTGCTAATGTGGTGACTAAGGAGGTAAGACTCTGCTTTTCCAGATCGAACAGGGTCGCTTATGGTCTTAAGATGGCTCATAAGATTCAGGATGTTAGAGCCAAGCTAGATGAGATTGCTGTGAATATAAAGTTCCACTTGAACCCCAATCATGTTGAACCCCCCATCGTGGTTAAGACTCACTCCTCCCCATCCAGTGTAGTTATTGGCAGAGATGGCGACAAGGAAAATATCATTCGCCTCTTGCTAGACAGAAATGAAGAAACTGTGATAGTTGGGTTTGGAGGGTTGGGAAAGACAACACTTGCTCAAGCTGTGTACAATGACGAGTATGTGAAATCGTACTTTGAGCTTAGAATGTGGGTTTGTGTGTCTGATACGTTTAGTGTTGGACAAATTGCTGAGAAGATCATTGAATGTCTTGATGGAGGAAAAACTAGTCAAAATCTCGAGATGGAAACACTTAAAAACAATCTTTGTGGTAGAATTGAGAGCAAGAAGTTTTTGCTTGTGCTGGATGATGTGTGGAACGATGACCGTGAACAATGGCTTCAATTGTATCATTTGATTCTCAAAGGTTGCAGAGGTAGTAGAGTGGTGATAACCACAAGAAACATGAATGTAGCAAAAATAACAAGCACGATGCAACCTTATGAATTGAAAGGCCTGTCCGAAGTAGAGTCTTGGGACTTATTCCAACAAGTGGCTTTCGAGCAAGGAAAAGCACCGAATGAAGAATTTGAAGGATTTGGGATGGAGATTGCAGCAAAATGTGTTGGAATTCCTCTGGCGATAAGAACAATAGGAAGCTTGTTGTACACTAGAAGTGAAGTATCAGAGTGGAAGTCTTTCAAGGACAAAGAGTTCTCAAAGTTAGACCCAAAATCTCAAATGGTAGAGACCTTGAAACTGAGCTATAATCATCTTCCCTCAAACTTGAAACAATGCTTCTCCTACTGCAGCTTATTCCCAAAAGGTTACATATTTGAAGTATCAACACTCATCAATCACTGGAGAGCACAAGGTTATATTGATACATGTATGGGAGGCCCACACGGTGAAGATGTCGGTGTAACTAGTTTCAAGTATCTCCTCCAAGGATCTTTCTTTCAAATAGCTGATGAAAATGATCGTGGCAGTGATGAGGTGACTTATCGAATGCATGACTTCATGCATGATCTAGCTGTGCTAGTTGCTGGAGAGGAGATCAATATGGTGTATACCAATCTCAGTGGGAAAACTACTACTGGAAAAACACGGCACATGTCGTTGCACGACACTTCTGAGGAACAGCAATGGCAACATCTGGCTCCCTTACTGCAGAGGAGGAATGCTCGGAGCTTAATTGTCCAACGAAGTGATTTTTCCATGCCTGGTTTCACAAAATCAGGGGATGAGAAATGCCGGGAAATTGTCGATAAGTTGCGATGCCTAAGAGTGCTAACCCTACATCACTGTGCAATAAAGAAACTGCCAAGTTTCCTTGATCGAATGGACCATCTAGCGCATCTTGACCTCTCTGGAAATAAAATGCAAATGCTCCCTAATTCTATTACACGTCTGCATAACTTACAGGTGCTTATTATGGATGATTGTGATGAGCTCAGGCAACTTCCTAGAGATATGAAGAAGCTGGTAAATCTATAAATTCTAGTAAGAACAAGAGTATTAAATGAACTCAGTTAACTATTTTATTCATCTCACAAGGAGGCTTTTATACAAGGCAGAATTGGAGGTGAGAGAAAGGGAGCTGATTTGACAGCAGCTTTTAAACTAGCCGTTGCAACAGTGATGGCTAGTTCCCTTTCTTGAAACCTGAGCTAGTAGCTAATAGGGAGCAGCCACTAGAGTTCCAAAAGGAACTAGATGATAACAACCTAACCCAAAGTACTAGGACTAGTTCTAAAGTAACTAAATCAGGATGATCAACATGATGATCAACTGATCAGATCTGCAGACTCTGCAGATCTGTTACAAAGACAGAGACCAGAGCTAAAAAGGCAGGAAGATCTTCAGGCTTTAGGAGAGTGGTAAAGCATGAGAGCATAAACCAAATTGGTACCTCAACTTGTAGCAGCATACAGCAGCCTCTGCATTACACGAATCCTGCAGACCTGAAGTACCTGCAGTAAACTAACCATAATAAGCACTCACATTTTAAGTAGATAATTCAACACTCCCCCTCAAGTTGTGCTTATATAAATTATACAAGCCCAACTTGTGAGAGAGATATTGAAACTTGTTAGAGCTGAGTGCTTTGGTGAAAATATCAGCAGTTTGTTCTTCACTACACAAAAAAGGAGTGTCAATGTCCTTGTTTACAACCTTCTCCCTTACATAATGACAATCTACTTCTATATGCTTTGTTCTTTCATGAAACACAGGGTTGGCAGCAATATAGATAGCAGATTGATTATCACAATACATGTGCATAGGTTCTTTTTGGTGAAAACCCAACTCAGAAACAAGTTGCCTCAACCAGATAAGTTCACAAGCTGTAAGAGCCATAGCCCTATACTCAGCCTCTGCAGAAGATCTAGAGACAACATCTTGTTTTTTACTTTTCCAAGTAACTAGATTTCCACCCACGAAAGTGCAGTAACCACTGGTGGACCTGCTGCCAGGGGCACAAGCATAGCTAGCATCAGAAAAACCAGATATTCTCATGTGCCCAGCCTTTCTCATGAGCAAACCTTGACCAGGACAGGATTTAAGATATTGAAGAATCCTGTCAACAATTAAAACATGGCTTGATCTGGGTTTGTGCATGGCCTGACTAATTAGACTAACAGCAAAGGAGATTTCAGGCCTTGTTATGGTTAAATAAATCAGCTTACCAACTAACCTTTGGAATCTGCCAATTTTGGACAGTAATAAGCCTTCAGAAAGTGAGAATTTCTTACCAGATTCCAGAGGAGTGTCAGCAGGTGTAGCCTCCAACTTCTTTGTTTCCTTCAAAAGGTCTAGCACATATTTTCTTTGGCACATATGGATCCCTTTTTCAGAATAAGCAAACTATATACCAAGGAAATATCTGAGTTTGCCCAAGTCTTTGATGTCAAACCTCCCTTTAAGGGTGGTTTTCAAGGTCTCAATACCATTGTGGTTGTTACCAGTAATAATGATATCATCAACATACATACAAACAACAATTTTGCCTCTAGGATTATCAAAAGTGAACACAGTATGATCAGCATTACATTTTATGAATCCTAAGGCAAGAAGTTCTTTACTAAGCCTGTGATACCAGGCTCTAGGGGATTGCTTAAGCCCATAAATGGCCTTTCTGAGCTTACACACTTTTCCTGAATTGACCAGTGGGTGTCCCTCAGGGGGTTCCATGAAGATTTCCTCCTCCAAGTCGCCTTGAAGGAAGGCATTCTTCACATCCATTTGGAACAATGGCCAGTCAAAGTTGGCAGCAGCAGAAATGATGACCCTAATGGTGTTCATCTTGGCCACAGGGGCAAAAGTTTCAGTGTAATCAATACCTGGAATTTGAGTAAATCCCCTAGCCACCAATCTAGCTTTCCTCCTCTCAATGGTACCATCATTGTTGTATTTGATTTTAAACAACCATTTACAACTAACAGCTTTTTTATTTTGAGGAAGGCTAGTAGGAGTCCAAGTATTATTTTTTTCAATAGCAGCAAGTTCTTCATTCATAGCAATCTGCCAAGCTTTACTCTTAATAGCTTCTTCATAGCTAGAAGGTTCAGTTTCAGAATCCATTTTGGCCAGAAAACAGTGATGATTCTTAGAGATTTGATCATAAGAGACATACCTGGCAATGGGATGCAACTTCACATTGAAAGCCCTGTAATTAACAGGTCTTCTGACTCTCTGAGATCTTCTAACCCACCTTTCTTGTTCTGTTGGTTCTATCTCAGAAAGTTGTCTCTCAGAGTTGCTTTGTGGTGAGCTGATATGGGAATCTGAGCTCATCCCAAATCTTTTTCTTGGCATCTTGCTGTTTCTGTGATACACCAACGGAGAAGGTGAAGTTGATAACCTGTTCTCTTCAGCTTCATCAGCTCCACCTTCATCCAGTGAGTTTCCTTCTGCATTACCTGTCTCTTCAGCCCTTGTACTCTTAGTAGGAACATCTTCAGGGTAGATATCCTGATAGGATACCTTAACCCTGTTGATATCTTGAGTTTCATTTACATGATTCTCCCCCTGAAACTCATCAGACCAATCTGCAGGCAGCTTATGCACATAATATGCAAGATTTTCAACAAAAGTGATGTCTCTAGTTAAGAACTTTTGTTTAGTTTTAGGGTTCAGACACTTATAACCTTTAGTAACAGAAGAATACCCCAAAAATATGCACTTTTCAGCTTTGGGATCGTGTTTGTCTCTCTTGATGCTAGGAATGAGAGCAAAACAAACACACCCAAAGGTTTTAAGGTGATCCAGATTCAAAGGTCTTTGAAGAAGAATTTCTAAAGGAGCCTTGAATTTTAAACTTTTGTTAGGAGTTCTATTTATTAGGTAACAAGAGGTAAGAATGGCATCAGACCAGTAGGTTTTAGGTACATTCATTTGGAATCGAATGGCCCTAGCAACCTCAAGCAAATGTCTATTCTTCCTCTCTGCAACACCATTCTGCTGAGGAGTATAGGTACATGACTTTTGATGCATGATACCTAGCTCTTTTAGTAGTTTTGAAAGGTTTAGATATTCAGTGCCATTGTCAGTTCTTAGAACTTTGATGTTCTTGTTGAACTGATTAAACACCATTTTTCTAAATTCTTCAAACTTGTCAAGAACTTCAGTTTTGTGTTTAAGAAGAAACAACTAGGTTGTTTTGGTGAAATGATCAATGAAAGTGATGAAGTATTTAAAACCATCATACGACAAATTTGAAGAAGTCCATAAATCAGAATGTATAAGATCAAAAGGCTCGTTGTATTCAGTAGAAGAGATGGGGAATACATTTCTGGTGGCTTTTGCCAGTTTACAACTAGAGCAGCCATTAGAGAAGGACTGATTATAACCCAAAAATTTACTTAGGACTAGATCAGAAGGGTGACCTAGTCTAAAATGCCAGGCTTCTGGATTTCCTTGCGTGGATGCACTCAAAGCAACTTTCTCACTTTGAGTGTATGCAACCAAGGGAGCTCCATCATCAACCACATACAGTCCATTGAGAACTCTCCCTTTACCAATCAGATTCCCTGTTTTCATGTCCTGAAATAGAACATGATCAGGGTCAAAGATAACTCTACAACCAAGCTCTTTAGTTATTTCACTAACTGACATAAGCTTGGCAGTCAAGTTGTTGATTAGGAGAACTTTAGAAACCTTATTTTGATGCATGAATGCTCTGCCCCCTAGGCCAGAAATGGCAAGTTTCTCACCATTAGCCACAGAGACATTAAAAACAGAAGCATTTTTGTTGATATTCATCAAATCATTCTCGTCGAAAGTCATATGATGACTAGCCCCTGAATCTATGATCCAGCAGCTAGTATTTTCTTTAAAAACCGAGTAAGTAATAGCTGATTCCTTACCTTGATTATTGTGAGAAGGGGTGGAATGTTTCTCAGCTTGATGTTGACTGTTATGATTGCCTAACATCAAGCTAGAGTTCTTGCTTAGCTGTTGAAGAACCTATTGGACAATCAAGTCAATAGCAGAGTTAGTGTTTTCAACCACTTTAGGCTGATCTTTAGGCTGACCACCATTTGGATAGGCCTCTTTAGGTGCTCCAGTCATGAGATTGACAGTTGGTTGTTTCTGTGGCCTCAAATGAGGATACAGAAACCAGCACTTATCCTGTGTGTGCCCGCTCTTTTTGCAGTTTTCACAGTAGAGGTTGGCTCCTCTGGGAGGATTGGTCTTTCCTCCTCTCCCTTTGAAGTTGCCTCTACTACTAGGGGCGCCTCTGGTCTGCTGGGAGTAGAAAACACTTGAGTCAGAGTTTTCTTCCTTCTCTTTGCTGCTGACCATAATCCTTTTCCTTGTTTCTTCTTGTTGAATTCTTGAGCTCACATCTTCAAAAGATGGAAGCTTAGCAGAAGTGAGGATTTGATCAATCAATCCTTCAAATTCTGGCTTGAGATTGGCAAGATGATCAAAGATCTTATCTTGTTCAACTCTTTGTTGAATGGTGGTGAAGTCAGATGTGGGGGGCCTGTAAATGGCCAGCTCATTCCACACCTGCTGCATTCTTCCCAAATAATCAATATAGGAAGAATCTTGCTTGCATTCAACAAGCTTCTTCTTGAGCTCATAGACTCTGAAGAGATTCTTTTGGTTGCCATACATCCTCTTGAGAGAATCCCATAGCTCTTTAGATGTATTTGCATGAGCAAATATGTCATAGATCTTGGGTTCAAGGGCGCTATGGATCAACCTTATAACCAAGTGATCATTAGCCTCCCAAACATCAAACTCATCACTCCCTTTATTAAGAGGTGAAGCAATTCTGCCAGTGACATAACCAAGCATACCCTTGGTATTCAAAGTCATCCGGGCAGCTTTTTCCCAAGACAAGTAATTCTGTCCATTTAGGAGAGTTGGGGTAAATTTGAGGTGTGTGCTACTCTCACTCTCAAAGGCTATGATTTTCTTGGTGGTGTTTGCATTGTTGGTTTCAGTGGTTGCTGTAGAATCTGAGATTGGAATTTCAGACATATTTGTAGGAAATTATGGCTCTGATACCATATAAATTCTAGTAAGAACAAGAGTATTAAATGAACTCAGTTAACTATTTTATTCATCTCACAAGGAGGCTTTTATACAAGGCAGAATTGGAGGTGAGAGAAAGGGAGCTGATTTGACAGCAGCTTTTAAACTAGCCGTTGCAACAGTGATGGCTAGTTCCCTTTCTTGAAACCTGAGCTAGTAGCTAATAGGGAGCAGCCACTAGAGTTCCAAAAGGAACTAGATGATAACAACCTAACCCAAAGTACTAGGACTAGTTCTAAAGTAACTAAATCAGGATGATCAACATGATGATCAACTGATCAGATCTGCAGACTCTGCAGATCTGTTACAAAGACAGAGACCAGAGCTAAAAAGGCAGGAAGATCTTCAGGCTTCAGGAGAGTGGTAAAGCATGAGAGCATAAACCAAATTGGTACCTCAACTTGTAGCAGCATACAGCAGCCTCTGCATTACACGAATCCTGCAGACCTGAAGTACCTGCAGTAAACTAACCATAATAAGCACTCACATTTTAAGTAGATAATTCAACAAAATCTCATCCACCTTGGGCTGGAGGGATGCAATAGATTGGAAGAGATGCCAAAAGGAATAAGACAACTGACTTCCCTAGAGGTGTTGTCACGATTCAGCTTATCCAAAAGGAGGAAGAGGCATGCCACTGGTGGACTAGAAGAGTTACAAAAGTTGAACAAGTTGAGGGGAACATTGAAGATAGTCAATCTTCGTTTTGTAAAGAACGGTGCGTGGGAGTATCAGGCGGCCAACTTGAAAGACAAGCCCCTTCTTCGATGCTTGGAATTGAAATGGGGGGAGGATCATGAAGTGGAGTGTTGAGAAATAAGATCGAAACGAGTAAAACACGAGACACAAGAATTACGTGGAAACCCCAAGACGGGGAGAAAACCACGGGCAAAGGAGAGTCGTCCACTATGTGAGTCCAATCGGTTACAAGGCCTCCGTGAGGGTTCTCTCTACCTCACAACTCTCAACTAGTACAAATAAGACCTAGGCATAGGCCGTATATATATAGGAGACTAGTACTCTATTCTGATCAGGAAATAGAGCCCTACTCTAATTAGGAATTTGGAACAATCCCTAACAAATCTCCACCTTGGACCAAATTCTATGACTCCATCTTCAACGTTTCTCCACCTTCACCATCAGCCCCTAAGGGCAATCAGCATCAAGCATGAACACCGACCAAGTCCAAGCAATGCTCGAACTTAGTACCAGAAAGCGGCTTCGTCAACATGTCTGCAGGGTTGTCCTTGGTACCCACCTTGCTCACAACAATGTCACCTTGAGCAACATGCTCCCGAATGAAGTGGTACCTCACATTAATGTGCTTTGTCCTCTCATGATACATAGCATCCCTCGTGAGATGGATAGCACTTTGACTATCACAGTACACTGTACTGACCTGCAGCTTCTCACAGATTTCACTGAAGAAACCTTTCAACCAGATAGCCTCCTTCACACCTTCAGTTATAGCCATGTACTCCGCCTCAGTGGTAGACAACGCCACTGTGGCCTGTAGACAAGCTCTCCAACTGATAGCACATCCTCCAAGAGTGAAGACATATCCAGATAAGGATCTGAACTTATCAAGATCTCCAGCATAATCTGAATCTACGAAACTAACAACTCCATCACTGGTGCGTCCAAACTGTAGACACACGCCCTTGGTACCCTTCAAGTACCTCATAATCCACTCCACTGCTCTCCAATGACCTTCTCCAGGATTTGCCATAAACCTGCTAACGACACTCACAGCATAGGCCAAATCCGGGCGTGTGCAAACCATAGCATACATCAGAGAACCAATAGCATTGGAGTATGGAACACCAGACATGTAATCGACCTCAGCAGCTGACTGTGGAGATAAGGCAGACGAAAGCTGAAAATGTGTACCAAGAGGAGTACTCACAGGATTACCAGTCACATCAAACCTGTCAAGTACCTTTTCAATGTAACTCTCCTGGCTCAGAAATAATTTCCTTGCTCCTCTATCTCTGGCAATCTCCATACCAAGAATCTTCTTAGCAGGACCCAAATCTTTCATCTCAAACTCGCAACTCAACAGAGCTTTGAGCTTCCTCACCTCTCCTTTGTCACTTGCAGCAATTAACATGTCATCCACATACAGGAGCAAATACACTTGGGAACTGTCGCGTAGCCTTTTCAGGTAAACACAACTATCATACTTGCTCCTCTCATAACCATGAGAAATCATAAAGGAATCAAACCTTTTATACCACTGCCTCGGAGACTGCTTAAGGCCATACAGGGACTTCTTCAACAAGCACACATGGTCTTCTTTGCCTTCAACATGAAAACCCTCAGGCTGTGCCATATAAATCCGCTCCTCAAGCTCTCCATTCAAGAAAGCTGTCTTCACATCAAGCTGTTCAAGCTCCAAATCCTGCATAGCAACAATGCCAAGAAGAGAACGAATCGAGGTATGCTTCACAACTGGTGAAAACACCTCATTAAAGTCCACACCAGGAATCTGACTATATCCTCTAGCCACTAGCCTAGCCTTGTATCTAGGCTCTTCAACTCCAGGTATACCATCCTTCTTCTTGAATACCCACTTGCAACTGACAACCTTCTTATCCTTAGGCAGCTTAGTAATCTCCCAAGTCTTGTTCTTGTGAAGAGATTCCATCTCTTCCTCCATAGCAACCAACCATCTAGCAGAGTCTTTCGACTTCACAGCATCTGAGTAACTAGACGGTTCTTCACAGCTATCAACTTCTTCCGCCACATTCAGGGCAAAAGCAACAATATCAGCCTCACCCAACTTCTGTGGAGGCCTGATAATTCTTCTGGGTCTGTCTCTAGCAATAGAATACGCTGGCTCCCTCTCAACTGTGCCAACATTCTCTGCTTCATCAGACAACCCACCATGAGTAGGACCATGGCAATCAACATCACGGGAGGAACTAGCTTCTGGATCATCATCAAACTCCACCTGCACTTTTGACTTTTGCAAGTCCACACTTGGAGCACTGGAAACACCAGGTGAAGAAACATCCTCCCTCTTACTCAGCATGTCTGTCTCTTTGAAAATAACATTCCTACTCAACAAGACCTTAGACAGCTCGGGACACCACAACTTGTATCCCTTCACTCCAGAAGCATAGCCAAGGAAGATACATTTCACAGATCTTGGCTCTAACTTGCCATTATTCACATGGGCATAGGCAGGGCACCCAAATATCTTCAAATCAGCATAATTAGGAGGATTTCCAGACCACAATTCTTCAGGTACCTTGCCATCAAGTGATGTATGAGGTGAACGATTGACAAGGTGACAGGCAGTGGAAGCAGCTTCAGCCCAAAACGACTTAGGCAAACCAGCATTTGACAGCATACAACGAACTTTCTCCAACAAAGTTCTGTTCATTCTTTCAGCGACTCCATTCTGTTGAGGTGTACCAGGGATTGTCTTATGCCTGACAATACCCTCATTCTTGCAGAACTCATCAAACCAACTAGAGCAAAACTCCAATCCATTGTCTGTGCGGAGATGCTTGATATCTCTCCCAGTCTGCTTCTCAATCATAGTCTTCCACTGCTTGAAAGTGACAAAGACATGATCCTTGCTTTTCAAGAAGAACGCCCACACCTTCCTCGAATAATCATCAATGATAGTCAGCATATACTTGGAACCATTCTTTGTTGCAACTTGAGACGGTCCCCAAAGATCAGAATGAACATAGTCAAGTTTTCCCTTTGTAGTGTGCACACCTTTCTGAAAACTGACTTTCTTCTGCTTGCCAAACACACAGTGCTCACAAAATTCCAGCTTCCCAATACCCTGTCCACATAATAATCCTCTCCTATTCAGCTCGGTCATGCCTTTCTCACTCATGTGACCAAGTCGCATATGCCACAATGAGGTATTCTCAGAATCTGTCAACGAGCCAGATGCAGCAGCAGCAGTCCCTGTAACTGTAGAACCCTGCAAAACGTACAGATTTCCAACCTCCTTTTTGGCTCTCATATGCACTAACGAGTTCTTACTCACACGAAGAACTCCACCTTCTCCGGTATACTTGTACCCCAATGTATCAAGGGTACTCAACGAAATCAAGTTCCGCTTCAAATCAGGGATATGCCTCACATTCGTCAAGGTTCGAATGACACCATCATGCATCTTGATCTTCACTGTACCAATACCAACAACCTTGCAGACAAAATTATTTCCCATGAGAACATTACCCTCCGCACGTTCATATGTTGAAAACCAGTCCCGGATAGGACACATATGAAACGTACAAGCAGAATCAAGGACCCAGGCAGCATCAACTTTAGACTTCCCATCAATCACAGACAAAAGGTCTCCATCAGATTCTTCTTTCTGAGTGGTGGTGGCAACACTAGCACTGCCGCTATCAGAACTTTCTCCTTTCGGAGCACTGGACTTTTCGCCCTTCTTCTTGTTCTTCAACTCCGGACAGAACCATTTAATATGCCCAACCTTATGACAATTGAAACAAGTCTTATCCTTGTGCCTTGACCTTGATTTGCTTCTGCTCTTCTTCCTCGAACCAGACGTAGCATTCCTCTCCTCAGACCTCCCTCTCACAACCAAGCCAGTCCCTTGGCTATTTTCAGAGGAACTCACAGTGTGCTTATCAATTCTCTCTTTCTCCAAGAGCGAATCATGAACATTATCCCAACTCAGAGTATCATGGCTGAACAACAGAGTATCTCTGAATTGCTGATAAGAAGCAGGCAACGAGCATAATAACAATAAAGCAAGATCTTCATCATCATATTTCACATCCAGAGTTCTAAGATCAGCCACTATATCCTTAAATTCATTAAGGTGGTCATGAACAGACTTATCTTCTTGCATCCGGATAGAAAACAGTCGTTGCTTCAAGCACAGTTTGTTGGTCAAACTCTTGGGCATGCACAACTTTTCAAGCTTTGCCCATAATGAGGAAGCTGTTGTCTCCTTCAACACGTCCCGCAAAATATCATCTGACAGATGCAACTGGATCTGACTCACAGCCTTACGGTTCTTTGACGCCTTCATCGCAGCATCCCAACTCGAAGGCATCGACTTTTCATCAAGTAGAGTCTCATCCAGCTCTAAATGTGTCAGAATAGCGCGCATCTTGACCTGCCACAGGGAAAAATTAGTTTTCCTCGTCAACTGAGGAATCTCGTACTTCATCGAAGTCATCCTAAAATAACTCGAACCAAGAAAACCGCTCAAAACAGGTTAGAAAACCAAAATCAGTCAAATCAGTTGACTTTCGGTCAACCAGTCAAACCGTTGACCAAGTCAACTCGAAAAATTAGGGTTTTTCAACCCCCAATCCTCCAAGGTGGCGGCTGGGCGGCGACCACCACGGCTGGGCGGCGACGGCTCGGCCTCGGTCGGCGCGAGCTTGCGAGCGCCGGCGAGTGGGCACGACGGCGGCGGTGCTAGGCGGCGGCGGAGAGACGCGGAGTTCACCTCTCTTTCTCTCTCCCCGTATCTCTCTCTCTCCCCGAGCTCTCCCTCCTCCCCGAACGGCGACGACGAGGCTCAGCGACGGGTGGGTCGATCCTTGGCGGCGCGGGGATGGGCGGCGCGGCTCTCCTTCCTCGCGTTTTCTCTCTCTCCCGTCGGTCCTCTCTCTCTCCTTGCCTTTCTTCCTCGGGTTCTCCTCTCTCTGCGACGCCGCGGCTCGACTTCTCAAGGAGCTGCGACGGGACGCGGGCGGCGGGCCGAACTCGGGGCTGCGAGGTCGGCGGTCGGCGGTCGGCGGCTGGCGGCTCCAAGGGTTTCGAAACCCTAAATCCCAATTTCCCCCGAAATCGGTTACTGTTCACGCGGTTACTGTTCACGCGATTTTTTTTTCTTCCAAAACTCGTATACTCGAAACTCAGATCCGGCTCTGATACCAATTGTTGAGAAATAAGATCGAAACGAGTAAAACACGAGACACAAGAATTACGTGGAAACCCCAAGACGGGGAGAAAACCACGGGCAAAGGAGAGTCGTCCACTATGTGAGTCCAATCGGTTACAAGGCCTCCGTGAGGGTTCTCTCTACCTCACAACTCTCAACTAGTACAAATAAGACCTAGGCATAGGCCGTATATATATAGGACACTAGTACTCTATTCTGATTAGGAAATAGAGCCCTACTCTAATTAGGAATTTGGAACAATCCCTAACATGGAGGACATGAGCAGCGAAGAGAAGTCATTGGAAGCATTGGAACCCCACGTTAATCTAAGAGAGTTGAAATTGGAAGACTATGGAGGAGTGAGCTTTCCGAGGTGGGTATCCTCTCTTGAAAACCTAGTCAAGATTCATTTCTTCAAATGCAAAAAATTCGAGTGCCTTCCATCGTTGAATGTGCTGCTCTCTCTTCAACATTTGGAAGTTGAGAATTTGATAGATTTGGAGTACATGATAAACGATAGCGGGGATTCCAATGGAGTAGACAGGTTGTGTTTCTTCCCTAGCTTGAAGACTCTCACTCTCTCTGATTGTCCTAATCTAAAAGGGTGGTGGAGAACAGAAGAGCTGCTCGACTACCAGTTGACTTGTCTTTCTACGATGAAAATCTGCGATTGTCCCAATCTTAAGGGATGGATGCCTCAGCTTCCATCTCTAAAAAATCTGTCTCTAGCACGGACAAGTGTGGAGCTAAAGGAGGAGACTCTGAAGAAAGCAAAACCACCTTCGAGTAGCACTAGTACTAGTCTCTCTCCATTGCAAAGTCTCTACATTGAGGGAACTGGAGACTTGTGTTTTTTGCAAGATGAGGTGCTCCAAAGCCTTGCATCTCTTCAGCATCTGATAGTTGATAATTTGAGGGAGTTGGAGTACATGATAGACAATAGCGAGGATTCAAAAGGAGAAGGCAGGTCATGTTTCTTCCCCAGCTTAAAGACTCTCATTCTCCATAATTGTCCTATGTTGAAGGGGTGGAGTACTAGAGAGCCGCTCGACTACCAGTTGCCTTGTCTTTCTAGGATGGAAATCCGTGATTGCTTTAACCTCAGGGGACGGATGCCTCATCTTCCATCTCTCAAAGATTTGGCTCTATGGAAGACAAGTCCGGAGCTAATGGAGAAGGTGCTCCAAGGCCTTGCATCTCTAGGGCTCCACCATCGGTCATCCCTTGAGAGTTTATACATCGGGTATTCTAGGGAGATGAACATGTTCGAAGAGAATAATACAGAGTTGATCCAATGCCTCGAAAATCTCCGCTCTCTTTCTATTGAACATTGTTCAACGATGAGGGCTCTTCCTAAAGGGATTTCGCATCTTACCTCTCTGTTGATACTCAACATCGTATCTTGTAATGAATTGGAGGCCTTGCCAGCGTGGATGGGCAACCTCACCTCATTAATTGGTTTAGACATCATTGATTGCGCCCACCTGAGTAAAAGATGCAGGTGCAACAAGGGGAAGGATTGGCCCTTCATCTCTCACATTCCTAACATCCGAGTCAATGATGAATGGGTCCAATGCAACGGCCGCGAGCCGGAGAAGGTTCTTCCTTCCTTCCTTTCTTCCTCTCCTTGCACAACTTACTTGCTGTCTACTTGATGATTCTATCACACTGAAAGATTTATTCTTTCAGAGGCTGAATGCTTTTTTTCCTTCTTTTTGTCTTGTTGCTTTGTGTGCAGAAGTGTAATTTCTTGCCAATCTCCCTCCATCTCTCACATTCCTAGCATCCAAGTCGATCGTGATGGGTACCCATTTTGCTACCAGTTGTGAGCTGGAAAAAGGGTCTCTCTGCTCGGACTTCCTTTCACAGGTTTGCACAACTTCCTCTGCCTTGTGCATCTTCATCATTTAACTGAGTTGTTACGGGTCGAACTTATAATTCCCAACAAGAACAACAGATGCATCAGCTCAGTTTTCCCGCTTTTTCCTTGGTACACTGCAGATGCTGTTGATGCTCTCCATGTTCCCGGTGCATACAAGAACTCTTGATTCACAGCTCGGAAGGTGGCAATTGTGTTCGATTTTCACCCAGAGGCGACCCATCGTTTCATTTGGTTACACGCCATTTTTCTGCAGCTGTTTTCCTGATGTCTGCTCGTGTATTCCCACAATGATAATGCCATATAGCTTCTCCGGTCACTTGCCGGAGATTGCTGCTGATTTTTACTCAGATCAGAAAGCCGGCTTACACGTCCCTACACTATTAACAATATAGTTATTGGAGGAAGATTTTATGTAAATGCCACTGTAAACAATCTTGCAGACACATCTATCACTTAGAATCGAGGTTTCTGCTTCGGTTTGATGGCTTTCTAGTAGCTTTTAGTATCAAATCATGTACACACTGATATGTTTAGTGATTCTTGGGATTCTTGGGATTGTGCTCTCGTTTATTCTTTTACAAGCAGCTGCCTCTAACTTTGGCATTCTAGTTGTTGACATCTGCGTAATTTCTTTCAGGATTTAACTTTACGTGGACCAGCTGCTATATAAGTTAAATACTCTTCCAAATGGATGGTCATGTTTGATCAATGAAAAGTTTAGCTTAATCAGATGTCTTCAACTTCAGCCTAAAAAAACGAATTTCTATTAAAATTCAGCGGGAAGGGATTTGATGATTTTTTGACAGTACTTAGTAATAGACTCGAATCTCTAATAAACCAAATATACCACCATGTTGACGATAAATATTCCCGAGACTTGTGGAGCCAACTTTTCCATAAAATTATTTTTAAATACTATTTTGTGCTGAATTTGTGTTTGATAATTTCACATCATGCTACATCTTGTGAACTATCTTCAAATGAGAAATATTAATATTTAGATTTGGGTGAAATATATTGGTAAATCTTTTAGAAAGCAAAATATCTATTGAAATTTTTGATGAAATAGTAAATGTGATTGTTATTGATATTATTTGATAAATTGAATATAGACAAAATACTTTTTGTGTCTGTGTATTTAGTGACGAAAAATTTGATTGCAATTATATTTCAAAATAAACGTAAACCATATTTATATAATCTCTTCTTATATGATGATTTTTTAAAATGATAATTTCTAATGACAATAATGAATTTTCTAAAAAGTATTTCACCTAACGGCACAAGACGTCAAATAATTTAACGTAGGTTCAGGGTTCAAATACTATCAAGGTGTGTAATTACTTGGGCTAAAAATTTATCTTTAAAGGAAATTCATAAATTGAATTCAATTCATTTAATATTTGATTCAGATTCGAATTGTCTCACACAAATCCAAATCTGTATTTAAATTAGATTTCAATCCATATATCTCAAATTCGTCAACTCTTTAAATTATTGAGTGAATCAAAATTTTAATTCGATTATCCGAATAATTTATAGAATTATGTATTATAAAAAGGGCCAAATTTTAAAATAGGGGGGAACAAGCATTTAGTCCAATTTTTGATCGTAAGTAGCTAAGGATAAGTATAAATCCAATTTTTTCATTTATTTTTTTTCCATAATGTTTATAAATTTTTACAAAATCAAAAACTCAAACTAAATTCAAAAACTCAAAAATCGAATTCAAAAAAATTAAAATAATTTGAATTCGAAAGTTTTTAATCGTATTAGAATTGTTCATGAGTGCATTGTATACGAATTATAGTTTTGATTATTCAAATTTGACAAATTATTATTTGAATTTGATTTGATTCGTGGTCACACTACGTATACCATAGTTTTAAAATACCGATTTTGGAACGGGCCAGATTTTGTCCGTTTTCTAGTTTGTCAGATCCGACTGGTCGGACCAGACAATTATTATTAAATTTTTTGCTATCATTCAGATAATATGTAGACTAAATAGTCAAATATAGTTTTTCAAATCCACATTTTAGAAATATCAACCAATTTATAACATATAAAGTTCATTTTTCTTTGTTGATTTAGAGAAATTGAGCAAATGATACTTTTTTTAATTTTTTTTGATTTGGATTAAATCTGGTCAGACCGGATGGTCTAAGTAAAAAACTGGTACAAATCATCAGGTCTGACTAGATTTTGGGTGGTTCGACCAGAGGCCATTTTTACCCCTAAAAATGGGCCATTCTTTTGACCGATTCACGATCCGACCATATTTTTTAAAACTATGACGTAAACACCCTCCTCTATTTTTTTGAAAGGTACGTTCTTTACACCATAATTACACATTTGCTAGGTTTTGAACCCTGTGCCTCCCTAAACTTGCAAACTTGTTGTGCCATTAGGCTATATACTGTTTGGCACACCCTCCTCTATTACATAGACCTAGGGTGACCACAGTTTAAATTTGATTGAATTCGAATTATAATTTACCAAATTCGAATTATGAAAATCAGGATTCGTATTAATCAATTTGAATCAGAATCAAATTTTATTTGAATCAAATACAAATCGGATCAGTTCATGGCAAACCCTACGTAAACCTCTCTCCCTCCCTCGTCTAAGAAGAAAGAGAAAAGAAAAGAAAAGAGCACAATACCACGGCACTCCCAAGATACCCATCCAATAAGCGCTTAGGTGAAAGATACCCATGGTTACTCATTTTCTATAAATTTTAGCTCATGGTCACTCATTTTCTATAATTTTAGTCCATGGTTATTAATCTATTTTTTGTCCCTTTATGATCACTCATTTACATTAAGTCACCTTTGTAATGTCATCATGGCCAATTTTGAAAATTTAAATTGTCATAACATCTTAAACTTATTTCTTTCTCATCGCCCTCGTTCATTTCGTTCTCTTCTCTCTACTTTTTCTCCTTCCCTTCGGCAAGGAGCCACCGATCCTGTTGATGTCGCGCTACTATGTTATCATTCATGTCTCGTGTTGATGCATCCTCCAACCTGATTATGTCGAAACACGCAGAAGACAGATTTCAATGCATGACACAATTTTTCTAACGAGTTGTGCCCTATCCCTATCCTCTTTGCTTTTCTTGTAAAGCAATATTTTCAAAATCAACTCGGGAGGTGACCAGAATTTTATAAAATTTTTGGTTCATCCGGTCTGACCGGTGGTCCAATTGGTCGAACCAAGACTTCTATTTTATATTAATATTATTAAATAATAATTAATAAATTTAATTTGGCACAAAAATAATAATATACTAAATAAGTTCAAATATTTATTATACAATTTATCCAAACAAAGTCTTCAAATATCAATTTAACAAGTTTAGAAGCATATAAAGATTATTATACAAGTTTTTCTATTTGATTTAGTTAATATATTATCGAGAATTGTTAAAAAAATAAGTGTGTTCTGATCCAAAAGTGTTGTAGACACTCAGAGCATGTAAGTAGAGATTTTGTTTCCAAATTAAATAAAAAAAATAAATACTAATTTTTTTGATTGGGCGAACCAGATCACCCGGAAGTACCTGACTAGGTGGTCCGACCGGATTTTGACCAGTCTAACCACTGGCTGGGTTTCAGACAAAAATTGACTCGGGTTTGGTCCCGGGTGGTAGTCCGACCAATCCAACAACCAGTCGGACCGTAATTTTTAAAATATTGTTGTAAAGTAACTCAGAGCGGGGCTATATTGGTAGTTCAGAATCAAGTTGCAGAATGAAAGAATGGTGGCAACATTAAATTTGGAATCAAGCCGTGTTCTAATAAAACCTAAATCCTGAATCCGACATTGGAAGTTTTTATCGGATTCAGGTATGTGATTTGGATTTTTTTTTTGATAAGTTATGTGACGAGGTAGGTGGCATGGCAGCAGCAATGCAACATCAATATGACTCTTTGCTGAGTAGAAAAAGAAAAGGAGAGGGGGAGAAGAAAAGAATGAAAAAAGTGAGAAAAAGGGGGGAAAAATGGGACGTTGTGAAAATTTGACAATTTTAAAATTACCTAAAGTAACCCTAAAATGATAATTTAATATAATTTAGTGACCATGTAGATAAATGACCATACAAGGACAACTTATTATAAATTAGTTACTATAAAGAGACAAAAAATAGGTTAGTCATTATGGGCTAAAATTTGCTAAAGATGTCCGTAAGCGCCTCATTGAAATGGTAGTGACCTTGAAGCCCACTAGAAGCAGCAACTTCCTCCACCCAGAGTCCCAGTCTTTGGGTTACCACCTGAGCCGCAAGGCCATCGTCGTTCCACCCAGGAGGTTGGTGCCAATGGCCGCGCTCACGTCGGCGCCAGGTTTTGGCCTCGCGGAGACGTTGTCCTACCTCAAATGCTAAGGCAAATTGAGAGTCTTTTCGGTACCCCGGTTGCCTCCTGCTTTCTGTTACCATATTTGAGAATACTCACTCACATCAAGTCGATCCTTCTTATTAAAACATGTTATATGTTTTAGTTGGGATAATTACTCTCAGACCTTTGGTGTGTGGCATATTCGTCTCTCACCCTCGTATTTTTCGACAATCGATTAAAAACTCTTCATAGTTTGATTTTATTATACTCTTAGGTCCCTCGCTGACGTCAACATATATTTTTGTCATGGAAATGACAAAAATACCCTTGAAAAAATAAAAAATTACCTTCTTCAACCTCTAAATCTCACTATGAACTCCCTCCTCTTCTTCTTCTTCTTCTTCTTCTTCTCTCTTTCCTCAAAGTTCCAATCTTTCAACGGACCCAGAAAAAACCCTTAAATTCCACCCCAAACATCCCTATTCCAACTCCACCATCCCTATCCTAACCCGCAACAACAAATCCCCAACCTTTAAACCCTAAAACCATAGACCAAGATCCCGCCTTTGCTACCCCCCAACTAGGGGTGAGCAAATGGACCGGAAACCGTCAAACCGAACCAAACCAGACCGAAAAAACCGGACCAGACCGGACCAAAAAGAAAAACGGTCCGGTCTGGTTCACATTATATAAAAAATTCGGTTTTCCGGTCCGGTCTGGAACTCATTCTTAGTGTATTTTTTCCGGTCCGGTCCGGTTTTAGACCGAACCGAAATATCTGGTTCGGTTCCGGTTCGAACCAGAGTAGAATCCGGTCCGGTCCGGTTTGCGATATTCCTAAAAATTCGGTTCCGGTTCGGTCCGGTTTTTTCCGGTTCGGTCCGGTTCGGTCACTATGCTCACCCCTACCCCCAACCTCTGGAGAGGACGTCGCACACAAAATTTGAAACAACACTAAAATTCTCTCTTCAAACACTAAAAATCTGAATAACCACGGGCACCCAAGTTGACTCGTCGCAAAGACCCAACCTAACCTCGCCCTTTACCTCTTCAATAACCCAAATCCACCGCAAATTGCAAAATCTAACCTAAATGGCCTGAATCCGTGATCATCGACTAACACCGCCGCTGTTGCCCCCTCTCTCTTTAACAACCTCCAAGCTCCATGCATTTGGCAACAAAAATAAGGGCAGCGAGTTCAACTCAACCATCACCTCCTTCGACTGGGTCAAGCGGATTCTCTCCCTCCTCTCCTATCATTGCATAGTGGAAGAGAAGATGAAGGTTGGATCCCGCTGCCCTCACAACTTAGTGTTTCACATATGAGGTCACGACGACTGCAAATTTATGTCAGAATTAATAGTCGGCGCTACTAGTCGGCCACCAGATCCAAGCCGATAACCCATGCATTGCCAATTTTGGGTCACTTCGGGGAGGCAGAAACAGGGGCTGGAGTGCGCGGTTTGGGTTTCGGGTCAGGGAAGTGTGTAGGTTTGGTTTATGGGATTATTTGTTTTGCCTTTAATGGAAGAGAGAGGAGAAAAGAGGGAAGAGGAAGGAGAGGGAGAAGCAGAAGAGGGTATTTTTAAAATTATAAATAATATTGGAAGATGGAGAGGGGAGGAGAGAGAAGGACAGATGGGCATTTTTAGAAAATTATAAATAATATTGGGGGTTGAAATGGATATATTAATTCTAGACAACTCACAATGCCAAACGGGATAAAATTTCTAACGTGGTTGCCAACTCGGCTGCTGATGACGTCCTTTGTTGGTTCGGAGCAAATTTTGGCTCGGGGAGCCATCCGAGCTGAAAAGTGACACGAGGGTGTACACCACATGATTCAAATGATTTTTTTAAACTACATGATCATATTTGACAAAACGCGAAACCACAAGTACTAAAAGTGTACTCTTCCCATGTATTTTTTACAATGAATGTTGATGAGTGTGTAAACGCTCATATTTTGTCATATGTTTCGCACGTGTTTAGTCATGTTTTGAGTTATATTTATTATGTCATATCAATTCTTATGATCGTTTTAGTATATTTATGTTCGGGAATGGATTTCTACTCATCGTCATATTTTGTAGGAAATTGGAGCTCAATGGAGGTCGTTCGAGGGGTAATTTCGAGAGACTATATTACAAGAGTCATAACTTTCTGCTCGAGTCTCTAATTATATCAAATGAGATACCGTTGGAAAGCTTGAAGAGAGAACTACATTTCGTCTTTTATAGTCGAAGCCAAATTCGAAGTAGAAGAGGGTCAAAACTGCAAAATACAAAGATGCGACGAAGCTGATCAGCGACCCGGCGAGCGCCAAGTCTGTTACAGAAGGTTCAGTTGGTGGGCGCCAACTCCATTGGCGGGCGCCAGGCCTCGACGACAGATTTTTCCAGATTTTTCTTTTAGACGGGAACTCGATTTATTTTAGTTATATTCGACTTTTAGCCTCCTGTTTTGGCTTTAGGACTTAAGTTATATTATTTTTATTATTACTTGGTCAGCAAGAATTCCAATTTAGCTTAACCTCCTCTAGGTTTTCCTAATTTTTAGTCGGACTTTTGGCTATATATAGCCCTTAGTTTCTTAGGTAAAAAAATAGTTTTTTTGGGAGAGACGTGAAGGAGACGTTACTACTACAACTTTGACACAGCCTTTGGAGCTTAATAAAGCCACGGTTCCAGTTAGCACGGGGAAAGGATTGGCAAATCTTGATCATCACGACTAAGCTTTCTCTATCTCTACCTTTATGTTAATTGCTATCATGTTCTTCATTAATCTATTGTGCTTTGTTAACATGCTTAGCGAGTAGTTCTCTTATGAGTGCGATGCCCTAATTATGTGATTACTTGTCTATGTTAGCTATGGTTTGATTATCTTTCGTAGTGGTTGTCAATTGATGATCTTAATGCTTAATCTAACTTGATCACTTAGATTATGATTTTAGTCGATAATAATGGACCGGAAGGCATTAGAATCAACGGAAGAGTCAATTGACATGTCTTAAGGTATTAATGAGGAATCTTGATACTAAGGGATAACCCGCTAGGAGTTAACATCATAATTGAGTTTAGTTTAGTTCTTGGTCTAATTAATGAGCGGAAGCGTTGATTAGTAATCATGAACTACTCTAGCTTAGTTTTGTCGTCCTAATGAGTGGAAGCGTTAGGGAGATGCATTAGAACACTCCGGGTACTAGTTAGAACTTCATAAAAACCATAGTCTCGACATAGATGGGTAGTCCATAAGGGTATCGTGCTCGTTTATCTCCATTGATTTACAACTCATCTTTTATTTGCGTTTTCGATCTCGTTTATTTACTCGCGACCTGTCACAATCATTATAAAACTTTAATTTTCCCGTTTCACACAATTATTTGCCTTGATTTAGTGTTCAACCCTCAGTTCTAAGAACCTTGCTTACCACTATACTATTTACTTGTGCGTTTAATTGTTCGCAATTTTGCGTACATCAAATTGGCGCCGTCGACACGGAACTGAGATTTTAGGACATAGAATCGAAAGCAATTGGTTTTGTGTGGCAAACTTGCTGATTTCGTGTGATTTCTTTTTCAGGATTCTCTAGTGCATGCCAAGAACCCAGAGTGAAGGACTAGACCTTGACTCAGACACTGTACTTGAGGTTGACATCGGAGTACTCGAAAGGATATTTAGGCATGAAAAGAGAGACCAAGCGAGAGCAATGGCACAAAATCAGGAAGACGGAGTGCTACAAGCTGTAGGGGACGCTCCACGAAGAAGGACGCTACTGGAATCATCTGTTTCTACATGGAATGGGAACCCTAATGGTTTACGACAATCATCTGTAGGTCCCAGCACTTTTCAGATTCCAACAGCAGTTGTAGGACTACTGCAAAACTCGGTCCAATTTGGCGGCTTGCCAAGTGAAGATCCTCAAGACCATCTCTCCTGATTAAAGGACATCTGCAACATCATGAAGTTCCAAGGGGTCAATGATGATGTTTTGAAGCTGCATCTCTTCCACTTTTCTCTGAAGGACCGAGCTCGCATTTGGTATAATAAGCTGAAAGGAGAGACGATTCAGAGTTGAAATGATTTGGCCTATGCTTTTCTTCGAAAGTTCTTCTCGATGGCCAAGTCAGCCAAGCTATTGCGGGACATAAATACTTTTATACAAGTTGATGGGGAAAGCATCTACGAGGCTTGGGAGTGATTCACCGATCTCCAAAGTTTCTTCCCTCAACATGACATAACTCAGGATAACCTCATGAAGATCTTTTACAATGGGTTAGATGACCCGTCCCATGATCATATTGATGCCTTGTCTCAAGGGGTATTCCTGAGAAAGAATGCTGATGAAGCTGCTCGCTTAATGGAGGAAATGGCTGAAGTCAATGGTATGTGGCCAAAAGAACGTGCTAGGCAACCACGTAAGGAAGCAGCCCGAGGAGTACTCGAAGTAAATGCCAACATGAAGCTCGAAGCTCAAATAGAAGCATTTACCAAAAGACTTGACAAGTTGACCAAGGACAAAGAACAGACAGTTGTGGTGCAAGATACTTGTCAGCTTTGCAAAGGGGCACATCCCACAGCTGACTGTCCAATGTTGGAAGAGATCCAGGCCATTGCTGATAGAACACCACCAGGAATGGGCTACTCACAACAAGCTAATGTTCAGCCAAATTTCTCTCGATTTGGTCAGCAAGTACATAACACTAGTGCCCAGCAAGACTCCAGGAAACCATATTTGGGCGAGCAAGTCAAGGAAATGGGTGACAAGATCGATAAGTTAGTAGGGGTAGTTTAGTAGTCCATCCAACAATAAAGTATAACTGTGCAGCGGCTGGATCGTTGTGAAGCACGTCAACAAGAGTTTGAGACATACCTAAAGGGGCAAGCCACGCAACTCAAGAAGATGGAGATCGAACTCAGAAATTTGGTTGCAGCAAACACTCAAAGGGAAATAGGTGCTCTACCCAGTAACACCGAGTCAAACCCGCGAGGACAGGTGATGGCTATCACATTGAGGAGTATGGACGAGGATGATGAACCGTATATTCCTCCACCACCTTATGTCCCTCCACCTCCATTCCCGCAAAGACTCCGGAGAAAGCCACCACTTGAGAACAAATTATCTTCAAAAGAATGTGCCAAACCAATCAAGCCAGCCATAGAGGATGAGGTAGTTACTGAGAAGAAGGAGCAACCAGCCTATATCAGTGCAAAAAAGGATTCTTATGTTCCTCCACCATCACCTCAACAAGTCAAAAAAATAGCAGTGATCGATGAGAAGGCTCTTGAATTCATAGAGACAATGGAAGAAATTCAAAGCCATGTCTCTTTCTTGGAGATGTTAGATAAAAGGCCACAATATGTAGAGTTTCTGAAGGAAATCATCGCAAGGAAGAAGAGGCGGAATGATGGCAAGACGTCCCCTTTGGTAAAAAATGACATACCGCCAAAACTAAAAGATCCAGGGAGTTTTATGATTCCTTGCACTATTGATGGTGTTCAGTTTCCACATTGTTTATGTAATTTGGGTGGCAATATTAATCTTATGCCTTTGGCTGCTTTCAGGAAACTCAATTTAGGAGATATCAAACCTACATCTATGATGATAGAGCTTGCAGATCACACTAAGAAGAAACCACATAGAATTGTGGAAGATGTGCTAATCAAAGTCAACAAGGCTCTTATACCCGTAGACTTTGTAGTGCTGGACTACGTTGTAGATGCAAGTTGTCCACTAATTCTAAGACGTCCATTCCTCAACACTTGTCATACAATGGTAGATGTTCACAATGGCAAGCTACTTCTTCGCGTAGGCCTAGATAAAATAGAGTTCCAAGTAACCGATAAGCGCCTTCGTCCACCATAGTGCCAAAGGGAGTAACACGATCAAGCTAACGACTCTAAATTAGTACGTTTAGTATTTAATTTTTCATTTTATTTTGTGTTTGTTTCAGTATTGTTATGTTCATTTAGTATTTTACTGGCCTTTGCAGGAGGTTTCAAAAAGAGAAAAATCGAGCTGCAGCAGAATTCGCCAGTCCATACATAAACTTTGTTGCGTAAAAAGGCAGTTAGAGCAAAACTCTACCAACTTTCCCCACCGCCTCCCACCGACGATTGACGGGCAGTACCCATCCATTCCCTTTCTTATTGTATATTATCGTAGTGTTTGTTATGTCCTTGTGGTCTTTGTTTCTATGCTGTGCTGTTTGCTTGTGTCTATTACATTGAGGACAATGTCTTCACTAAGTGTAGGGGGGTGTCAACGTGCATTTTATTTCGATTTGGCGTATGTGATCGAGTCTAGGTCTGAATTTAGGATTGTATTTGTTTGTGTTTGTGAATGAAGTGTTGTCAAAAGTAAATGATGAACCTCCCCCTTGAAATTTTGAACTTTTGTTAGAAGTTAAAACCCATACCTTGTTAGGAATCAAGCTTGAGTATGATGAGTAGGAACGTGTAGAAATAACACCCTTGGTTGTTTAGGTTAGCAGTTGCACTTGGTAGATTATTCTAGCGGCATTGATGAGTGACCATGTGAGAATTTAGATCCGAAGGAGGAGACAACCATCTCCACATAGCATGAGGTGCCTACATTGCTCCGGTCATCGGGTTTTATGCCATCACTTGGTACCGTTTTGGTGGTGTGGGTGTAAATGAGAGGACGGGGGCCATCTTTGATTTTGAGCCTAGAGCCTTAGAGCTGAAAATCTGGTATATCCCTTGTTTAAACACGTTGAGCTTAAGCCTTTTTCTTTGAAATATTATATGTAAGCCAATATGCAAGCCCTATATCCATAATTTTACCCACCTTTGATCACTTTGGTCCAAGGATGCATTAGGTCTTAATCTTTGGGGTATTATTGTAAGGGTTCATTTGGTAGAATAGCTCGGGAATGAACAATGGAAAAAATGGGTAGAAATGAGGCCAACAAGGAAGCCGAGACCAGTTGCCTTGATGTGTAATGTGATGAATTTCATGTGATTGAGGAAGGTTGTGAAAAAAGAAAAAAAAGAAGTGAAGGAAAAAAAGAAAGGAAAAAAAAGGTGATAAAGTGATAAAAAAAGGAATGAAAAAGTTGGAAATGGAACAAACGTTGAATGAGGGAAAGTGAAAAGTTGGGAAAGTGGTTGGAAAGTGAATAAATGGCACGGCTCGAGCTATGTGGTCAATAGGATTTGGGTGTAATATTGGGATGAGTGCATATTAGATATAGTGTGAGATGTTTAGAATAGACGAGAGCTAGAACATTTTTGTGAGCTCCTCGGCCAGGTGGTTTAGCTACTTCTCCCATATTTTATCCTCACCTGACCCTAACCCCATTACAACCTAATGAAAAGTCCCCTTGATCATGAGCCCTGCATTTATCGAGGCACCATTGAGTGAGACGTATGAAACTTTGAGATCCCAGACATGTACGCGAGTGATAGGTAGTTGACTACTCATATATGTGAGCTCAAATTTCTGAACCTCTGAGTGGTCAACCTTCTAGTGTAATCTACTAAGTGCGAAAACTGGGTTAAACTATTGAGGATGCGGTGTCTACACGTTCTTACTCTTTGTGCTCAGGTAAGTACACTACTCGGTCGTGGGGTGGTCTTTTAATAAGATTATAAAATTGTGGGGTGTGTCTGATGCACCTTACTTGAGGACAAGCAAGGAAATAAGTGTGGGGGTGTGATGAGTGTGTAAACGCTCATATTTTGTCGTATGTTTTACGCGTGTTTAGTCATATTTTGAGTTATATTTATTATGTTATATCAATTCTTATGATCGTTTTAGTATATTTATGTTCGGGAATAGATTTCTACCCATCGTCATATTTTGTAGGAAATTGGAGCTCAATGGAGGTCGTTCGAAGGGTAATTTCGAGAGACTATATTGCAAGAGTCATAACTTTCTGCTCGAGTGTCTAATTATATCAAATAAGATACCGTTGGAAAGCTTGAAGAGAGATATACATTTGGTCTTTTACAGTCGAAGCCAAATTCGAAGTGAAAGAGGGTCAAAAATGCAAAATACGAAGATGTGACGAAGCTGATCAGCGACCCGGCGAGTGCCAAATACTTGGCGGGCGCCAAGTCTATTACAGAAGGTTCAGTTGGCGGGCGCCAACTCCATTGGCGGGCGCCAGGCCTCGACGATGGATTTTTCTGGATTTCTCTTTTAGACGGGGACTCGATTTATTTTAGTTATATTCGACTTTTAGCCTCCTGTTTTGGCTTTAGGACTTAAGTTATATTATTTTTATTATTACTTGGTCAGCAAGACTTCCAATTTAGCTTAACCTCCTCTAGGTTTTCCTAATTTTTAGTTGGACTTTTGGCTATATATAGCCCTTAGTTTCTTAGGTAAAAAAAAACAGTTTTTTGGGGAGAGACGTGAAGGAGACGTTACTACTACAACTTTGACACAGCCTTTGGAGCTTAATAAAGCCACGGTTCCAGTTAGCACGGGGAAATGATTGGCAAAGCTTGATCATCACGACTAATCTTTCTCTATCTCTACCTTTATGTTAATTGCTATCATGTTCTTCATTAATATATTGTACTTTGTTAACATGCTTAGCGAGTAGTTCTCTTGTGAGTGCGATGCCCTAATTATGTGATTACTTGTCTATGTCAGCTATGGTTTGATTATCTTTCGTAGTGGTTGTCAATTGATGATCTTAATACTTAATCTAACTTGATCACTTAGATTATGATTTTAGTCGATAATAATGGACCGGAAGGCATTAGAATCAACGGAAGAGTCAATTGACATGTCTTAAGGTATTAATGAGGAATCTTGATACTAAGGGATAATCCGCTAGGAGTTAACATCATAATTGAATTTAGTTTAGTTCTTGGTCTAATTAATGAGCGGAAGCGTTGATTAGTAATCATGAACTACTCTAGCTTAGTTTTGTCGTCCTAATGAGCGGAAGCGTTAGGGAGATGCATTAGAACACTCCGGGTACTAGTTAGTAATGACAGAGATTGTCTTCCATAATTGTCACCAAAGAATCTGCTATCCCTGATCTGTCCCCGAGTAATCACATCCCATGAAATCTGCAATTACTAGCTGTGAATATTCCGTAGTTAATATTTACCTTAACAAGATCATCATGTACCTGTATAAATCTGTAACATGCAGTAGAAGAAATATACAAGCAGTACCTTTCACATGGTATCAGAGCCCCAATAAGGAAAACTCCTTTTTTTTTCTTTCCGATCCTTGTCCACTCGTGAGACCAATATGGCTCAGATTCCCACCAACATTGCTGCTCCCACCGTCGGACACTTCACCCACAAGTTGACCCCCATCAACTACATATCCTGGAAAGCACAGATGGAAGCGATGCTATACGGACAAGGACTGTTTCACCATGTCGACGGCAGCAAGGACCCACCGTCGCCAACCAGAGCGAGTGAGGTCGAAGGCACGCCACCAACACCTAGCCCAGATTATCTTGACTGGTTCCAGAAGGATAAACAGATCCTAGCCTGTTTCTTCGCCTCTGTCACAGAGGCGGTCCTGCCTCAGATTGTCACGTGCACCACAGCCAAGGAGGCGTGGCAGCGTCTGGCGCGTGTCTACGCGTCGGGGTCCCGACCCCAGATCAAACAGCTGAAGACGGCACTCGAAGCCCTAAAGAAAGGAGGCGATTCTGTCGACCAATACATGCAGAAGACCAAGCTGATTGTAAGCCAATTGGCCTCACTCGGTCACACCGTTGCTGACGAGGACGTGGTGGACAAGGTTCTGGCCGGCCTTGATGAGTCCTATCGCCCGTTCGCTCGCTAAATCGAATCCCGCCTCGAGCCTGTCACTCTCGACGAACTCCATTCATATCTCCTGTGTGAAGAAATCAGCCTGAGCAGATCTGTCACCACTGCACCACCACTGGTCCCCACCGTCAACTACACCAGAGCCGGCGGCCGTGGTACTCGAGGAGGGGGGCGCAGCGGTGGACGAAGCGGAGGTCGTTCCCCATGGAACTACCACGATAACGTGGGGGGACGCCACTATAGAGGAGGTGGCCCAAACAAAGGCCCACGACAGTCAAATAGGCCAGGCCCGTCCTTTCCCCCACCAGGAGAGAATGAGATCCGATGCTACAACTGTGGAGGCTACGGTCATGTAGCCCGTAACTGTTCCAGCGCTCCAAGGTCAAGCTCATCATAGTCGGGCCCTCAGGCCCACCATGCCGTGTCACCTCAGAGCTCGCCATGGATCCTCGACTCAGGCACCACTCATCATCTGACATCTGACATACGGACCATCCCAATTCACTCCGAGTACTCGGGCACTGAAGAAGTCACATTTGGTAACGGTCACTCACTCCCGATCTCTCATATAGGCAACACGACATTTCCACTGTCCAAATCCGATGTGAATTTATCTAATGTCCTATGCGTTCCGCACTCGAATACAAACTTGATATCTCTCAGTGCCCTTACTCGCGATAACGATGTTTCTGTGGAATTTGTTGGTGACTGCTTTTATGTAAAGGATCAGGTCACGAAGGCAATCATACACCAAGGCCGGAGTAAAGATGGCCTCTACCCACTATCAACGACCGCATCTAATTTCGGTCCTCAGGCTCATGTCGTATCTTCACCACCATCTCTATTTATTTGGCACCAACGGCTTGGACATGCCAATTTTCAAGCTGTCAAGTCAGCATTACGGTCTCAGTCCATCTACTTCACCAATAAGAAGTCATCCCATTTGTGTCATGGGTGCAGCGTCGGTAAAATTCACAAGTTACCTTTTGATGTATCCTCCTTTCAGGCATCGAGTCCTCTAGAACTTGTTTGTAGTGACTTATGGGGTCCTGCTCTGGTCACCTCATTTGATGGATATTCCTACTATGTCGTCTTTTATGACCACTTCAGCAAGTACATCTGGTTATATTTTCTCAAACGCAAGTCAGAACTACTTGATGCCTTTATACTCTTTCGGACGCAGGTGGAAAAATACTTTGAAAGACCCATAAAAAGTTTTCAGTCCGACTGGGGGGGGGGGGGGGGGGGAGAGTTCCAAGCCCTAAATAAATATCTCAATCAACACGGCATCACACATCGTATATCTTGCCCATACACCCCCGAGCAGAATGGGTGTGCGGAACGGAAGCACAGGCACATTGTGGAGACAAGCTTAGCCATCATGCACCACGCCTCCATTCCCCTCCGCTACTGGTCGCTAATATTTGATTCCGCTGCATATCTAATCAATCGGACCCCGACATCATTACTCAATCAGGCCACACCATATACTAAGCTATTTGGCGATGCACCATCACTCTCCAACCTGAGAATAATTGGGTGCCTATGCTACCCGTGGCTTCGGCCACAAACAAAGCACAAGCTACAACCGCGCTCTGCGCCGTGTGTGTTCTTGGGGTACAGCCGGAGTCACAAGGGTTATCGATGCCTAGAATTATCAACTAACAAGATTATCATTTCTCGACATGTGCTATTTGATGAACTTACGCTTCCCTTTACAGATACAAAGTACACTGATAGGCGGGCAGACACAACAAATCCACATAAAAATCCAAGTGATGCTACATCCAGCCCAGACACATCAATCGGCCCATTATGTCTCCTACCAGCTAGACCTATCGACAACTCACCTGAACCAACCATATCACAAAATAGGCCGCCTACACCACCTGCCACTGGGCTCCAGGAGCCACCAGCCGGCCCACCACCTGCGCCCCTGCTTGTTTACCAACGACGGCAGAGGGGATCAACACAAAATCCCGACGCCGCAGCTCCCCCTCTGCCTCCACCAGCGGCCGATTCTCCTCCGGCCACCTCTGCCCCGCCAGCGCCCATCCGGACCCACCCCATGACGACCCGATCCCAGTCAAAACAAGCACCACAAGCACTGGCCGCTGCTACCACTACACCGACTGTCCCAACCTGCTTCTCCAAAGCTGTCCTCGATCCCAATTGGAGAGCGGCTATGGCAGAAGAATTCAATGCACTCATTCGCAACAACACCTGGGTCTTGGTTCCCTGACACACGGCAACCAATGTTCTTGGCAACAAGTGGCTGTTCAAAGTGAAGCACAATGCCGATGGTTCAATTGCCCGATACAAGGCCAGGCTTGTCGCTAAAGGCTTCCAACAGCGTCCCGGGATTGACTTCCATGACACCTTCAGCCCGGTGATCAAACCCGTAACCGTGCGGCTGCTACTCGCAATTGCTGTCTCCAGAAAATGGCCAGTCAGACAACTGGACATCTCGAACGCTTTCCTACACGGTGACCTCACCGACAAAGTCCACATGGTCCAACCACCCAGCTTCGTACACCCCAGATACCCAGATCATGTTTGCCTATTAAAGAAATCATTGTATGGGCTGAAACAGGCACCCCGGGCCTGGTTTCATTGCTTGCGAGCTGCTCTCAACAGTTTTGGTTTCACTGGATCTCACACAGACCACTCACTCTTCTATCTGAACAATGGCCCACTTCACCTGTTTGTGCTCGTGTATGTTGACGACATACTCATCACAGGGAATAGCACCACAGCTATGGCTCAGTTACTACTCTTCCTGCAACAGAAGTTTGCCGTAAAGGACTTTGGCCTGCTGTCCTATTTCTTGGGAATAGAAGCAATCAGGACACCACGTGGATTGATCTTATCTCAACAAAAGTACCTGCAAGAAATCTTACAACGGGCAAAGATGCTAACCTGCAACACACTCGCAACACCTGCTGCTGCCTCCCAACCAGCTGATAAGAGTGAGGCAGAGTGTGACGAAGAACTATATCGCCAAGTTGTGGGCAGCCTCCAGTACCTAGGGATCACCAGGCCTGAAATCGCCTTCGCTGTTGGAAGGGCCTCTCGCTACATGCATAGCCCCACACCGTCCAACTGGGCAAATGTGAAGCGCATCCTGCGCTACCTCCAAGGCACCCGCAACTACGGTCTCCTCTTTCAGCCATCCAAATCACACACCTTATCCGGATACAGCGATGCTGATTGGGCAAGTTGCCCGGAAGACAGGCGCTCCACGACAGGATATGGAGTTTATCTCGGCCCCAACCTTGTGTCATGGTCCTCCCGCAAGCAAAAGGCTGTCTCCCGTTCGTCGACCGAAGCAGAATATCGAGCCCTTGCCACAGTGGCCTCAGAAATAGTCTGGCTACAGTCACTTCTCAAGGAAATACGGCTGCCCTGCACATCACCTCCAACCTTGTGGTGTGACAACCTAAGCGCCACCTACTTAACTGCGAACCCTGTGTTTCATGGTCGCTCCAAACACATGGAGATTGACTTCCACTTTGTGCGGGAACAAGTAGCTGCCAGCAAGCTCCACGTCCAGTACATCTCCGGCCGTGACCAGATAGCTGATATCTTGACCAAACCACTACCCCGTCAACGGTTCCAAGAGCTCCGGTCCAAGCTCATGGTCACCGACCATTCGCTTGCGGGGGAGTAATGACAGAGATTGTCTTCCATAATTGTCACCGAAGAATCTGCTATCCCTGATCTGTCCCCGAGTAATCACATCCCATGAAATCTGCAATTACTAGCTGTGAATATTCCGTAGTTAATATTTACCTTAACAAGATCATCATGTACCTGTATAAATCTGTAACATGCAGTAGAAGAAATATACAAGCAGTACCTTTCACAGTTAGAACTTCATAAAAACCATAGTCTCGACATAGATGGGTAGTCCATAAGGATATCGTGCTCGTTTATCTCCATTGATTTACAACTCATCTTTTATTTGCGTTTTTGATCTCGTTTATTTACTCGCGACCTTTCACAATCATTATAAAACTTTAATTTTCCTGCTTCACACAATTATTTGCCTTGATTTAGTGTTCAACCCTCGGTTCTAAGAACCTTACTTACCACTATACTATTTGTTTGTGCGTTTAATTGTTCGCAATTTTGCGTACATCAAATGTCACTAACATGAGAAGTTGGCGCTGAAGGGTTTAGAATTGTCCGAAAAAGTGATTCGAGGCAAAAGCAGTGGAACCTTATCAAGTAAAAGCATAAAGCAATCAACCTAGATAAATTGTTAAGAGAGTTATTTTATTTTTGTTAAGTTGTTTGGAGTTGGAATTTTTGGATGTACATGTATGTCAAATACTCGTTTCAAGATCAGTAAAATGATTGTCCGAAAACTGGATAGTATAAAGAAAGTAAAAGCATAAAGCAGAGAACAACAAAATTAGACGACAGTGGGGATGGGTACGAGTCAAGCAAAGAATAAAGTTGTGGGAACCCCAAACCAACTGTGCAAATAAAGACAACAGGATGCTTGCTTAGTATATCCTTCCCATATCCTCTTCCATGGCTGAAGGAGTCATCTTCGACATTGCTGGTACGGTCCTCAAAAAGCTCGCCTCCCTGGCCCTCCAAGAGATTGTGCTACTATGGGGCCTCGAGGTTGAACTCGAGAAGCTGCAGCGCACAGACACAGCGGTCAAGGCTGTGCTTCTAGATGCGGAGAAGCAGTATTGGACCAGCGATCAGGTTAAAGTGTGGCTGGATGATCTCAAAGATGCAGTTTATGAGACTGACGACTTGTTGGGTGAAATCTTATTTGAGGCATCAAGGGTGCAACAGATGTCTGGTAATGTCATGACTAAGGAGGTAAGACTCTGCTTCTCCCACTCGAATAGGTTCATTTTTGGTCTTAAGATGGCTCATAAGAATAAGGATGTTAGAGCCAAGCTAGATGAGATTGCTGAGAACAGAAAGTTCCACTTGAACCCCAATCATGTTGAACCCCCAATCATGATCAGGACTCACTCCTCTCCACCTAGTGTAGTTATTGGTAGAGATGGTGGCAGGAAGAGTATTATAAGCCTCTTGCTAGAGAACCATCAAGAAAATGTGGCGGTCATTCCAATAGTTGGATTTGGAGGATTGGGAAAGACTACGCTTGCTCAAACTGTGTACAATGATGAGTTAGTGAAATCACACTTTGAGCTTAGAGCATGGGTTTGTGTGTGTGATACTTTTAGTGTTAGACCAATTGCTGAGAAGATCATTGAATGTCTTGATGGAGAAACAAGTAGTCAAAATTTTGAGATGGAAACACTTAAAAACAAGTTTTCTGGAAGAATTGAAGGAAAAAGGTATTTGATGACGTGTGGAACGAAGATCGTGAAAAATGGCTATTTTTGATTCTCAATTGTGCTAGAGGTAGTAGAGTGGTGATAACGACAAGAAACATGAATGTAGCAAAAATAACAAGCACGATGCAACCTTATGAGTTGAAAGGTCTATCTGAAGTAGAGTCTTGGGAGTTATTCCAACAAGTGGCATTCGAGCAAGGAAAAACACCGAATGGAGAGTTTGAACGATTAGGGATGGAGATTGCTGCAAAATGTGTTGGACTTCCTCTTGCAATAAGATCAATTGGAAGCATCTTGTACACTAGAAGTGAAGTGTCCAAGTGGAAATCTTTCAAAGATGAAGATTTTCATAAAATAGACCCAAAATCTCACATTTTAGAAACCCTGAAAATAAGCTACAATCATCTACCCTCATATTGTGTAGCTTATTCCCAAAAGATTACTTATTTGAAGTGCGAACACTCATCAACCATTGGAGAGCACAAGGGTATGTTGATACAAGTAAAATAGACCTACATGTTAAAGATGTCGGTGTAAATAGTTTCAAGTAGCTCCTGCAAGGATCTTTCTTTCAATTAGCCAATAATGACAATGATCATGGGGGCGATGAGGTGACTTGTCGAATGCACGGCTTCATGCATGATCTAGCTGTGCTAGTTTTCGGAGAGGAGATCAATATGGTGTATCCCAATCTTAGTGGAAAAGCTGTTACTGGAAAAACCCGACACATGTCATTGCACGACATTCCTGGCGAACAACAGTGGCAACAATTGACTCCCTTGCTACAGAGAAGGAATGCTCGGAGCTTAATTGTCCAACGAAGTGGAAGCCTGGTTTCACAAAATCAGGGGAGAAAAAATGTCGAGCAATTGTTGAAAAGTTACAATGCCTAAGAGTGCTAACCCTACATTGTTGTGAACTAAAGAAACTGCCAAGTTTTCTCAACCAATTGGACCATCTAGCACATCTTGACCTCTCTATGAATAAAATGCAAAGGCTTCCTGATTCTATTACACGTCTTCAGAACTTGCAAGTGCTTATTTTGGATTATTGTTTGAAGCTCACGCAACTGCCAAGAGACATGAAGAAGTTGGTTAATCTCATCCACCTTGGCTTAGAGGGATGTTTTAATTTGAAAGAGATGCCACAAGGTATAGGACAACTGACTTCCCCGGAGGTGTTGTCACAATTCAAACTGTCCAAAAAGAGGAGACAGTTCAATAAGACGACTGGTGGACTGGAAGAGTTACAAAAGTTGAACAAGTTGAGAAGAGCATTGAACATAGTCCATCTTGGGTGTTTGAGAAAAGGTGCATGGGAGTGTGAGGCGGCCAACATGAAAGACAAACCCCATCTTAGAGCAGCGAAGAGAAATTGTTGGAAGCATTGGAGCCCCACGTAAACCTAAGAGAGTTGAGATTGGAATCCTATGGAGGAGTGAGATTTTCGAGGTGGGTATCCTCTCTTGAAAATCTAGTCAAGATTAGGATCTCGTGGTCCACCAATTGCAAGTCCCTTCCATCATTAGGTGGGCTGCTTTCTCTTCAATTTCTTGAAGTTACGGGTTTGGAAGAGTTGGAGTACATGATAGACGACAGTGGGGATTCCAATGGAATAGGTAGGTCATGTTTCTTCCCTAGCTTGAAGACTTTCACTCTCAAGTTTTGTCCTAAGTTGAAGGGGTGGTGGAGGAGTACAAAAGAGCAATTCGACTACCAGTTGCCTTGTCTTTCTGAGATGGAAATCAACGAGTGCCCTAACCTTAAGGGATGGATGCCTCAGCTTTCATCTCTAAAAACTCTGACTCTATGGATTGCGAGTGCGGAGATAATGGAGGAGACACTAAAACAGGTCAAACCACCTTTGACTAGCACTAGTGCTGGTCTCTCACACTCACCATTGCAATATCTCTCCATTGAAGGAACTAGAGATTTGTTTTTTCTACAGGAGGAGGTGCTCCAGGCTTTGCATCTCTTAAAATCCTAGAAATTTTTTGTGTCGATGATTCAAGTGTGTTGGCTCCATGGCTCCACCATCTATCATCCCTCGAGAGGCTATCCATCTCGTTTTGTGATGAGGTGAACATGTTTGAAGAGAATAATGTAGAGTTGATCCAACGCCTTAGTAATCTCCACTTTCTTGAAATTATAGATTGTTCAAATACGAGGGCTCTTCCCAAAGGGATTCAGCATCTTACCTCTCTCCTGATACTAAAGATCGGGTTTTGTTATGAATTGGAGGCCATGCCAGCGTGGATCGACAACCTCACCTCATTAATCAGTTTAGAAATCGATCATTGTGACCACCCGAGTGAAAGATGCGGGGAGCAACCAGGGAGAAGATTGGCCCTTCATCTCTCACATTCCGAACATCAAAGTCGATCGTAAATTTGTCCAACGCGACGGCCGCTACCAATTTTGAGCCAGAGAAGCTTCTTCTTCCTTCCTCTCCATGCACAGGTGTTCACATCTTGCCTGCTCTTTACTTGATGATTCTATCTCACCAAACATAGTTATTATTCGAGAGACTGAATGCTTTTTTTTCTTGGTTCTTTGTGTGCAAAAGTCCAATCTTATTGCCAATTTCCCTCCATCTCTCACATTCGTAGCATCCAAGTTGATCGTGACTGGGTGTCCATTTTGTTACCAATTGTGAGCTGGAAAAAGGTCTCTCTGCTTGGACTTCCTTTCACAGGTTTGCACAACTCCCCCTGCCTTGTGCATCTTCTCATTTAACTGACTTGCGTATCGTATTATTATACGATGTATTCGTCTATGTTATAGACCTTGATCCGTCATTCCCCATGATACTCGCAAACTCGATTCTATGATGACAAAATTCTCGTAAAAAGTACTTTTAAAAAAATTTGAGAATTTCTAAAATAAAACTAGAATATTTTTTTGGTGGTGTTTGTTGGTTCTATGGTAGGGTTTCCCAATTTAGGTTGTAATTCCTATTATGGTTTTTTCCGTTGCATTTTGTCATAGTAGGATTTTAGTGAAACCACAACTACCATTTTACACCCACATTTTAGTGAGCACGAGAAGATTCAACGCTCTTTTAGGAATTTTTTTCCTTTCTTTTCTTTGTTTTCAGTTACAAGGGTCAAGTAGAATGTATCTTATCCAATTCTTTTGGATTGGGGTAAATATGTTTAAACTTAAAAAAAAATATGTCGAAATCATCCCATATTCTGAAATTTAAGGATTACAGCATATCCAAAGCTAAGACTTCCTTAATCTCATGGTGAAATAGTGAACATCAAAGAGGTTTGTCCAATGGAAAGGTGGAACTTGGCTAAAGAATGAGCACCCTATTTATTATACCATACGTCTTTTAAGATTAAAGTGATTTGATTATCCGATACCTAATTTCTAGCTCACATCTAGAATAATAGTGATCGCCATCAGAATTGACCTTGTGCCAACCGGGATCAAAATATCTTAGTTTAGAATTAAACTTAAGTGATGCGACTTGATATCAATAAAGAAGTCCCAAAATTGTTTTAAAACGGAGACAACTTCGTGTACACCCTACCCTGTAAATGGAAAATCAGAAGAAGAAAATAGGAAAAGTAAAAGAAAAACAGAAAAATCCATAGATAAAAAAAAAGGATAATTTTATTAGTCTCTCTCTCTCTCTCTCTGGCCGTTAAGGGAGTAGTCGTCTTGAAGTAATAAAACTGTCAACATCTCAACTCAACTCAAAAAAGGGTAAGAAAAAAAAAACCAAAAATAGGCACTGGCCCTCCAATCTTCTCCATTCCACCAACTTCTATAATTTCTCCATCCCCCTGGAGTTTTTACCTTGGAAAAATAAAACCCAATAATATTAATAAATTTTCTTACTTGGGTTCTACTTAGAACAGGAGGAAGAAGAAGGGAATGTGAATGGAGACGCTGGCCGACAGGGCGTCCAAGATGAGGGAGGCCCTCCAAAAGAGCCAAACGATCACCGACAAGGTCGTTTCGATCTTGGGTTCCTTCGATAGCCGCCTCTCCGCTCTTGAGACTGCCATGCGCCCCACCCAGGTAAATTCCCCAACTTGGAATTGGGTTTTGGGTCTTTTGGTTAAAGGTTGGTGCTTTAGATGAGTTGGGGCTGAGTTGACTCGGGTCGTGATCTTAGGTTGGTGGAGGATGGAGGTTGGATCCTGCCTATTGTTGGAGTTTGGTTCTTAGTGGGTTTTATGGAACGGAAGTCGAATGGGGTCTCCAAGTTTTGAGCTTTAGAAGCTGGGACCTAGCAGTGATTGGATTGGTTCTATGTTTTTGCTGGTGTGTTCTGATGGCTGTGTCGTTGAGCTCCGGAAGTGGTGATGCTGGGTGTGATTCTGTTTTGGTGGAGCTTCGAGCTTTTGGAGCCTGCCAATTATGTTGTTTTGTGTGGGTGTTTAGTTCTTAGTGACTTCCATGAAGTTGAAGTCAAATGAAGTCTCTCAAGTTGAAATTAGAAGCTCATAGCTATGAGTTGTTGATTGAATGTATGTTTTTGCTGGTGTTTTGATGGTTGTGCTGTCGTTGATTCTGTTTGGTTCTGACTTCTTCTTTTGTACTTCATAGAAAAATGCGAGAATCATGGTTCTTATCTGTTGTTTCAATTGTATCTCCTCCAGTGTTTAGTTTCTCATGTGGATTTTTAACTATTTCGTAGATTAAAACTCATGCTATAAGGAAAGCTCATGAGAACATCGACAAGACTTTGAAGTCGGCTGAGGTTCTTTTGTCACAATTTGATGTGTTTCGGCAGGTTGGTTATTCTCTGGCATATGTATACATAAGCTTACTCGCTAGATATAATTTGTCATTTTTTATCCTTTTCTTAATTTTGCTTCGTGCGACTTCTGCCCGAGTGACCTATTATGACTGAAATATTTTCTAGAGCATATACATTATGTTGTTGCTTAAATCTTTTAGGACGCCTTTGTGGCTGGACATGATAAAAAAACTTGTAATACAGTCAATTGCAATTTCCCATGTCATAACCCATGATTTAATTTCATCAAAGTCACTCCATGCCTGTTAGTGTGTACTAAATCCATATTTTTCTAAATATCATGCGTCTATTTTTTCCAAAAAAAGTAACCTGAAAAGAAAACTATTTCTCTTTTTTTTCCTTTAGCCTAATTCTTCTCTTGCGTAGTGAAACACCATTTTCCTTTTTACTGTAACATGATACGGCAAGAATCCTATCTATGATGGAGCTCATGGTAGAAGATTGAGCACCCTTTCAGTTAGACTTAGTTATCTGAGTGTACAATATGTTATTATGTGATTTTCAGCTACCCAGTATTGATTTCATAAGTTCGTACCTTTGAGCAGTGTTAATACCTTGTTAATTTCGGTTACCTTCAATGCTTCAACTTATAGGCGGAAGCTAAAATACTAAAGGGGCCACATGAGGACCTGGAAAGCTACTTGGGAGCGATCAATCAGCTAAGAAGCAACATAAAATTTTTTAGCAACAATAATGGCTTTAGGAGCAGTGACGTGGTGCTAAATAACGCAAACAGTTTACTCGCTAAGGCTATTTCAAAGCTAGAGGATGAGTTTAAACAACTATTAGCGTCATACAGGTATGTATTACACTGAGTGAATGATTTTCTGGTCATTATGCCAAAAGTCAAAACACTTTTGTGTGGAACCATTATTTTGCTTCCTTAGTTGCCGTTGCTGCTATATTCAAAAGCAGTAATTTTATATGTTCATAGTGTCGTTGCACTTTTTCATGCGATGCTTGCTCATAGTAAAATGAAAGCTAGATCTGACATTACATTTCCAGCTTCTACTTTTTGCTGCTGCTGATCCGAGTTCTTGAGATTATGTCCGTGATTTGGTATGGTTGCAATAACACAAATTATTTTATGTATGTTGAAGAAGATTTTGAAATGACATGGAGTGCAAATTTTCATGAAGTGTAATTCTTCAACAAATGATATGGTGATATGCTCCTGCCTATCTGATTGGAGTTCTTCTTGTTTTCTGCGAGTCAGGGATTAGGTGTGGTGTTTTCTGATACATGGGAACAATAAACCTTTGCTTATGATCTTGACAAGGAATCTTTCTGTTCGAGACATTGGGGCACTCTGCCTAGCCTTATAAGTGGACCTTTTCGCTCTACCAGTGCATTTAACTACTTGGCTTTTGAATTTCAGCAAACCTGTTGAGCCTGATCGTCTCTTTGACTGCCTTCCTGAATCAATGCGGCCATCTGCTGGATCACCAGCACACCATGATAATGGCGGTGGCAGAAATCACACCGAGAATCACCAGAATAACTCGGAAGCTAATGTTTATAAACCTCTGTCTCTCATACCTCCAAGGATTTTACCTTTGTTGCATGATCTGGCTGTGCAAATGGTTCAAGCAGGACATCGACAACAATTGCTTAGAATTTACCGGTAAGGCATCGTCTTTTTCTTCTGACCTCTTTTTTCATGTCATTGCAATCATCAAATATCTGCTAGATTTATGTGCTAATAAAAGCCTTTTCGTATCTGCGCTAATGATTAGCTTGTGCAATTATGATGTTAATCTCCCACTCTGGTACCTTATATGGCGAATAGCAGACGTTGAACTTGGAGGCAGTTATGTAGTCAGTTAATGGTTCTGGCCAACACATTCTAGATCATACAAATCATTCAGTCTTCTTGAAAAGAGCACAATTATTCCTGGAATGGCAGAAACCAAGCCAAAAGTCAATCAAATTGAATGATTTTGCTGCCTTCATCCAGGGATACCCGTTCTACAACGCTGGAAGAAAGTCTCCGTAAGTTGGGAGTTGAGAAGCTGAGCAAAGAAGACGTCCAAAAGATGCAATGGGAGGTTTTGGAGGCCAAGATTGGGAATTGGATTCATTTCATGCGGATTGCGGTAAGAATTTGCAAAATGAATCTGTATTTTGATTTTACAGTTTTTAATATTTAGTTGGCTGAGCAGGTCAAAGTTCTATTTTGTGGAGAGAGAAGAGTTTGCGATCAACTTTTTGATGGCTTTGACTCGCTTCGAGATCAATGCTTTGCTGAATGTGCTGCCAGTAGTGTCGCAATGCTACTCAGTTTTGGTGAAGCAATTGCAAGGAGCAAACGGTCACCTGAGAAGTTGTTTGTACTTTTGGATATGTATGAGATAATGCGGGAGCTTCAACCTGAGGTACCTCGGTGATACAACTTCACAATCAATATATCTTGTTTGTTGTTGCTTGATTGATCTTGGATACGTCCTTCCTATTGTCGTACCTACAAACTTCAGCACTGTTTGGTTTACAACTATAAGAAACACTCAAGGAGTAATATCTGTTAGGAAGAAAGTGTTCCTCGGATTTCTTATAATATGTGATATCTTTCCTGATGTAGATTGAGGTAGTTTTCAGTGGTAAAGCGTGCACAGAAATTCGAGAATCTACGCTTGGTTTGACTAAACGGCTTGCCCAGACAGCTCAAGAAACCTTTGGTGATTTTGAAGAAGCGGTCGAAAAGGATGCAACTAAAACTGCAGTGTTGGATGGAACCGTCCATCCCCTGACAAGCTATGTGATCAACTACGTGAAGTTCCTCTTTGAGTAAGTCCCATGTTTTCATACTTTTGGTGAGAAAGAAGCAAACTTATGTGTCTTGCATCGAGGAAACCATTGATAGGTCCTAAAGCAGATGGTGAAACCCCTCTTTTCTCATCTCTGAGTGCAATACACAGTCGAATGTGTAGATTGACTTGCAAATGTAGGGACAATGAATCAGCTATCCTGGTTATACTTATTATGTTCTTGACGGTATCTACTTGTTGTTTTTTAAACTTTTTTGCAGCTATCAGTCAACCTTGAATCAGCTATTCCAAGAATTTGAAAATGGAAACGAAACAGGTTCGAAGTTAGCTTCGGTAACAATGAGAATAATGCAGGCTCTTCAAACCAATTTAGATGGGAAATCGAAGCAGTACCGAGATCCTGCTTTGACTCACTTGTTTCTGATGAATAATATCCATTACATGGTCAGATCAGTTCGCAGGTTGGTATTGATTTCTTTGGATCTCTGGATGGTGGACATGCTTCTTTTTCTTGAATGCATTTTTCCGTCTCCAGATCTGAAGCTAAGGACTTGCTCGGCGATGATTGGATTCAGAGACATAGAAGAATAGTGCAGCAGCATGCAAACCAATACAAGAGGAATGCTTGGGCTAAGGTATTGCTTTAATCTCCGAACTTTCATGATATTGTTGGATTACAACATAAGTCTGATGTTGTGGGAATATTGGGCATAATGTCATGGGCTCTTTGGGTCCATAGTCAACTGTTGGCCTCAAATTTTGCCGACAGAGTACCTAGTCGATATAAATACTTGATAAACAGTTTAGAAACGTCAAGGTTTTCATCAAAACAGTAGAACATTTTATGGATACTTATGAGTATAAACCAGTTTGTCAGGAAACGAGAGTGGACAACACCTCTAAACTTTCAACTCATTTTCTAAACTTTCAATAGTGAACCTGTTGCGACGGTAACTTACTCCGCTGGTGACCTATCAGTCATTCCTATGACTGCCTGCGTATGAACGTGCCTTTTACCTACCCTTGCTCTAACCGGGTTGCCTTTCTCCCACCCTTGCTCTAATGCATTTTCACAATATAATTTGACCATGTTGATTAACGATGCTGGTGAACTCCATCCGTTAATACAACGGCTCTGTTTCGTATTGTTTATTTCGGCGTTAGTCATTTGCTAAAAGAAGTTGGCCCTTTCAGATTCTTCAATGCCTATCTGCCCAAGGCCTAACCTCATCTGGGGGAGGTAGTGGAGCACCTGGAGACAGTGGAAGTGGTAGCGGGGCCTCAAGAACCTTGATCAAAGATAGGTCAGCATTGGTCTTTTTCTTGTTAAAAATCCGCTTTTCACTTTATATAACTTGGCTAATACCTCTATGTATAAAGATATATTACTCGGGTTGTGTTTGTGAGGAATATAATTTCTGACTTGGTGCCGGGAATGTGTGTCAAATACTATCAGGTATAAGACTTTCAATATGCAATTCGAAGAGCTTCACCAAAAACAGTCTCAATGGACTGTGCCGGACACTGAGTTGAGAGAGTCTTTAAGGCTAGCAGTTGCTGAAGTCCTGTTACCCGCCTATCGATCTTTCATCAAACGTTTCGGGTATGTCTTACCATTTCTTATCACTCCAATGGATTGAATGATTTATAGAGATCTCCATGAACCTTATGAACATAAAAACTGTAATTTCTTTACAACCTTTGGATATAAATACCGAATCTCACAGACAAACCTTCTTTGATTGATCTTCTCGAAAGTCCCATCATCTGCCAAAGACTTCAACTGTGCAAACAATAAAAAATCCCTCAAAATAAAAAAGTGATGAAAAAATGCCATCTTTTCTTCAAGCATCCAACCGAAAGCTCAAAGTCCTAACGACTCTTTGCGAGGCTACACACGAACCATGAACTTCTGACACATACTTTTCCTTTGCTGCATTATGCAGGCCTCTTGTTGAGAGCGGCAAGACCCCTCAGAAGTACATCAAGTATTCAGCAGAAGATTTGGAAAGGATGCTGGGTGAGTTCTTCGAGGGGAAGACGCTGAACGAGCCTAGGCGGCAAATGTGATGATCTTCGTCGGCCGTCTCGATTGTGCGAATAATGTTTGTGATGCTTTTGGTTGAACACTATCCATTTTCAGTGGTCTAGATCTTAGGATACATGTCTATGTGCCTCTGGAGTTGGCAGGGAGATGTGAAGATGGTGCTTCCTCAAGTACATAGATTCATCTGCATATTGTATAGATGCTTTATTAGATAAACTACGAATAATGGACATTGGATTTGGACTTGTTATACCGTAATTTGATTCTTAAGATAAATAGAATGAAATCCCATCTCAAAATTCTACTTAAAAAATGAAAGTTCTTGGATTGTTTTTGTGTACATTTTTTTCTGACGAATTGAGATGTTTAGAATCGAGTGGGACCATTTTTATAGGTGATTCTTATTTTTTACATTCGTAAATTTTGATTTTTTTTTTTCAATTAGATAGAACCGTAAAATGTGGCAAAATATCTTATTAAACTAGAATAATTAATAACTAATCTAAATATAAGTTGGTAACAAACCAACGAGAAACTCTTCTCCAAGTTTGTAACTCGTCAATTGATTACAAGTCAACCGCATGGGACAATTTAAACGTGCTCGATTTCTCTTCCTTCCTTCCAAGAACAAAGGAAGAACAAAGAAGCACAACACCCAAATGGCCATGCATTTGCCACGTGGGTTACAGTTCCACCACGAGTTTGGTTCAAAGACTTGTCTTCCTTAAAAACCCGTTAGAAGAGGCATCGAGTGGACGTGAATGGCTGTCTTGTAAATGTTACCTCTTAGGCTTCTTCCTCTTCGAGCATCCACTTTGGTCTTAACCTCTCAGTTCCCATTATACCCACTTTCCATTTCCAGAAACATGTCGAATTCTATGGAAGGAACAGCGTCAGATTCCAAGATGGAGAAAGTGTCACAACCTCAACTAGGTACGACCAAACCTTTGTTATTGTAATTGTCTTGTCTTGTTCGTTTCTGGGTTCATAATATTTTTTGGTTATATATGTGTTGGAGCGGAAAATTCGAGATCGTTATCGAACTTTTCGCAATTGTATAACTTTTTCTGTGCAATTTGCTATTGATCATCACTCCGATATGGTATTAGAGTTAGTTTTGATCTCGTATTATTTCATGTGACGTAAAGTTGGTTATGCAAACTTCGGCCAATGAATTTCGTTCAAGGGGACGAGTTGAACAGATCCATTCGTGTTATGTCAAGATTTTTTTTTGAGGAAAAAAAATTATGTTATAATCTGCTAGGGCCACACACCCTCCTCCTGGAATTCGTCTCCGGAGTTTGGTGTTTGGTACATGACTTGCTCCTGTTTTGCAGTACTAATTGTGCTGCTAAGCGTTGTATCAATTGGTAATTCTTGTTCTACCACGAGTATAGGCAAGGATGAGAAGGCCAGCGTGATGAGGGAACGCTACGGCAAGGAATCATGTGATCCTATTGCGGGGCAGGCGCGCGTTTCCGATCACATCATGCCTCATATCCTCAACATGTGAGCATCGATCTTTGTTCATTGTCACATTCTTCGTCGCATTGTTCGCGCTGTTGGTCGAGCGGATTAGTGAATTGCCAATGGAAGAGTTCTGAATTATGTAGTTTGAGCTCTCATCTGGATGTATTTCATGCATAATTTTCTCAGGTATGCAGCAACTGCTAAACCAGATGACTTCGAAATCTACGCCCCGGATGCTTCCTTTGAAGATCCGCTCATGTGTGCCAACGGGTACGTCGGACTTGTGGATTGCACGATGGAGAACAATACCCTGTTACATTATTCTGTTTGTGTGGGAGATGTGTTGATTAGTGCTCGTTTACTTGATAACAATGATCATGCAGGGTGAAGCAGATCAAGTCGGCCTTCTATTCACTTTCAAAGGTACTATACCATTTCTTATATCTTGATCAGAATCTCGTACTCTCCATATTTACACTTGGATTTATGACGATTCATTAACATTAACATTGAACAAGCAAATCCCGAACTGCGTTAATTTAGAACGATTTGTTTTGTTGGCATATTGATGTGAGGTTCATAGATGCAAAAGGTTCTTCTATATGGAATCATTCGGAGAAACAATTATGATCTTTTTGTACATAAGCACACCTAGTTTACAGGTCGAACGGTTAATTCGGTACAATCAATAATTTGCTCTTTTCAATGGAAATTGCAGGTGTTCAGTGAATCGAGAATCGTCGAGTACAGCGTGGAAGAGACGATGACAGAACCCGGAAAGCAGCAGGTCAGACAATCTCAATATCTTGCTACCTAACACAAGCTTCCTCTTATCCAATTTCTTTTCAGTTTAAAGAGGTTGAAGTGGAATTGAAACTACATTTTGTGTTTTTTTTTTTGTACTAGATATTAATCGACAACAAGCAGCAGTACAAGTTCATGGGAAGAAACATAGACATGATATCCCTTATCAAGCTCTACGTAGAGAATGGTAAAATCATTCGCCATGAAGACTGGTACGTGTTCTACACCTCCTAAATCAAATCATAATCATAGTTAGTTTAGTATGATACGACAATATTACAGTATCGTATATGCGAATCGTACAAATTTTGTACGTTTTTCATTCAAATGTATATCATGAAACATACGGTGAATACGAATTGTTGGTAGGGATAATAATTAGACCATTATCTTGATGGTCTGCTCGGATTCAGATCTAAAAAAATATAGGATTTGTTGACTTTTACCGAGTCCAGACCCAGATTGTTATTTCTAAATGTCATACCCGGATCCTACCAGAATAATTCAAAATTGTAGGTCAACTGACCGATATTTTAGGACTCGGATTATCATTAATTGTGGGCCGAAACTTAATGCAGGTGGGACAAGAAGCCCATTGGGAACCGAGATACGACCAAGCTTCCATTAGTGGGCCGATTCCAGGAAGTGCTTCGCAGAGGCTCCATGTTTGCTACTCATGCCATGATGGGCTTCGGGAAGGATCCAACTCCAAACATGTAAATTAAAGTTGCTTTCCCTAAAAAATATATATGATAAAAAGAGGGATGGAATCATGGAAATGAAACCCATAGTTAAAATTTTACTTTACATGATGTAATTTATTTGTCATTGGATATTTTGGGTTCTTCCTTTTTTAGCTATGGACTTCAAGGGTGCGTTTGGTACATCTTCTGGACAGAACTAGAAAAACAGAACAGTACTGGACAGAACTATCTGTTCTAGTTGTTTTGTCAGTTGTTTGGTAACTTTATACATTTAGTATAGTTCTTGTTTGATATATGTAATAGTTCAATCTAAAATTTGGTGAAAGACAAAAATACCCTTCAAAGAAATAATAGAGAAACTACATCAATCATATTCAAATGTTAACTATCTCGAATATTCGAACACATATTTTTGGTATCCGTATTCGAACAAAAAACTATATGATATTAAAAAATTGGATACACATAATCCGAACTATCTAATTTATTTAAAAATATATGTTATGTGCTATTTCATTCTAATGAAGTACCATCCAAAATTATTCATAGCAAATAAAATGTTATCTCAATAGTTTGAATATTTTGACACATAATTTGATAAATATGTATATTTTTTAATCAAATATATAAATCAACAATTTTATTATATTTATATCTCTTCGTACCTTAAAATGTAAACATAGAAAATCTAAATTTGTATCCGAATATTGTAATATTTGAATCTGAATAAAAAATGGATATGAGATGTGAAATCATATATTAGATAATATAATCACACATGATTGAGTTAAACTTGGTGAAGAAAATATAAAAAGGGAAAAAGTTGTGGATAATATGGTAAAAGAATATCACAAATTTTTTTTGTCCTTGGACAGAATTTTCTAGCCCACTGCTAAAGATGGTACAAAAATTTGGAGGTGGGCTTGGACAAACTTCTAATTTTGTCCGGGCCATTTGTTGCACCAAATATAGGCTTGGACAAAAATATGTAGTCAGTCATGTCCAAACCATGAGAACAAATGCAGCCCAAGAGTTTGATTTTTGAATGGTAATAAATTAGGTAATTAAAGTGACCCATAAAATTGATAAGAAAAAAAATTTGGCATAAGCAATAATGTGTGAGAAAATTCTTGCTAATATGTTGGACTTTTTTAACTTTGTTTTAATTTGTATATACTTTTAAATTGGGTTAAATTATAGAATTGCGAGCAATTTTAATAATGACAATATTTGAACTTATCATTCTAATAAATTTTGAGAGACATAAAATAAATCGGGTAGTTTCATCGATATATATAAGAGATAACTTCTAATCACTTAATATTCTAAATTATATTTATGATGTCATAATTAGAAAATTATATTCTCGTTGCATGAAGGTGATTTGCTTCGCCAAACACTCTCTCTCTCTCTCTTAAAAGTGCAATAAAGAAAAAGAGCAAAAAACAATCATTGAAAATCATATCGATCGTATCCAAGATCTAAGTATTCTCGTTAACTTTCACGCCAACTCATCTTTTTTGACCGGTCTTTACTTCCCCACTTTGCCTTTTCGAAACTCGTAGTAACATTATAGTATATCCCACAAATAAAATAAATACAATTCTAAAAAAATAAATACCCAATACCCACTCTCTCTAAGACCGGTTAAATAAAAGTAAGTTTCTAATGTTTGAATTTTTTTTATTAATTAAGATTAACAAATTTTTATTAAATTTTTATGAAAAATGAGCTAGTTAGACCCTAATCCTGTTTCGATATTTTTTAAATTTTCGACAATATCCTTAAACTTACCATCAGCCTCTCTCTCCACGAGCCAGGAGGATAACCTTTTAAATTATATCAAGCAATAAAGACTTGGGCGCTAAGAGCCAACCAAAAGAGCCTAGGGGATAAATCAAAAATATAGAAACAAAAATTACAATTGCATCAGAAAATGTGATCACATTATATAGCGCAATTGCACAGAATGAGCAAGCTCAAATTGACGTAACATAAAATTTAATAGTCCAACAGCATCGTGGAGAGCAACAAAAGATCCAAAATGAATGCACCACCCCTATTTGTGATAGTTGTTCAAATTTAATTATAGATTTTGAATGTAAGTATTCAAACGTTAAATTTGGCAGGTTAAAATTTAGTAAAAAAAATTGTTATTAGTTGTAATTTGATGTGACTTGAATCTTTATTGCTGTCCGGATACTAAATCGTTTCGGCCAGAAAAACTAATGTATACCTCATCTTAAATTATGTCATTATCAAGCGGATAAAGATTTGAAGGATCCAAGGACATTGTTCTTTAGGTATATTTTCTTAAACAGTTTTAAAAAGAAAAAGATGGATGAAATATATTCTCTTGCAAATGTGAAGACCGAACCCTTTTCCCTTTGTCGGACGTACAATAATAATACATTTGTTATTGGAGGGGAAACAGTACAATGCTTCCCTTACTTTCATGCAAGAAAAAGAAATGGAAATTCCTCCTCAGGTTAAATAAAGAAGAGCCTTTTATATAGATTGTGACCTCATAAATAAAAACAAACCATTCCTATTACCTTTCTTTCTTAAAGACTGCCAAAAGTATAAGGGGTTGTTGTAACTTTGTCTCCATACCAATAATCTTTTTGGACAAACTCAATTCAGTAATTTTGCAATTTAATTCATTCTGGTGCTTTGAAGTTTGAAATTCATCAATCGGGTGACCGAAATTTGTTGGGTTGAATGCATATTTAATGCATTTGGCCCAAATTGGAAAGGCCCAAGTAGAAGGCCCAAAGTCAAGTTAAGAAATGTGTACCATATTGATTAGAGCAAGGAGGATTTTCTTGTTTATAAGGAATTCCTCTCCTTACCTCTCAACTTGATTGACTACCCAAAAGACTGACCCACAGCTAGCTGCGAGGACAGTGCGCACGCGCACGTGCGTGTGCGCATGGCGCATTGGACGCAGGTCGCAATGGGCGCTTTGTGGCGCACTTGGTACTTCGCACGTGTCGCGAGGAGCTGGAGGAGCCTTAAGTATTTTGCCCGGGTCCGGAGAGAGCTGTGCAGCTACCGGAGTGACGAGGAGCTGCGAGCACCTTCAGGCTGGCCACCAAAGAGGCACGACGGGCAGGAATGTGCAGGAGACTTCCAGAAGGCCGAAGGGGTGCGAGATCCCTCGCGAAAGGGCGCCAGCGCAGCCTGGGCGCGCCTGGAAGGATCCAGAAGCCACCGAAGGGCCACGAGCGCAGCCAGCCAGCCTGCTGGCCGAGCGGACGCGTCCCTTCGGGGTGGCTGCCTCCCTGCCTCCTCCAGCCTATAAATAGGCCTGCCCCCTTGCCATAATCCCTCATCCCAGCAGCAAGTGCATCCACAGTATTGTTGTCTTCTCCTCTCCCCCCCCCCCCCCCCCCCCCGTTCTTCACTTTAATAAAGTCCGTCCGAAAGTTCTGGGTATATACGGGGCAATCTCGTCTTACGGAGAAAGTGTCCAACACTTGCCTCGACTGCCGTAGATCCTAATCAAGTACACTACTCCGACGAACAACAATCGTAAGACGAGATTGTGTACTTGAAGATGGCATCGACAAGCTCAGCACTGGTCCCGGGAACTGTCCACGCCGAAAGGCCGGCCAAGTTCAACGGTACCGAGTTTAAGAGATGGCAACAGAAGATGTTGTTCTACCTGACGACGCTCAACCTGGTCCGATTCTTGAAGGAAGAGGCTCCGAAGGTGGCGGAAAATGAGGCAGATCAACAGAAGATCAACGCCCTCGATGCATGGAGTCATAGCGACTTCCTATGTCGGAACTACGTCCTGAATAGACTAGACGACACGCTCTACAATGTCTACACGAAAACCAAAACCGCTAAGGAGCTGTGGAGTTCACTCGAGAAGAAGTACAAAACGGAGGATGCCGGGACGAAGAAATTCATCGTCGGACGATTCCTCGACTTAAGATGGTGGACTCCAAGAAGGTCATCGACCAAGTGTAGGAGTTGCAGCTGATCCTTCACGAGATCCAAGCCGAAGGGATGCAACTCAGCGAGTCCTTCCAAGTAACTGCGATGATCGAGAAGCTCCCCCCGCTCTGGAAGGACTTCAAGAGCTACCTCAAGCACAAGAGGAAGGACATGGGCCTAGAAGACCTGATCGTGAGACTTAGGATCGAGGAAGACAACCGAAAGCCCGAAGTCAAGCAAGGCAAGGCCAACCGTGAGACCACCGTGCACCTCACCGAGGGAAAAGGTAGCAAGAAGAGGAAGAAGTCCGGGGATAAGCAGGAGAAGCAAGAGCCCAAGAAGAAAAAGAAGATCAAGGGCAACTGCTACAACTGCGGCAAACCCGGACACATGGCTAAGGACTGTCGCCAGCCGAAAGAAGGACGACCAAGGAAAGGCTAACCTGGCTGAAGACTTGTCCCAGATGGATCTGTCAGCCGTGGTATTTAAAGCCAACCTGGTGGACAATCCGAGAGAGTGGTTCGTGGACACAGGAGCTACTCGCCACATCTGCTCGGACAAGGAGATGTTCTCGAGCTATATCCCGATCACCGGCCGAAAGCTGTTCATGGGAAACTCCACAACGTCCAAGATCGTCGGTCTGGGTAAGGTGGTCCTGAAGTTGACCTTCGGAAAGGAGCTGACCCTCAAGGATGTGCTGAATGTCCCGGACATCTGCAAGAACTTAGTTTCCGGCTCACTGTTAAGCAAAGCCGGTCTTAAGCTTGTATTTGAGGCTGATAAGTTTGTACTGACCAAAGCGGTTATCTAGAGAGGGGGCTATTTAAGATGAATGTAATAACTGTACATCGCACCTTTAACGGTAAAAATAAAGTTAACGCTTCTTCTTACTTGGCCGAGTGTTCTAATTTATGGCATGGTAGATTAGGACACGTAAATTTAAACTCGCTGAGAAAGTTAGTAAGTTTAAATTTACTACCGAATCTAGAGTTCAACCCATCCGATAAATGTGAAATATGTGTGGAGGCTAAAATGACCAAAGCACCTTTCCATTCGGTGGAAAGAAGTACTACGCCTTTAGAGTTAATTCATACGGACACTTGCGATATGAAACACGTGCAAACTAAAGGCGGGAAGAAATACTTCATCACGTTTGATGCCTTTAAGAGATATAAGAATGAGGTTGAAAATCAACTCAGCGTGAAAATCAAAATGATCCAAAGTGATCGAGGGGGAGAATATGTAGCTCCCTTTGATGAACTCTGTCGAGAACATGACATTATTCATCAGACGACTGCTCCTTACTCACCTCAATCGAATGGCGTAGCTGAACGCAAAAATCGAACTCTTAAGGAGATGATGAACGCTATGTTGATTAGCTCGGGCTTACCCCAGAATATGTGGGGGGAAGGTGTGCTCTCAGCTAACCACATTCTAAACAAATTACCACACAAGAAAAGGGATAAAACTCCATATGAACTATAGAAAGGAAGGAAGCCTTCCTACGGTTACCTTAAAGTGTGGGGGTGCCTAGCAAAGGTTGAAGTACCTAAGCCTAAGCAGGTGAGAATAGGACCCAAGACCATTGATTGCATCTTTATTGGATATGCACAAAATAGTAGTGCTTATCGATTTTTAGTGCATAAATCTGAAAACCCTGAGGTAAACACGGGAATGGTCATAGAATCAAGGAACGCAACGTTCTTTGAGAATAACTTTCCTAATAAGGAAAGAAAGGAAGGAAGTCCAAAGAAAAGGGCTCACGAGACTACGCAAGGGTCAAATCAGGAAGATGATGAACCTAGACGTAGTAAACAGACGAAGGTAACCAAATCTTTAGGTCCGGATTATCTGACCTATGCGTTAGAAGATGAACCCAGGACAATCCAAGAGGCATTGTCCAGTCCAGATGCTCCTCTCTGGAAGGAAGCTATCAATAGTGAGATAGAATCCATTATGCAAAACCACACGTGGAAAATCGTGGATCTCCCACCGGACTGCAAACCTTTGGGATGCAGGTGGATCCTAAAAAGGAAATACAAAGCTGATGGATCAATCGACAAGTACAAAGCTCGATTGGTAGCTAAGGGGTTCAAACAGAAGGAGGAATATGATTTCTTTGACACGTATTCACCGGTCACAAGAATCACATCAATTAGAGTACTCATAGCTGTTGCAGCACTCTACAACCTCGAGATCCACCAAATGGATGTAAAAACAGCTTTCCTAAATGGAGAACTGGAAGAGGAGATATACATGGAGCAACCGGAAGGGTTTGTGGCTCCCGGTCAAGAGCATAAAGTGTGTCGGGTAGTCAAGTCACTATACGGGCTAAAACAAGCGCCGAAACAGTGGCACGAGAAGTTTGACAGAACAATGCTGTCGAATGGGTTTAAGATCAATGAGTGCGATAAATGTGTTTACATTAAAAGCACACCTGAAGCTTACGTAATTATATGTCTCTGCGTAGATGACTTACTAATTATGGGAAGCAATAAAGAAGTTATTGTGAAAACTAAGAACATGTTAAAGAACCACTTTGACATGAAAGATATGGGTCTGGCAGACGTCATACTAGGAATAAAAATTTCTAGGAAAGCTGACGAAATTTTCTTGACACAATCCCACTACGTGGAGAGCGTGCTCAAGAAATTTGAAGCTTTTGACAAACCTCCGGTAAAGACTCCAGTAGATTTGAATCTACAGTTAGCCAAGAATCGAGGGGGCCCAGTATCTCAACTGAGGTATGCGCAAATTATCGGGAGTTTGATGTATTTAACAAACTGCACACGTTCCTATATTGCGTACTCAGTTAGTAAACTTAGTAGATTCACAAGTAATCCAGGGAAGGATCACTGGCTAGCTCTGGAAAGGGTTTTACGGTACTTAAAATATACCATAAACTATGGCATACATTATGCTAAATATCCAGCTGTATTAGAAGGATACAGTGACACAAACTGGATATCAGACACTAAGGACTCCAAATTTACGAGTGGATACGTATTCACCATAGGAGGAGGAGCTGTGTCTTGGAAGTCCTCTAAACAAACGTGCATAGCTCGATCCACCATGGAGTCGGAGTTTATAGCACTAGACAAAGCTGGGGAAGAAGCTGAATGGCTCAGAAACTTCCTAGAGGATATTCTGTGCTGGAGCAAACCGGTGCCTCCCGTATTGATACATTGTGATAGCATATCTGCAATCGGGAGAGCACAAAGTACATTGTACAATGGAAAGTCTCGACATATCCGTCGGAGACACAATACCGTTAGACAGTTGATCTCTAGTGGGGTGATCACCATTAATTACGTAAAGTCCAAGGACAACTTAGCTGATCCTTTTACGAAAGGAATCAATAGAGATCAAATGTACAATGCAGTAAGGGGAATGGGACTAAAATCTACACACTAAAGAATGTCCATAGCGGTAACTCAACCATGATGAGTGGAGATCCCACAAACTTGGTTCAATCAGACAACTAAGTTATGGATGGTTCAGTTAATCACCTGGAACCTATCTCATTCTCAGAAGCTGTCCATGTGTTAGCCTGCAGCGGTATGGTAAGGTTAAGCATTACGCTTTTAATAATTCCTATACCTTGATTAAGGTGGAGTATGGCAGGATACTCCTGATAGGAGATCACCTATGTAAGTGTGAAATGAGGTCGCTTCAAATGGAAAAAATACTTATGAAACCAAGATACGGTCCATGGCCGAAACGGACACAACGTGAGAACCCAAATATACTAGGGTTATTATTGTGTAAATGTTATTATCTTGGTTTACGCCAAAAGCTGACGGTTTAAGACATCACGTTCACCGAGCAGCGAGTAAATCCGATAACATATTACTAGAGAAGGTTCAAAGCCGCAAGCTACCTATCTCGATGCAATAATAACACGTCAGAACTTTCGATTAGAGTCTGCATGCATTAATCATCATTCATGTGGGGGATTGTTGGGTTGAATGCATATTTAATGCATTTGGCCCAAATTGGAAAGGCCTAAGTGGAAGGCCCAAAGTCAAGTTAAGAAATGTGTACCACATTGATTAGAGCAAGGAGGATTTCCTTATTTATAAGGAATTCCTCTCCTTACCTCTCAACTTGATTGACTACCTAAAAGGCTGACCCACCGCTAGCTGCGAGGACGGTGCGAAGCACCGTCCGAGCACGCGCACGTGCGTGTGCGCATGGCGCATTGGACGCAGGTCGCAATGGGTGCTTTGTGGCGCACTTGGCACTTCCCACGTGCGCATCGTCGCGAGGAGCTGGAGGAGCTGGAGGAGCCTTAAGTATTTTGCCTAGGTCCGGAGAGAGCTGCGCAGCTACCGGAGTGACGAGGAGCTGCGAGCACCTTCAGGTTGGCCACCGAAGAGGTACGACGGGCAGGAATATGCAGGAGACTTCCAGAAGGCCGAAGGGGTGCGAGATCTCTCGCGAAAGGGCGCCAGCGCAGCCTGGGCGCGCCTGAAAGTATCCAGAAGCCACCGAAGGGCCACGAGCGCAGCCAGCCAGCCTGCTGGCCGAGCGGACGTGTCCCTTCGGGGTGGCTGCCTCCCTGCCTCCTCCCTTGCCATAATCCCTCATCCCAGCAGCAAGTGTATATGTTTCTTTAAAAAATGATCGTTGAAAAGGCTAGCGGAGCATATAATTATGTACATGTACCAAATTAAATAAACAATATTTAACATATAGAAATTGAATTCTGTCACTTTAAAAATGAATATTGATATTTTCTCAATTCATTTTCTTCGAAATTGCATAATCTTTTGATCAATTTCTACCGCAGATACCAAAATGAAAACACGTAAAATGACAAGTCAAAAAATGAAGTTTCTCGTGATCTTTTTTTCCTATTGCCTCATGAGGCCACCACCTTCTCTCTCTCTCTCTCTCTCCCAATATCATTAAAAAAAGTTAAGAGGGTGTGAAAGATGTCTTGGGATGAGAGAGTATATTTTTGGCCGTAGTAAAAAAGATAAAAGGTGTAATGCCTTCGAAAAGTGATGCATTTTGAATGCTTTAGGGGGCATTAATGAGCCCTAAAAAGAATACAACGAAGTGGGTTCCATCCTTTTTTGTGCTTCCTTTATTTCTCAATCGCCTTTCTATCACTTGTAATGATTTAGATGATCGGTTTTATGTTCAACCTATGATCCTAAATACCAACATCATAGATCAATTAGCAATGAAGTTGAATTATTAATCGAGAGATCTCGAGTTCGAGCCATTATAAATATAATAGTATAAAATATTTATTTTGAAAATTTTAACATCATTCGAATATCCTACCAAACTAAAATTTGGATTATTGAGTTCGTAACTATCCACACAAAACCTATGATCCTAATTAAATAAGGCGTAACGGCTAGTGATATATATATATATCTCCGTATCTTTCTGGGAATAAAGAGCCTTTAGCACCCCTATAGCCACCCTCTTTCCGTTGGTTGCCGTATCGGCATACATATTTTTAGGATTTGATTTTTATTTTGCTAAATTGTATATATAACAATTCCTGAATTCCCCAAGCCAACGATAAAGATAAAGAGTGTGATGTTAAAATCGTCTTGTTAAAGCTACAATTATTAGTCCAAAACCATAGACAGTTACATGAAGAAATAAAATATCAAACATGTAGATTTTATATTCTCGTAAACAAGTTCCAAACAACTCACACAAATCAATGTGCAGCTCTATAAACAGAAATTTGTATGAACTTTAAATTCATCAAAGTGGTGTAAGACGAAAAGACTGTTTTAATACAATGATTCGTAAATAACTTGCTCTAATATCATGACTGTTGTTCGGACTCTCTGGAAAGAAAACTCTATGTTACTTCGGGTTCAAATTCAGTGGGGACATGGGTAATCCCCACTGAAAGGGATATGGACAATATTAGAAATACAATAATTAAAAAAATATCAGCAAAATAATATAATTTTTGGAAATACGAGTATGAGAATATTGGTTTCCATTTTTTCGGATATTGGTTTCCATCTTCTATGCTATTGGTTTCATTCCACCGTGATATTGGTTTTCATTTTCTGTGTTATTGGTTTCATTCTACTATGACATTGGTTTCATTCCACCGTGATATTGGTTTTCATCTTCTCCAATATTGGTATCCCATTATAAGTGAAAATGTATACCATTTGAATGTATTGGTTTTATTCTTCTCGAATATTGGTATCATCGTTCTAGGATATTGGTATCATTCCACTTTAATATTGGTATCATTCATCTATGAATTTTTGCTAGAATTTTAAGCACTAAGTTCAAACAACAACCAAACACCAACATAAAGTTCCAATCTTTAAATACAAAATCATAAGAACCACATGAAATCGAGCAATCCAGCAATAATCAAAGTTGAAACAGCATATGGGTCGTTTCTTTCAGACCAAATAATCAACGAAAAAGAACATTGTTATAATTTAATTAAAATCTCAATTTTAAGGTGTGGGGACCGGAAGACAACAAACGGCACCGCGGCGCGCCCACCCGCAAGACCCGGTCTCTTGTGTCGGGCCGCCGGGGGGGAGGGAGGGGGGAAGCGGCGGTGGGGGGGGGGGGGGGGGGGGGGGGGGGGTGGCGGCGGCGGCGGGGTGGGTGGGGGGAGTTTTTTTTTGGATTATATAAGAAACTGGTAGAACCCTAATGAGTATATTTGAATAAAAACTCGAAAATACCCTCAACAAATTCTGGCCATCAGATCTGTAAAAAACGAATTTGATCAAATCTAAAGGCCCATATTTAGTCCATACCATAGGGATGATTTTTATATAGTCCCCCCTGAATCCAAATCCACGTTTGGAGTCTTTGGGACAAGATTGAATTCATTTGATTATTTTGTCAGCATAACTTTTTTGTTTGTCGCATAACTTGAACAGTTCAGAAATTGAAAGAAAAATGGACGATAGTCAAATTAATCTGTTTAAGCCTCATCATCATCTTATCCTGCCCAAAAGTAAATGGAATTAAGAGTGCAATTAGAGAGAGAAAATTTTATGCCAAGTAAAATCAACGATAAAAGTAGCACTATATATCTGATCAGTAAACTAAAAAGTCAATACCAAAAAATCAACATATTCAGTAAGAAGTTTGTTATAGTTCCAAAAGGTCTTCATAAATGGCAACATATAAGAAAAGAGAGATAAAGGTTTAGGAAAATTTTGTATGAATGTTTCTTGATTGATGTACAAGAATTCAAAAGAAGGAAAAGGAAGAAAGAGGATGTGTAGATGATGTTTGTCAATTTGGTGGCCAGCCATGTTAAACGAGGTGTTCTATAGAATTTTCCTTGTTTGTCTATATGATCTTACTTTTCAGTATAGTAAATTTATTTAGATAAGTATTAAAGCAATATAATATTTATAAAATTTGTTGGGTATTTGCCCCAAATTATGTTATTGGTTCTTCGGCTCGGGTTCATTAGCTTCTCATATGTATGCACACCAAGCCCGAATTCAGTGATGCTGGTGGCCAGCACCATAGTACAGACAAAATGAAAGGGCTCACAGTGTGATGAAAAATTTGTAAGATCAGATATCACATCAGAGAAATTTTAGAAATTTATATTTAAAGCATGTTGTACCATTGTCTGACGTCAAGGTACCAGTGTATGTTGCATGTTGCACCACTATATGTCGCATGTTGTACTATTGAGAATTTATATTTAAAGCATGTAGTAGAACTGTTACATGTTGCATCATTGTTTGACGTCGAAGTACCAATGTATGTTGAATGTTGTACCATTGACTCATGAGATGTTGTACCATTGTCTAATTTCAGATGACATCGAAAATGTCGCTGTGTCTGTCCCAGTGAATCCCAACCGTATGATTAAAATCACACGCGTCTTCCCACATCCAATGGTCGAGATCGCATCTCAGATGATGTTGCTCACTCTATTAGTGACAAGCACCCAATCCAACCCCATGTAGACCTATGTCGTTATTGTTATGCGTGTAGTTGTGAGCTGTGAGGCTTGAGAACCTTCTCGGAGACATTTTACTTGTATGTTTGCTCACATAGTGAAATTTTCTTTACCCATAATTTTTTCACTTTGGAACTTTTCAAGTAAATTTTGTGTGTGCTATTTTTTTGTTTCGATATAGCTTTCCAAACAAAATTTAAATAGCATTTTTAGTTTGTTTGTTTCACACGATTCCATTCTTTGATTTGAAGTTCCCCATATTTAACTAAAAGTATGTTATTTATTTTAACTAGCTATTATCCTAAGCATGTTGCCTAAAAAACTACCAACAATGCCATAATGGGAGCAGAGCTCGAGGCCATATCTATTGTCATGTGAGGACGGTCACATTTGCACCGTTCTAAGTAGTGGAGTAGTGTTTCTTCTTAGGAATGAAAGGGACTTCCATTATCAACGATAACGTGGCTTCAATTTGGCAACGACCACTATTTTTTTTTTTCCAAATTATCTTAGTTCCTTGAGGATTTTGGTGGAGGTCGATTTTAAAATTTAGGCATGCAGAAAGTATAGCAAAAGGGAATGGAAGAGGAAGAAAGTTTCTTCGTTGATTGTCAACGAATAATTGTTTGCTATAGATTGAAATTGAAAAGTTGTAGGCTTAGTTTTAACTTAAAAAAATCGATGGGTTGCATATCCATTAGTTCAATATTTTAGATTAGATATATTTAGAATCTAAAGTATAATCAGACCATATTAATTCGGTGACTCATTATTATCGCATCATATAAAGGTAAAATTCTGTGGAAAAAAATTCCAATAGAGAGAGTAGTAATGACCGTAAAAGAACGATTATTTGCTGATAATGTTGTTGAATTTCTGCAACATTATTAAGTGCTATTCAATATTTATATAAAAAAGTGTGCTATTTCACACCTTAGAAGAAATGCATGTAAATACTTTTTTTCTATATGGAAACAATACGATCAGGCCAGCAATTCTTTTTTGGCCTTTTTCCTGCTTAACTGAGAAACCTTGACAGTGGAGAATGAGTAAAGCAAGCTGAACATATGTTAATTACCCTTTTTAGGGTAAAAGATTGTTCTTCTCTTCACTTATTTTTGTGCAAAGGCAGTGTTTTACTGCTTTTCTTGTATCTTAGTCAAGGCTAAACTTAAAAGGTCAAAATGCTCAGAAAAATATGGCCGAAGCCTTCTGTTGAATGTGGTTTCTTATAATTTTTTTGGGGTTAAAGTGTATTTTACTACTTTGTGATTTTGTACTTTGACGCATCACTACCTTGTGTTTCAATTCTCTCAACAGATGACAGATGTTTTACCTGAATGACAACCAAGTAATACTCGATAACCAATTACTTGAGCTATCTCGTGTGTTATGCTACATCACTAATTATATACACATGTCATGCAACATCACTTATTTTATTCGTGTGACATGCCAATTCACTAATATGAGACAACAATGGATAAACTCTGTAGTATTTGGATTCAAATTTGGACAGGAAGGAGATCGATATTGTCTAGATCGGAGGTTAACGATATGCCATGCAGATAAAATTAGTGATATGACATGATACAAATATAAAATTAATGGCGTGATATCATAATGTACTTTAACCAAAAAATTGATAGAAACTTGGTTTCTTATGATCAAAGTAAGGTATTGATCTTTTTGCCAAAGAAAGGAAAACTTATTGCTATCGTCTTGTTTACAAAAGAAAAAGAAAGTTAGATTTTTTTTTAACAAAAGTTACTTAAAAAATAGAAACTAAAAAATAACATGGAAAAATGACTCAGGAAAAAAATCTTTAAAGCCCAAAAATACAAGACAATTCTGACCAATATTTATTGCAACAATATTATCTTCTAGTCAAAGTAGCAAAGTTCTAAACTTTAAATTGGATATCATCAGGATTTAAATTATTGAGAAAATACAAACAAAAGTAATAAAATGTATCTCTCCCGAAAGAAAAAAAGAGATCATAAAGGGATTATCTTATTATAATATAAAGGAATATGATTTTATCAAGCGACTGAGGAACATCCAAGGGCCCATATCAACTTTTAGCTGTCCCAGTAATTACATTATTATTGCCAATGTACTTGAAGAAAATAGTTTAATCAAATTAAAATTATTCCTTGTGATCATAAATAATCATTGCTCCAATTTTAATGCCATCAATATGAACTTACCTTTTGCGATTCGAAAGCGGAAAACCTCTTTATGGTCTCAAGATTAGATGCTTCTTGTTCCTAAACCAACCCTCTTTTTGGTGGCTCATCATTCCCTCCAATACTTTTCAAGGACAAGAATGTTAGGTTTTCAAAATAAATTAGTTGAATACTAATAGTCGATTCCATTAAGAATTTTTTGTTTTTAATTTTTACGAATGAAAAATATATATCATTCAAAGAGTCACTCATATATAAAATTCCTATGTAAACTTTGATGTGTCACAATCACTATACTTTACCTTAAACTTTTAATACTCTGTATTAGCAATGACTATAAGTGAATCGAATCCTTATCACACTTGCATGTTTAGTCATTATAAGTGAACCGAATCTTCAAGATTATCACACTTGCATTTTTGTCATTGTAGGAATAATTGATCACGTCAATTAAATAAGGCTGCGAATTGGAGTAAAGAGATGCGCGGCCCTACCTCAAATGGGAACAGTGAGTCGAATGCCCGACTCCTAAAGACTAGATTTCACCCCAAAAAAATAAGTTGGCCGAAAATCACTGATTTGAATATCACCCTTCCACTAATTGAAAAGTAGTGCTCACTTTCATAATTTGTTCCACAATTATTTGGCTGCCTTTTGCTCTTGAACAAAAAAGCTATATGATCCTTTCGCATAAACCTCAAGTAATGGATCATTCGTCCTTCCTTTTACTTTTCAGGTTTCAATTATTTCAGGTTTATTCTTTAGGAATCACATATGTATATATATCTTGCATGTCGGGGAATGTAACTTTTCTACAATCTACTCGCAAAAGGAAAAAAAAAGTTTGGTTATTTGGTACAGTTTCTTTAATAATGTAACAATAAGAAGTTATTATTAATCTCTATAAAATAATGTATCAAGTTAGAGTTGTGAGAATGTAACAAAGTTTTTTAAGACGTGGAAAGATTATATCATATTTAAAATTTGGTAAGAAGAGTTTGATTATCATTTAAAATGTCATTTTCAAATTCGAATTTTAAAAGAGAGAGAACGCAGTAGAGTTGAAATTTCGTTAGAAAAATTTAATTTGATTTAATCGAATGGGTAGATTGTCTCAAACTTATCGTGCCATCTTACAATTAGAGTCTCTCTATGATGTCTCATTTGCTTATTCACCTCGCTCCATCTCCTCCCCCATGTTACCGACAATTCATTTATTTATTACACGAGTCAAAATTCAAGTAGCCTATCGCCGTGACCTTGTCGCCTCGTGCTTCATTAATTTGTACGAAATGTCCCAAATCTTATAATTTTTTCAACGTAAAACATTATTGAACAAAAAAGGAGAGTTTTGTCTGAGGGATTCTCTCCTTGTGACATCTGACACATGCAAGCTGCATGAAGAAAGAGAGAAATTTAAAAAAAAAATTAAAAAACCCTTTCCATGTCATCTTCCATTCAATTTACCTTTAGTGAGCTACCAAGTAATATATACCAAAGGAATTATTTCATTTCATTGAGGAAATGGAGACAAGTTATATTCTTAAAATTAGGAATTTCTGCAAGATTTTTCAGATAAAATCTTACAATGACTTCTTCATGTACCTAGGAAAAGTACAACAATAGAAATAATTTTATCACTCAAGTAGTGTTTCGCTTACAATCCTCATAAGATCTAAGGAATGACTATGATGGTCGAATTCTCTCTAATCATTCAGAATTCGGAACTTTCTCCAAATATCAGGTTGCCTCTATCACGCAACATCGTAAACATAACTATTTACCAAAAAATATCAAAAGAGAAAAAACCTTAGAATTAAAACTGATGTAACCCAATACACAATACACTTAACAGCAACATCAACATACATAAAATTTACATAAGAGCTACATATATATAAAACTAATTAATCCTTGTCAACCCCCTCCCTCCATATGTAAAGATCAGAAACTTTCTTTACCTGTTTCCCCAAGTTAGTTTGATTTCTCTTTTTCTTTCCCACCCCCTCAATACAAAGAAAAATTAAACAAACTAATTAAACACCTACTTACCATTACAATTGAAATCTATCCCCCAAGTATACCCCACCCCTCTCTCCCTCCTCCTATCACATTAATCCTTGAACTCTCTTGAAGCTTGAAAATCGTCTCGAGGTCGTTTTTACGTTCTCGCAGTTTTTCCACCGCAACGAACTCTAAAAGCAAATTTCCTATCCACCACCTCAAGAAGTCCAATTTCACCACTTGAATGATCGTCCACATTGTCAGAACTTCCAATGGCAATGTTTAGGTCAAGAGAAATCACAGATTCTTTGTTGTGTGCCTTGTCCTCCAAATTACCATCCTTTTCTCGATCAATCTCATTGGCTTTAGGCCTTCTTGGAGTGAAGTAATTGTCACAAGTGAGAATGACAATGGCATCCTTAAGAGGGACATTCTCTCCACCAGGAAGAGCTACTACTCCACTCTCAATGCACCTCTTGATTGCCCTTGCAGTGCAATGATCAAGGTGATCCACATCCTCCATGAAGAACACGCGATTCGGGTTCTCGTTCAACGCCAATCCGAACCTCTCTAGATAGTTGCAGTCTAGATCATCTCTAGCCCTCTTGTTCCTTGACAATTCCTTGGTGGAGTGATCATCTCTTGTTGGTGATGAGAAGCAACTTAGACCAAGTGAGATGAAGTTAGCTTGGGAGCTGCCAAAGACAAGCCTAGCTAGCTCCCTTGCTACCTTCTCTTTCCCTTCATCATCACCACCCAAGAAGAACAGCCAGCTCTCTTCTTTGTCCGGCCTCTGATTCGATTTGCGCATCCCCGAACGGCATTGCAGGATGGTTGTTGCAATGCCAGGAATGATCTCCTTCTGCCATGGAACTTTCTCCTCCAGCTCCCTGCAGAGGACCTTCAAGTTCTTGGAATTCAGCTCCTTGAAGCTTTGAAGGCCTTCTAGCTCGTCTACCGCCTCACTCGAGGAAGCCGAATTGGGACTGGAGTTGGGATTTGATAGAAGCTCTGGCTTCGGAACAGAACCCTCTTTGGAGAGAAAGAAGTTGAAATTGTTGTTGGTGCCATGTGAAGAGAAAGAAGTTGGAGATGGAGGAGACGAAGCAAATTTCATTCTCTTCTCAGGATAATAAATCTGCTTCCGAGCTGGACCAGAGAATGAGTTCCATTTCTTGCAGAGATCACTGACATTTATACACTCCTGTAAGATCATGACATTGTAAAAAGAAGTCTTAATCAATTGTACATCTTTTTCGACAAGTAATCGCATAAGCTTTGTAACGAAAAATGGAAAATTGAAGTACCTTATCATCAGAGGCGTTCCTTCTGATCTCTTCTTCTTTGTGCTGCTTAAGCCATGATGGCAAGTTGGAGCTGGTAGAAACAGAGATGGTAGGCATCCCTTTAGCTTCCTTGTTCCAATTGGAAGAGCAATCCGTGTAGCAGCCGAATGGCTGGTCTTCACCACCAGATTCCAGCAGTGGCCAGCTAGACTTGTGCATCAACACCTTGCTTTCCGACATAGACGGCGAATCGCTGTTGAATACAGAGAATCGGTGTAATTATTGGTGTAAAAAATTTATACGAGAAAAGTTGACTTAATTGGTACCTATCAAGATTGAGAGTTAGGCTTAAACTCCCAACTGGAACAGTGACAGGACAAAGTTCCCAAATGGTTTCAAGGGATGGATGGCCTTCTTTGCACTTCATGTAACCCTTGAAAGTTGAAGTTCCTATAAGCCAAAGTCTCCCAATTCCACTACTTCCCCTGACCAACTTTTGCAGCTCCATGATTATATACTCCACTGAACAATAATAATTTCTCCTTTGGTCACAGTAACTAGACCAAAACTCAGCTACCCACTTGAGATCACCTAGATACAAGACCACTCTTCTGTTCATGTAGCTCTTAACAATGCACCTGATCTCCACTAGCTTCTGGTCTACTTCCTCTTTGGAGAGATTTCTCAAAGAGAGTAGAGGAAGGCTAATGATCCTAGCAGAAAGTCCTCTTTCAATCTTGTCTATTACTCCTCTAAGTACACTCTCAGCTGTGGCTAAGCACTCTCCAATGATGATTGTGTTTCTATTCTTGTTAACCAATGTGGTCAAGACACTTGTCACATCCTCCTCTCTAGTTGGCTCTAATGGATTTCCTAGTGTGGTTCCAAAGTGGCTAAAAGGTGAAAATTGAAACGTGGTTGATGAAATAATTTCAGACTTGACATTAGTGATCATCATCTCTTTGGATTGGCTACTCACAGGTGAGCATATCTCCAAAGACACAGCTTGCTCCACCTTGTTCTTAACTTGTGGACTTGAAAAGCCAGCCTCCCTCATCACCCTACTAACACTAGGGTCATCAAGTATGGATATTACTAGCTGCTCAATCTCAATCTTGAGAGCCAAGATGGGCTGCTGCTGGTTCTCGACGGACCCTCTTCTCTGATGAGCCTGAGCGCGCTTAAAGGCCGCGACCAAGGCGTTGGAAAGGGAAGGTAAGGAAGAATGAGGGCCTAGCAAGGCACTCGAGGTCGATGCGGGGAGGCGGTTCAAGGCCACATTGAAGCAAAGCTCAAGTGCCTTGCATTGAAGAGGATGGGAATGGGATTGGAGGCAAGCCTTCCTTAGAAGGCCACCTGAAGTAGCAAGCATAACACTTGCTACATGAAGAGAAGTTACTTGTGCATGGCCTCTCCTCCTTGCAAGGTTCACTGCTTGTTTAACTACAATCAAAGCCTCAGCTGTTAGAGCTTGTTGGATACTACAAATTCCTGCCCTCATTTTTTTAATCTCAAAGATGTACTAACGATTGAAAGGGGAAGCTATAGAGTTTTAGAGTTCATTGGGATGGCTAGAGTGAAGTAATGTATTGGCTTGTATGGTTTATATAATTATGTATGGTATAGCTACAGGTTGTTGTCACTATTGGATATTGAGTTGGTGCTTTTCTTGGTGATGAGGCAATATAATCTTTTGAATCTTTGTATGTGAAAGTGGCTTGCATGTGATCCATCTTTCTCTCTCTTAGTAAAGGAAATTGGATAAATGTGAAAGTTGGTCTCTATGTGTTTTTATGGAGCTATAAAATATAGTCAAGATTGAATTATTTTAGTTAAATATTTATTGGGAGAATTTTATCTATCTTTCAAAAATTATATCTAACTTGAACATGAATTAATCGCTTCACTGACTATAAAAATACCACTTAATACAACAACAAAATGTAGCCGCATTTTGTAAAGCTAGACTCTGCTTTAAAAAGAGTTATGAAGGGAATTGTTGTCTTTCCTTTTTGTCACTTTGTTTGGTGCAACCATATGTAATTGATTGGTGTCTCATTTAGCTAGCCCATGAAACTGTAAGATAAAGAAGAAAAAGGGGAGGGAAAAAAAGAAAAAGGAAAAAAAAGATGTGGGAAAAAAGAGATGGAAAGAAAAAAGGAAAAGGGAGAAAAGGGTAATCCACCAATGAGGAGAGGCTGAGGAAAGAAGGGAGGACTGGCTATCTCTTTGAAGGGAATTGGGAACTGTGGTAGTTGATTTTGCTTTTTGGGCTTTTGCTCAATTCTCAAAAACAAAACAAATATATTCGTTGTTCTTCACTTGCATAAAAGTGGCTCTCTCACTTCATTTCCTATCCGCGACACATATTTTGTAGTTTCTGAAACCAAGAGAATTGTGTTTGTCTATTCACACACTCGCCGCATTGTAATCAGTGAGAGTTGATTTAAGTAGTAAATGAATTTTTTTTTAAATTATTGGGTTCAAGTAATACTAATAAAAAAAATAGCATTAGAAGAATTACACATAAATAGGATCTCTATTTGACTCTAAGTAAAAAAATAGCACTCCATATGCCCTTCATTTTTACATGCAAATTATCATGTCTTTCTCATTCAAGTTTTCTTGCCTGTTTGTTCCAGCAAATTTTGTCTTGTTCGCGTCCTAATTAAATTAAATAGCTTGCCTAAAAAAAAATTAAATAGCCCATCCAATGGTTTGGTTGAGTTAATATAATTAATTCATTTTCTCATTAAAAATTTTAGGCGCTGTCCGTGGACCTTTTTGATGTTAATTGGAATAAGTATGACTCGATTGATCGGTTTTTTACCACATGGTACTGAAGTAATTTTAGGCTATACTACAGGGTACTAAAGTGGACTTTTCCCTTTTTATTTTATTTGTTGGTTGTCGCTTTGCGGTGTAGCATGCGATCAACGCAGCCTAAATTCGGATAAAGATGTTATTTTCAAGGCCCAACAATTCCATGTTTACAACACATTAGTTCGCAGACGGGCCGGGCCTCGTTAGGCTTAACTAGTTTGTCCATGTCAGAATGAAGTGTCGGATAACTCTAACTTGGAGTCCGTTATTATTTTTTTGAATGGTGACAAATTCTTCTTTGGTTATTACTTAGTGTTAGTTTCTATCATTTTTACCCAATAAAGTTTAATTATAACTACAGTTGTCTATTGAAAACTTAAGCGTATAGTTTCAAAATAAGCGTATAATTTGATATATTCGACTGGAAAAAAAATTACAACGTTTTCAAAAATAATTGACATGCGTTGAGACTATTATAGATCGGGATAACGGATAAATCGTTTCTTAACATTTATCTTAAGCATAAGTTAGGAGTATGACTCCTCTTGTCCATAAGGGGGTGTTCGTCTCCATCACATTATCTTTTTTTTATTAAAAGGAAAAGAGAAAAAAAGGTGAAAAAAAATACAATGTCCCTCCACACGTATAATTTAGTACAGCAAATCAAAGTCGGGTTTTCATTACCTTTTCAAATTTATGGCGAGCCTTACGAATTTTTTTATAAGTAATACAAATTTATTTTTTATTTCATATATTTTATTAGAAAATTAATAGTCCAAATATTATAGCTATTTTTGTAAATTTGTGCCCCACTTTTGGGGTGGTTAAACTAACAATATCTTTTAATTTTGTAAAACTTGAACCTAATATATTTTAACTGAATCCAAATTCATTACCACTTAACCAACTCAATTAAATATTATAAATCACCAATAAAATTACTCAATTTGTCAAATGGCACGTGGCTCCAACATCATATGGAGCACTTAATATAGCATAAGAAATTGATCCCTTTGTTGCCCTTTCATATCTTAGATATATGTCATATTTGATATATATCATACCTTAGGTTAGACTAATGTACGTCTAACACATTTTTTAGGCTATATATTAATATAACACTATTGTAATTTCCCATGTGGAGCATAATGTTCCAATAATGGCTCACAATTCTTTTTTCACAATTGCATTATATGATGGTGCATAATGTTCCAATAATGGTTTACATTTTTTTCACAATTACATTATATGATGGTATATGGTTTTTTTGGCTTTGCTCTTCAATCTCTCTCTCTCTCTCTCTCTCTCTCTCTCTCTCTCTCTCTCTCATGAGAACACAACGTTATTGTTTATACCCTAAAAAACATTATTGTTTAGGACAAGAGCAAGGGTACACAACATGATAACATCATGATGCATACATTGTTGAACAACGAGGATGCAGCTATATTAAATCTCGACATGGGGCAAAGGATATTTAGTCTTGTGACAAAAAATATAAATAAGTCGATGGAGATTTAAGATTCAATATTTTGCAGTTATAATTATTAATGTGAAATTTTACTTATAAAAATATCGGCATTAAATTTTTTGTCGTACTTTGCAATCTGACTTGACTCAAAGCCCCGAATAATGAATCTATAAACAGTAAATACCAAATGCTTACGAAAAAAATCTGACATTTACCTGCGAGATGCATAATAAATTAAACTGTTTCCTACATGTTAGGTGTCAGATTTGTGTCAACGGACAGCAATTAATAAGAATCATTTAACGTAGCTGTGCAGATTTCTGAGATATTGCACTCTTCGGACACCAAGGTATCCACCTTCTTCCACAGAACATGCCGCTACATTAATTGTAAATTAGAAGGACAAAGTCCTTTATTTCTCAGAGGGACAAATTCATGTAAAAGTAGGCTTGTTGGCTGCTCATTCTCTGAAATTGCAACTATTCCATGTTAAAGTTATGATTCACAGTAATTGTTGGACAATGTTTGCCACCTACCGAAAATCATATCCGAATAGAATATGGATTAGTCGACATCATATAATGTTCCGAAACTTCTAAATCTGTTTCTAATATAAATAAATCATTTTAACCAGAAATGAGCTGAAACTATTAAGTTTCTATTTCATACTTTTAAGCAAGTCAATAAGGAAAGAAAACAAAAGAATGATAAAATCCTTCCAGAACCCATATACGCCATAAGTGAATTATATCCAACTTCTTTCCACTTTATAATTTTTTTTGTCCAAACTGTCTAGTTTTCGGACAATCAGACGCACCAACTAATTTGAATATTACAAGTGTCTAATTTCTGGACAATCAATGCACTAAATAATTCGAATCCAAATCTTTAGAATCACAAAAAATGACAAGATGTCCTAATGTATCAAATCCCAATCTTATACTTCTTTTAAAATCCTACAAGTATGCACAAAATTGGATCTATATATACATGAAAAGTTACACAGCTTCTTCCTCAATCTCACTAGTGATGACCTTCTGAATTGAACTACTACCAACTAAAGGACTAAAACTAGAAGAACTGATGCAAGAAACAGCAGAAGCAAAAGAAGCAGAATCCGAACAATTAGGGCAACGAGAGGAGGAAGAAGAAGAAGAACAAGAAGCAGAAGAGTTAGTATTAGAAGCAGAGGCAATCCCAACAAGAAGGTCAACGAAAGCACCAACAATAAACCCATGATGCTTCTTCCCGTTGACCCTCAAGTACCAACCAAGCAACTCCTCCAGGCTTCCCCAGTCCTTGACCCCATGTGACTCCACCATTTCCTCCATCGACTTCCTGAAGTCGCGGTACGGGTCCTCGGATTCCATGGCGAGGACCACGCTCTCCTTGAACGCGAACCCGCCTGGCTTGGTCTCCTCCAGGATGGAGCTCGTGTCGTTTGACCCGGGTTCGAAGAACAGCCGCCTCTTCTCCGACGACCCCACCGCTGCCCGAACCACGGTCTCGAGGGACTCCTCGGTGTCATTGGAGAGGCTGGCCGTGTCCGAAGAGGTGGAGGTGGTGTCTGGAGGGTCAAAGAAGACTGAGTTCACTGTCTTGAACATGTCATCCATTAGGGTTCCTCCTCCTGCTCCTGCCCTAAAGGAGAGTGTTCTTGGATGCTTGCAAGATGGCCACCTTTCCTTGTTCTTGAAAAATGATGAGATCTTCATTGATCCTTTTAGTACTTTGCTTCCAACTTTTGGTTTCCTTTTTGTGTACTTTTCAAGATGGGTTATTGAGGTTTGGTTGGGTTTGTGAAGTTAATGCGGTGGAGGAGTTGCAACGGTTATACTATATTTAAAGGGAGGTATAGGATGGATGATAACAAATGGTAGTTAATTTCTTTTTCTTTTTTTTTTGAGAAATATCCATTACCGAATATTAACCGGATCGGATCGACTTACTTAGATACAACTTTTCAATAGTTAAATCTAAAAATTTAATGCAAGATGGGAAGTGAGTTTTTTTAATATTATTTTATATCAAGATAGCTGATTATTATATTTTCAAGTTTAGTTGAATTCCCAAAGACAGGAAGAGGAGACCTCCCAACTAATATAGGATACCACTCTTGTCAATTGTTCTAATTATTTACTGTTTAGTTTTTTGGTGAAAATTTGCTGTTTAATTTGGAGAGACCGGATTGAGTGGGGATTAAAGAAAATTTATCTACAGGTGGGGACTACATTTTGGGCCGTCAGATTTGATTATATTTAAATCTAATGGTCAATAACCTACCAACTAGTTGATATTGGTTTGCATGTGAAGTGATATTGGTTTGCATGTGAAATGATATTGGTTTGCAAGAGACTAATTTACATATGAAATGATATTGATTTACATGTAAAGTGATATTGGTTATATTGGTTTGAGTTAATCTTCATAAATGGAGATTAGTCCAGTCTCTACCAAATCCGCGTTCTTGGAACGTAGATTGCCAAGAAAATGACGATTGATTGGTGGGGCTTGTCACATTAAATAAATAACCATGGGATATGTGAAAATTAAATTGGACATTCAATGCGATCTCAGAAGAAGTAATACTATATCCTCATTCAGTACTTTGTTCACAGGAGTTTATACTGCTGCGATGGTGTCAGATCTTTTCCTCACTTTTTTGTGATGGTGGACTGAACATTTTAACGCTAAGATTTGCGTATTGATTCGACAAATTTGGTACCCGACACGTTATTTATATATCTGATTTAAGACTAAACTTTTTTGTCAGACATTTACCACTCACTAAACTTTTTTGTCTGACAGTTACTACTCACTTCGGCGAGTAACAGAGAAAATATGTTTATCATACGACAAATTTCATCTTATATTTGTTGCAAAATACAGCATTGACTTGATTCGAGTACCAAAAAATTTGAATTTGTCTAAAATTTTAAATTTAAAAATGTATAAGATATTATTAGAAAAATTACTTCTCAACTTAAAATTGGGCTATTATATATATATAAAGGTTGTGCCCGAGGAAGTCATTGTCTTCGCAAGTGTCACCATCGGAGTTGTAGATCAGAAAAGAGGGTATAAGAGTTTTTTCTTATTCCTAATACTGAAATTTAAGATCTCTTTAAAAAAAGTTAATTTTTATTATTATTCAGACTAATTTGTATTACTGTTTGTAGTTCGATTCAAACATGAATGTTAGATGTCCATATATTAAATAGTTTCTACCAAAAATAATTAGAAGTCAAAAATTGATTTCTTTTTCAGAAATAAATTAGAGTACCTGTTGTTCCTGACAAAAGAAGTCTATAATAATAGTACGTTCCTTAATTTGAAAAATAATGTGTTAGCCAAGAAGAATAAATATTTCATCCACCGTCATCTCTATTTGAGATGAAAGTCAAATAAGAGCACTGTATATTGTCATGACGTTCACCTATATATATTATAGGGAAATGTTCAATAAACTATCACGTAGTTTCATGCTTTGCTGTGGTTTGATTTTTCTTTTTAGCTTTAGTATCCTGTAGTTTGATTTTTCTTTTTAGGCAACAGAGGTTTCGAAAAGTGACAATTTTGGTGACAGATTTTTAACCGGGGTTAATTTTTCTAACCTGATTATACCCATCATTGTCACATAGTATTTTTATATCTTAAGTGGCAATGATGTGGCAAAAGAAACTACATGGTATTTTAGTAAATTTTTTCCTATATTCTATTCAAACTTAAGATATTATTAAAAAGAATGAATCTCGAAATTAATTACGGAGAATATGGTTTCATGTTGACAACCAACCAAACCGTCGATTAACTTTTTGAATTGTTTATTGTCTTTAAATATATTTATATTGCTTGAAAATCATGAATTGAAAAAAAAATGTAGATTACTATTTTTAAATTTTATTCCAAAGAGTACACCTTTTTTCCCTTATGGGCATGGATACACAATTTGAAAAGTCACCGCCGAAGTGTAATTTCGATTACATGAGGAGGCAAGTCAATATTTTTTCCCCGTAAAGGAAATTAATAACTTGGCGGTTCACTTGATCATGGGCCACATTAATTTCATGCAATTAGTGAGTATGCATATTACAATGACCATTTCCTTAAAAAATTTATTGATATATTCAATAGTTATAATTTTATCAAGTGATTGTTTTTTATAGTTCTTACATAGTTCACTTTTATTTTTCAATTTATTACAAAATTAATTTTCCATTTGAGGACTTCTTATAGAATTGAAATGATAAAGAAAAGATTAGCATAGCCGCATTAGCATAGCCGCTACGTTATGCAAGGCTAACACACACAAATTGAGAAATGGTAAAAAAAAAATTTGAATATCATTTGGCTTAATGACAAAAAATTGTAGAAGAATTCACTAATTCAGTGTTCGATCATTGGCATGTGTAAATTAGTGTAAAATTTAATTATAAAAAATAAAAAATTAATGACTCGAAGATTATGACCGATATGAAAGTAACACGGAAATAACACCATAAAATTACTCAATTTCATCTTGTGACCTTGTTTTGGCTATTGTAGTAATTGGAAGGTTATGAGATTGATTTAATAATTTCATTTGGGAACAAGGCAAGGGAGACTGTATTAATTGAAACAAGAAAAAATTGAACAAACATGGGATATTCATGTGACATTTATTTATGAATCAACGGTTGGTCACGAAGATTTGTCCTTGACGGGGCCCATGAATTTAAGTGACAAATCTGATTAGATCCTTATAAAATGGACTTGTCATTTATTGTTACCATCCGTTAGTATAAGTTTCTTCCCCCATTCTTCATTTGATTCTTTTTTTTTCCTGTCATTATAATACATTCCAAATGAATTCTTTCCGAATGCAGTTGATTTTGATGTATTACACAGCTCTGCAACTATTTGTGATTCTCTCACGTGCTTACTTCGCCAACATTCAAAAAAGGATCGATCGAGTTCAACATTGAGTATGAGATCAACCCGTTTTAATATTATATTAAAATGAATTTACATATTCAATCCAAAATTTTAAGACGGCGAGAATGTGAATTTTTTACACTGATAAATTTATCCCACTCTTGTATTAAGTAATGTAAAATTCTGAAGACATATAATAGTGCACTTTAATGCCTGGTAATAATACATTCCACCTATTCACCAAAAAAAAATACATTCCTGGACGTGACTAAAAATGCGCTTTTTAATTTTTATCGTATACAATTGATGGTATACCTAATTTTTGATATTTTTCGAAAAAAGAAGCATCTTTGATTAAAATCGGCAAATTTGAAGCTGAGTGTTCGTATATATACACCAGCTCACAGACATTTCTGATTTAATTCACCCATGAAAGTTTGAGTGATTATCATACTTCATGTAATTTAACCAACAAATATTTAAACTAATTAATGATAAAAAATTATTTTATTTTAACCAAAATATATAAAATTTGAGTCATTAAAAATGTAGCAGTGTTAAATATTTATTAAAAAAATTATATTTTCAAAAATTTTATATTATTCGAACATGAAATAGTCCAAAATTCCTAGTTATAAAACCAAAAGAAACTTGCGTCGTATTATTTTAAGCGACAAAAGGAGATCATGATGTCAACCCAGATCACGGCGCGCGCTTACTATTGTCAGCTGATCCAACGGCTAACATTGGTCGTCTGTTCTATTGTTTAGTACAAATGTTTGTACACTGTCTCCATGTGCATGTGCCCACAGTTGTTGCTTCCGAATTGTAAAAAAATTCTTCAAAAATAAAAAAATTGTACAATAAATTCATAAAAAATTTTGTACAAAAACACCCAATTCACAATCTGATTGGAGTGGTCCCCTTCCAAATAGTTAAATTAATTAGGCTCGCAGTCGTAGCTAGGTCGCATTATAAAGTTAGGGGCACAAAGAAATTAGACATGGAATGGTAGAGCCTCAAATTATGTATGGAGGATGTGAACAATGGTGAAAATATGTTGGACACACTACAGGGTAGGGTTGCAGGGGCATGTTTGATGGTGAAGGTTCTAATTATAAATTCACCAACATATAATTAGGAACATATTTATTAATAACATAAATTGAACTTACTTGTTGAATCGCGGTTTCACCTGGATCGTAACATAATTCTTGTAACAGGATTTTTGCTCCCAATTTCCACGAATATAAATGCCCTTGAAAAGATATCGAGAGAATTGCCAAAAACCAAACTTCTTGTTCTCGGTCTCTAGCCTTCGTAATATTTTCTTTGTGTGTCTGGGAGTTGTCAATTTTTCCAAATCGCTTTCTCGTCCCCTTTCGTCCCTTTTAATAATGCCAGTAACTAACCAGCCAAACCAAGAGAAGTGATCCAGAAAGAAGGAAAAATAAAACCACCTAAAGGTTGACGTGGCCTTGCCACATTAATTGGAAACCAGCCCCTTGATCAACATGGGTGGATAACCAACAGATGGCTTGGAAACAGTAATTCCTATTGTTTCGAGTATTCTAATATATCGTTAAAATATCGCGAGATGAGAGATGTGTTGGGTTTTGGAGCTTTATGGACTTTACATTGGATCTTAAATGAGTCGGAGTTTTATTAGGACTGTAACATGATCTAGTCTTTTTTTTCCTATAAATACATACAAGTATTAATGTAATTGTGTGTCGCAGAAATTAGTAATAAAATTATGGCTTGACAATGTTCCGATGTAGCGAGTTTGTGTTTTTGGTTTTGGTTCCTTCTCTCTTTTTAATTCTCAACCAGATGTATGGTAAAGTTCTTGCAGTTGAAGACTTCCTCGTACCAATTATAATGATAATAAGCTATTATCATCGACTTTATCATTAATAACATATGGATGGAAGAAATACGGTTTAGTAGAATGATATGTTTAAGCTACAGCACTTAACGTAATTAATAATATAAAAGAACACTTAACATTATTTGAGTATCAATATCACATCCCATTCAGTAATCAAAATTATTTAGTCCTAACCCTAAAAAAAAAGCAAATTGCCCTCAGGTCTCTGAAATTTACTTAAATTATTATTTTAGTCCATGCTATTCCAAAATCAAACCTTTGGTCCCCTAGTTCGATTTTATTGAATTCTAAAGTTCCTCGCTGATGTCATCTTTTAATTTACTTTGAAAATGAAAATTATGCCCTCACAATAAAAAAATAAATTAAACATGAACGACGTCGTTTGATCCGTTCTCGACGTTATTTGCTCCGGCCACCACTAGCCCTCATCCGCTTCCTCTCCGGCCACCACTCCCTTGCAAATGCTCCCATACAAATTGAAGGCGCATCCACCCCCTTTGGACGATGACATCAACATCAAAGCCAAAAAAGCTTGCAAATGCTTCCGATTAAAGATAAAACTTGTTGGATTTTTACTTATGGCTTGTCGAAAGTGGAAAAGGGGAAAGCTTGTGGGTGTTTTAATTTTTAATTGAGAAAAGGGGAAAGCTTGGGATTCTTCCTTCTGATGGGTTTCTTCCATTGGTTGGATTTCTTCCTTCAATCGAAACCATTAATTTTTAATGGTGGTGGGTTTCTTCCTTCAATTGGTTGGGTTTCTTTCTTCAATTGGTTGGTGGTGGTGGGTTTTAATTAGGAGAAGAAGATGAAAGTAATTTCTTCGATCGGAGGGTTCAATTGGTTGGGTTTCTTTCTTCAATTGGTTGGTGGTGGTGGGTTTTAATTAGGAGAAGAAGATGAAAGTAATTTCTTTGATCGGAGGGATGACCGGATTGTCGGAGAAGATAACCGCCGGGAGCCTCTCTCACTGGAGAAGGTGAAGAGATGAGAGATATATTTGTTTTATTTTTAAAATTTAAATGTAAGGGTACAATAGTTATTTCATTGATTAAAAAATAATAAGTTGACCGATGACATGAGCGAGGGACCTGAGAGTACAATCAAACCAAACTAGGGGATCGAAGTTTCGATTTCAAAACTATAAGGACTAAAACAGTATTTTGAGCAAACTCTAGGGACCTCAGGGCAATTTACTCAAAAAAAATTAGTCCTATAAAATGTGTCCGAATCCTGTTCCTGCAATAGGACGATCCTCTGTCGGAGGTCATGTCCCTAATCATGGGGTCTATGAGAAAAAACAGTTGTGAGATGATGGGTATGTCTCCTTTGTGGTACATAATTTGATGATTGTCCTAATTAAGCCATCTATTAGCGTTCACATGGCAAGTTGACTCCTTAACTAGAAATGGCGGGCAAGAAATATGTGGTGTTAATTAAGTTCATGAAATTATTGGAGATTCCGATGTTATTGCGAGATTATGAAACATTTCTAGCAGGGATTGACAATACAAATGGTGTACCAAGTATCTTATTATACTAGTTGTAACCAATGTATTTTTTAAGCATGCATCGACTATATCCTAAGATCAAGTCTTAAACGAAGTTCATCAAGCTGAAGTTATCACTGTCTTTGACACTGGTCGTGTGAGCACAATGAGCCATGGGTCTCGTGAGAGCAATTGACTTAGATGGCGTGTTAGAATCTCCATATCCAACCCAAAACATTTGACAATAAGTTAGTGAATTTTTCACACTTATAAACAAACTTCTAACTCTTGCAACTTTTAACATAGTAACATTTTGTATTCTCAATCTACTCCTTATTTTATATTTGGTTAACAAAGATTGGAGTACTCTTTGTCACTCGTTCACTACCAAAAAAACATAAAAATAGAAGTGCATTTCGAACATGTTTGATACAGATTGATGAACATTTAAGAAGCTTTTCTGAACTTGTGTATTTAAATTAAGATGAAAAATTCAACAATTGTCTTTTTTGTTCTTCATACTTTGTACCTATATAAGATGAACCAATTATGATAAAGAAAAATAAGATCTGGAAGTTTCCAGTCAACAATATAATTCATTAAGTAACTAGGAAAGATAATGGAATCATCGTTACTAGATATGTATAGAAATTACTGTATTATTTGTGGGATTCCGTGCCACTAAGACGCTTTTGGCTTTGGTTTTCTATACATTAATTGAAACCAGCTATTAGATCATGTTTATCGGTGATCGCTCAAGTAACAAATTAAAAAGAAAAACAAGAAATGTGGTGCTTTTGGCCGATCGGCTTGGCCAGCCAATCGGTCGATCGGCCAATATTTAATTATTTTTTATCTTAATTTAATTCTATTGATATATGACACAATATTATTTGTTGAATTTGATACTAGTGGATGTTATTTATGTGGTTATAAAAACATGTGTACTCAATTTATTTTTTTCTAATTTTGTATTCCAACTTTTATAATCTTAATTTTGTTTAATTTTTTCTTGTTATAATTATGGACGCATAATTTTTATTTATTAATTATAATTTATATATATAAATAAATTGATTGTAGATAATATGTGGATGAGAGAGAAATTAATTATTTATTTGGTGAGCGAATTGGATGAGATCACCAATAAAAATGGTAAGAGATTAAGTTAGATTGAATAATAGTTTGATGAGAGAGAAATTAATTGTTTATTGTGTGAGCGGATTGGATCCACTCACCAATAAACTTGGTCTTAGGAAAATTAGAGAATTTTACAAAAGTTTTTTCTAAGAAATTTATAGAGCTAATAGTTTTCAAGTTACTATACAATTCTTCAAGGATCAATTTCGCCACCTTTTTTTTTGTGGAGTCCAATTTTCATTAGTACAAGTCGAAGTAAAAGTTTCATGGCCTCTGATTTCCATATAAAGAAAACGTTGAGGATAAATACCTAAACCATGTTGGAACAAGCAAAATTTTTGAATCATAATAAAATTCTCTCAACAAATACTTAACACTATTGTAGTTCGAATCACTGAAATCAGATGACTTTGAGATTGTGTGGTATATATAATTATACCCCAAACGTATTTTTTACTAATCTTCTTGGGGTAAACAGCTAGTTAAGAATTTTATTCATAGGCTCGATCTTGTAGGGAACCATAATATTCCCGCTAAGATCATGCAGAAACACTGTTGGTCAATACTGGGACCGGATTTGGTCCTGGAGGCCAAATCCAGCACGGTACTGGAGAATTTTTATTAAAGGACACGCGGGGACTATTTTGCAAAAATGAAAAAATACGAGGGTGCAAAATAAAAAAAGCCCACAACCATTGAATCATAACTGGGTAAACCATTGAATCATAATTGAGTAAACCATTGAATCGTAACTGAGTAAACCATTGAATCGTAACTGGGTAACTGGGACGGACCCTGATTTATCCGGGACGGGAAAAAACGGACCATTGAATCATAACTAGATAGACCATTGAATCATAATTAAGTGAACCATTGAATCATAACTAAATCAACCATTGAATCGTCCAGGACGGTCCTGGTTGGATTTGGCCTTCCAGGACCAAATCCGCTCCCGTCAAAATACTGATCCCTTTCCCTGACGAATAATACGGAAATGGATGGATACAAACTTTACAAATTACCAAGTAATTAGGCTTTTTTTTTCTTAACAAAAATTTTGATATCGAGCTGAATTAGTTGGCTAATGAATATTCGAATATTTGTAGATCGAGTTAGACCAACTTGAACCCTGATTAGCCGATATTGAAAAATTCCGGATGCCCGATGGTTTGTAGAAAAAATTCACAATCAGATGATATCGAATTTCCTAGAAACACAATCTCCCTATGTAGGATCAAATTAGAGCTGACAAGAGAAGAGACACTGGTTAACAAAGCTATCGAACTTTCCAAATTACAGATATAAGAGGGAAATAACATTATTCACCAGAATTAATGAAGTGATTTAAGAATACAAGTGAGCGAGCAGGAAACTAAAGCTCAGAAGGTAAGCTGCTAACATTCTAAGCTTAATCACCTGGTGCTGTGGCTAACAACCATGGGACCCCAGGAGAGCAGCAGCAGCAATGACCCATTTTGAAGAAGCCGAATTCTGCGCATTCGCGAAAATGCGGCAAGTGTTTTGGTCCAACTTGAATTAGACGCGTCCTTGGCCGAACTCGATCTCTTCATAGTCGTCATTATCTTCGTCATCGGAGTAGATATCGTCACCATCACTTTCGAGTTCATTATCCGTGCCTGTCTCAGAAACCATGTTCAGTTTATGCCTATTCCATTCGGGAGGGAATGTTTTCTGCAAGGCTTCTGTAAGCTCTCCGCCGGTTGCCTCGATTTTGCGCAGGGACCTGGACCAATGAACTGCAGTCACCATGTCTACTGTCAGACCGGATTCTATCATTTCCTTGCATATTGACACTATCCCAGAAATGAGGTATTCTTCGGCCACAGAGGTACGGTATAGCAGAGATGTTATCAAGCAATGGTAGACAGGTCGGTCGGGCTTTAAACCCAGTGATTTCATATCTTCATAGCAACTTAGAGCCTTCTCTGGCAAAGATGCGCGAGCCCAACCGCTAATTAATGTCGTGTATGTTTTAACATTCGGCGCAACTCCAAGGGCCTTCATTTCTTCAATTGTTTTTGTTGCTCTCTGGACAGAAACACATGGAATATGAGAAGATCCACGCAGTCCAACGAGCACCACGAAATGAGTAATTTGCAGAAAGAACACACGCGAGCCAAACAGCCTACCTGCATGTCACCAGCCTTGCAACAAGCACTTATGAAAGATGTGTAAGTACGAATGTCAGGCCGCACGCCTTCCTGTTCCATCTGCTGCATGAGGTCAGCAGCCTCCCACACATCACCTCTTCGAGCCCACCTGAACGAGGACAAGACGACAGTTTGTCAAGAGCTTGAAACCATAAGTGAAATAGAATAAGCATTTGACAGGAGAAATTTAAGTCATCTTCAAGTGATGAGTTGGATCAAGAATTTTACACTGCCAGAAAATAAACCAGAACCTAAAATTTCACAAGTGATCAATTTACGGCCCCCACCCATCAATAAGTATGTTGTAGACATAAGTGTTGCGTGGCACATTTCGAGTACTCATTTCTTTTGTGACCGCTAAAGCACTTTGCATCCGGCCTGACTTGCAACATGCCTTGAGCAGTGCCTGATATGTATATGCATCAATCTCCAGGCCCTCGTTCCTAAACTTCGCGAAGTACTCAAAAGCTTTTCCAGTGTCGCCCAAAGTCGCAAATCCATTCATGATTGTTGTGTATGTATACTCGTTCGGTCGTACACCTGCTAGTGACATCTCATCCAATATCTCAACAGCTTTCTCCATCTGAAAGATGAAAAAAGAAGAGAGTTATATATCTGAAACAAGATAACATGAGAAAACAAGGATACATCACAAATAAAATTGGCATTCTAGATATGCATGTTTAATACGGTTTAACCATATCAGACAGAAAATACCTGACGCTTCTCGACGAGGCCTAGAACCAAAGCATTGTAAGTGTGAACAGTTGGAATGCATCCACTTTGTCTCATCATATCGAAAACCTCAAGAGCTCTTCTTGTTTCTCCATCTCTAGCAAAGGCATGTATGATTGGCAAAAATGTTCGTGATGTTGGCCTGTGCTTTTGTTTCTTCATCTCTTTCACAAGGCGGATGGCACGATCCATGTTTCCCATTCCACAGAATGCTTTGATAATGTTATTTAAGAGCACGACATCGGGTTTAAAACCATCCCTTATAACATCTTCGAAAATGGCAAAGGCATTGGTATAATCCTTCAACTTTAGGAATCCAGTGATCAGCATACAGTAGGTCTTCATATTATGCTTTATGCCAGCTGATTGCATCATTTTGCTGATTTCCAGAGCCTTAGAAACTTTGCCAATCTGAAAAGAGGTCGCGGGTTATTTGAATCAAGCGTTATCACAGAAAGATGAAAACCAGAGGCCTGAAGAAGCTAGAATTTTGTTAGGTACTCAAGTGTTTTATATTATTGAGGCACATCACCAGGAAGGTGTGGAGAAAGAAACCATCGCAGAAACAATTTTTATCCGAGAGAAAGCAAACATGATGGAGGACATTCTACTTTGAGAATAAAGTAGCAGGCACAAAGACTAAACCAGTTTTACATGAGAATCCGCATCAACACCGGGAGAGTACCTCGCCGGAAACATCTAATGTACAGCAAAACATTTTTTTGTTACTTTCCTAGCAGTATCCAGATTATCAGGAGACCAGAGTTCAAACATATTTGCAAAGGAGAATTCCACTTTTAAAGCCAAGGTATACTGTTTAAATAAAAATCTAGCAACTCTTACTTTCACAAACTAGCAGAGCAGTGGAAGACTTACCTTAGTATAGAGATTAATGAGACATCCATAGCTGATCACGGAAGGAGTATATCCGCATTCCTACAATATGTACCAGATATTCAGCATATGGTCGATACACAATGCAATATTAGTGAGCATGCAAATGAACACCAGTGCTTAGTACATGTCCCAACTGGAGAAGGAAACCTACGGAGCACGCTAAGACTGGATCATCTTATTAACTACTTCTTTTACCTTAAGTCTTTCGAATACGACCAGGCATTTCTTCTCATTTCCAATCATCGTGTAACCATCCATCATTGTATGATATATTTGAATAGGAGCATCTATACCTTCTTCTTCCATCTCCCTCACCAAAGCTTCCGCCTTATCCATATTTCTTGTTTGACTGCAGTTCAAGAGAAAAGGAGTGAAGATTATCGGGCTGCAACAAGTGCTATATAGCCAACAAACATTCAGAAAAACATGTTCTCTGTTTGTCTGAGCATCATTTGCATGCGCAAAATTTTATGATTTGATCACTGACCAGTGAGCATATATGATACTCCCATAGATGATCCCGTTGAGAGTAACATGCTCTTCTCTGGCCTCCTCAAACCAGTGATCTGCAGCTCTGCAGCCAGAAAAAAAATGATATTAGATGGTAGGATATTTTGCAACGAAGAAAAAGATAACAACGAACAGAAATGACCAATATTTAGTAACCAGATTTTTTTAACATCAATAGTGGATTCATTTAACTACAATTTACATCAGGCGTGACATAGTGCATAAACCAGACCCTCATCATGTCTTCATAGTAGCATATTATAGCTTAAATGGATGACTTTTTTGAACAACGTTGATTTTGGACATAGAATAGGCCTCACTAAATTACCAAAAGGATGACTTCCATATTGACTTTTTTTGAACGTCATTACTAGAGTAGCCCTTATTAAAGCCTAATTTCATATATACCTTTCCTGCAGCCAACTTAAATGCGAAGGACATAGAATACAAAATTCATCAACGCAACAAAGAAGCTTCAAAATATACATTTTTAGAATAAAAATAAAGTAGTGTCCAAAAGAGGAGAGGATTAAAATAAGGTTTAGAGAGAACAATGCACTAGCTTACTCAGAATCGCCGACTTTGGCAAACCCTGTGACCAGTATACTGTATGTCACCAAGCTCATTTCAATACCCTCTGCCTTCATTTTCCTGACACATAATAGTGCTTCTTCCATGTCTTTACCAACTGCATAAGCGTGAACAAGGCTGCATCAAATAAATTACTTCAATGATGAAAATAGTAACATAAGAAAGAAGGGTCTAACATTTCGCTGCCAATCTGATCGAATGCACAGGTAGTAATTCCCCAAAACGTCCAAATTCCTATGCTACGATTGCTACATTAAATTGATGATTAATCACTTCACTGTGCTAACTTTTACTAACGTAGAAAGAAATGCCTTAGGAACAACACACATCATCATAACAGCATCAATCCCAGGACTACTTAGGTACTCTCTCTACAGACCAGCAGACCATTAATCTAGCCACGCTCTGACCAACCCCAAAAATGCATCCATTATAGCTATAACAAGTGGGGAACTCAAACAACGACAGAAAGAATTCTACCTTGTATAGACATGTGAGGACGGTGCGATCCCCCTTGCTCGCATGCTCTCGAACGTCTGACGTGCTCGGTGCACATCACCTCGTCTTGCATAGTAGGTCACCATTAACCCATAGTCCCTTCTCGAAGGCTGCCAACCCAAAATCAAGTTTAGGTGACACACATTGCAAAATTTCAACCACAGAACTCTAATTCCTATTGAAAGACAAATACAAGACCGAGAAAAGATCAAGTCCTGACCTTCTTAATAGTTTCAAAAGCGGTAACAACCGCCTGCCAATCCTTCGGCCGGCTCTCGAGCACCTTCCTGAACGCCCTGCTCGAACTGTCCCTCTCCTCATGCCACTTATTCCTAAAATAGAACTCTCTCCCCTCCACATCCTGCCCATCTCCATCGCCTTCCCCCGAAATCCACCTCTTCCTCTCCTCCGCCTTGGCCTTCAACCTCCTCCCATCGTCAAGCTTCACAGTCAAAACCTTCCCATGGAACTCCATCCCATCAAACTCCACGGCCTTCTCAGCCGCCTTCTCCGCCTCCTCCTCCCCGCCACCAAAGATAACGAACCCGAACCCGATATTCCGATCAGTCTCATTGTGCCCCTTTACCAAGATCACATTTTTAATCTTCCCGAACTGGCGAAACAGCTCCAAAAGCTCGGGCTTTTTCACCCAACTGGGCAAATTCCCCACGAAGATCTTACCCGGCTGGAGGAACCCATCAACCACCTCCTCCTCCTTGGTCTCCAACTCATTCTCTTCACTCTGTACCTCAGCCGCTTCAACCACAACCGGAGGAGGAGGGGCTGGCGGTGGAGGAGGCGGCGGGGCGAGCTTACTGGAGAGGCGGAGCTTGCTGGTGAGAGAATTCGGGTTCGGGAACTTCGGAGAGTTCGCGCGTTGTTTGGAAGGGGAAGGAGTGAGGAGGGTCTTAAGAGGGTTTTTGGAGGGTTTAACTGTGGGAGCAGGTGGGTTGGTGGTGGTGGGTTGAAGGGAATTCGGGCGGCGAGAGGGGTTCGACTTCGAACTAATGGCTTCCGGTGGTCGAGGACCGACGGAACAGGAGGCGGAAGTGGCGGCGGCGGCGGGTGAGAGGGGGAAAGGGTGGAAGTTGATGGTGGTGGAGAGTGAGACTAGTTTATCCATAGAAGGGAGGGGCTAAACTAGTAAAGTATCTTTGGTGGTTGTGGGATTTTATATATTCGGATGAGGGTGGGGGACCATAGTGTGTGAACAGACGACCTGTCGTCCGACAACGAGATATGCCACCCGAGATTAGGGATGACAAAAATACCCATACCTTGTAGGTCGGATCCCACTCTTACTCCGTGGGTCGAGGGTCTGTTAACTTTAACTGGGTATAGGATAAAGTATGTATATGAGTATGGGTCCAACTTTAAAGGTGGGGTCTAAAGTAGGGTATGAATCCTATGAATTTCTACTGAATTCTTACTATTTTACCATACTTTGGATCCTACCCTAACTAGACCCTTATTAGACCCTAATTAGATCATTTTATCTTCATTTTTTATTTATAATTTGCAACAGAGTTCTCAAATATTCTAAAATATGTTTCATGATATCGACTCCAAAATTTGAGGTACATATTATTCTAATTTTCTTTATTGATATACTATATATTTCATGATTAATCTTCGCATATTCACTGTGATTTATTTGAATTATATATATAATTATGTTTAAAAATTATCAAAAATGTAGTGCATTTAATTCAAGGGTCGGATCTTGCAGACCTTGTAAACCCTACGGACCTTGAGGGTAAGAATATGGGTGTAATAATAAAATTTATCGAACGTCGATGATAGGGTATGAGTCCAACTCTCCAAATTATGGTATAGATAAGGTCCTACTAATACTCTACCCATCGCTATCTCTACCCGAAGTAAATGCCTCAAATTTTTGCAAGCACGCAAGTCAAACTCACCATGTCCGACCGACAGTCCTACGAGTGACCGCACAGATCGATTCGAGTCCTGAAAAATAGAAATTCACTAAATTATAATGAGAATAATTTTATCACTTTAGATCTGACCGAATTTAAATCAAAATTAATGGGTTCAGTTATTTCGACCCGTAAGAATTTGTCTACTAATATAATCCAAGAGTTGGCGTAGAGGGAAGAATGATTTAATGAGAATACACGATCTTGTGAGGGAGGATTTCCCGATTTTTGAATTATAAATTGTTTCAAATTTTACCAATTGAAAAGATAATATTGAGAAAAAAATATTTAATAGGTTTGATAGTATTTGATTCCGAGTACCAAAATTTCGTAAAAAACTGAAGAACTTCACTTGCAATTCCACGCCCACCACTGTCAAAGTTCTCTATTCTTCAATTTTTGTCTTTACCACTGAAACAATTCTCAGGTAGCAAACGAACAAGTATAATTTTGACCATGGACAGATTTGAAATAAACTTGTTAGTGGTACTTAATGAGCTAACCCTAGATGAGTTGGAGCTTCTTCTCTGCAGTTGTATAGGAGGATGAACTTCTCGTGATAAAGCTGCATCGCCTCGAATTTAGAAAAAAATCAAAATCCTGACAAGCAACGCTTAATTTGTACCTAGATGACTTGAGCGGGTTAGCTTTCCCTGTTGTACTCGTTCGACTATGCCAGCATGTGATCAATAAAGATTAGCGGGTTAGTTGTCCTTATACTTGAGAAAAAAAGAGAGTAAAGGTAGACCTCCCTAGCTTCCTTCTAAAGCATCAAGGTTATGATCAGTCTGAGACTTGTCTCTCAGCTTCTTCATCTCTTCCTGCAGCTTACCCAACTCCGAGTAAACCTCTCTAATTCTAGGATGTCTTTTCTCCCCAACCGAAAAAGTATGAACTCGGTCCTTTATTTCGATCCAGCTCTCGCCTGTTTCCTTTCTCACCTCGTTCTCTTGAAGAAACTTCCATGTTTTTGCAGCATCCTCCCACTGCTGATTAGCAGCATACATGTGACACAACAAAATGTAGTTTCCCGCATTATCAGGCTCCAGCTCAACTAATGCCTTTGCCGCCACTTCGGCTAATTCGAGATTGCCGTGAGTCCTACAAGATGCTAAAAGCGAGCCCCACATTGGAGCGGTGGCGTCGAATGGCATCCCTGTAAGCAACTCGTAAGCTTCACGAGTTAATCCCACTCTTCCAAGAACATCTACCATGCAAGAATAGTGAACGACGCTCCTCGGTACATTGTGCTCGCTCTCCATAAGATCAAAGTAACTCCGTGCTTTGTCAACTAGACCCACGTGACTGCACGCTGATAACACCGAAACGTAGGTCACTTCATCAGGGCACAAACCCACCTGCTGCATCTTCTCAAACAAAACCATGACTTCCAGCGTACGGGAATGCTTAGCGAGCCCAGAAATCATCACATTCCATAATACCACATTCTTCCTTTCTGCATCAGAAAACACCATATATGCTTCTCTAATGCTACCGCATTTGGCATACAAGTCCACCAGTGAAGAGATGATAAACAAATTCGAACCAAACCCGGTTCTATAAACAACAGCGTGCACCTGCTTCCCTTCAATTAAGGCAGTCAAACCCACGCAAGCGCAAACAGCAGAAGACAGCGAAAACTCGAAAAAATCCAACCCCAACCCATGTCCCCTGGAAAATAATTGCAATGCCTCCTCATAAAGCTCATTCTGCACAAAACCTGCGATCATCGAACTCCAAGTAACTCCACTCTTCTCAGCCATCCCTTCAAACACAAGCCTCGCATCACGAACCAAGCCACTCTTAGCATAGACATCAAGCAACGCAGTCCCCACAAACGAATTCTCAACAATTCCATCCTTAAAAGCAAACGCGTGCAGCTGCATACACCCGACAACATCCTTCCTCCCCGCGCAAATACAGAGCACTGTCGAGAGAGTATATTCACTAAACACACACCCCATCTCGATCAACTCCAAGAAAAGCCCAACAGCAGCCCCGTCCTCCCCGCGCTGCGCATACGCACCAATCATAGTGTTCCACGAGACCAAGCTCCTCACGGTCATTCCATCGAACACCTTACGCGCATCATCAACCATTCCGCATTTCGAGTACACATTCATGATCATGTTCAACGTCAGCGTGTCCGCGGCCAACCCCATCCGGAAAGCCCGCGCGTGGCAGGCTTTCCCATTTCCGGGGTCCCGCGATTTAGCTGAGAGCTGGAGGAGGTAATGCAGGGTGGTGCCTTCATCATGTGTGGCTATCTCAGGTTGGGCAGCAGCTGACGTGGAAGAAGTGAAGTACTTGTAAATGAGGTTGGTGGTGGTGATGGTGATTTGGTCTCTCTTGTTCAACCTACTACTAAACCCTAAGATTCTCATGTAATTGCATCTCCTAATTTGATCCTGAAAAGAAGATGAGGCTGACAAAAACTTTCTCACGCAAGTTTACTAAAATTATATTTTGGAAATTTTACTAAAATTGCGGTACATATATTACTTGGTATTTTAATGGAACTATTTTTTTTAAATTGAAAATAAATCTGCATAATTTTTTTTATCTTTTAAGTTACAATATTCACACATTCAATCATTAGATATGATTTAGATATAGTAAAAGTATTAGTTCGGATTGATGCGACTTTTATTTGATTTGCAATAGTGATGATGGGTGCGTTAAACTGTAGCGGGCTGAAAAGTTGGACCTCTTTCAATGGACGAGAGATGATCGAAAGCCCAACCATCGAAAGTCCAATAATATTGGGCCTAAACCCAATATGCATATGTTCTTGTTGGGTTGGGGGGTTGGCGAGGCCTATTTCCCAAAAATGCCAAAATTATCGGAGTACTCATCTAGTGTTCATATAAAAATCTAAGTGATAAGAATATTAATCTAGTTTAACCAATTTCGAGTTATTGTTAGATTTAATCTTAAACTTCCAGATGTTATTGTCTTGTTTAATATTAAAAACTCTTTTAAATTTAGAACTTGTGTCAAAATATTATTGGACTTCTCCTCTTGTGAAAAATTCAATATTTTGATCCAACTCGTTATAATAATAAGTAGGTAGAATTCCTATTTTATAATTTGGGAACAGATTCTTCAGTATTGATAACATAGAATGTACAGCTCCATCTTACTTTTTTTTAAGGTAAATCTTACTCAGATCTGGATCGTTGATTTAAAATTTTTAAACGGTCCTGATCAGCTTTCCTTTTATTAAGCTGATATTTATTTTTGCCACGCAAGCTTACCTGCTTCTCCAGTCCCCGGTCCGACACCTCTCGCTAAGCGAGTAATAATCCACACTTTGGCATTAACGTCCCCCACGGGCCAAAGTGTCATCGGTGCTCGAGTAATAATCCACACTTTGGCATTGACTTCCCGACACACATTGTCATTAAGGCAAATCAAATGCTCGCGACAAACAATTGAAAGAAAAGGATTAGATTGAGTGAGGATTACATAAAAGTCGTCTTAGGTGAATGATTTTTAGACCATAAGATTTGATTTTTAAAACTCATTTTCAGATCTGAAGGTCATTATCATTCGAGGGCACAATAATAATTTTATCCAAAAAGACCTAACTAGAAATCCCAAAAAAATCTCTCATTTCCGTCCCATCCTCTTTTGAAATTGCCAAAAAAAATTACCAAAAAATCTACTCCTCTCTTCTACCTGAAGAACCTAAAAGCTCTTCTCTAACACAGGAAACGATGTAAGACAAGTTTCCTTCTTCCTCCCACTGAAGAGGCGCTCCGCCTTCGATCTCCCATTTCTGACTCCCTCTACGCAATCATGGTGAGAGTTATGTTTGAAACCCTAAGCTCCAGTTATGTTTGCACCTTTATGCTGCGCAATCACTCAAGAGCTTGCTGTAGGTTTTTGATATTGACTTTGGTTTATTTTTTCACTTTTAGGCTGTTATTTTGTCTTGGAAGAAAGGGGTTCGATTTGATCGCTAAAGATATTGGTTTTTGATATTATTTTTTTTTCACCTTTAGGTTTTTCATATTGACTTTGGTTTATGTTTGCACCGTTGTTACGTCTACGCACTTTTATTTTGTCTTGGTTCTCCTCTGAGGTGAAATTGATATACATATTTTATGTCATTGGTATGTGACTGTATTGTAATTGCTATGCAATCATATTGGTATACATTTTGTGTTTGATTATTGATATTGGTATATGTGTTAAGTTATATTGGTTGTACTATAAGGTGAAATTGGTACACATATTTTTTAAAATTGGTACACATATTTCTTGAAATTGATATGTGACTATATTGTAATTAGTATGTGACTCTATTGTAATTGGTATGCATTTACAATCATATTGGTATGTATATGCAATAATATTGGTATGCATTGTGTGTTTGTTCAAAATATCAGAATAAAATGATACCATTATTAAAGAAGAGGAAACCAATATCAGAGTAGAAGGAAACCAATATCAGAGTAGAAGGAAACAATATCATAGAAGAATGATACCAATATATGAGTACAAGGAATCAAATATGAGAGAAGAAGAAAATCAATATCATAGTAGAAGAAAATCAATATCATAGAAGAAGAAAATAAATATCAGAGTAGAAGGACACAAATATCAGAGTAAAAAAATCAATATCATAGAAGAAGGAAACCAATATGTGAGAAGAAGGAAATCAATATCTGAGTACAAAGACAACAATATTTTTATAATTATATTTTCATAAATTGTATTATTTTCTGGCTTTTTGTGTGTGTTGATACATGATTTATGGTAATTGGAAAGTATTTGTTTCCTTTTTAATTATTTCTATAACTATATTTCCTAATTTGTAGCTTTTTTTTAATAGTGGTGTATTAATATTGTCCCTAATGCCATTCAATCCCTCTTCCATCCCCAGCAGTGGGGACTAACCTAGTTCCCACTGAATTCGAGCCCAATAAAAAGTAGAGACCAATGTCAAAATAATTTGGTAGTACAATTTAACTACCTTGACACCATGATATTTTTTGTGAAAATTGCCTCACCAAAATCCTCATTTCCCTTATGATTCCAAATATTTTTAATTCTCAACCCCACAACAAAAAATGAGAATTCTGATTTAAAAAAACCCAAAAATAGGGAAAAATGTATGCTTCTTTAACAATATATGACTTGATTTGATTTACTCAATAATTATAATTTTCAAGTGACAATTTTATGATTCGTCTTACTTAATTGACTTTCTCTTCTTGATTTTATGGAACTGAATGGCCATATATTATAACTTGATAACACAAATGTTAAATAATCAAGTTGTTGAATAGTTTTACCTTGCTTTTTTAAAAGTAGAATGTGTATTGCTCCAAAATAATTACACAAAAAATGCTGCTAAGCACGATATACCAAAAAAGAATATGCTAACAGCTACATAAGTTTCACTATATCTCCTTCGCCAAGAGAACTACCTACTACATGAGCTTTTATATATCCATTGTTTGAATAGTGCTACCTTGTTAACATGAAAGTGGCAAATTGAGGGACTTAAGTGCATTGTACCATTGCTTTTTGTACTGTACCTAAGCACACAACAACTTTAGCTTCTTTGGTATCACTCATCTCCACCAAACTACACATTGGGAGATTTTGTAGTCCTAGTTGGTAATCATCTTCACAATATATTCCAAACTGACCTATCATTGTTTTCATCACAGATTCAATGGCTGGCGGTGAAAGAATGTCAATGAACACTGTCTGTCGAACCTTCTGCTAAAACTTGGCATATTTAACTTTTGAGGTGGATCTTATTGCCAACAGCAAACGGTGTTCACTGCCTCTTCCTCCTCCTCCTAGAAGAGTCCTTCCCTGTCTCTTTACCCCCGGCCCCAATTCGGTCGTATTAAGCCTTATTTTAATTCAAATAGATTGTGTAATTTAGAAGTTATAGAAAATCATATTCTTTGTCTAATTGTCATTGAGTGCTGGTAAGTATAATTGTATACATAATGAATTTATGGTTACAAATTAGTTACAAAAATGTATTAGTTGGTTAATGAAAAATCAAGGTCGTTATTTGAGTTTATTTGTGATTTTGAGATCTTATGTGAATTTATCCATATTAAAGTGCCATAATGAATTTGTATATTGTGGGTAATTGAAATTATTAGTCTTAAAGTATATGTTCTTTTTTGTGCCGATATAATTGTATTAAAGTGGTTGGTGTATAAAAAAAATTTACTATAGGGAAGGGATCAAATTGAATATTATTACTTAACAATACAACGAAGAATCAGCTGATTATTTTGCTAAATTTCGTGAAATTAATTTCTTGAAATTACACCAAATGGCTCTCTTTTTATAAGAAGGGAACAAATTGCATTCTAGAGAAACAGGAACTTTAAATCAAGAATTCTGAGTATATAAATATACATTTTTTTGTTTTATCACATTTTTTTGAAGGCCTTCCACGCTACAATGAGATGAAGTAATATATAAAACGACGAGCAAAATTACTTAGGCAACCATTATGATTTATTTGCAATTTTTGTATAAAATTTTAATGAGACATCGTTTATATTTATACTCGGACATTGTTAAGTAACTCATACATCATGTTTTAGTTTTAAAAATTTGTTAAATTATTTTTGAATTATTTTCAACCACAGTGACTATAATGCAACACGTTTATTTCTTTTTCCTTCTAGGAGTCTGCTAACAAACAGCAAAAATCCCCAGATTAGAATAGATCACTATAGACGAAAGACAAATAGCAAACAAGCTTCATTATTTATGATAATTGCACACATACAAAAGAAAGTTGGGCATCTAAACTATATTATGACCACATGTTGATGGAAAAATTTATCACTAGTTAAAAAAAATAAAACAATGTTTTCATCATTCATACATACTTGCTTAAAATTTGCATTAACCTATGAGCTTTTGATTTGCATTGTGTTGATATTAGATTGCAAGTTAAATTTATATTCTTCAACATTCTGTAGAAGAAACAATATGGTTAGGAAAAATAATTTACATAAATATAAAATAATCAAGTTATTAAATAGTGCAACCTTATTTTTTTATAAGTAGAATGTGTATTGTTCCAAAATAATTACACAAAAAATGTTGTTAAGCACGATACAACAAAAAGGAATATACTATTAGCTACATAAGCATCACTATATCCTTTGCCAAGAGAACCACCTACTGTACAATCTTAAAACTTCAATCACCTATCTTTTATAACCAAATAGACATCCCAGCTACTGTTTAAACTTTAATATATCCTTTGTTTGAATAGTGCTACCTTGTTAATATGAAAGTGGCAAACTCTGAGACTTTTGTGCATTGTACCATTGCTCTGTGTAGAGTACCTAAGAAAAACAACGACTTTAGCTTCTTTGGTATTACTCATCTCTACCAAAGCACACTTTGAGATATTTTTTGGTCTCAGTTGGTAATCATCTATACACTATTGACTGTTCCAAACTGGCCTATCGTTATTTTCATCACTGATTCAATGGCTAGCGGTGAAAGAATATCAATGAACATTGTCTGCCGAATCTTCTACTATAAGTTGGCATATTCTGCTTTTGCAGTGGACCCATTGCCAATAGTGAACGTTGTTCATCGCCTCTCCCTCTAACTTATAGAACCATCTTTACTTATCTCTTTACTCGTTGGTCCCAATTCAGTCGTCTCAAGCCTTAATTTTTAATACCAAAATTATAATAGTAAGAATTTGCTGGCTGTCACGAGGAGGGAGAGTATCCCAACTAATAATATTCCACCCACTAATCAATCTGATTCAACAAAATCTAATTCAATGTCAAAATCAGATCCTAAAGCTAAATCTAGGTTTGGGAACAGAGAAGATATGACTAAAACTAATCAACACAGAAGCAACAATTCAAGCTTAGAGGTTTCATTTCAGCAAACTTCAGTTAGATCTTCCTCCAGCTTGAGGTAGACCTCCTTAAGCCTCTGCAGCCTCTCCTACTCCCATTCATTCTGACTATGAGAGAGCTACTTATGAAGTTGGATCCTAACCTCCTCCTTTTGGTGGTAGAGTTTTAAAGCGTCCAGGTATTGCCGCTTCTTGATGTCACAGGCTTGCTTGAGTGGAAATAATTCTGCTGCGACTTCGTCAATCGTTTTGTGTAATTTAATAGATTGTGTAATTTAAAAGTTACAAAAAATCATTTTGTTTGTCTAATTGTCATTGAGTACGGATAAAATTTTAAAAAATGTATAATTGTTTACATAATGAATTTATGGTGACAAATTGGTTAAAAATATTTATTAATTGGTCAATAAAAAATCTATGGCATTATTTGAGTTTATTTGTGATTTTGAGGTCTTATGTGAATTTGTCCACATTAAAGTGCCAAAATGAATTTGTAAAATGTGGTTAAATGAATTTATTAGTCTTAAAGTGCATGTTCTTTTTTGTGCTGGTATAATTATATTAAGGTGGCCGGTGGAAAAAATACTTTTACTATATATGAAAGTAACATACTAGTACTCAATTCATTGTTGAAAACAGAAATAATTGAGAATTATTATTTTTTAGTACACAACAAGCCTTTATTATCTAAGAAAAAGAAAAAACAAAGCAAAACAAAATAACCTCCAGCTACCTAAATAATTGAGTTTCAATATATCAGCCCATGTGCTTTTGATTTGCATTGTAAGGAAAGAATGTTGATAATAGAATGCAATGTTAAATTTTTCCTCTTCATAATTCTATAGAAAAAACAATATGGTTAGCAAAAAGAATTTACAAATGTAAAATAACCAAGTTGCATTTTTTTGTTGCTCTTTGAATCCCCTTGAACCAAGCCCCACAAATTCTCTTGTAACTGACTTGCAGCTTGCAACAAGAAGCAAGTGTTGGGGGAGTATGGTCTTGCCCACATTAGAAATTGCTAACTCCAGATTCTGTGACTCCAATATAAAAGCCAACAGTTAAAATTTTAATAGCATAAGCATTGAAGTTTAGATGATATTAAAAATATTGTTACACAAAAAGTTCAACATACATTTAGGAAAAACTTCAATCCAACATCTATTCCAAAGGTCAGATAAAATCATGTACATTGTTTGGATGATTGCACTTCCAATCCATCATATCCATTATTTGTTGGCTTGTTTAATAATCAAAGTCTTGGTTTACCCTGGTCGGCTTACATTGAGACTCCCAGTAAAGTTTACCATGCGGCCCCTTGCGTGATTTATTATTTTTGGATTATCATTCCATAAAATTTCAACCTTGTCAATCTCCATGAAGCCTATAGTCAAATAAAAACTGTGAACAATGTTTCATGACCTATCGAAAACTTTTTCCCAACCACTAAAACATATAAATAGAACTAAGCACAAGCTTCAAAGGTTTGACAAAACACTAACCTTTTATAACTGCTTCATACGTAAAGGAAACAGAAGGCTTTGGATAGTCTCCAATAGTGTGGAAGAACTCCAATTATTTTCAACCACAGTGATCGTTAGACAACATTTTTTTTCTTTTTTCTTCCAGAAGTTCACTACCAAACAACCCCTAACAATTTGCACAAGTTCAATCATCCATGTTTACTTGCATGTAATTTGCATCAATCTATCTACTTTTGATTTGCATTGCAAGAAAAATAATATAGTAAATAATATTTTGATAAATTGATAGATATATGAAATATGTACCTGAATATTGTGATTTTTAAACATTGGATCATGAAAAATTGATTCCTTATATATATATATATATATATATATAAGTTTAAAAACTTATATATCTCTAGTATAACTGCTAGAGATATATATACTATTGGTATATATATACCAATAGTAGCGGCCACCGAAAATCATCCGTAAGAATGTTCCGCATATATATATATATATATATATATCAATGCATTCACTTAATAGGTAAAAGAGAAAAGTGTTCACCTCAACAATGAGAAATAAAACATAACAGCATAAACTTATTCTCCCACATAATTTATTATACATAGAAAAAATATAGGGTAAATTACTCTGAAGTCTTTGACCTTTGGTCACCCTTCCCCTAGGGTCTCTGACTTTTAGAAAATGATTGTCCCGTCCCTAAGTTTTGATGATAATAGACTCTCGGATCTCTGAAGCCAGAATATTTATTTTTCTCCAATGAACTCCCACTTGAAATGACCAAAATACCCCTCTCACTTAAAAAATAAAAAAATCCTCTCTCCTTCTACTTTCAACTCCTTCTTCTTCACACTTCATCTTCATCCTCCCATCTTCAATTAAATATAGGCCGATGCTTTCCCCTTCCCCGCTGCCGTCTCCTTACTACCAAACCAACATGGCGGCCACCGCCACCGTAAGAGTTGGCGTCGGATGCCACAGACGCCTTCTCCCCCTCCCGGCAGGCAGAACGTTGCCGTCAAAGTCATGGACTCCGAGTCCAGGCTGGACTCCATGGCAAAGGTGAAAGGATTAATACCATAGTTGAGGAGTTTGTAGTGTATTGCCAGATGTCCTTTGGCTTCGAGGATTGAAAATTGATAGTGGCGGCTCTGGCGATTTGGCTCCTACATGTTCACCGAATCTAACGAACCCAACTCATCACATCTTCCACCTACCTGCAAATCCTCCTGAACCGTTCAAGAAAAATTAAGCTCTTCCCAAAAATTAAATCCCACCGAGGACCACATTTTGGTCGAGAACTTTTTCGTTTTGGTGAATTTTTTATTGTTTATTTTTGTTTAGGGAATTTTGTTCTGTTTAGGAGCTTTTCAACAACACCGAGGTGGAGGAGGAAAGCGATTATGAGGATGATGAGGCGGGCGTCGGTGCAAGCAGTGAGGCCTCAGCCGCCCTGGCGGCCTCCAGTTGGTATTTCCAATGGGCGAGTCATGGCCGAGCAACCCGGACTAGATCTAGAGGATGTCTTTGTAGAAGTCCTCGAAGTGGTCCTGGATCTTGCGGGGGTCGATGGGGTGCCCGTGGGCGTCTGGTACATGTTGGAGTGAGGGAGCGTGGGGATATGGTGGGGGCGGTTGTAACTTGGTATGAACGGACGGAGCTCGACTTTTGAGTGGGTAGGGAAATAAAATTTAATAAGGGAGGGTATTTTGGTCATTTTAAGTAGGAGTTTACTGGAGAAAAAGGAATATTCTGGCTCTAGGGACCCGAGAGTCTATTATCATCAAAACTTAGGAATGGGACAATCATTTTTCAAAAGTCAGGGATCCTAAGGGGAGGGTGACCAAAGGACAGGGACTTGAGAGTAATTTGCCCAAAAATATATTAACCTATGCATTTTTGTTTTATAATTACTTGAAATTGGTAGGTTTACAAGTGTTTAGAACATAGAGCCTTCTCAAAAAGAAAAGCGAGAAAGAAAAACAACCACTAAACGGTCAGCTCTCCTCCTCGGATGCCTCTGAACACAGGCACTTCTCCCCTGAACGCCGGCTCTATTTCTCAGAACACGAGCTTTCCTCATTGGAATGTCAGCTCTTTTCCTCGAAACACGGGCTCTCCTCCTCAAGATATGGGCTCTGCTCCCCCGAACACTGGCTCTCCTCCTCGGCACGAGGGCTCTCTGATCGGTTCAACTTTGCCAGATCAGGTCACAATGCCCAACAGTTCATTGCCATCTCTGAAGACACCCATCAGCTCACCTTCGCCATAGGTCAGGACTCCTCCTTGGACCCCCCAAAAACCTACTGACTCTACTCCTTGTCCCCCCTGAAACCCGTCAGCTCTGCTCCTTGGACGCCCCCACTAGTTCTGTTTCTTTGTCATCTGTCTGGACTCCTCATTGGACCCATCTGTAACCTGCCGGCTCTGCTCCTTGGATGCCCCTAAATGTCAGTTCGACTAAAAAAGTCACCTTTTATTTTCCTTGGCTGTTACTGCTGTAAAATGTCTCACCCACACCAACCGCTCCTGTTGATGCTCTCCTTCCAACATTAAATTTGTTCTATTTAACGCTCCGTGATTTGACCGACTTACTCCATAAACCAACACAAGTCTTTTCCAGCGTGTTTTGTCCTCACTCACACGCATCCTGGAAAACTTCCCAGGAGGTCACCCATCCTGATCCTACTCCCGGCCAAACACGTTTAACCTTGGAGTTCTCTCAGGATGTGTGCCAGAAAAGAAGGTGCACCTTATTGGTATGGATAGTACTAATCAAATCACTTAAGCGTTTCAGACAGAACAGATCGGGGTATCACATACACCCCTCCTTAAATATGCGACGTCCTCGTCGCGCCAGACAGAACACAGAGCAGTCCCAGAACCGTATTTGCTCTGATACCAAATGTAACGCCCCGTGATTTGATCGACTTACTCCACAAACCAACACAAGTCTTTTCCAGCGTATTTTGTCCTCACTCACACGCATCCTAGAAAACTTCCCAGGAGGTCACCCATCCTGATCCTACTCCTGGCCAAACACGTTTAACCTTGGAGTTCTCTCAGGATGTGTGCTGGAAAAGAAGGTACATCTTATTGGTATGGATAATACCAATCAAATCACTTAAGCGTTTCAGACAGAAAAGATTGAGGTATCACATTCTATTTCATGAAAGATGGATGCTTTTTTGTCATGGTCTTTGGAAGTTCACTTCATTTATGGCTTTTAAATAGAAGTCTGACTTTGTCATTATGTCCAATCCAATCATGCAATCTCTTCTACATTTCTTATGTTTCCACCTTAAAACTATAAATTATAGTTATAGTTCTATAGGTGGATTTCTAAGAATTGTTATTTAAAATTATGGAATTTATGAACAATCTTAGAAGTGTATTTTGTTGAAACTCATTGACAACACACAATGGGTGCAAATAACATTTTAAGATGATAAGGCTATCAAATGTCTATCATGATTTAAAAGGCTATCACATATTTTGTCTCCAAATGTCAAATTTAATCTCGACTTCTTACAACAATCTTAAAATGTCATCTTGATTGAATACCAACTGACGTTGACTTATAAGTACACTTTTTAAATTAAATCTTGAATTTTATTAACCAAAGAAAAATATATAATAAATCAATGACGAGACCCCAGAATTGTAGCCCATACTCAAAATTATCCCACAAGCGGATAATCGAGATTACTGTTTATACAACGTTGTTCTACCAAACCCCATGACTGTAACCCAGACTCAAGCTTGGTCACAGTTGGGTAGTCAAAAGTCATCCTATACAATCCTGGAGTTGTTACACTTAAGGCTGGATGCAACTGATCTATTTTTTTGCTTTCTGAATAAAAACATTTCTACTTACAACAAGGTTGGTAATGTTGTTTATATACAGAAAAAAGTGATAGATTTTTTACTTAAAACTCAAAATCTCAATAGTTCAAAACAACTAATAGTTCATTATTCTAACTTGTGATAAGAAGATCTAATTATTCTTCTCTTCCCCAACATAATCATTATCCTCATTTTAGATAGTGAAGAATATCCTTCAACTTCTTTAATTAAAACGTGGGTGTCCAATATCAATAAACCAATACATGTCAGATTATATCCTATTCAACAACTACATGCACATGCAAAGACCTAAACAACGTATAAGACACGTGAATAGATAAACAAGCAATAGGATATTTCTTTAATAAGTTTATATCATTGTCAATTAAGGGCCTACCATAATTATCCTTCTTGATTAGTATCCTAATAACAAAAGCATATGCTATTTCCGCTGTACCGATATGCAACAAAGCGGTGATATTTTTCATGTAGCAAAGTTGACATGCCCTGTCGACTTTCGTAGAGTCAACCTCAATTTGTGATACACAATAATGGTATATCACCACTATACCAGTTATTTAAAAACACTTCGTTCTCTGTACAACGAGTTCTTTGCCCAATTTCGAACATGATAGGCCAATGATCACCTGCTTTGAGCTTATATCGATTGACCAAATTCTGGACAGAACAGTTTGAAATGTACCTGGAATCATATCAAACTTCTTAAAGTTGCATGCAAGTATCTCGCGCTGCTGGTCAGCAAGCTTCTCCTCTTAGAGCGATTGTTGCTAAAGCAGAAATCGAGATTCACTGTCATGCTTGTGGACAAGCTTCTTCAGTTCCTAGCAATCTCAAAATCTGGATCATTCTTGTCTAACCAACAATATTCAACATTTCTGCCAGGTCTTGGTGCATTGTCATCAAACATCTCAGCTTTTAGAAGATGTGCCCTCAGAGACCTTGGCATACCTACTATCATAAATGGCAGTTAAGACAGCTGGGAAACAACGTGTTTAGCTTCTTTCGTATCACCCATTTCCACCAAAGGACACATTGGGAGATTTTCTGGTCCCAGTTGGTAATTAGTTAAACACTATTGACTATTCTAAACTGACCCAATGTTGTTTTTATCACTGATTCAGTGGCCAGCGGCGAAAGAATGTCAATGAACACTGTCCACCGAACCTTCTGCTAAAACTTTTCATATTTAGCTTATGGGGTGGATTTCATTGCCAACAGCGAACGGTGTTCACCGCCTCTTCTTCCTCCTCCTAGAAGCGTCCTTCCCTGTCTCTTCCACTCCTCGGCTCCGATTTGGTTGTCTTAAGCCTTATTTTAATTCTAATAGATTGTGTAATTTAGAAGTTACAGAAAATCATATTATTTGTCTAATTGTCATTGAATACCTTCTAAAAAAAATTGTCATTGAGTATCGATAATTAGAAAATTTTCCATTTGTCATTGAGTACGGGAAATTATAAAAATGTATAATTGTTTACATAACGAATTTATGGTTGCAAACTGGTTACAAAATTTTATTAGTTGGTCAATGAAAAATCAATGACCTTATTTGAGTATATTTGTTTTTTAGGGGATATTTGAGTATATTTGTGATGTTGAGGTCTTAGGTGAATTTATCTACATTAAATTGCCATAATGAATTTGTATACTGTGGTTAAATGAATATATTAGCCTTAAAGTGTATGTTCTTTTTTGTACCAGTATAATTGTATTAAGGTGGCCAGTGGAAACAAAAAATGTTTTTACTATAGATGAAAGTAACATACTAGTACTCAATTCATTGTTGACCAGAGAAATAATTGAGAATTAATATTTTTTTATAAACAACAGACCTATTACCCAAAAAAATAAAAAATAAAGTAAAACAAAATAACCTTGAGCTACCTACAAACCGTGTAGTCAAGAGAGGTCTTTTCGCCAGCTAATAGGCTAAACGATTCAGAATATCCATCGAATATAAATTCATCACAATTAGAGAGGTTAACCAATAAGAATAAATGAAATATTTTTATGGATATAAATTGAGTAGCACATATATATGGACGTTACATAACTAAATATGTGAAATTAGGGTAATAAATTTCTTGAATGTTTATTCCCACGAAAATAATTTATTGGAGATATTAATGAGAGATGGTTAGACTAATATTGAAGTTCTAACAATATATTACAATTACGTGGATTGAAAAATAACTTGCTATTAAACGTGTGATTAACGAGATTTGATATGTGAATATAACTCCATTTTGGCACAAAGTGAGTTTTGCAAGTATACATGTAAAATTAATGGTGTTATCTATTTAATCTTGCTATTGTGTCCTTATGTCACTATTTAAATATGAGATTATACGCATTTGTCAAATAATTAATAATTGTTATTTTAGAATTGCAGACTTTGAGATGATGAAGCCGACTAGTTGAAATATACTCATAGCCCTAATATTAGGATGAATTGGTGTAATAAAATATTGAGAAATATCATATATTATGATATTATGTATCGTGGGTATCCATTGTATGGAAAGAAAAAAACTCAATGATGTTTATTGAATTTTAGATTCAAGTGAGATAAAATAACAGAATGGTTATGTGGTCACCTTCGAGGTGGTATGATATATGAAGATCAATTAAATAAATCTTAGTAGCTAGAACTACTATGAAGTAAGAGATTTTTTCGGAAGAATTCTTTGATGAATATTCCTCTAAATAAAGCCGAAACTATTAGTATTGATGAATTGAGATTGTCAATAAAAGACAATAGCCATAACTGAAAACAAAGCTTTCAGTGGCAAAACTAATATATTTGGTTAATATAATATGTGTTGAGTAGTACTACTATGAGATAAAATATTCTATTGAATGTGTGAAGTCAGAGTAGATTTAATCAATCCTCTGACATAACCATGTGTAGAAGGGTCACATATGAAATATCGATGAGAATGAGACATAAACCAATTGTTAGATTAACGGTGATGAGAACCAAATCTTTGTGATTGAAAATAACATGAAGAAGATTCATAAGAGTAACAACAAGTCACAAGTTAATCCCACTAGCACTATTTTGTCCATTCCTATAATGCATGAGGGAAAAGCTAGACTACATTTTAGAAGGTTAAGCTTAAAGTACTTAATGATCCTCATAGTCCTTAACAGTGGTATATAAAGTAAAATATACACTTGATGAGGTCACCTGTATGGGTGTCTAGTGGGTTTGCATGTGATTTAGGCCAAAAAGTGTAAAACAGTGACAACGGCGAGAAATGAATAGATGAAGTGTGATTTATAAGGTTGAAGTATACACACTGTAGTGTTCATGATTCACATAAGATGTTAACTTCATCATGACACTGTACGCTTTTCCAATACAACTAAGGATCGATTCATAGTCTGTGACACACCAGATCCAAAAATCCATATAGCATACTCCCAAAAATATTTCAAGGTTTTCATTATGGTATATCAATGAAAATTATTTGAAATAGTGGACATTGTTGGAAAATAGAGAAAAAATGAATGAGTAAAATGGTAATTCAAAGAGAATTGAATTGAGTTTTAATGATCTGAATGATTAATGTGAGATGTATGGTAATTCAAAGAGAATTGAATTGAGTTTTAATGATCTGAATGATTAATGTGAGATGTTACAAATTATAACATTCTACATTAAAGTCCAAAATTAATAATGAATATTTATTTAAGAAAAATTCTTTATTATTTCTACAATTTGTAGCATTCATCATTTATTAAAAAATTTAAGACATTCCAAACTTATTGCATGATTTAATTTCGAATTTTAAATATTAATTACACAATTAAAATTTAAAATTAAGTTAAAGGCTCATATTTATTTTCCCTTTGGATAATTACTATTATATAAGAAGGTTAACCTTTATTTGTGAAGGACACAATTTGTTATTGTTAGTTATAGGTTACTAAATTTATACTTAGAAAGATCCGTTTAATGATGAGAGTTATACTTACGGGTAAAATAGTTATAAGTACACTGTACTCTTATCAACATCTTTTAGTGTTTATTACTAATATTTCCAATTTTTCCAACAAGCACGAGGCAATAACGATGCTAAAGTTCTCGGAGCTCGAGTGTTCTAAAGTTCAATATCGATAGGCGTCTATCAACATCTCAAGTGGGTCCTTAAAACATGGGACAATGCGTAGTAATGAATTGATGGTGATCTATATGTATAACTAATACCTTCGATGATTAACAATATGAAGTTTCATAATCATGGGACAATTTTAGACATCTGACACATAGTATAACGTCTCCTGATTCGACCGATTATCTCTACAGACTAACACATGTCTTTTCTACTTTGCTTTATCCTCACTTGCACGCATCCCAGAAACTTTCCAAGAGGTCACCCATCATGATCATACTCTCGGCCAAACGCGTTTAACCTTGGAGTTCTATCAAGATGTATGCCAGAAAAGAAGGTGCACCTTGTTGATATAGATAGTATCAATCAAATCACTTAAGCGTTTTAGACAGAACATGTCATTAACGGAGAATCACATTCACCCCTCCTTAAATACGCGACGTCCTCGTCTCGCCAGAATCAGACAATCGCAGAATCCAAGAATCATTTTTCCTCTGATACCAAATGCAATGTCCCATGATCTGACCGACTGTCTCCACAGACCAACACATGTCTTTTCTAGTGTGCTTTGTCCTTACTCGCACGCATCCCGGAGACTTCCCAGGAGATTACCCATCCTGATCCTACTCCCGGTCACATACGTTTAACCTTGGAGTTCTCTCCAGATGTATACAAGAAAAGAAGGTACACCTTGTTGGTATAGATAGTACCAATCAAATCATTTAATCATTTAAGATACAACAAATCAATAGTAAGAAAGGGCAAGGTACGGTTACACTTTCTGGCCTTCAATAACATGTTCTCGAAATGACCCATAATCATCACAGTATGTCTCACATAATATCCACTAATGTCAAAGTACAAAACGTAGTTGAAGCATCACGTGAGCTTGATATATGTAAGATTCACAAGCTAAGATGCTATGCCTAAAAAGCCTTTTACCAAATATACATGTTAGACAACTGACTAAACTCTCCCAACAAATATTTAAAAGAGTTTGTTCAAACTAGTGACATTAAGCTATAAAACTATACAAGTTAGGTTATTCGATGCCTCTACTCTTTTCTTTTTTATACTTTTCCATCTCAAGTATCCATTAACCACTCAAAAAGCTTGAGAAACCAAGACAAAAGGGTCAATAAAGGGGGGAAGTTTTTCGCATCCTGAGATCAGGATCATTACTTTCTCTTGATTCATTCCCAATGGCACCACTGGTCTTTGGACCCAAGGAACCTTCTCCTTCAGCATTAAAGCTAGCATGGAATCTGTAGAGGACATAAAACAGTACTGCAAATCCCGAAAAAGAATCCGAATCGGATGTAGGACGGACGATAAAGAGAGCCGAGTATAAATATGTTCAGGAAGACGGAGACGCACGGGAACCATGACATCAACACGACGCCCCACAACTTGGGCTTCCAAGCCTGAGGAACCATGCAATGGAAGACTTGGATCATCTCAACGGCGGCAACCGAGCAGGCCCCGAGCAAGAAAGACTTGAGCTTGAACGCCGAACCTTTCTGAACTTATCAACATGTGACATTAGCCTATAACCACACTCAACCACTTTCCTATTTTTGGTCGGGAAACAAAAATTTAATCATTATAAAACTCTCCAAAAAATTAAAACCAAATTCAAATCAATAAGAATCCAACCATTTCCCTGAACACCGTCCTTTCTATTTCTAGAATTGCACCGAGAGACAACCATTAAGTATCCATTCTCTTTACCCATCATCCTCCCGTGAAACGCTCATGACGGAGATATCACCTTTTTAATAATATATGTTATTATATAGTTAAATATCTGGGTTTGTTCAAACCCTCACATTTATGATGATGTAAAATTTACCTTAAAAAAGAAGATAGTTAAATATCTTTGAATACTTTTCGGCGATAATTAGTGTTTCGGGAGTTGCCCTTCAGAACGATTGGGGAACCTGTATTTTTATAGGCTACTTTAGACAAAATGTGCCTGCGAGCACTGTAGGCGTATCACGAAGAAAGTATAATTACTTACTTCTTTGTCAAAAAAAAATTTATTGATTAATACAATTTACTTTAAATAAAAGTACATCAGAGTTGAGAATTCAAAAGACAGATAATTCCAAACTTGGAACAATTTTTTTATTCTAGAACAATGTCATGACTAGTTATCTCAAACATAACTAGAACACCTTCCCACTTCCCATACCCTAAACCGATTCAATCAACCCCAAACATCTTCCTAAGCTCCAACATGAACCCATAAATCTTTTCTTGGTCAGCAAGGGACCCAGCCACAGTGTCCTTCTCAAGGCACCTTTTGGCCCAAGCAATGATCTTAGGGCACTCAGCCTCTATGCTAAAATTCCCAATAATCTCGAGCCCGTAGAACCAGCATTGGAAAGCGATGAGAGCGATGTCCAAGTAGCCAAACTGTTGGCCTCCAAAAAATGGCTTCTCTCCAAGCTCCCCTTCCAAGAGCTTGAGGGTCTCTATGAGTTCCTTCTTGGCTGCCTCTTGCTCTTCTCCCTTCTTGGTCCAAGTCTTAAACTGGAGATCATACATCTGTAACAAAACTCCCAATTAGTACGAAGTGCAAGGATAACAACGGATACAACATCAGTTCATATCAAATCCAAAACAATACGATTTGATAGATTTTTTATACTTATAAATAAATTTACTATACTTACAATTAGCAGTACATTAATCTCAACCATTTTTAATTATAGGGTACATACGATGCATCGTTGTCGGAGTTCGTATAAAAAAATATTTTCTTATGGACAAAATCAAACTATGGCTAGGTGAAACAATAGAGCTTTATAACTGTTGGGATTGTATTTTGTAATTGTTGGGAGTGACCACCAGGCTGGGGGTGTTTCGGGCTTCCTTTGCGCTTCTTGCTCACTTGTCTGACCAGGGTTGTCTAGCGAGGAGTGTTGGACTTCACTATTCGTAGTTTTACTGTTCAGTACTCTTTTCATATGATGAATTTTTTCTACTAAATTTTGCTATAGTAAATTTTAACGAGATTAAGTAATTGCAACCTCGTTATCGAAAGTAGTCTACACCCGTTTATGTAATCAAGGCTAATCAATAAAATATACCTTAAAAAAATCAAACTATGGACAATATGATGAAACATGAGTTGTATGAAGATAAGAATACACACGAGATTAACTCATTCAGATAATATGTTAGAATCTCCGTATCTAACTCAAAATCTCAAACGATTTAGAGAGAACAAATTGTTTTTTCCCTTCATATTTTTTAATTTTAGTTTGCAATTTGGATTGAGTAATAATTGTGAGAGGCTCAAATGCTGAATATGCAAACATGATACTTATATGTTGTTCTATATCTCCATGAATCTAGGAATTTTTGTTTGCATTGTAAGAGGCTCAAATAGTGATTATACAGGATTATACACGAAATATTCTTGAATTGATAATTTTCAACACTTATAAACAACTCTAACGTACGTTGTTTTAGCTATCTTAACAATTTTTAAAATAAAGTAGGCAATACCTTCTTATCAACCAAATCGGCCCAAAATTTGGCCTGGGACTTCTGGTAAGGATCAGAGGGCAACAACGGAGGAGCTCCGTCACTCCAGGTTTCATCAATGTACTGGACTATTAGAAGAGACTCGGAGACAGGTTTCCCATTGTGGATAAGAACTGGGACCTTCTTGTGAACTGGGTTCGTCTCCAGAAGCAACTCGCTCTTCTTCTTCAGCAAGTCCTCTTCTCTGCACTCGTACTTGACCCCTTTCTCCGCCAGTGCAATTTTCACCCTCATCGCAAACATACTCGGCCAGAAATCCAACAGAATCACCTCATCGTCCGCCATACTTCTTTGGGGTTCCCTAAACCGATGAGTAATTTATGCACGTATTTATAACCGAAATGTTCCCGAGATTGTTCGACTATGAATATTAAATATTTACAACAAGAAACGATGATGTCGATAAAATTGCTGAAGCATTCAAACATTAGTGTTGAAAAAATTATTGGGAATTGCTTCCTCTTGTCACGTTATGAAATCTTTCTTTCCCAACGGAATCTGATGGCCGATTGCACATGGCTTTTTTATTTTTATTTTAAAGGTAAATTTTATGCAAATATTTAGAACGCTTTGTATCATTAGACTACAAGTCCTTTGGCAATCTGTATTCCCCAAATGTTAAATCCCTCATAACACACAAGGATGCAATCGATAAAATTATATTTTATTCAGTTATATATTTGTTCATTGGTATAAAATTTTATTTTCGAATCTCATTTGGTTAGCATATACCATAGTGTCCGGCATTACAGGAATCCAAGAAGAAAGTCCAAGCAGAAATTCTACGAAAGGATGTCGAGATTGATTAATTCAAGGTGCTTAGTAATCGTTATATAAGAGGGTCAGAGGTTTGAGATTTTTGGAACCTAGTTATGTTTAATATTTAGTAGAAAAATTTTATTATATTTCAAATATTTTGTTCGACTCAAATCTAAATTAATTAATTTACTAGTAACACGATAAACACAATAATTCCGTACGTCTCAGACGCGACATATCCTAATAGCAATGGTCTTTCGTTATGATAACACTTTAATGTTCAAGAGCCAAAACGCCGACCATATAGAATCGCATTGATTCATAGACATTCTTTGTTAGACCTGATTATGTTGATGATGAAGATAAAACATAGTTATATATTTAATAGTTATCTCTAATTTTATATTACTATTAGTAGTTTAATTTATAACAGGATTTTAGTTAATAAATTTTTTTTATTCTTTATAAATAGGACCTCTACTATGTTATTTTGTTTGGTTGAATATTGATATTGAAAAACAAGATTCGTAAAATCAACAGATCGATACTCTATCGTATTTTCTGGGTATTTTCAGAATCAACGGATTCGCGATCTTTTATCCACGTTCTCTTGCATCAGTTGGTATTGAGAGCTGCGTTCATTCCTCGTGGTGTTCGATCGTATTTGATCCTTCCCGATCAGGAGTTCGTTTTATCCAAAAAAAAGAAGCAATTTTTTTATAGGGTTTTTCAAGAAAATCTGTCGCCGCCGTCTTCAACCTCCAGCAGCCCAACCCGTGTGCGTGACCACCTGTCTGCTCGCCGAACTGCATCCAGCCGAAGCCGCAACCAGTCCCGCTGAGTCGCGTCTCCCGTTCGTCAGCCGTCACCATCGTCTCGTGGAGACACTGAAGCTCCGCCTGACTACACGTGACGCTGACGCCGAGTTCGCCTAGACCCCACCGTGTTGTCGCCTGCCGAGCCCACACTTCCCGGTCAGCCGCTAACAGCTTCGCCGCTGCCCCCGGTGGTTTTCTAGTTTAGGTTCGATTTCCCCCTTTTTTCCAATTCTTGGGTTAGGATTGGTTGATTTGAGAAATTCAGTGACTGATTGTGAATTGGGTAAAAGTTGGAGGGCTACTTCGTAACTTTGGCAGAGATTGGCGACTGTTTCGTATTTGCCAGTAGGTTAATTACAGATTGATCCCACTAAGTTTTCAGAAGTTTCAGATTGGTCCAAGAAGAATTTCAAAATTTACAGATTGATCTCTTTTTGGCTTAACTGAAGATGCATGATTTTATGGTGTCTGTGATGTATGTTCCTACTTTAAGGGATATTCATGATCTTGATTGGAAAATTTCGAAAAAGAATTTTATCAATTGGCTTGTGAATATTCATCTATATTTTGATCATGAGGTGCTTCCAAAATCTGCTAAATTGCAATTTGCGATCTTGCTATTACAAGGAGATCTCTTTCATTAGTGGAGTACATTGCAAGCTCGGAGACAATGAGAAGGTAAAAGGAGAATCGCTCGATGGATTACTATGAGAGATCTTTTGATTTATAAGCTTTTCCCTAAGAATTTTGATGAAGTTCTGAACCTTGCTGGTACAAAGTATGAAACTTTTTGAGATTATTCTCATGCTCATGTTGCTGAATATGAAGCTTCTCAGATAAGTGGTGAGACTTTAATTTGGGAAGAATTTGGTAACTTTGCTGATGATTTATTTGATGAGGATTCTGACTCATCATATCAAAGGGTTCTTTTTCGATCTTATGGTCTTGAAGACAATGGTGAACCAATTATGACTCCTACCCTAGTGAGGAGGACGGGTTTGATGAAGGTGAACCAATTTTTGACTCCTACCCTAGTGAGGAGGACGCGGTTGAAGAAGTTGTTGCCGAGTTGTTTGTCGAGTCGTGTGTTATTGATACTGCTAATATGAGGCAATATGCAATTTCAATTGATACTTGAGTTATTGATGCTGAGATTGAACCCATGCGCCAAGATTATTGGATTGAGTATGTCGAACACATAGACTTTCTCGGAGTTGACGAGTTTGAATACGTTGACGCTTCTCCTTTGCTGATTATGTGGAATATGCTGAAGGAAGTAGAACAAGCTGCTCGAAAAAGAGAGTTCATGGTCTTTCATCTGAAGAATATTCACGGTTGCCTAGCCTCCAAGTATTTGTTCTCTTGGGATGGAAGATATCAAGTGTCACCACGTCGATCGAATGTGTTGACAAGTGCGAGTATGAAGATCTCAAACTGACCGACTACACCAAATTCGATGGCGAATTTCTCCAACCGGCGGAGAATGATGAAGATAAAGAATAGTTATATATTTAATAGTTATCTCTAGTTTTATATTATTATTAGTAGTTTAATTTATAACAGGATTTTAGTTAATATGTTTCTTTTGATTCTTTATAAATAGGTCATCTATTATGTTATTTTATTTGGTTGAATATTGATATTGAAAAACAAGGATTTTCTCTATTATCTGTGTCGTTTTTCGGTATTCGTAAAATCAACGAATCGATACTCTATTGTGTTTTTCGGGTATTCTCAGAATCAATGGATTCACGATCTCTTGTATCAGTTGATAAAACCACAATTTACGATAAAAAAGATTGCATTTCATTTAGAGAAACTGTAAACCGTAATCTAATCGGAGATCCACAGTTTTGAAATCGTCGGTGATCATTAGACTAGCTGTTTAACTTCCGGTTAAATCAATATCTTTTATAAAGTTAAGGATATGTATTTTCTATGAAATCATATGAAACAAGAACGATTTTAGATTTTAAGTTTAAAATTGAATTATATATTTTTCTAAAACCTCGAATTTTAAAAATATTTTATTTTATCGTATTTATTTTTTATTTTCAGATATCTCTAACCGTGACCGGTAATGATTATAATCACTGTCAATAATTTTTGAACTGTAACTGATTATGTGTTGTTTCTGTTTTTGTTTTGGTTTTATCTTAGGATTATGCAATTAGATGGGTGCGGTGCGGAATTAATTTTTTGCAATGTTAATGTTAAGATAGGGCGTTATTTATCTATCTATTCTTTTTTTATTGCAATTTTTTTCTAATGAATTGTATCGTAGTGGGTATCACAACTTTGAAAGAACGAATTTTGTGTTAAGTATGATGTAATTAATATATGTAATAAAATTTCTTATAAAAAACATCGGCACACAATTTCATGATTAAATTCGAACAAACACGAACAACTCAGAAAAGACAAGGCGATCTGGTTTGGGCCGTTTGGCCCGATCTTGAGAGCTACTTTCCTTATCACGTTTTAAATTTTAAAAACCAAATTTTGGATATGGTGAACCATCTTTCAAATCATCAAATAATTAAGATTTGATTTTAACAAACATGTCAAGATTTTCTTTTTTGTTTTTAGAGAATTTCAAAGGCGTGGAAGACTAAAAAATGAGTCTATTCCAAAATTTGAGAAAAAATATAAGTCCTAAACTTTAATAAATCCTAAATAACCTAACCTAAAAACAAAAAAGCCAATAAATCGCCAGCCGTTAGATAGTGATCCAAGGGACTAAAACATCTCCAGACGTACGGACCAGAAGGCCCTAAGTATTGGATCAATAATAGTGGATGAGGTGGTCCAGCCTAAGAATCTGGTCTCACTCTGGAAATTGGGCATGGGCCGCCATACTAACTTTCCGGCTCTTTTTTAAATGTTTTTTCCAAAAATATCATTGCCAAAACGAGCAATCATATCAATAAACGCATTTAACTGGTCCATCGAAAATTTGCTATTGTTCTGAGAAGAGACTCTAGAGGCCTAGAATTGTCTATATAGTTTATTTCTATATCTATGTCCTATAATTTAACATTTTTTCTTTGTGATCTCAACGCATTTAACCGTTCAACCAAAAATTTGCTCCAAAGTATCGAAGCAATGTAATAACGAGGCAAGCCACCAAGTTAAGCTTCTGCTTGATCTCACACCATAAGTTCAGAATCATTGACCAAACCATATGTACATTTTCGTAAAGGACAGAAGGAACTTTGTATTAGGTGATCAAATAACCACTGGTCTAAGCATCCCCTGACTACCTAACAGTAGAACACCATTGTCTTGGCAATACACCAAATCTCAGTAACTATCACAGCCTATTCGATCCTCGAGCTGGCTACCATGAAGAAGAAGAATGCTATACAAATCAGACTATGAGACGTGATCTAGTATGGTTATTTATATACAAAACGTGTAGAGCTTCAGGGCGTCCAAAGAAAAAAGAAACGATAAGAAGGCGTTCGCTACATCTGGTAGCCGAAGTTTTGATAATCCATGGGGACGTTTTGATCCGGCAGGTTCAGAGGCTGCATCTGCTGCATCATCATATGGGGTTGCTGTTGTGGAGGAGGAGCCATATTCGGATTAGCTGGATGCCCGGTAGGCATCTCGACGGTCTTGATGTCATGGATGCTTGTCCGTTTCCTGTCTTTCTTTCCAGCAGTCTGGCGAAGGAAAAACTTCTGGGCATGGCTCGCTACCTGAGTCGGTGTTCTACTCACCACGCACTGCCTCGAAATGCTTCTCCAGTCACCCCTGCCGTATGTCTGCAGCCCAACCAAAAATGACCTGCAGCAACACCGGAAAGACATAAACCAAAATTACAAATCACACTTTCTTCTTGCAGTTGAAAATTGTGCCAACAACCCATTTAAGAGGGAAAAGAACCATGAACGAAGAACAAGCGAAGAGAGGCAGAATCGCTTCAGCCTGTTTGCTGATAGAAAGAGTCAACAAAAAGACAACTTGATTGGCAATAGATCAAAATTTCGTATCAGTTTCGGACAACAAATGCATAATCAAGATCTCATTTTTAAGGAAGTCTTGGTTTCAAGATTTACTAATGCCGTAAGAAGCACCATCGACAGAGATTCACCAAAACATTTCCTATAATTTCCAATCCATTACTCTTAAACCCCTTAGCCCAGGCTCACCACACGCGGACTAATGCATAATCAAGATCTCATTTTTAAGGAAGTCTCGGTTTCAAGATTTACGAAGTCCGTAAAAAACACCATTGACAGAGATTCACCCAAGCATTTCCTATAATTTCCAATCCATTACTATTAAACCCCTAATCAGCAATCTTAGTATTAGTATTTTAAATTTAAACTAATTAAAGATATACAATCTTAATAAAAGAAATGTAAAACCCTAATCAGAAAGAAAACAGAGCGCTGTTGTTTATACCTGTGTTCTTCTTCAGTCCAAGGCAGGCCCTTCTTCCTCTCCCCGTCCCCCGGCCGCTTCCCGGAGAACGAAATCTGACTCCCCGGATTCCCGACCGCCCCGTCCTCATCGTACTCCCCATCATCCCCCTCCTCCTCCTCCTCCTCCGCGTCCCCGTACTTCGGCACCTCCACCCTCCCCGTCTCGATGTCAGCCACCTCCCGGAGCAACGCCTCGTAGTGCTCGAGCACCTCCGTCTCCGCTCGGCCGACCCGCTCCGCGATCACGCTCAACCGGTTCGGCAAGTCCTCGGGGACAAGAACCAGCTGCGACTCGAACCGCTTCTGCTCCTCCCTCGTCCACTCCCGCGCCGCCACCGAAGGCGCACCGTAGAAAGCCGGCTGGTCCAGTTGCCAGGCGGCAGCGGCGGCAGCAGACGACGGGTCGTTCAGGTACATCTTCTCTCACTTGGCTTCTTCGCTTTGGGGTTTTTTCCTTTGGTTCAAAGTTTTCGCTTGGAGGTTTCGTGAATGGGGGGAGATATTGAGGAGACGTGGGCTAATATAATTTTTATAGGTCACGTATTTATTAGGAGAGAGAGAGAGAAAGAGAGAAAAGCGGGAGTTGGACTTTTGTTTTTCTCATTTTCTGTTTCGACTTTTTTTCTATTTATTTAGTTTTATTAATGCTCTTTTCTTCTTGTTTTGTACCCTTTTCTGTTTTTTCTTTTCTTTTTTGGGCTGCTGTACAGCGCAGGAGATTTGAATAGGACTCTTTTAAGAATTCTCTCTCTGGTTGTTGGGTTTTTTTTTCCCTAGTTTGACTTTTATTTTTTTTAATTCGCATTTTGACTCATCGGTACTTCTTCGTTTTAAAATTTTTGATTAAATGATAGCGATTTTATTTGACAACCAAACAACGCTCATTAATTTTAGTATTTTGAGCAATGTTACTTATTTTGAGTATCATAATATGTCATTAATTTTATTTTGACACATAATAATTTTATTCGTGTGCCAAGTCACTTCACGAATTTGAGAAATGAGATCAACTTAGTAGTATTTATATTCAAATCAAGATATGAAAGAGATAGTGTCCAAATAAGGGTCGACGACATAAAATTAATGACATATCTGACACTCAAAATCCAAGTAATCTTGGTTGATAATAAGATAAAATCTAAATAACCTGCTCAAAAAAATTTATGTTGTGTGAAACCACCATATTAAAATTTATTATTTTTTTATTGCTCTCGAGTAAGTCGGACGAGGAACTGTTCCGCGCTTTGGGGGTATTAGATATTTCTCGCTATATTTGGGTTCCGGATATTTAGAACAGTTGATTTGCTTTTGTGGGATGGGAAACCACTTGGCATCCCCTCTTTTATTTTCTGTTTTGCTTCTAGACAATTGGATATATGGGGTGTGATAAAAATACTGGTGTAGTTACAATAAAATATAACCAAATTTAGATTTTTTAACAAAATAAAATAAAACCAAATTTGGGTTCATTGGGTTTCTGTGTATTCTCGTTTATTTAGCCGGTGTTTAAATCTTTTCAGTATTTGTGATGCGAAAAATAAATTGTACATCATTCATAGATAGAAATAAAATTTTCTAAATAAAAAACTAAAGAAATGAGAAAAGAGAAAAAATAAGAATATATTTTTTGGGCAAATGTGCCTTTTATCCTTTATTTCCATATAATTTTAAAATACGTTCTCAAAAATATTTCTATTAAATTTTCTTTATTTGCTTGTGTCAGAAGTATTTTTCATTGTTCTTACCCTCTACATGGAAGCCTCCTTTTTCCTATTCAACTTTTGGGCAAATGTTACTTAATTATTGTTCCCGCATGATGCAAAAGAGTTAAAAGGTTGCAGTGAAAGATATGTAATAGCAGAAAATGTAAGTTGTAAAATAATTACGACATAAATATAATTTGATATATTTAAAATCTTAAAATTTACGTCGTCACTCACTATGATTTACTCCTCTCATTGTTTCCCAAAAAAATAAATACAAAATTGATGACATAATAATTCTCAGGGTTGAAGTCGGTAGCCGCCTCATCGGATGCGTCGACGGTTGTTATAAAACATATATATTTTTTGTAGCATGTCATTTATTATATAGTTCGATGAACCTAGCTACTTAATGCTTCAAAATTTGCATGCAAAAAGTTTGATCACTTTCCTTGCAAACTGCCAAATTAAGTCCCCGTCACTAACTAGGTTCGTGGTCGAATTGGATTGTGACCACTTTTAACAAAAGTACGTGTCGCTTCGACGTGGCAACACGTGTGGTTCACTTGAAGAAGTTGGAAAGTAAAGCAAAGTCCTACACATGTTTTGGATAAGATTGACTTTGCCACGTCGGTGAGGCATAGTCTATTGGGTAATATTCATTTCGGCCGTGTGGATAAAATGTGGGGTTCGGTTTTGGATTTGTTACTTTATTAATTGTTTTTTTGGACTATTATACGATTGACGAGTTTTTATTGCTTTGACTTTTCACCACGTGGTTTTAATTCATCGAATCTAAATCCACTAGCCAAGTCTTTCGGTTCTTTACCCCTTATTAAAATTTTTTTTTCTCGCTTCACGTAACACTGCCCAGAAAAGATTAATGCACGTTTATATTATTCTTTTAAAAGTAAAGTTATTTAAATTATCAATCATTACACTTTCTCAAATCGTCATACACTTGCTAGACCAAGTATCTTTTAACTTTATTTTAATATTATCTAATATTCAGATATTGAATTGATTAATTTAGATTTGTATCAAATATAATTTTTGAAGATTGACAAAATTTAATACTATTATTTTTTCAATATTCCGAACTCAACTTTTTTTTTTTGAGTTAAAATGATTCTTTCACTAGATAAATCTATGTAATTGTGATGAAAAAATTAATCCAAGTACTCAAATTTTGGTTCCTAATATCGTTGACTGTGTAAGTACTTGTAGTAGAAAAGATTAATGCGAATTGTAGGCAACATGCACTTTATTCTTGTGTCTGCAGGAAAAAAAAACACTTTTGTTTCTCTGTTTATTTTATACAATACCATGCACGTTCTTGTAGTTTGAAAATAAAATAAACTTTAGGAAGAAACAGGGGACAGAAGGACAAATCATTGAAGACGTGTAAATAAAAATAGGATGGAGATAGAAATTTGGGAATTCGTTACGGAAAAAATGAAATTTGGGAATTCAAGGCCATACTTCAAGCAATAGAAAAAGATATCTACTTATAAAACAAGTTGAATGCTTTGAAATTTGCAGGGAACATGCATCTAGTAAGTACAAATATTACTTAGCTCTTTTATTAATCCAAGTAAATAGAATAGCTAATGAAAGACCCAAACCCAAAATAATCCAGAAATCAAATTAAGGTTGAATTCTGTTTTGTCCCCCAAATTAACATATTCTTCAGAAGTCCATTTCGCATATTTTTATCTCCACCAAATTGCGATAAAAAAATGCCAAGAAATCAACAAAATTAAATAATCGTTTAAACAAAAACATGAAAAACAATGATGCACAACTTTAGTGTAAATAAGTCGGGAGAGGACCCAATCCCAACCTCCATAGCCTTTTCTTTGCTTCATAATTATATTTTTGTGAATCTCGTGTATCGAGAGTCGAGCAGCGAGAACATAACCAACTCCACAGAGAATACAAACATTCTCTCCACAACTTTTCAATCATAAACTAGCTAGATATGAAAATGGTAGCAGATACCAGAAAATCATAAAGCCGAAAACCTAGCTACAACGACATGACCAACTCTGTGGAGGGTAGAAACCTTCTCTCCACCAACTCTTCAATCTCAAACTAGCTAGTTACGAGAATGACAGCAAATATCAGAAGATCATAAACCCGAAAACCTAGCTACGAGGACATGACCAACTCGGTGGAGGGTACAAACCTTATCTCAACCAACTCTTCAATCTCAAACTTGATATCATTTACATCAATAAACGACGCAATGGGGTTCATCTCTTGCTTAACACCACATTGCTCATATCGGTCGCCCCCGCCATTGTTAGGGTTAGCTTGAAAAGAGGACGAGGAGGACGTAACGCTGGACTCTTGCAAAATTGGCATCGTCCATGAGCTTACTTGGTGATGATCGTGATCTTGGTGCATCAACATTGGATCGTACACATCCAATGCGCTTCCATTCGTATTCTCTACCAACTCGTGACGATGATTGTCGCCTCCTTCGTGACTCGGACCTGGATTATTCGCGCGGCACAATGCCAATTGGTGCAAGACGAGGTCGAGCTCGCGCTTGTGGTACTCGATCTCGCGCTGGAGCTCGAGCACAATGCGGAAGCACCCTCCAACGGGGTCTATGGCGCGTGTGTTGGCCTCGAACATGATGGTCTTCATGGCCTCGTCCTTCTGGAGAGGGCCGACCCTCTTGATGATCTTGGTGATGTTGCTGACCCCGAAGAGCTTGTGCGCGTTGAGGAACTGGCGCGGGCGGTCCTGGGGAAAGTACGGGGCGAGGAGGCAGTCCGGGGTGCACTTCCTACGTTGGTACTTGCAAGCCGCGCAGGCTTGAGTCGCGGAGGAGGAGGAGGTGGTCGAGGAGGAGGTGGTGGTCTTGTTACCAATCCTGGAAATGTTGCTCATGTTGGTTTTTATTGGTATTGTTTTGGGAAAATACTGGAGATATTGGCTGCGTTGTCTTCGGAAATGGGGAAGGCCCTTATTGTTTTTAATGAAACCAAACTTTTTTTTGCTCTTAATTTTGTTTTTGGAGGGTTCTCTTGTGGTTGAAGATCCTAAGGATTTGGGGGACGTTGAGAGAAATGAGGAAGAACGTACATATATGATGTTATGGGGAATTTGGAGAGAAAGCTAGATTTGTCTCTTCAACTGATTTTGTTAGGAAATTGTCAATTTTTGGAAACGTGTGTGTGTTTTGGTTGTTGAAGGTTAAAAATAGTGTTGATCCTTTCAAAAACTTGTTTTCGTTGGGCTTTATTTAGTGAAAATTTCACGTGTGGCTAGTTTGTGGAGCTAAAAGCGTCAAGTTAATGTTCTGGAAAGCACATTGGGTCAAAATTATTGGTATGGTGGACATTCACTAGGATTCGAATAATTCATGTTTAATTTAGGTAGGACTTCAAATAATAACAAAACTCTCATATCAAATTTTTTCGGACTGTAATTCGATTCTTTGGTTAAGTTATAAAAACTTTCTACTAATTAGTGAGTTAGTCTTTTTTATAACAAATTTTACTACCAATTAAAAGTTTAAGATCTTAATCACCCCAAAATATTGCATACGTTTTATCTCACTAAATTCTTTCGTAGAATATTATCAAATTATTTTCCATATTAGTATATAAATAGTTCAAGGTTACTTATAGGTAAATGATAGATTGGAACAGTTCAGAGTTGGGTGATCAAAACTTGCCAACTTACATTTCAAGTCATTATCCCTTAAAAACAATAAAGATTTCAATTATTTAATTATTCCAATAAATATTTGATATATTGAAGAATGATCCTTATCCAATCCATTTAATCAAAAACCAAAGCCATGAAAAAATTATTAGTCAATCAGACAAGAGCTCCAAAATCTGGAATTTATCAGGACTTGGGTGCAAACCCTTTCTTGATGGCTTCAATGGTAGCAACATCCGTCTTGAAGGCCTTGGCCAGCACGGTATCGTCAATGCCGGTGGCGAACAGCGTGGCGGGGACTGACACGGTCCCCGCACCCGCGCTGCCGAACGAAGAGATCGCAATGGCCGGATTTACTGCATCAGCATTGTACTGATAATGTACTAGTCCCTTGGGGAACACGAACATGTCTCCTATCAGGAGTCTCTGTGTATAGAGCTTGTTAGTTGTGTCAACGACTCCTACTTCGAGTATGCCTTGGACGACAAGCAACAGCTCGGCTCCTCGAGGGTGCGTGTGAGGAGGGTTTACGGAGCCGGCCGGATACTGCAGAACTGCATAGGACACACTCTGTCCGTTGAGTGCAGGGAACTCTGCCATTGTTGCTTTAGTGACTGTGAAATTGGTTGGTTTTGTCCCCCGGACAGCTCTCATCCCGGTGTAAGCGAAGAACTCGCCGGTTACTGTCGCATTAGGCGGGGCTATGAAGTCGGATAAGATATCCGGATCTGCAGATATTGCTACCTGCAAGCAAGCCAACGCTAATGCAAGTGCGAATAGGAATCCGACGCGGATTGTGCTTGATGCCATTGTTAACAAGTTTGATTATACAACGAAGCTGTGGAAGGAACCATATTTATACTTGATGTGCAGGCCCTTGACAAGAAAGTATGCCTTGGTATTGTCAGATTTTGACTATAATATTGTGAAAAACCCGAAAATTGTTTTCGTTTCTTGATCTATGTTTCGCCGTTTAGGTGCTCTGACCAGTTACCTAGCTATTGTTTTTTTCTCCTTCCCTTTGGGATCTTTCACCGTCTCAATGTATTGTAACACATTTCGGAAGGTATCCACATACTAATAATTCTGTGAATTTGTGTATGTTTTACGTTCTCCGGACATGTCTGAAGTGGTAAAAAAGTTGGACCGTTACTTGGACCATTAGTCGAAAAAATTACCAGTTTTAAGAACTCTGTTTGAATAATGTAAAAGGACAGTTTGGATTCTAGGATAACGGATGTGCAATTGTTTGTGCCCATCAAAGGGAATGGGGCCTACCAAATGTAGTAAATTTCAAGGAAATTCAAGATTCAACCTCTTCCGATGTAATGATGTAAAATATTTTTCTTTTAAAAAACAATCGGAGACGGGCTTGCACTCTCAGGAAGCTTATTGGGTATCAGGCGCAAAAAATATAATCTCAAAGATCAAGATACGAATAAACAAATTCAATAAGGAACTTAGTCCGCTTGGGAAATTGCCTTCATACAATTTGGTTAGACTTCATTTTAGAAAGTGTTCATGGGTTTATCGTGAGATTGGTCAAAAAGGAAAATTATCTTAGAAAATGTTCATGGATTAATAGTAAGATAATCATTTTTTATTTAACCGCTCTTTATTAGATTGATTATAATCTTATGTTTGTCTAAACAAAATAGCTCATGAACACTATATGGTATAATAAACAGTAAATTTAATTACTTAATTTTTAAAATAAATAAAAATTTACTTGTTCAAAAATAAATTGGTAATTTCCTTATGCAGATAGCTCTAACATGAGAGCCTGTTCTTAGGTCATGTCACTTTTTGTTGGTTTTCCTTGAAAACTTCAGGCACATTATGATTTTTGAGAGTTGAAAATATGCCAAGAATCTTACAGGCGTATCACTGTTTATGAGTTGGCTTTTAATTCTTTTGTCCGAGTCTTCTTGTGTCCTTTCGTATACAATCTGCAGATTCCTCTATCAAATGGTTGCAGACGCTTTCACATCTATGTTCGTCCAGGCAGCAGCAGAAAGAACATTTGATGGTTCAAGCACCATGAACAAGTATTGGAAACTTCGCAGTACGCAAGCGCTCTCCGACTAGTGTTGGTTACAGTTGCACCAAAATTCGCATAATATTGCAAAGATTGGTTATGACAACGTGAATTAGTTGTAGCTCGAAGATAGCTGCAGGATCGGTAATTGAACTTCGCGATCGGCATTCGCAAACTAATAATTCAGTGGCTGGTACTGCAACTAAGTTTTTCAATCTTTGTGGTTGTCTTGTAGGATCATGGATAAGCAATTGTTTGTGCCCATCGAAGGGAACCAACTTGGTAATTTCGTTGCAGACCGCTCTAACAAGAGAGCTATTTCTTTGGTACCGTCAGTTTTTGACTTTTTTGTTTCGTTTGTAGCTGAAGATCCTTGAAATATACCAAGAATCTTTACATGCATGTCGATGTTAATGAGTTGGCTTTTTCAGTCCTTTAGCTGCAGTCTCCAACAAAGGGTTAGCAGAAAACAACGAGAATTTATATCAATTAACGAAAGAGTTAGTCTAACTTTACTCGAACTCGAATTAGAGTCCTGAAAACAAAAACGATGATAAAATTTGTTAGTGAGAGCTTTGACAACACTATATGGTCATGTCCAACCCAAATTTAGAAGAATCGGTACATCGAGTATTCGGATAGCAAAACCACAAAAAGTGTGAATTGATTACAAGGAAATTCATTAAGAAAACAACTTCACGTTTTAAACAACAAATTCCAATTAAGGGAGATCGATACCTCCAAAATTCAGAAATTCTGACTGCTGTCCTGAGGAGCAAAACTATGAAGTAGCTAGCTGGTGGGTGACAACCAAAGGGCCACAAGAACATCGTGGAGCTCGATCAACAACAAATATACAACGGAAAGAAGAAAGAAACAAGACGAAGATCCAAACACGAGGAGACAAGGCAACCTACTGTCTAAATCCTCTGGCAATATATATATAATGGCAGGACTAGAAACCTGTTCTCCAAGCAACTACAAGTTTCAGCTTTTTCTTCTCTACCAACTGTGGCCATGGCGTCAGTTACACCTTTTGCCTTGATCTTCCTAGCTTTCGCCATCGCCGCAACGAAGATGGCTATGGCAGGCGACCCCGACATCCTCACCGATTTCGTCGTCCCAGCAGACAACTTTCTACCCATTGGCGGGCCGTTCTTCACTTATACAGGATTCCGCGGACTCCTCTACAAGAATCCTGACAACTTCACGGTGACAAAAGCCTCCATGGCCGAGTTCCCGGCTCTCAACGGGCAGAGTGTCTCCTACGCACTTCTTCAGTACCCTCCGGGCTCCACCAACCCGCCTCACACCCATCCCCGAGCATCCGAGCTCCTCTTCGTCCTCAGTGGATTCCTCGAAGTTGGTTTCGTCGACACCAAAAACGTGTTGTACACACGCACACTTCAGGCTGGTGACATGTTCGTCTTCCCCAAGGGGCTCGTCCACTTCCAATACAACCCTACACCGAACGTCCGCACCACTGCCCTGTCAGCGTTCGGAAGCGCGAGTGCTGGCACGGTATCGGTGCCTATGACAGTTTTTGGCACCGGAATCAGTGAAGCGATCCTTGCTAAGGCGTTCAAGACCGATGTCGGCACCATCCAGAAGATCGAATCCGGCTTCACCAAGCACTAATGTAGAAGCTGGGAACCGGTTTCTTCCTCTGTTTCCTGTTATCTTACTATCTCCTTTTAAGTGCCTTGCATGAATAAGCACCACCATTGCCTATGATGGTTATCTGTGAATCGTATGTAACTTGCAACTGTCAATAAGATTTTTTTTTCGGGTCCAATGTTTTCTTCCAGATTATGGAGACCAAGATGACTTAAATTAAGTTTTGTATCAATGACAAGATTCTTAGGAACTTGGGGATCAATGCATGTCAACTAAAAAAGTTGAACAAACTACTTACCCATTTAGCTCTTCCACAGCCAATTATGGGGGAAAAACAAAGTCCAAGTCGATGATAATAAGGAGGAGCAACGAGGCATTAGGGTTTGATTCAATAGTAAAAGGAATTTATCAGCTGGCTGGTGAACATTACAATATAATAAGACTGAAGCCACCTTTTAACTACTGGGAGAATAAGACAATCCACAACACCAATTCTAATTCTAGCCAAGAACACGAACTAACAAGGAGCCAGACGCGTATCGAGAAGACGATACCCGCAAGGTAAAATGTGGATATGTACCAACCAAAGATGCAATGAAGGTGACATAAAACATCCACCGCAAAATATTTGCTTTAATCAACTTCCGTCCAACCTATTCAGTTCTTTTTTTAAGAGAAACATCCTATTCAGTTCTAGATACTCATCCATAAAAAGATGTTGTCAGGTAACCAAGGGAAAACTCTAATGCGGTCAAAGGTATGAAGCTATATCACCACAAAGGTTAAGCAACTGAGATAGTTAAAAGCAAGCCAATATATCTATAAAAGCATGAAGCTATGTCATTTCACGATTAGAGGCCAGCGCATAGAGCCTTTGAAAGTCAAAAGATTTGTATGGCACACGACCATGCTTACAACGACAGAGATCCAACATGGACCTGCTCTATACAGAACAACTTCCAACGAAGTGTCACTATCACAAACTTATTATCATAGATCAACTAGAGCATGAAACTTTCCAGAGTGGAAAGTCTGCCGGGTACTTTGCCATGTTTACAACTCAAGAGACCAAATGTGCACACCGACCTACACAGGACAACTTACAGCCAAGTGTCTTCATCGCATATTTATTACAGAGACCGATTTCACAAGTAAGATTCCAGTCACAGACTACAGCTTCAAGATTTTCCGCCCTCAGATTTCTGTGAAGGAGAAAAGAAAAGGAGTATTAGATCCTAGTTCAGTAGATTGATATGATGAAATAGTAAATGCTCAATCTTCATCCATGACCCTAAAGCATTTCCCTCCAACATAAGAATCACTAGCTATCTTTACCGACCAGAATCACCACATGGATCTAGCTTCAGCAAACAAGTTCAAGCTAAATGACAACTGCTATTTAGACTCTCACATTGAGACCATCAAAATGCAAGAAGAGGAACGAACCCGGATCCTTACCTTGTCAGCACCCTGCTGCTTCTCAAGCTCCGCCTTCTCCTTCTCGGCCTTCTTCTTCAACTTCTCTGACCTCTCCCTCTCCATTTTCTACACACAGCACAGGTATCCAAAACAAAACGACAGGTTAACACACCAAAACGAACAATATGCAAATCCAAACTGGATTCATTTATCTTTTCTCCTCTAAATATGCAAATCCAAAACTGCCAATAGATTCTACAATATAAGAAGCAATCCTCTCTCCGGATCCCCAACGATTCCTACAAAACTCGAACCAGACCCATGAAAATTAGTCTGAAAAGACGGACTTCCATTCCAGGTCATTTATTCCATCACCCATAAACAATGAGAAGTCATTTTCCAAGCAGACGGAGCCTTACTCTTCTACTCTACCTGGTCCAAATATCCATTAAAAATTATAGGAAAAATATAATTTCATTCAATTCAATTCATACAAGGGGAAGGGGTGGGCGACCTTGATGTAGACGTTCTCGGCGGCGCGCTCCTCTTCGCTGAGGATGCGGCCCTTGTCGTCGCTGAAGTAGCGAGGGAGAGCTCCTCCACGCGCCGAAGACATCACCGAGCGAGCCGCCCCGAGCCGAGCCACCGCGGATCGAGTAGCCATTGAACTGTGTAAAACTGCTACTTCGAGAAACACACTGGGGGTTTGCTTTTCTTTGTTGACGCCGATCGCACCTGGAAAGCTGTCGAAGGTGCTACTAGTACTATACTAGTACTAGTGGGGTCGGCTCTGGGTAAAAAACACCCATGGGTACTGAACTTTGATAATTTTTTGTCCATGGTCACTAACCTATTTTTTTCCCCTTATGGTCACTCAACTATAGTAAGTTACTCGGCTATGGTCACTTGGGGTTATTTTTGCAAATATTGCTGAGTTGGCATGATAAAAAATTTTAAATTAATCATATATTAGTTTTTTTTCTTCAAAATCACCCCTTTCCATGCTCTACCTCGTGCCTCTCTCTCTCTTCTCCTCCTTTCTTTCCCCCTCTCTCCCTCACACCTTTCTTCTCGTTCCACTATCCCCCTTTCAACTCCTCACGGCATCCTTCTCAGGTACGATGTGCTCTAAAAATATTTCTCTAGAGAAAATCAAAGGCGGTGCTCACTTCTACATATAGAAGTTGAGCTAGCAAATTGTAGCTATAATTTTGAGTGAAGGCCTTGTAATGGTCTACGACCAAAAAGCTTCTATATGATAATAAAATTATGTTTCTCATTATCAAAGCTTTTAACCTTATTTTTCGAGAGCAACCTTACTAAATTATCAAAACCCTATAGCCTTAAACCTTAAATTAATTTTCAACAGGCTGCATCTCCCAGGCCTCACCAAGCCGAACAACGACCAGCCCCAAGGAGGAGTCCCGGGAGACGACAATCGGAGGGAGAATCGAAAGGTCATGGGTAGAGGAGGAGAAGATGCTGTGAGGAGTTGAAATGGGGATGGTGGAACGAGAAGAAAGGTGGGGGGGGGGGGGAGGGGGGGAGAAAGGAGGAAAGAGAGAAATGCACGAGGTAGAGCATGGAAAGAGAGAGATGATTTTGAAAAAAATATAAACGAATATGTGATTAATTTGAAAATTTTTATCATGCCAACTCAACAATATTTGCAAAAATAACCCCGAGTGACCATAGCCGAGTAATTTACTATAGTTCAGTGACTATAAAGAGAAAAAAAATAGGTTAGTGACCATAGACAAAAAATTATCAAAGTTGAGTGACCATGTGTGTTTTTTACCCGGTCAGCTCTGATTTAAGAGTATTGGGTTTCCTGGTCGGCTTTTGTAAGGGCCTTCGCTGGAGAGTTTGGGGTTTTGGATTCCGGAGATGGGCCCAATGACAATGGAGGGTTACATAGGTCGCCCCTATTTTTTTTATATCGAGTTTATGTTTATGTTATTGGGCCCATAACACAAATTAAGGGGCTGCCCCCAACGCCCTCGGCAGAACGGAGAGATTAGGTGTACTTGTTACACTATTTTATGTATCATTTTATGATTACTCGTTAATAAATATTCTCATTTTTCTCCGTAATTCTTGTGTCCGTATTTTTCTCTTGGTGCGAAATTCTTAATACAAATAATTTTTTAAAATATTTTATCTGATTCGAACTTACACTAATCAGAACAGATTGTCAAAATACTTGGTGGTTAGAATAAAAGTTTGTAACTATCTGAATAGATTATTATCGAATGTAGATTTACCGTTGTCCGGAAAGAAAATCAACCCAAAACCGAAAGAAGCCAGCTTACTGTACAAAAAGGAAACTTCAGCGAAAAGCGATAAAAAAAAGCCAAGACTGAGGGGAGAACGCAATTGAGAAAGGTCGACGAAAGAACACACCGCAAATAGAAAGGCGAAGCGAAGGGAGAATTCGAGCGTCTATCTCATCCAAATCCAATTGAAAGGAAAGCTTCCGATTCGAAGCAATGTACCACCCAACCAGAGGCGGCGTTCGCGGCGGCGCCGACCGTAAGATCCGAACCAACCCTAACCCTAACTTCAGTTATTAGCGATTGTGCTTAGGGTTCAAGGTTCATGTGGGTTAAATTAGGGAAATTGTGAGGATTTTTAGCTCCACCCCCCTTTTTTTATACCGCGAATCTAATTTAGGGTTTCTTTTTGTTTTGTGGGGGTGGGGGTTGGAGCAGAGTTCACTTGGGATGATGTGAAGGTGGACAAGCATAGGGAAAACTATCTGGGCCACAGTATCAAAGCCCCCGTTGGTAGATGGCAGAAAGGTAATAACTTCTCCTGTTAATTTTTCGGTGCCTGCACTTTAATTCTTAACCCATTGCGTAGTAGTATCGAGAAGTACCCGGCTTTAATAGTTAGTTTGGTTTTCCGAATTTGTGTGTAAGCACTTATTTGGATTTGATCGAATTGGTTCCTGCATTCTTCCACCTTCGTCCATTGTGCTAGATACCCTTGAAAGTTTGGTGGGGGTGCTATTTCTTTATCTAGCGATGTCCAATGTGATGATGATGTTATGTTCTTCATGGCGTCCGACAATGACAGTAGGATTTGTTGTCTACGAACTTGGTGTTTGTTTATCAATCTTATCTGGGTTGCTGGTCTTGCTTTATTTTGTTTTGGACCCACTGCACCTAGCGAGCTTCGTTAATGGTGATGTTGCTCATGCATGCTCTCTCAATGTTGATGTTTGTTTATTTTTTCATGGGTTTATTGTGGAGACTGTTGGCTGATGATGATTGTGCTTCAAGTGATTGGAAAATACAATCTCTGATCTACATGCATTTGTTGGCACATAAGCAGATCCAAAAGGTCGCACAGTAATGGGACATAGGGTTCTAACGTCCATGCCACAGGATTTGAGTATTTGTATTCTATAGCAATTAGCATGGGTACAGCTAGTAATGAATCAAATCAGTTAAATCAATCTCCTGCATTAGCCGCGTTCAAAGAGGTGAAGTGAAGTTGACTTGGAGATAATTATTTATGCTCCATATGGTGGGGACTTGTTCTGCATTAATTTCAACCCCTTTGCTAACCACCACTCTTAACTATTTAATCACGTGTTTCAACACCAGGGAAAGATCTGCATTGGTACACCAGGGATAAGAATGCCGATGGTTCAAATTCAGATGCAATGAAGGAAGAAATAAAACGCATAAAGGAAGAGGAGGAACAAGCAATGAGGGAGGCCCTTGGCTTGGCCCCAAAGCGTTCCAGCCGCCAGCAAGGGAGCCGTTTAGATAAGCATGAGTTCTCTGAACTTGTGAAGCGGGGTTCTACTGCAGAAGACATGGGTGCAGGGCATGTAGATGCTGCATGGGTACATGGTCTTGGTTTTGCAAAGTAAGTTTGCATTGACTTGCCTTCGTATATCCATGCATACTCATTGCATACAATTTCCATGTTCTGTTCTTGTAAAAATAAAAGTTCAACTCTTTGAACATTGGCTGCATAAAAGATTAACCTTGGCTTCTGGTGGGTGTACTGTAATTTTTTTGTATTGCAATTTTTGGTTGAGAAAAGGCTAACTGCAAACAAGGAAAAGCTAACTGGATTCCCCTCGCCATGAAATGTTATTTGATGGAAACTAGTTTGCTCTGACATCATCCCAAGTTTTGGCAGATATTTTCCGTAAATATATTGACTTGGTTGTGGCAATCTGGTTGCAACAAGGATCTGATATACCCACTGTTAAAATAACTTTAAAATCGTATGGGGCCTTTTCTTTCTTATCTTGTTTAAAGTACTGGCCAAATGTCCCCCTTTTTTTCCTGCCATCATTTGTTTATCATGTATCGGTATGCGATCCTTATGGTCAAGTCTTTTCTACTGAAAGTGCCTGCACTTGTTTTTCCTTCATCTTTTAATCATCTTTTTGTACGGCAGGGCACCCCGTCCATGGGAAGACCCGAGCACTCTTCCATCTAATAGCAACAAAGTTACAGCTGAGCCTGCTAAAGAGACTATGCCAGAACCATCAACAAGAACCTCTGAGCCAGAGGTGGAGGTTGAGGTGAACCACAAGAAGAGGAAACATGAAGAAAGGAAGCACGGGAAGGAGAAAAAGCGGGACAAACATGAAAGGCATGATAAGCGCCACTCTCGTGATTCCGACGGTCGGAGGAAACACAAGAAAGACAAGGAGAAGAGGAGACATGACTCGGACTGATGGATTATTCAGCTACTTTGTGCAAACTCTCAAGTTCCTCCCATGTTTTAATCATTCTTCACAGCTCCAGGGAGCAATGATTGCTGTTGGTTATGTCGTGTATGAATCTCTTAAGACGAGGCTCGTCTTTCAAGTTGGCTGCCTCAAACTCACATGCACCTTTTCGATGTTCCTCGCAACTTGTCCAACTTCTGTAACTCGTCCGATCCGCTAGTGGCTCGTCTCCAATCATGGCAGTTCCTTAAACATTTTCGTTGTTACACTCATATATCCAAGTTCGTTATTAACAAAACGAAAGAAGAAAAGCCTTAGCTTTTGCCCCACAGCGCCCATTTCCAACCGTCTTTCCCAAACGTATCCATCGTCAGGACAAAAGGGAATCCTCATTGCAATGTATTGATGACACTGGCCTGAGCTATGTTTATGCGGAGAAGAACATACAAGACCGAGTAGATACTTGACCCGACCCGACTCGAAACGGTACGATCCTCAATAACTTCACATTTAGCCTCTCAAATAACTACTTGTAGTATATCCCATCATTCCGTCGGTTTTATTAAAAATTTCAAATTGAAACGTGGTCCTCGCATGACACTTGCATTCAAGTGTAGGAATCTAGAATTGCGAGAAAGAAACATATTGAAACTAAACTTTCTGGTTCTGGAAATAAACAAAGTTATTTGACTTTTTGTTGTTCATTGATCCATCAATACCATTCTGGCTTGCCCGTCCGTTTTCTGGTGCAGCTTAACAACATCAAACCATTTTTTCCTTCGCGACCTTCAAACTTCGCATCACGATAACATGCTCGAACCCACTTCATGACAAGCTTCAAGTTCAACTGCAAACAATAATTCCAGGCCAGAATCAGAAATGCTGAAGATATTTGCTAGCCTGCAGCCATATAAAACACAGGTAATTCTTGAAAGTTTCCATCCCTGTCATAGCCTAGTGAACTATACGACATCATCTATAAGAAATTCGACTTCTGCAAACAAAGCAACAAGACAAAGAAGAAGAAGAACATTCAACCTCTCAGGTGGGAATAATGAGTAACAGCGGACAAGTTGTGCAAACCTGTGCATGGAGAGAAAAGAAGGAGAAGCTTCTCCAGCTCACAATTGGTAGCGGCCGTTGCGTTGGACCCATTTATAATCGATTTTGATGTTAGGAATGTGGGAGATAAAGGGCCAGTCCACCCCTTGGTTGCTTCCGCACCTTTCAGTCAAGTGGAGGCAAAAAGAGATTTCTAACGTGTTCAATGAAGCGAGGTTGCCCATCCACGCTGGCAGTTCCTCCAATTCATCACAATTGTCAATCACGAGTTTCTCTAGAGAGGTAAGATGCTGAATCTCTTTAGGAAGAGACTTCAAATTCGAATAACCGGTAATAGAAAGAGAGCGGAGATTTTCGGGGCATTGGATCAACTCTGTATTATTCTCCTCAGACAGATTCATCTCCTCACAATACTCGATGGATAGACTTTCAGGGGATGATAGATGGTGTACCCCTAGAGACAGGCCAATTGTATCTGCGACACACCAAATTCGTAAGGATTTTAGAAATGCAAGGCTTTGGAGCACCTCCTATCGCAGAAAACCCAAATCTTATGTTGTTCAAATAGAGAGATATTTCAGTGGAGAGAGATTAGTACCGTTGCTAGTCGAAGGTAGTTTGGCCAATTTCAGTATCTCCTCCATTAGCTCCAGACTTGTCCAAGATAAAGTCAGATTTTTGAGAGATGGAAGCGGAGGCATCCATCCCTTGAATTCGGAGCATAACACGATGGACACGATCTCCATCTTAGAAAGACAAAGCAACTGGTAGTCGAACGGCTCTTTCGTACTCCTCCACCACCCCTTCAATTTAGGACAATTATAGAGAGTGAGAGTCTTCAAGCTAGGAAAGAAACATGACCTACCTTCTCCTTTGGAATCCCCGTTGTCATCTATCATGTACTCCAACTCGTCCATGTTCTCAACTTTAAGATCTTGAAGAAAAAGCAGCCTGTCTAATGATGGAAGGGACTTGCAATTGCTGCACCCACAGATCTGAATCTTGTTTAGGTTTCTAAGAGATGATGCCCACCTCGGAAAACTCACTCCTCCATAGTCTTCCAATGTCCTCCACTATACGACGGTCCCCCCATTTCAATGCCAAGTATCGAAGATGGGGCTTGTCTTTCAAGTTGGCGGCCTCACATTCCCATGCATCTTTCTTCAAATACTTTAGATTGAATATCTTCAATGTTCCACTCAGCTTGTTCAAGTTTTGCAACTCGTCCAATCCACCAGTGATCTTTGGGAGCAGTCTTCTCTCTTTGGACAAGCAGAATTGTGACAACACCTCTAGGGATGTCAGTTGTCCTATCCCCAGTGGCATCTCTCCCAAATCACAACAATTCTCCAGCCCAAGGTGGATGAGATTTACCAACTTCTTCATGTCTCTTGGCAGTTGGCTGAGGTCCTCACAATCATCCAAAATAAGCACTTGCAAGTTCTGAAGCCGTGTAATAGAATCAGGAAGCTTTTGCATACCATTCTCAGTGAGGTCAAGATGCACTAGATGGTCCAATCGGTCGAGGGAACTTGGCACTCTCATTATTCCACACATTGTGAGGTTAGCACTCTTAGGCATCGCATCTTGTTAACAATTGCTCGACATTGTCGATCCGCTGAACTTGAGAAATAGTCACTTCCTTGGACAATTAAGCTTCGAGCATTCCTTCTCTGCAGTAAGGGAGCCAGATGTTGCCATTGTTGTTCAGGAGGAATGTCGTGCAGTGACATGTGTCGGGTTTTTCTAGTAACAACTTTTCCACTAAGATTGGGATACACCATATTGATCTCCTCTCCGGAAACTAGCACAGCTAGATCATGCATGAAGTCATGAGATTTGGACCCAGAAACACAGCATAACCAGTCGTTGAACGTCGATCAAGAAAACAACTAGCCCAATCGGCATCCGAATACTCCGATAGACGTTGAGTCGGGGAATGCATAAACTATGATGCACGGCCCACAGCAAAGGCGATCTCTGGCCGAGTAACACCGAGATATTGCAGCGAGCCGATAATTTGGCGATAAAGTTCTGGATCACAGCTATTGCTTGAGTGGCTGAGGTGGCAGCGGGAGTGGCCATAACATTAGAACTACTCATCTTCGCCTTGACAAGAATATCATCTACATACTTAGCCTGGCTGAGTAGCAGACCCTGAGGCGTGCGATGTGCTTCAATGCCCAAAAAATAATGAAGAGCTGCAAGATCCTTTAGTACAAATTTTGACTGAAGATAGCGAAGAAGCTTGTCAAGAAGTTGAGGTGAATTACCGGTGATGAGGATGTCATCGACGTAGATGAGAGCAAAGAGACATACCGCCCCGTGATGATAGTAGAACAAAGAACTATCTGTATGAGAACCCCAAAAGTCAACCGAAGTCAGTGCTGTACGAAGGCAGGAAAACCAAGCTCGGGGAGCCTGTTTGAGTCCGTAAAGGGACTTCAGCAGGCAGCAAACATGGTCGGGCCAATCGGGGTCCACAAAGCCAGGCGGTTGCTTCATGTAAACTCGTTCATGCAATGTGCCATGGAGAAAAGCATTAGAAACATCAAGCTGCCGAATGGACCAATTGCCAGAAATTGCAAGAGACAAAATCAAGCGAACGGTTACGGGTTTGATGACGGGACTAAAAGTCTCATTAAAATCAACCCCCAGATGCTGCTGGAAGTCTTTGGCGACAAGACGCGCCTTGTACCGAGCAATGGAGGCATCCGAATTTTGCTTTATCCTAAAGACCCATTTATTGAAAAGAACATTATACCGACGATCGGAAGGGACGAGAACCCATGTCCCATTGTGCAAAAGAGCATTAACCTCATCAGCCATGGCCTGGCGCCACTTGGGGTCCAGAAGAGCTTTGGCAGAACCAGCAGGCACCCGTGGAAGCTCAGCAGCAAACATCCGATGAGGCAGCAACCCAATTTTAGACCGAGTGATCATGGGGTGACATGGCAGAGGAACCGTAACAGGGGGGCAGCAGTAGTAGATGCAGGAGGCGGAGCTAATGCCGACCAGGAAATGGTTTTGGTGTGCCGACTGTACACCTGAAGATTAGGTGAAGGAGATGATCCGGGAGAGTCAAGCTCGGGTGCAGAATGAGAAGAAGAGTCGGAGAGGGGCTGTGAGGAGAGCCCATCCAATGAAGTAGGCACAATTGTAGACCCATCGGGAATAAATGTGACAAGCGGCCCAACAGGTAAAGGAAGCAAAGAGGGAACTGGCCCAACGGAGCCCACCATAGCAGAGTCTCGAGTCTCAGGAGTACTGGAAGATGGAGCACAACGAGCCACAGACATCGGATCCTAGAAAGGGAAGACAGACTCATCAAAACGGACATGACAGGATATATAAAGACAACGAAAAATAAAGTCTAGACAACGATAGCCTTTGTGCTGCTTGCTGTAACCAAGAAACACACAAGGTGAGGAACGTGGTTGCAATTTAGATTTGGTAAGTGGCCGTAACCAGGAGTAACATAAACAACCAATGATGCGTAAATGAGAAAGGGAGGGTGCATCACCAAATAGTTTCTGATAAGGTGACTGGTTATTAAGTAAAGGTGTCAGTATGCGATTAATGAGGTAGACAGCAGATTCAAAGATAAAGGTCCAGTAAGAGAGAGGTATAGCGGTGTGATGTAAGATGGCAAGTCCAGTTTCAACTACGTGTCTGTGTTTGCGCTCGGCACACCCATTTTGCTCAGGAGTATAGGGACAGGATACACGATGTTCAATGCCATTTGTGAACATGTATTGGGTAAGGGCTTGGTACTCCCCACCCCAGTCGGATTGAAAACATTTGATAGGTCGGTTAAAGTGTTTCTCAACATAGGTACAGAATTTGGTGAAAACAGCAAGAAGTTCAGACTTACGACGCAAAGGCTATAACCAAACAAATTTAATGTAATGGTCATAAAAGAGAGCATAATAAGAATATCCGTCAACTGAGACCACAGGGAAGGACCTCAAACATCACTGCAAATAAGATCTAAGGGACCTGATAAACGAGTGAAAGACACTGGAAATGGCAACTTGTGAATTTTGCTAACACTACAACCATGGCATAAGGACATAGAGGACTTATTGGAAAACATAATGGATTGGGATCTCAAGGCATGCTTGACGGACGAGAGATTGGCATGGCCTAAACGCTGATGCCAGACGGAAAGAGATGATGCAGAAGATGCTAGGTTGACACGAACAGGCAGATGGATTTCAAGGGGATAGAGACCATCACTACTGCGACCTTGATGAAAAACCTCCTTCGTAACCTGATCCTTAACAAAAAAATTGGTCACGAACAAATTCAACAATAACAGGATTGTCTCTGGTCAAAGCACTTAATGAGACAAGGTTAGTGCAGGCATTAGGAACATATAAGATATTGGATAGGGAACACTGGACTTAGACAGAGGAAATGAATTTGACCAGTGGCAAGAATGGGTAAGGTAAGTCCATTACCAAAAGTGACTTCATCAGGGCCACTATACTCAGAGTGAATAGCTAAGTTACCAAGATCGGATGTGAGGTGGTGAGTTGTGCCTAAATCCAGTATCCATTGAGACTGACGAGGAGAGTAGGCATGGTGGGCTTGTGGATGGACTGAGCCAGATCGACGGGCCAAAGAGCAATTCTTGGAAATATGACCGAATCCCTTGCAATTGTGACATTGAATTTCTGAATTTTTGGAGGGACCAGAACTGAAATTATCCCTACGTCCGGAACCAGAATGGTAAAATGCCCCTTGTGTTTTCATCCGAGGCTCGCTGCCCAAAATGCCGGGCCTAGTGTTGAACCCCATCGGCCCATCAGGGGCAAAGTGGCCATGGGAGGAGCCATGACCACCAGAAGTCCGTCCCCAGCCCTCGCGTGAAGCGCCCCCTCGACCGCGAGCCCTAAAATTTACGGAGGGAACCAGTTCAGCAATAGAGGCGAGATGACGAATATTCATCTCCTTACTGAGGAGATTGGCATGGAGATCCTCCAAAGCTACAGGCTCCAGACGAGCTTCAATTGAGCGAATGAAGGGACGATACTCATCGTCGAGTCCGTTGAGAACCCGATCAACCAAGTCATCCTCCGAAATAGGGGACCGAAGAGCAGCAAGCTGATCACGCAGCACCTTCGCCCGCTGAAGGTAATCATCAATGGAGTCCGACCCTTTGGCAAGTCCATAAAGAGAGGTCTTCAATCTTTTGATATGGGCTCGAGATCCAGCCGCATAAACATGAGCAAGCTGCTGCCAGGCTTCTCGTGCAGTGTCACAGCCCACAATTTGGGGCAACAGAAAATTCGAGACGGAGAGAGAAATCCAGGACATGATGCGTTGATCTTGTTGATACCACGGGGCATAGTCGAGATTCGGGATCTCGATGGTGTCGGTGGAGCCAGCAGCAGTAGGAACAATGGTGGTCGCAGTGGGAGAAGCAGTCATGTTGTCAACGTGGTGGAAGAGATTCTGGCCACGAAGCATCGGCTCGATCTGAGTAAGCCATAACAGATAATTGGTTGAGGTCAGCTTTTGAGAGAAATTGGGGATGGAAAATTGGGGATTATGAGCCATGATGGTGATGAACGAGAGAGAAGGGAAAAGGAAATTAGAGATGAATCTCGTTAGAGCACAGCTCTGATACCATGTAAGAGATACAACTTCTCTATGTTTGTTTATACAAAACTATTACATATGCAGCAGCAATGGTGGTACATATATAGGTGGGATGTACATATATATAGGTGGGATGTACATATATGGTGGTACATATATAGTCTCCTTGGCGGCAGCCTTGGTGGATGCATTGGTGGCAGCATATGGAGGTAGCACATGGGCAGCCTTGGTGGATGCATTGGTGGCAGCACATGGAGGAGGTAGCAGCCTTGGTGGCAGCACATGGAGGTAGCACATGGGTGCAGCAGCACATGGGTTGCACTTCTCCTTATCAACCCATGTTCTGCTGCACCCATGTGCTACCTCCATGTGCTGCCACCAAGGCTGCTACCTCCTCCATGTGCTGCCACCAATGCATCCACCAAGGCTGCCCATGTGCTACCTCCATGTGCTGCCACCAATGCATCCACCAAGGCTGCCGCCAAGGAGACTATATATGTACCACCATATATGTACATCCCACCTATATATATGTACATCCCACCTATATATGTACCACCATTGCTGCTGCCTATGTAATAGTTTTGTATAAACAAACATAGAGAAGTTGTATCTTTTACACTACTCAGCTTGTTCAAGTTTTACAACTCGTCCAATCCACCAGTGATCTTTGGGAGCTGTCTTCTTTCTTTGGACAAGCTGAATCATGACAATACCTCCAGGGAAGTTAGTTGTCCTATCCCAAGTGGCATCTCTTTCAAACTATCACAATTGTACAGCCCAAGGTGGATGAGATTTGCCAACTTCTTCATGTCTGTTGGCAGTTTTCTCAGACTATAACAATTATCCAAAATAAGCACTTGCAAGTCATGAAGATGTGTAATAGAATCAGGGAGCTTTTCCATTCTATTCCGGGCGAGGTCAAGATGCGCTAGATGGTCCAATCGGTTGAGGGAACTTGGCAGTTTCTTTATTCCAAAGCGATGTAAGATTAGAACTCTTAGGCATCGCAACTTATCGATAATTGCTCGACATTGTTTATCCCCTGATTTTGGGAAACCAGACGGCAAGCCCCTTCGCTGTACAATTAAGCTCCGGGCGTTCCTTCTCTGTAGTAAAGGGGACAGATGTTGCCATTGTTGTTTCTCAGGAATGTCATGCAATGACTTGTGCCTGGTTTTTCGAGTAATAGTTTTCCCACTGAGATTGGGATACACTATATTGATCTCCTCTCCACCAACTAGCACAGCAAGATCATGCATGAAGTCATGCATCCGACAAGTCAACTCATCACTGTCACGATCATTTTCATTGGCTAACTGAAAGAAAGATCCTTGTAGGAGGTACTTGAAACTAGTTACACCGTAATCTTCACCGTGTGGGTCTCTTTTACTTGTATCAATATACCCTTGTGCCCTCCAGTAGTTGATGAGTGTTGATACTTCAAATAGGCAATCTTTTGGGAATAAGCCACAGTAAGAGAAGCATTGTTTCAAGTTTGAGGGCAGATGATCGTAGCTCACTTTTAGGGTCTCTAAAATGTGCGATTCTGGATCTATCTTCCGAAACTCTTCATCGTTGAAAGATCTCCACTCGGACATATCACTTTTAGTGTATAACAAGCTTCCTATTGTTCTTATCGCCAAAGGAAGTCCAACACATTTTGCCGCAACCTCCATCCCTAGTGTTTCAAACTCTCCATTCGGTGCTTTTCCTTGTTTGAATGCCACTTTTTGGAACAAGTCCCAAGACTCTACTTCAGATAGACCTTTCAATAAATAAGGTTGCATCATACTTGTTATTTCTGCCACCTTCAAATTTCGTGTGGTTATCACCACTCTACTTCCTCCAGCACAATTAACAAGCAAATGATATAGTTGAAGCCATTTCTCACGATCTTCGTTCCACACGTCATCTAGCACAAGCAGGTACCTCTTTCCCTCAATTCTTCCAGAAAGCTTGTTTTTAAGTGTTTCCATCTCGAGATCTTGACTAGTTTTTTCTTCACCGAGGCATTCAATGACCTTCTCAACAATTAGTCTGGCACTAAAAGTATCGGGGACACAGACCCATATTCTAAGCTCAAAGTGCGATTTCACTAACTCGTCATTGTACACAGCTTGAGCAAGTGTTGTCTTTCCCAATCCAACAATTGGAATGACTGCCACATTATCTTGATGGTCGCCTAGCAAGAGGCTAATGATATTTTCCTTGTCGTCATCTCTTCCAATAACGACATTAGGTGGAGAGGAGTGAGTCCTAACCACGATGGGAGGTTCAACATGATTGAGGTTCAAGTGAAACTTTCTATTCCCAGCAATCTCATCTAACTTGGCTCTAACATCCTGAATCTTATGGGCCATCTGTTAGTATAAATGTCCTAGAGACAATCGTAATAAGAACATTGTACTAGTCATATTTAGTTGTATTATTGATTTATATTAATAATATTCAGCATTACATAAAATATATATAATATTTGATTGTTTGCATATATTCATGTTTATGTTCCCATGAACTAATGTTGTTATTGAGAATGTGAGATCTCGGATAACTATGAACATAGTTCTTAAATAGCCCAAATCAATGATCATCGAGAATGGGATATCGATGATGCGATTGAGATTGGTGTGCGATCTGGATCATATCCTTAGAGGATGTATTGGTTCTCACAACTACGAGATACTAGGTATTTCATGATGGATGCACAGATACTTTGGAGAGTATTGGCATACCCGACCGAGAAACCGTTTGGTGTATTCTATTTACGTATCTACGGTAATATCGGTTTGCGGAGTAGTGAAGTAGTCCTCAGACTTGAGGTCAATACGCACGACATGTACGGAGTAATGGACTTAGATCATGACCGACGCTTGCACTCCTGACGGAGTAGATATGGCATGTTTCAAGTACATTGCGAAGTATATGTGCGTGGTAGTTGAGCCAAGAATATGATTCATTCCTCTAATAGACTTGGAGAGAATACTTGTATTCTCATAATTAATTAGATCGTTAGTCATTGGCCAATGCATGTCATTTTAGAATGGTGTCTAAAATGACAATATGATCAATTAATTGATGAGATAATATGATTAAGTTATTTGAACAGACACATTATCATGTTCTAGACTTAATCGAGTAATCGTGACATATAAGGGCCTATGAGTCACACAACAGTAGTCTTAGTTACGAATTGAAGTTGGTTAAATTGAATATTGATTTGATCAAGAATATTTAATTTATAGAGAAATGAATTATAATTTTATTAGATAGAATTATAATTATAATTGTTTAATTAAATTAGATTTAATTAAATAATTTTATGTATATATATATATAGTGAATATGTTAAACATATTGACTCGGTCAAGGAAATATATTCTGTAGGGACCTCTTTGCAAATTCGAGAAATCTGAAATTGTAGATAAGCTCCTGGGGCTTTTCTGAAATTTTGGTTTTATGATTAATTATGGTATGGTACCTGAATTAATCATAAAATTGCAATTTGGTCCCTACTGAGGGACTTATTTGTAATTTTATGTACCTGGAAAATTACTGTTTGATCCCTGGTCTATTGTTAAAATCACATTTTAGTCCTTGAATGTTTCTGTAACTTTTTGGGTTTTCCAAAAATTAATCAATAATACAACTGAATATGATCTAGTACAATGTCCTTATTACGATTGTCTCTAGGACATTTATACTAACAATCTCCCACTTGGCCTAGAGCCAATCACCCATGCGTCTAACACCCAGACTCTCAAAGTGTCTGGCGTGTTGGTGCATACTCAATGGTTTGGTGAAAGGATCAGCTAGGTTATCCTCTGTGGGAACACGTTCTAACTCTATTTCCTTTCTTGCTATAATCTCTCGGATCAAGTGGTAGCGCCTATGTACATGTTTGTTTCTGTTATTGGATCTTGGTTCCTTTGCCTGTGCAACTGCACCAGTGTTATCGCAATACACTTTTATTAGAAAGCTGGCACTCGGAACTACCCCTAGTTCTTTCAAGAACTTTGAAACCCAGACAGCCTCCTTCGCGGCTTCTGATGCAGCAATGTACTCAGCCTCGGTTATTGAATCTGCGGTCGTATTTTGTTTGGAACTATTCCAGCTCACCGTCCCGCCATTGAGCATGAATGCATACCCTGACTGTGATTTAAAGTCATCACAGTCAGTCATGAAACTGACATCGGTAAACCCAGTTACCACAAGTTCTGGCTGTCCACCATAGACTAAGAAACATTCTTTAGTTCGTCTAAGATACTTCAGAATGTTCTTAACAGCAACCCAGTGACGTTCACCTGGGTTCTTCTGGTATCTACCAGTGATACTAATAGCGTAGGCCACATCAGGTCTGGTGCAAGTCATGGCGTACATGATTGATCCAATCGCAGACGCGTATGGGATACCTTCCATGTACTCGATTTCTGCTTCTTCAGAAGAACAATCCTTCTTTGACAGCTTAATCCCATGATTTACTGGCAGGTAACCTCTCTTAGAGTCCTCCATTTTAAAACGCTTTAGTATCTTGTCTATGTATGTGGATTGTGACAGCCCCAACATCCTTTTAGATCTATCTCTATAAATTTTTATTCCAAGGATGTAGTAGGCTTCACCCAAGTCCTTCATCATAAAGGTCTTGGATATCCAATCTTTCACAGATTGCATTAGCCGGATACTATTTCCCAGAATCAATATGTCATCAACATATATGATAATGAAAACAGTCTTATCCCCTTGACATTTTCGATAAATACATGGATCTTCCGCATTTCTAACAAAGTCAAACGATTTGATAGCTTCGTCAAAACGGATATTCCAACTCCTAGAAGCTTGCTTTAATCCATAAATGGACCTTTGCAGCTTGCATACTAATTGTGAATTTGACTTGGATATAAAACCTTCTGGCTGTGTCATAAACACACGCTCCTCGAGGTTTCTATTAAGGAAAGCCATTTTGACATCCATCTGCCAAATGTCATAATCATAGTATGCAGCTATAGCAAGTAAAATCCGAATGGACTTGATCTTTGCAACTGGTGAAAAGGTTTCGTCATAATTAATGCCATCGCGTTGCTTATAACCCTTTGCCACCAACCTAGCCTTGTAGGTTTGCACTTTACCTTCTGCATCGATCTTCTTCTTGAAGATCCATTTGCAGCCGATGGGTCTAACCCCTTCATGTAATTCCACCAAGTCCCAGACTTGATTTGTATACATCGAGTCCATCTCAAATTTCATGGCCTCTAGCCACTTCTCTGAATTGATGTCTGACATCGCTTCAGTATAAGTCTTGGGTTCGTCCTTATCCGGGATCTCCACATCATCGTGTTCCTCCAAGAGGAAACTAAACTTGATGGGTGGACGATGGATCCTCGTAGACTTACGGAGTTGCATTTGTGCAGGCTGTTCATTCTGATCGTGAAGAGGTTCTTCTGCGATGATCTGATCAATGCCAAGAGAACTCTCAGGAGCTACGCTCTCAAGCGTTTCCTGAGCAGGAGATTGAACAATATCCAAATTGTCCTCATTCAGTCTAATTAGGGTAGCTTGCGTATGCGAGTTATCCCTAATTACGCTCCCACTGGCTGGAAGACTATCACCTAGTGAAAGACTCCTACCATGAGAATCACTGAATGCTCCCACTGATTCTTTATCGTGGTTATTCGATAAGTCTTCAGCCTCAGCATTACCTTGTGGTTCTTGAATTTCTTCAAGCTCTATCTTTTTATGACCTTGTCCTTTAAAGACATAGTCATTTTCAAGGAACGTCGCCTGTCTAGAAACAATAACCTTTTATTTCTCAGGAAGATAGAAATAATATCCTTTTGTTTCCTTAGGATATCCCACAAAGTAACCTTTTTCACCTTTGAATTCCAACTTATCAGTGAGCATCTTCTTCACATACGCGGGGCAACCCCACGTTTTGATATGTAAGAATGATGGCTTCTTGCCACACCATATCTCATATGGTGTTCTCTCAACTGATTTGGATGGAATCCTATTCAGAATGTAGATTGAGCATTGGAGTGCGTAACCCCAAAGAAATATTGGAAGAGAGGAGAAACTCATCATGGACCTTACCATGTCTAACAGGGTTCGGTTCCTCCTCTCGGACACACCATTCATCTGTGGTATTCCAGGAGGTGTCCATTGTGATTGGACCCCATGTAACCTCAAATAATTCAGGAATTCTTGACTAAGGTATTCTCCTCCTCGATCTGATCGAAGAGTCTTAATACTCTTCCCAAGCTGTTTCTCTACTTCTGCCTTATACTCCTTAAACTTCTCAAAGGCCTCGGATTTGTGTTTCATAAGATACACATATCCATACCTAGAGAGGTCATCCGTAAAGGTAATGAAGTATCTGAAACCACCCCTTGCTAGAGTGGGTAATGGTCCACACACATCGCTGTGAACTAACTCTAACACTTCTTTGGCTCTTACCCCTTTCCCAGAAAAGGGTTTGTTAGTCATTTTACCTTTGAGACAAGATTCATAATTTCCATAAGATTGAAAGTCGAATGGGGTTAAGTAGTCTAACTTTCTTAACCTTGCAATTCTTTTCTCATTGGCATGACCAAGTCTACAATGTCATAAGAAGGTGGGATTTTCCTGATTATTTAATTTGAGCTTCTTGTTCTGCACATTAAGAATATCATGTCCACTATTCAACAAATATAAACTATTCTCAAGAGAGGCATTTCCATAAATAATACCATTTTTCGAAAAGTAGCAACTACTATTAGAAAAATAAAAGGAAAAACCTTCAATGTCCAACATTGGAATAGAAATAATATTTCTGGTAATAGATGAAATGAAATAACAATTATTAAGTTCCAGTCTATACCCACTGGGTAAGTCAATACTATATGTCCCTACGGGTTCGGCAGCAACTCGTGCTCCATTACCTACGCATAGGGCGACTTCACCCGGTCTAACTGCCCTACTCTCTATGAGACTTTCCACATTTGTACAAATGTGTAATCCACATGCGGTATCTAATACCCAGCAGTCAGTTCTATTAGTGGACATATTTATCTCAATAACAAACATACCTGTTCCAGAGCTAGAGACACCTAGTGCCCTATTCTCAGCAGCCAGAACTTTACAGTCTCTCTTCCAGTGCCCCTTCTCCTTGCAGTGGAGGCACACATCCTTGTCTACCCGCTCTTTCTTTTGAATACTACTCTTAGGTTTAAAGAACTTTGGCTTAGAACTATTCTTAGCCTTATTCTTCTACTTCTTTCTGCCTTTAAGTGCAGAGCTAGAAGAGGAACCCACCATGAGCACATTCCTTCCCTTCGAAGAAGTACCTTCAAAAGTCTTAAGTATGTTATGCAGCTTAGGCCTAGCCGTTCCAAGCAACATTACACACTGCGCCTGCTTTACATCATCCTGATGCTTCTTTTGAGCCTCTATGTCAAACAAAGCAAGTTCAAAAGAATCATCCGCAGGGGTAACAGGGATGGTCATGTCTAACACATACTCAATCCTTTCTTGCCTTAGAATCAAATGCATGTTTCGGTGCCAATCCAAAAAGTTTGGCCTAGCCAACTTGTTTGATTCCAGTATAAATCTCAATGACATGTTCGCTATTTCAACACACCTAAAGGAAATAAGTTAAAACGGGAATTAAACATAATTCCTATGATCATCAGTCAGCATTCAAAATAAACACGGCCTTTAGCTTTATTTTGTCTTCATTATTTTTACATACTCAACGACCTCATCGGAAGAGTACGAATTTATATCTAATATAAATCTTAATGGACTAGGATCCACATTCCTACTATCACAACCCCTGCTTTGGCTGGTGATTGTAACAGCATAACTGGTAGGTCTCGAAACCAATTGTAGTTCATACAATTCCTAGTTATCGGACCCAGTCCAATCGATGTCCCATCATTATTTCCTTGCTTTGGCTAGTGAAATAACTTAGGTGGTTTTCAACCATCACACGGCGACATTTACATGTCCCTATAAGAGTTCCATAAGACGTAGTTCCAAGCAAAAGACTTTGGTCTTAAATACTATAGAACGAAATCTCGGTTTCACTTAATTATGACGGAAGACATCATTCATTCTAAATGAAAACCATATTTAAGTTTGAGGAACATTTTAACGGGGTATTTAACTTGCTCAAACAAGATCCATTTATTGTCCACATGTTATTTTATAAGATCCAACTTAGAAATTAAATGTAAACAGTTATTACAATCTAATTCATTATTTTCAGTTCAGGGACCTAATTGTAATTTAAGAATTAATTCAGGAACCAAAAAGTAATTTGCCAGCTATTCCGGAAATTACAGAAATATCCGAGGACCAAACTTTAAATCTACAAAAAGTCCAAGGACCAAACTATAATTTTCCATACAAGCAAATTTACAAATAAGTCCCTATAATTAACCGGGGACTAGATTGCAATTTCTTGATTAATCCAGGTACCATATCATAATTAACTGCCAAAGCCGAATTTCAGAAACACCCCAAGGGCATATCTGCAAATTCAGTTTTTAAGAAATTGCAAGGAAGCCCCTGAAGAACATCAAATTTCCAAGACCAAGTCCCTAGGAAATTTGCAAATCGGTCCCTGACAACCGTCTACCTATCGGCGCCGATCCGATCGACACTTCCGACCTTCAGACGAAGCCCACGACCGGGTGAGTCCTCCGGTGGTCCCAAACTACCGAGTTTTCGCGCGTCCTACCCGAAATCGGTTGACGACGCGGTCAAAAATTAACACGACGTTGGCTCGACGACCCGCCACTATCGACGCCTCTCCGTTGCGCACCGCCCTTACGAACATGATTCTGGAAGGAAAACGAGAACGTCGGTTGTCTCAGACAACCGATTGGCGGCGCGTGGCGACCGGTGTCGTCGAAGCGGCAAAACGAACGACCGGCGTTCTACGACACCACGTCGCTCGCGCCGATCCAACGTTCACCGCTACCACTCTGACGCCGCCCACGACGAGACGAGCTCGTCGGTGGTAGCCGATCCCAGAAAGGGCCGCGCGTGGCGGCCGTCGCGTTAGCGAGGCGGACACCGCCTCCAAGGCTGTCCGCATATTTTTTTCCCCGCATCATACGAGAATTTTAGGCCCCAAGCCCGCATGAAACTTTTCAATCAGATTCCAGATTTTCAATTATAACTAAAACAAGGCCATTTCTAATCTGAATGAAAATTTCATGCAATCAATTTATGAACTTATGTATACAGCCATAAAATCAGCCTAGCTCTGATACCAATTGTTAGAAATTATTAGGCGAACCTCCAAGGTCGTCGCAGCGGAAGTTAAAATTTTTATCCAACATGTAACTGATTTGGCGGTATAACATAAAACATAAGAGTATAGTTAGAGAGTTCTTACAAATCTCCGTAGATCAAAGCTCTTCGTGGATCGAATCCTCTTCGTTGATCGAATCATCTACTATGGTATCACGTAGCCCTAGTATACGAACTCTCGACAGTTGAAATCTTCGGAGAACTTGCTAGGACAATTCTCAACGAAGATCTAACTAGAGAAATATATGTAGTGAGAATTCTCTTCTCTACAATCCTTTATGTATTGAAATTTTAGTGTGTTTATTCTCTAAACCAACACATCTATTTATAGTGAAGGAAATGGTAAGGGTAGTAGGTGAGAATTGATCCTAGCCACACAATGAAGAATATTAATTAATCTCAAATGGGATTATTGGTGGCAACCTTCCATTCACCATTTGGGATTAATTAATATTCTTCATTGTGTGGCTAGGATCAATTCCCACCTACTACCCTTACCATTTCCTTCACTATAAATAGATGTGTTGGTTTAGAGAATAAACACACTAAAATTTCAATACATAAAGGATTGTAGAGAAGAGAATTCTTAGAGAATTCTCACTACATATATTTCTCTAGTTAGATCTTCGTTGAGAATTGTCCTAGCAAATTCTTCGAAGATTTCAACTGTCGAGAGTTCGTATACAAGGGCTACGTGGATACCATAGTAGAGGATTCGATCAACGAAGAGGATTCGATCCACGAAGAGCTTTGATCTACGAAGATTTGTAAGAACTCTCTAACTATACTCTTATGTTTTATGTTATACCGCCAAATCAGTTACATGTTGGATAAAATTTTTAACTTCTGCTGCGACGACCTTGGAGGTTCGCCTAATAATTTCTAACACCATCTTCAGACCATAAGCGACCCGATTCGATCTGGAGAAGCAGAGTCTTACCTCCTTAGTCACCACATCACCAGACATCCGCTGCAGTCTCGATGCCTCGTTTGAGATGTCAGCCAACAAGTCGTCGGCGTCATAAACTCCATCCTTGAGATCACCGAGCCAGACTTTAACTTGATGGCTGGTCCAATACTGCTTCTCTGCATCTAGAAGCACAGCCTTGATCGTCGTGACTGTGCGCTGCAGCTTCTCAACTTCATCATCGATGCCCCATAACAGCACGATCTCGTGCAGGGCCAGAGAGCCGAGCTTTTTCAGGACCGAACCAGCGATGCCGTAGAGAACTCCTTCAGCCATGGCAGAGAACGCACTTTGTGTGTGGGTGTGGGTGTTTTTTTGTTTATGGGAAGACTTGGGGTTGGAGCTCAGTTGGAATCGGTAGGTTTCCCACCTTCTCTTTTAATATTCATCTCATCGACCCACTACGAATCATCCATGTGCAATTCAACAAAATTTTAATTGTTAATTTTTGCAAATTCGATGTATATTTTAACTAATCAGTTATTGGGTTGCTTCGCTGGTTACACCAGCCTCTTCAATTATTGTTGTTGACTTGACTTAGATGGGCCTTTTTTTTTTTGGGTGAACTTATTATCGGAGAACGTGAATTAAATGCTGTTAGGATCCTAGCGGCACCAAATTCGACCCGGTTGGAGGCGTTTAGGAATAGCTGACAAGGTTACCAATAGTTTATTTTGTTACAGTAAAACCTCTCTAAAGTGATATTATCGGGACCGGAAAAAAATATCACTTTAGAGGAGTTATTAGATAAGAGAAATTTACGTTTTTTTCTCCAAAAATATTAAAATTGAGTTTTTGAATAATAAATATGTAAATACCAAAAATTACTTAGTCTACATACAAATTACGTAAAATTTAGACTTATAGCATTATTCAAATGATATAGTCGATTGAGATATTTTCTTAGAACAAGACGATGATCACAAGAACCATTTTAATATGATTGAGAAGGTGAATAATGATGTAAAACTTACTAAATAAGCAAGTTTAGCACAAACTAATATCTTACAATATTTTTCAATTTTGTAAAATATGTAAAAATATATGTATTTATTCTAAAATATCACTTTATGTTAAAATTGGGACCGAGATTTAGCACTAAAAATTTCTGAAAAAATATTAGTTATTCCGATAGAGGGGTTATTAAATTTTAACATTGGTATCGACTTAGGACCAAAATTTTTTATCACTTTAGAGGGTTATTACTTTAAATAGGATTACTTTACAGAAATTTTAATTTATTTTTTTATATTTTTCGTGATCATCACTTTGGCTACTTTGTAGCCGATCAGATTTTCGGGAAAACTTGTCAAAAGGGAATTTGTCGAAAGAGCCCATAGACCATAGACCAGGTCTCTTGTTAGAATTTCTTTTTTAATAGTTATTTTCACCGTAGTTTTAAAAAATGCGGTCCGATACACCTCAGCGGAAATTAAAAATCATATCGATGAAACCAAAACAAATAGAGGGAAGCATCTGGGAGAGAGATAGGCGTCGTCGACTTTGTCTCGAGGATTAAACGGTGAACTGCGTCGTGAATGGTGGAGAACTTATCGAAAGGGAGGGAGGAGGGAGGCGTTGCCGACAACAAGGCTGAAGGGAGAAGGAAGGTGGATGGGGACACTCGGGAGAAAAGAACGAGTTTGGATTGAGTAGGGACTACTAAAAAGTTGTCCTTACGGAGGGGACTCATTCAGAGCCCTTGGATCCATTTTTTTAATTAAAAAAACTGATCTGATGGTCAATATCACACGAGGGTATTTTTGACCTTTTCATTAAAATTCACTCTCCTAATTTCTATTTCCCCTCCCTTCCCTGTCTCGAGCCCCTCAAATCTCTCTCTCTCTCTCTCTCTCTCTCTCTCTCTCTCTCTCTAAGCGGGGATGCCTCCACGGTCCCTCATCTTCACGGCCTGTACACAGACTTGAACCCACCGTGGCTGAGCTTGTTGGATGTGGAGAAGGAGGAGGTAGCTCGCTGAAAGAGGGAGTGGCCGTGCGCTGCTCTCATCCTGTGCCCCGCCGGAGCCGGTGGCTCGGCTCGACTCCACCCCGCTGATCCGACTACTCTCCACCTCTTCCCTGTCGTTGTCCCAGCCGACTGGGGAGATCCTGAACAAGGAGGAAGCCGGATGAGGAGGAAGCCGGAGGAGGAGACGAGCCAGGAGAGGAAGGAGAAGAGGCTGGGGGCGATGAGGGAGAGGAGAACGACGGTGGGGCCTTCGTCAACGAGCAGACCGGTGAGGTCGGTGGACCATGCGAGCCCAAGCCCACCCGATTCGGCAACTGGGAGTGTAACGGCCGATGTTTCAATTTTTTAGTTAATTTCTGGGTTTTTATTTTTTGTCTTTTTTAGTGGATCTATTGATTTTTGAGTTTGGTTTCATATTGTTCGATCTCGGTTGTTTTTCGTATGTTGCGATATTGGTTTGTGTATGTAGTGATATTGGTTTTCATATGTTGGGATATTGGTTTTCGGATGTATTGATATTGGTTTTCGTATGTAGTGATATTGGTTTGCATGTGTAGCGATTGTAGTTTTCATATGTAACGATACTGGTTTGCATGTGTAATGATATTGGTTTTTGTATGTTGGAATATTGGTTTTCGTATGTTGGAATATTGGTTTTCAGATGTTGGGATATTGGTTTTCGGATGTATTGGTATTGGTTTTCATATGTTGGGATATTGGTTTTCGGATGTATTGATATTGGTTTTCGGATGTATTGATATTGGTTTTTGTATGTTGGAATATTGGTTTTCGTATGTTGGAATATTGGTTTTCGCATGTTGGGATATTAGTTTTCAGATATTGGGATATTGGTTTGCATGTGTGGTGATATTGGTTTTCTAATATTGTGATATTGGTTTTCGAATGTAGTGATATAGATTTGCAAGTGTATTGATATTGATTTTTAAATATTGGGATATTATTTTTCGAATGTAGTGATATTGTTTTGCATGTGTAGCGATATTGGTTTTCATATGTAGTGATATTGGTTTGCATATATACTGATATTGGTTTCTGAATGTAGTGATATTGGTTTTCGAATGTAGTGATATTGGTTTTCGATGTGAATAACTTTACACATATGTAACTCGGATTTTAGTTATAAAAAATCAGATTTAAAATTTATCGAAGATTTTAAATATGGAACTCGTATTTTAGTGAGAAAAAAATACCGAAAAATTAACTTAAGGATTTTTGAAGTGATGTTGGAATGTGAAGAGTCTCATTTAATTTTGTTGGCTGGTTTAGTCTTGAAAATGGAACAAGGAATATGAAGAGTCTCTCTCAAAAGTGGCTGGTTGAATTTTTTATGATTCCCACGTTTTTTTGAATAAAAAATATATATTAAGAGTGGAATAATTTATTACTAAACTACCTATATTACCCTTCTATTAACTTTGCTTCTTTTAGTCCATATGGATGGGGACTAACTCTTGTCCCCACCCAATCCATGCCCGAAAAGAACTAAGAGGTTTTCCCTAAACTTTTAAAGAAAAGAGAAGGAAAGAAGAAAGAGGAGCAATTAAAGGAGAAAGAGGAGACAATAAAAGAACAGGAATAAGAAAAAAAACGTGGACGTTTGAAAATTAACAATTAAGATTACGTTTATTGGTGAGCGGATCAAATCCTCTCACACAATAAATAATTAATTTCTCTCTAATTAAATTACTATTCAATCTAATTCAATCCAACCCAATCTTTTATCATTTTTATTGGTGATCTCATTCAATCCGCTCACCAAATAAATAATTAATTTTTTTTTCATTCAATCCGCTGACCAAATAAATAAATTTTTTTTTTCATCCACGTATTTTTTTGAAAGGTAAATGAATTTTATAACATCAATAGAAGTTTACAACAAAGCCAGATTGCAGAGAAAGCAATGAGGCAAAACCAAAATGCCAAGAAATACACCAGCTAAAGAAACAAGTTTACACCAGAGAGTTTAAGAAAAGCATAACATCCTGCGATCTCAGCTTGGACTCAAGACCTGACCAATACATCCACTCAGAAAGTCGCCTGCAGATTAGGATCATCAATCTCCCATGGTCGAATTGCTCACCATAAAAAACAACACGATTCTTAACTTTCCAAACTCCCCAACAAACAACCGCAAACACCATGTACCAGACTTGCTTAGGCAGCTTACCACGAACAAGTCCAATCCACAAACATACCATCGGACGCCAATAGCTCTAGCAAAGAAATTACAGATCTTGCTCACAACCGAGCAGCGAATGAAGAGATGACAAGACGACTCAACACCAGAATTACAAAGAGGACAACTTGTATCACCATTCCGAAGAAATCCGACTCTGTGAAAATTATCTCTCGTCCACATATTATCTAGAATTTAATTTATGTTTACATATAAATTATAATAAATATATAAATTATGCATCCATAATTTTAACAAGAAAAAAATAAAATAAAATAACAAAAATTAGATTACAAAAATTAGAATACAAAATTAGAAAGAAATAAATTGAGCTACAAATGTATGTCGAAATTACGTTTGAAGTCAATAGTCGAACGAGTTACGAGAATAAGTTTCGGTTGAAGAGCCACGACTTCTTATTGTGGAGTCCAATTGAGTTAATTCAAATTGTTTTGTGAAGGTGAGACGTATATCTACAATTTTTTAGTTTATAACTTCTCCAAATTTGAAGTGTAAGAATGTTGAAAATACGTTTGAAGTCAATAACCGAACGAGTTACGAAGATGAGTTTCGGTTGGAGAGCCACAACTTCTTATTCCGGAGTCCAACTGAGTTGATTCAAATTATTTTGTGAAGGTGAGACATATATCTACAACTTTTTAGTTTATGACTTCTCTAAATTTGGAGTGTAAGAATGTCAAAAACATATTTAAAATTAATAGTCGAACGAGTTACTAGAAAATATTCTGGTTGGAGAGCCACAACTTCTTCTTCCGGAGTTTGATTGAGTTGATTCAAGTTACTTTGCGAAGTGAGATGTATGTCTACAATTTTTTAGTTTATGACTTCTCCAAATTCGTAGTGTAAGAATGTCAAAAATATATTTGAATTTAATATTTGACCGAGTTACAAGTAGGAATACAATATTGTATATCAAAATATATTAATATTGGGCTTTATTTATAGAGAATTAAAAATAATAATTTTTATATTTTTAATTTTGATTTTTATCAAAACATAATATTAATTATGATCCAAACAAATAATATCCACTAGTATCTATTTTAAAGAATAATATTGTGACACGTGTCATTAAAATTAGATTAAGATAAGAAGAAAAAAAAACTCGCGAGCAACCCTCGGCCAGGCGAGCGGATCGGCCAAACTGCCTCTTTTTTTTATTTTGCCCTTGTCGTGTAGTGGTGATCGCTCGGCAGCGATAAGAGAGAGAAGAGACAATTAAAAGAGAGAGAAGAAAAAGAAAAGGAGAAATTACTCTCGGCTCCTTAGAATTTACTTAATTAATGTTTTAGCCTCTCTTGTTTCGAAACTCAAACTTTGGCCCCCTAGTTTACTTTTATAAAATTATAAGGCCCCTTGTCAATATCATCATTTACTTTATTTTGAAAATGATTATACCCTTAAAATAAAAAAAAATCACCTCTCCTCCATCCTCCCCCTCTCCTCCAAAAATATTCCATCTCCATCCTTCCCCTGAACAAGATCGACTCCAATCTTCATCGCCGGTAACAAAAACATAAATGAAGCTCAGATTGTCACTAACCAAAAACTGAAATAAAGTGGATGGTCGGAATCGAGGTTGATGGTGGTGGTCGGAATCCACGTCGAACGGTTTAAGGTTGAAGAAGGAATTTTGTTTTTATTGTAAGGGTAAAAGTGTCATTTTAAAATTATTTTGACCGATGACATCAGCAGTTGACTCGACAAGGGTCTTAGAGTTCAATAAAAGTAAATTAGGGAGGCCAAAATTTTGGTTTCGAAACAAGAGGGATTAAAATAATAATTTAAAAAAATCTCAGGGGGTCGAGGGTAATTTTTCCAAAAGAAAATTGGAAAGGAAAATGAGAGGTAAGACTACCCACAGCAGCAACCCACCCAACCAAGTTAACGGAATAAATAATTAATTTATCTCTCATCTATACCCAATTCAACCCAATTACATATTTTTTTACCCACAACAACAATCCAGTTGACAGAATAAACAATTAATTTCTCTCCCATCCACATATTATCTACTATCATTTTTTGGAATACTAAATTAGATAGAAATACTCGAGGTACAAATAGAAGTCGAAAATGATAAATTACGAGAAATTTTAAATTACATAATTAATTATCGTTTCCGAACTTTTGCCAAATATGTTTAATTAAATCAATTATATATGTTAACATTGTACTCTATTTATAGAGATTTTAAAAATAATATTTTCATATATTTTTTTAGTTTTGCTAAAGATATGGTCAGTTTAGATAACCATGAAAATATTATCCAAAAAAAATTATTTTTACAAATAATATAATGCCAAGTGGTTCTAAATAGATAGATAAGAGGGAAAAAAAGCTGAGTGGGCTTAATTGCTGCATGTTTGCACAAAGCCCGTCGGGCTCCAACGCGCGACCGAGCGCCCCTTTTTCCACCTCATTGTTTTTTTAATTATTAAATAACCACCCGCGCGATGCAACAAATCGCTGCTGGGGGTGGTCTAAGGAAAAAAAGTACGGAGTGGGTTAAACTTGGGAAATTGGACCTAGTTGAGAGGGGGCTATAATTTTTAATACCAGACATAATAAATAATATATACATATATTATAAAAAAACTTCAGTTTGACTGTTTGAAACGCCGGTCGGATCGATCAACCTGGAGGTTGGACCAAAATTTGGGACATTTTTTTAAAACTATGATTTCACATTTTTTGGATAACTTTATTTGAATTTTCTTTCAGATATTATTTTCATTTTTAAAGTTTTTCTATAAAATGTCCATGTGAATCAGGAAAAAAAATTCTATGTAGCAGATCTGAATCAGAACAACGAACGTGTGTAGTTGGTCTAGGCCTCCTATTTTAATATTCATCTCATCGACCGACCAGCCGACCACGAATATGTCGTCCATGTGCAATTTGACAAAACCGACAAAGACGTCTTATGCAAATTCAATGTATTAATTAACTATTTTGATTACTTATGACCCACTTCTTTAAGTATCATTATTGTCTTTAGGTATCATTATTGACTTGTGTTGGAGCGAAAAATTAATTATCAGATTCGTCCGATCCTGACTCGGTAAAATAGCCGCATCTTGTTAGTGAAGTATCAGATTGATGTGATTCTAAAAGTCACAGAAAGTAAGACATAGATCTATAACTTTGTAGTTTATGACTTTTCAAAATTCGGCACAGAAACGAGCAAAAATTGAGTTGAAAGTTTTGGCAATTTAGGTATTCCTTATTAGGTAGGGGCATGTTAGGTTTTCCGATTTTGAACACGGCCTAGGATTTTTGTATCGGGCTTGGGCTAGCTAGTTCTATATAATGAGAGCTTAGGAATAGGAGAAAAGACACCCACAAACCAAACATCAAACATTCAACTTAGCTTCTTAGTTTAGGTTTGCTTTTATCTTTTATGTTTTTTTCTTCCCTCTCTCCTATATTTTCAATAAAATTCTTACTCCTCCATCAATTATTTTCTTTCCTGCCTATTCCGATCTCTTAATTCTCTTCTCGCTTCCTCCATATTCATCTTTTCTCCATTTTCGTTTGATCGCTCTTGTGACGACCACTCTAGACCCGTTTCTAAGTTCGTTTCGACATTCTACTATAATTTACCCACAACTTATTTTTGGCACGCTCGATGGGACTGAGGAGGACGTTTGAGAAGAGTGATTGTTGTGCTAAAAAAGAAGAGCTTCTACATACGGTTTCGAGTCCTTCCTCAAAAGGGACAAAATCGGTCAAAAATTGTACTGAAAGAGGACGTCCAGCCAGGTCAGCTAACTTTGGAGGGCATTTTGGTCCCTTTTGGGCCAATTCTAAAGAAATTTATATCACAAAAGTTGAAGAACGGTCTTTCCTCTTTCTGTGAACACCAAGAATGCCACAATCGGAGTTCGTACCAGGATCTTACGATCGAAATACTACATACTGTTGATCTTTAAGTTGATTGCAAATTCAGCTGACTTTGGAATGTGTTTTGGTCTTTTTTTCGACAAAATTATGAGACAGCTATTTCTGGTAAAATTGAAGATCTGTCTCTTAGCTTTCTAGGAACATCAAGATCGCCTCAATTGACGTTTGGATGAAGAATCTACGACTAAAATACAAAAGGTTGGTCATTCTAAATTGCTGCCATTAATTTAATAAGTCTAGAAGTATATGAAGATGATGATACGAGTTTTTTTGACATATTAGTCAAATTTACTTCACTTAATTGATATATTATTGATTACCGTTAAAAAGATAAGTTTATTGTGATCCAATGGTGATGTACACACTTCGAATGTGGGAGTTGAGGTGTTGGTTCAAAATTAAATTAGATAAAATAGAAAAATTAAATATTATTGTTTCCTGTTTCTGACAAATCGGGTCACCCGGAGGTGTAGACTAGGTGGTCAGACTTGATTTTGAGCGATCGAACCACTTTATGATTTTTAGTCAAAATTGACTGGGATTGGTCTCAGGTAATAGGCTGATGGTCGGGCGTCGTTCAAACCTTAGTTTTTAAAACATTGATATTAAGTAATGAGTAGTTGGAACGCTGGATTTGACATTGTTTCTCGTGCTTCTAAAGAGTGTCGTCAAGTACAATGGGCCGCAAGTTTCGTAAAAGCAATTGCTCTGATAAAATGTTAGAATATCCACATTCAAGCCAATACCTAAGGCAATGAATAGGGGTGACCAAATGGTAATTAGAATTCAGTAAATTCGATAAAAAAAATTTAATCCATAGTTAGGAATCAGTAAATCGTATTCGGTATGAATTTTTTGAGAAACTAGGTAAATATTGATATATTCGGTAAAATAAGAGTATTTATCGAATATACTGAATTTATCGAAATGGTAATTCATCAAATATGTAGGTTAAATTATAGATAATTTACTGAAAAGTTCCTTGTCTTTGTCAGAAGATCGATGTTCCGCATAGGCTTTATACTAATTAGACTTGATTAACTTGTATTTGTTAGATTTGAATTTGTGTTCAATGAAACTATGTTTGTATTTATGGATTAAATGTAATGATGAATTATAATTTTTCCAAATTTTTTGATAAATTCGTAAATACTTAATTTAACAAAATTTAATTCAGTAAATAACGAATTTACCTGAATACTAAATGCTAAAAAAAGCGACGCAACTCTCTCAAATCACCAACTCTCAAATTATCAAATTATGAAGAGAGGTTAGTCCATCCATGATCCAACGACAGGAGGGACTTGCAGTAACAAACTTCGAAGATGGGGCTTATTATCATGTTGGGTGTCTCACTCCTATTCATTGGTTCATAATATCATTGTTAGTTTATAACTGTTTGCATCAAGGAACAAGCACCACTGTGAATTTGGTATTTAATATAAGGTTTAGTAATTTGTATATAACAGAAGAGAGCAAAATCTTGCTTCTTGAAATTTAACACGAGACCAATTCATGTTCTCCTAGGAGAAATCAGTGGATGGGAAAGTAGAGGTCTTTCACTATTATCGCGAGAGTAATGCGGTCGCAGATTGATTGTCCAATTATGCACTGCAGTTCCCGTTAGGATTCCATTTTCTCGACTCCCCTCCCTCCGTCTGCGTTCGACTCCTTGTGCAGGACAGTGTTGAAGTAGGCTCCTCCCGACAAGTTCGTATGTAAGCTTAACTCTGATCGGAAAATACACGTTGATTTTAACAATGATTTGATCTTGTAGCTTGTTACAATTTTAAGAATGTCACCACGCTGATGCGAAACCGGGACGAGTCCTTGAACAAATTGTGCAGTTGGGAGAGAAAGACCACTGTGGTACCCTCTTGAAACCCTCAAATCAAAGAAAGTAAGCATTGTAGCTTCTATTTTTACACAAGAACCACATAATGTACATTACCACAAATATGTTATAGTGAGACGAACATTACAAAAAGGGGACAAACATGAAAGGCATGATAACCGCCATTCTTGTGATTCCGACGATCAGAGGAAACACAAGAAAGACAAGGAGAAGAGGAGACATGATTCGGACTGACGGATTATTCAGCTACTTTGTGCAACTCTCAACTCTCAAGTTAGTGTAATCAATCTTCGGAGCTCCGGCGAGCAATGAGTACCGCTGGTTATGTCGTGTATGAATCTCTTAAGATGGGGCTTGTCTTTCAAGTTGGCTACCTCAAACTCACATGCACCTTTCCTCCACATACAGGAGACTCGATATTTCCATTGTTCCCTGCAACTTGTTAAACTTCTGTAACTCGTCCGATCCGTTAGTGGCTCGTCTCCTCTCATGGCAGTTCCTTAAACATTTTGGTTGTTACACTCGCATCCAAGTTCGTTATCAACAAAACGAAAGAAGAAAAGCCTTAGCTTTAGTACCCCAGCGCCCATTTCCAATCGTCTTTCCCAAATGTAGCCATCCTCGGGACAAAAGGGAAGTAGCCTCATTGCATTGTATTGATGACACAGGCCTAAGCTATGTTTATGCGGAGAAGAACATGCAGACCTTGGGGATACTTGACCCGAGCCGACTCGAAATGGTACAATTCTGAATAACTTCACTTTTAGTCTCTCAAATAACAATTAGTAGTATCCCATCATTCAATTGGTTATATTACAAATTTCGAATTGAGACATGGTCCTCGCATGGCACTTGCACTTGCATCTAATAGTAGGAATCTAGAATGGCGAGAAAGAAACATATTGAAACAAAACTTTCTGGTTCTGGAAATTGACGGTTTCGACGCGTAATTAATGAGTAATTACGTGTTAAACCCGTTTAATTAACAAACTAATTCGTTAATAATAAATCACTTACTTGTTGAAGTAAGAGGTCCACAGGCTCGGGTCCACGATTTCTTCGTGTTGGTCGAATTACGATCACGTTTGAACGGATTCGTAATTGATTTTCACGAGATTTCCTCTATAGAAAATCTGATTAAAATTCTGGAACTGATCCAGAATTTTTCTTTTGTATTGAGTGATTGTGGGAAAAGTTACATTTCAGTTCAGCCGGATTCCTCCTTTTATAGGAAAGTCCGGCTAGTCAAAATGTGCCACGTGGCGTGCCACGTGGCGCTCCGAGCCGCATGACCGCCAAGTGGCGTGCCACGTGGCACTCCGGGCCACGTGGCACTCCGGACCACATGTCCGCTGAAAGGAAGGATTTTCACCCCTCTTGCAATAATGAGTAAGTACGGGATTGTCGTCCCACAAGGACTAAGCTAGTCTGCAAATTCGACCTTACCGCTAGTTTGGGACAATGAGAAATGGAGGTGTCAATTCCAAATACGAATTGGTTACTACAACGACTAAATTATACGAAGTTAAACAATAAAGGAAAGAGTGGGCTTGGTGCCAATGACAACTAAATAACCAAATGGCATATGGGGTTTATTGAGTTCGTGTTATGGTCCGGATATTCCTTAAGCAACTAATCAACGCTCCCGCGACTAATTAGTCTAAATCGATAGTTAATTAGGCTTAGATGAACCAACCGCGCTCCCGCGACTAATTAGCCAACTAATCCAACTACTCACCAACTATAATCATCATCCCTTGGACAACTAGTCACCTAAGGTGATCCCTCAACAATAGGCAACTAGTTAACTAGTTAAATAGTCCGTTAATCCTAACCCCTCCCGGCGATTAGTATTAACTTAGTTCATAATCAAGGTGATCAAGCAAGATTAAGTATTAAACATATTAACTAGTTCATAAACCTTAACATATTAACCCCACAAAACCATAGGCTAAGTAGATGCCATCAAGGCACCTAACCCACAAATCGACTACTCACTCATGTTCAACAAACAACACAAATTATCCATTGAACAAAGTAAATAGAACATGAACATGAAGATAGAGTTTAAGAAATGCTCAATGATGTCTTCAAGAGCTTCCCCCTAGCTCCTTCTTCAAGTTCCTTCTTCAAGCTTCAACAATGGCTTCCTCTCCTCCTTCAATGGTGAGCCACGTTTTTGGTCTTCTCTTCTCTTCAATGGTGAGCCACGTTTTTGGTCTTGGGAGAGGAAGGTTGAGCAGCCACGGATTTTGTTGGAGGAAGGAAGAGTGAATGAATGGTTAGTGGTTGATGGAGAAGTGCAGTATGGAAGAATGGGAAAATGGGAGATAGTGGGGGACAAAGGGGAGTAGTGGAAGACAAAGGGAAGTAGTGGAGTATGGGGATTTTGGTAGTAGAATTCCAGCCAAGAAGTGGTGGAATGGCAGCCAAGAAATATCATGGCAAATTCCGGAATGGTCCCAGAATTTTGGCCAATTTCGGATAGGCGAGTCCTCAGATTTGAATCTTGATTTCATACGCATTTTTGACCCTCTTAGACTTCGAATTTGAAGAAGACCATAAAGACAAAGTTGTAGCTCCGGATGTCTTCTTTCTAGAACCATCTCACCCGTCTCTATTGGACTTCATATGCAAAAGTTATCTTCATTTAAGTCGCTCGAGGTCAGTTTGCCCAATGTCGTCGCCTTCCCGATCGTGCACCATTCTTCAAGGCTGATCCGATCGTCGTTGACGCGCTCCAAAGTACACCAATATCCTCCCCGCATCACCACAAAGCCTCTTTGAAATAAACATGAACAAAACTTAATGAAAATCACAAGAACTACATTAAAACGTTCAAAGTACGATATATACAAATACGACGATATAAAACACACAAAGACACTAGAAACAATAGAAAATCGACACTAAAACATATATATATGATAGAGTGTTTTGACACTCATCACACCCCCACACTTGAATCATTGCTTGTCCTCAAGCAATGCTCATACAAACACAATCACAATCACAATAGAAAGAAAACATGATGAGGAAAAGACAAGGCATGATCAATTCACGATTTAACTCCCATCAAAATCTCAAACTCACATCAAAAGTCCACCCCACTACCTAGTTAGTTCATGAACCCAAACATAAAGAGTAAGAACCGGTAGACATCTCACCACTCGATGGTTTAATCGAGTGTTATCACTATGTAAAAGACACTAGAAGGTTAACCACTCAGAGGTTCGGAAATTTTTTGCTCACGGTTTGTAAGTAACCAACTTCCTATCTCTCGCATACATGATCGATGTCTTTCAAAGTATCCTACATCCTACTCAACAGTGTCTCAAAGTCGTGTGGTTGCTCGTGAATCAGGAGCTTTCAAACGGGTTGTAATGGGGCTAAGGTATTGGTGAGATAATATATATGGATAGTAGTTAAACCACCCAATCCGAGGACTTGTTGCTAAGGCTTTTTAGTCTCTCGTCTATTCTAAACATCCTCACCATAAATAATTAAAGCACACTCCCAAAATTCACCCATTTCCTAAAACCGCGTAGCACGAGTTATGCCAATTATAAATGCCTTATTCAACCTTCACCCTTTTTTTTTCTTTTCTTCTTTTTTTTTCCTTTTTTCATCTCTTTTTTTTCTTTTCTTTCTTTCTACAAACACAAACACAACTTGGCATTTTTCTAGGCATAAACTCGGCTTCTTTGTATGGCCGTTCAATTACCCACATTCCCAATGAGTTAACCAATAAGAACACTAAGCTACCAACAAAACCCAATACATATCATATCCCAAAAAAAATGTAAACTTATGTGTCCTCGGATCGGATGACCAAAGGTCGGGAAGATGGTGGATATAAGGCTTAAAGTTAGTATACATATAATATGATCAATGAATGGCTAGGCTCAATGGGTTAAAGCAATGGATGTGAAGGTTCTTGGCTCTAAAGTTCTAGGCTCAATATCAAAGGATTAGCCCCCGTCATTCACTAACACCACACAACCAAGACCCTGTCAAGTACTAATAGGATATCTCGATCAATCGAACTCATGTAGGCACCTCATGAATAAATGAAGACGGTTGTCTCCTCCTTCGGCTCAAAGTTCCTCATAAGGTCACTCGTCAACCCTCTAGTCTAATCTACATAGTGAGACTACTAGTCTGAACAACCGAGGGTGAGGTTTCTACACGTTCTTAGGCCTTGTGCTCGAGTTCATTTTCTAACTAGGTGTGTGGTAAGCTTCTAACATAAGTTAAAGAATTTTGAAGGGGGTCAAATTTGAAAATTCATGCCAAATCATTGCCTAATCAAGACAAACTAAATCTAAACACATAAAGGGTTCCTAAGTGGAACCACGCCCCTCACTTGAAGAACACCTTGTCCTCAAGGTGTCAAAACAAAATAGATAAAAATAAGGAAAGCAAAGTCAACAAAACATAAACCACAAATAAACAGGAAGAATCACACAAACAAAGTAACATAATTCAACATCACATTAACCAGATGACATGACATCAAATAATAATAATAATAAATAAATAAGGTAGTGGAGTGCTCCCTGGTCAATCTTGTGGTGGAGGAGGTGGAAGCGTGAAGTTGCTGCCAAAGTTTTCAGCCCATGCCTTCATCCAGTCGGCGTGGGCTTGCTGTTGAGCATAGTGTGCTAGTTGGGCCTCGAATTGTGCTTGTTGGGCTGCCTCCATACGAGCATTGTACTCGTGTTGTTTCTCCCAATGAGCCGCATTAGTAGCGGCATAATCTTGCAGCTACGCATGAAGTTCGTTGAGTTGTACCTGATGGTCAGGAATTGGTATTGGGGCATCTGCTTTGAGGCATTCTTGGACAGCCTTGCGATTTGCCCAAGCCTTGTAAGTTACGATCTCCTCGCCGTCGCGGTTAGTTTTCTCGATGAGCTTGCTTAAGTGGATCTTTTTGATGTCAAGGCCCACCGGAAGAACTTTGGTCCCTTCAAAGGCTGCATATTTCTCAGGAAAAAAGTGATGTGCAAGGCGGGAGATAATATGACCTAGATACAAACGGGCAGGATTTTTTGCCTGAGTACGTGCAAAGACATCCATAACCATTGCAAACGTACTAAACGGTTGTTTGTAACGTAAACAATGAATGGCATACAGCTGAGGACGAAATACCTTACTCTCTTCCCACTGGCCACTAAAGGTGAGACTCATAAAACGATGCAAAATGCCAATGTGGGGTTCCTTAATGAGTACACTAGGTGCTTTACCAGACACATACTTCTCAAAACCAGATATTTCAAACCATTCACGATGAGCAAGGTCTTGAGGTGTAAAATCTAAAGCACTACCCCCTGGACGAAATTTGAAGATTCTATTGAACGTTTGTGCATTAACTGTAAACTCAGTATCAAATAAATGTGCAGTAAAGGAGTTACGAGTATCAGCTACGGTCAATGTGCAATAGAACTCACACGACAACTCCCATCTAGCAGCCACACTATGATCAGCAAAATATTCCCAACCAAAGTGTTTCAATGCATTTCACAATGGGTCATCTAACCCCAACTTGTGCATATTGATGTACGCAAAATTGATAAGCAATTAAACACACAAGCAAATAGTATAGTGGTAGGTAAGGTTCTTAGAACTGAGGGTTGAACACAAAATCAATGCAAATAATTATGCGAAGCGAGAGAATTAAAAGATTGTAAAGATTGTAAAGTAAATAAAACTAGATCGGAAACTCAAATAAAAGACGAGTTGTAAATCAATGGAGATAAACGAGCACGATACCCTTATGGACTACCCATCTATGTCGAGACTATGGTTTTTATGAAGTTCTAACTAGTACCCGGAGTGTTCTAATGCATCTCCCTAACGCTTCCGCTCATTAGGGTGACAAAACTAAGCTAGAGTAGTTCATGATTACTAATCAACGCTTCCGCTCATTAATTAGACCAAGAATTAAACTAAACTCAATTATGAAGTTCACTCCTATCGGGTTATCCCTTAGTATCAAGATTCCTCATTAATACCTTAAGACATGTCAATTGACTCTTCCGTTGATTCTAATGCCTTCCGGTCCATTATTATCAACTAAAATCATAATCTAAGTGATCAAGTTAGATTAAGTATTAAGATCATCAATTGACAACTACTACGAAAGATAATCAAACCATAGCTAACATAGACGAGTAATCACATAATTAGGGCATCGCACTCGCAAGAGAACTACTCGCTAATCATGTTAACAAAGCACAAAAGATTAACGAAGAACATGATATCAATTAACATAAAAGATAGAGGAAGAAAAAGCTTAGTCGTGATGGTCAAGCTTTGCCAATCCTCTCCCCGTAGCTAATTGGAATCGTCCCTTTATTAAGCTCTAAAGGCTATTCAAAATATTGCAGTCGTAATCGTCTCCGTAGTCACGTCCCCTAAGGCTTATATATAGCCACGAATCTAATACAAAATTAGGAAAACCTAGAAGAGGTTAATCTAAATTGGAAGTTTAACTAGCTAAATAATAATATAAATAATATACCTTAAGTCCTAGAGCCGAAACAGGAGGCTAAAAGTCGAATATTTCCTTTAGCGGATCCGAAATTATAACTAAATAAGAAGTCGGACTAAAGCTGCGTTGGGCGAACTAGCGATCGCTAGTTGAGTAGCGGCCGCCAGTTCGCATCTTCGTAACTCTCTGTGACTCCCAACTAGCGATCGCTAGTGAACTAGCGATGGGGAGCCCTTCCACTTTCACTGGCGGCCGCTAGTTGACTCCCCGTCGCTAGTTGGCCTGCACAGCTTCATTGAATCTTCGTATTTTTCATTTTTGATCCTCTTCCGCTCCGAATTTGACTTCGACTATAAAATACAAAATGTAGATCTCTCTTCAAGCTTTCCAACGGTATCTTATCCGTTATAATCCAATGCTCGAGTAGAAAGTTATGACTCTTGCAATATGATCTCTTGAAATCACCCCTCCAACGACCTTCATTGAGCCCCAATTTCCTACAAAATAGGACAATGGGTAGAAATCCATTCCCGAACATAAATATACTAAAATTATCATAAGACTTAACATGACATGATGAATATAACTCAAAACATGACTAAACACGCACGAAACATATGACAAAACATGAGTATTTACACACTCATCACACCCCCACACTTATTTCCTTGCTTGTCCTCAAGTAAGGCGCATCAGACACACACCCAAACTTTCAAACTCTTATTAAAATACCACCCCACAACCAAGTAGTTCACTTACCTGAGCACAATGAGTAAGAATGTGTAGACACCGCATCCTTGATGGTTTAACCCAGTTTTCGCACTTAGTAGATTACACTAGAAGGTTGACCACTCAGAGGTTCAGAAATTTAAGCTCACATATATGAGTAGTCAACTACCTATCACTCGCGTACACGTCCGGGATCTCAAAGTTTCATACGTCTCACTCAGTGGTGCCTCGATAAATGTGGGGCTCATGATCAAGGGGACTTTTCATTGGGTTGTAATGGGGTTAAGGTCAGGTGAGGATAATATATGTGGGAGGTAGCTAAACCACCCGGCCGAGGAGCTCACAAAAATATTCTAGCTCTCGTCTACTCTAAATACCTCACACTATATCTAATATGCACTCATCCCAAGATTACACCCAAATCCTATTGACCACTTAGCTCGAGCCGTGCCATTTATTCACTTTCCAACCTCTTTCCAAACTTTCCACTTTCCCTCATTCAACGTTTGTTCCATTTCCAACTTTTCCATTCCCTTTTCATCACTTTTTCACTTTTTTCTTCTTCTTTTCCTTCACTTTTCTTTTTTTCTTTCTTTTTTTTTCCTTTTCACAACCTTACTCAATCTCATGCATTCAGCACATTACACATCAAAGGCAACTGGTCTCGGCTTCTTTATCGGCCTCAATTCTACCCATTACCCCCATTGTTTATTCCCGAGCTATTCTATCAAATGAACTCTTACAATAATACCCCAAAGATTAAGACCTAATGCATCCTCGGACCAAAGTGATCAAAGGTGGGTAAGATTGTGGATATAGGGCTTACATATTGGCTTACATATAATATTTCAAGGAAAAAGGCTTAAGCTCAACGTGTTTAAACAAGAGATATACAGGGTTTTCAGCTCTAAGGCTCTAGGCTCAAAATCAAAGATGGCCCCCGTCCTGTCACTTACACCCACACCACCAAAACGGTACCAAGTGATGGCATGAAACCCGATGACCGGAGCAATGTAGGCACCTCATGCTATGCAGAGACGGTTGTCTCCTCCTTCGGCTCTAAAATCTCACAAGGTCACTCATCAATGCTGCTAGTATAATCTACCAAGTGCAACCACTAACCTAAACAACCAAGGGTGTTGTTCCTACACGTCCCTACTCATCATACTCAGGCTTGATTCCTAACATGGTATGGGATTTAACTTCTAACAAAAGTTCAAAAATTCAAGGGGGAGATTCATCATTTGCTTTAAATACACCACTTCAATCACAAACACAATCCTAAATTCAAATCTAGACCCCATCACATATGCCAAACCACAATGAAACCGCACGTTGACCCCCCCCCCCCCCCCACACTTATTGAACACATTGTCCTCAATGTAGGGCCAAGACAACAACAACATCACACGTACGAACATGAACATCACGAGGCACAAAACAGACACATAACATAGAGGAACAGAGGAAAGGACTGGTACTGCCCTGTCAATTGATAGGAGGTGGTGGGGAAGGTTGGTGGTGTTTTGCTCTAATTGTCTTTGTGCACAACAAAGTTTGTGTATGGACTGGCGAGCTCCGCTGTAGCTCAATTTTCTCTTTTTGAAACCTCCTGCGAAGGCCATTAAAACACTAAATCAAAATAATAATACTGAAGCAAATACAAACATAAAAGAAAAATTAAATACTAAACATGCTAATTTAGAGTCGTTAGCTTGACTTTGTTACTCCCTGTGGCACTATGGTGGATGGAGGCGCTTATCGGTTACTTGGAACTCTATTTCATCTGGGCCTATGCGGAGAAGTAGCTTGCCCTTGTGAACGTCCACCATTGCATGACAAGTGTTGAGGAATGGACGTCCCAGAAGTAATGGACAACTTGCATCTACAACGTAGTCCAGCACGACAAAGTCTACGGGTATAAGAGACTTGTCGACTTTGATTAGCACATCTTCCACAATTCCATGTGGTTTCTTCTTAGTGTGATCTGCAAGCTCTATCATCATAGATGTAGGTTTGATATCTCCTAAATTGAGTTTCCTGAAAGTAGCCAAAGGCATAAGATTAATATTGGCACCCAAATCACATAAACAATGTGGAAACTGAACACCGTCAATAGTACAAGGAATAGTGAAACTCCCTGGATCTTCTAGTTTTGGCGGTATGTCATTTTCTACCAAAGGGGTCGTCTTGCCATCATTCTGCCTCTTCTTCCTCGCGATGATCTCCTTCAAAAACTCAGCATATTGTGGCCTTTTATCTAACATCTCCAAGAAAGAGACATGGCTTTGAATTTCTTCCATTGTCGCTATGAATTCAAGGGCCTTCTCATCGATCACTGCTACTTTCTTGACTTGTTGAGGTGATGGTGGAGGAATATAAGAATCCTCTTGTTCACTGATATAGACTGGTGGCTCCTTCTTTTCAGTAACTACCTCCTCCTCGATGGCTGGCTTGATTGGTTTGGCACATTCTTTTGAAGAGGATTTGTTCTCAAGTGGTGGCTTTCTCCGGAGGCTTTGCGGGAATGGAGGTGGAGGGACATAAGGTGGTGGAGGAATATATGGTTCATCATCCTCGTCCACACTCCTCACTGTGATGGCCATCACCTGTCCTCGCGGGTTCGACTCGGTGTTGCTGGGTAGAGCACCTATTTCCCTTTGAGTATTTGCTGCAGCCAAATTTCCGAGTTCGATCTCCATCTTCTGGAGTTGTGTGGCTTGCCCCTTTAAGTATGTCTCAAACTCTTGTTGACGTGCTTCACAACGATCCAGCCGCTGCACAGTTATACTTTGTTGTTGGATGGACTGCTGGACTACCCCCACTAACTTATCGATCTTGTCACCCATTTCTTTGACTTGCTCGCCCAAATATGGTTTCCTGGAGTCTTGCTGGGCACTAGTGTTGTGTGCTTGCTGACCAAATCGAGAGAAATTTGGATGAGCATTAGCTTGTTGTGAGTAACCCATTCCTGGTGGTGTTCTATCAGCAATGGCCTGGATCTCTTCCAACATTGGACAGTCAGTTGTGGGATGTGCCCCTTTGCAAAGCTGACAAGTATCTTGCACCACAGCTGTCTGTTCCTTGTCCTTGGTCAACTTGTCAAGTCTTTTGGTAAGTGCTTCTATTTGAGCTTCGAGCTGCATGTTGGCATTTACTGTGAGTACTCCTCGGGCTGCTTCCTTACGTGGTTGCCTAGCACGTTCTTTTGGCCACATACCATTGACTTCAGCCATTTCCTCCATTAATCGAGCAGCTTCATCAGCAGTCTTCCTCAAGAATACCCATTGAGAGGAGGCATCAATATGGTCACGGGATGGGCCATCTAACCCATTGTAGAAGATTTTCATGAGGTTGTCTTGAGTTATACCATGTTGAGGGAAGGCACTTTGGAGATCCGTGAACCGTTCCCATGCTTCATAGATGCTCTCCCCATCTCCTTGGATGAACGTGTTGATTTCTTGCAAGAGTTTGGATGACTTGGCCATAGAAAAGAACTTTCGGAGGAAAGCATGAGCCAGATCATTCCAACTCTGAATCGTCTCTCCTTTCAACTTGTTGTACCAAGTACGAGCTCGATCTTTCAAAGAAAAGTGAAAGAGGCGCAGCTTCAAGACATCATCATCGACATTTTGGAATTTCATGATGTTGCAGATATCTTCAAATCGAGATAGATGGTCTTGAGGATCTTCGCTTGGCGAGCCGCCAAATTGGACCGAGTTTTGCAGTAGTCCGACAATTGCTGCTGGAATCTGGAATGAGTGGGGACCTACAGGTGGTTGTTGTAGACCATTAGGGTTCCCATTCCATGTAGGAACAGATGATTCCAACAGCGTCCTTCTTCGTGGAGCGTCCCCTACAGCTTGGAGCGCTCCGTCTTCCTGATTTTGTGCCATTGCTCTCGCTTGGTCCCTCTTTTCACGCCTAATTACCCTTTCGAGTACTCCGATGTCAACCTCAAGCACAGTGTTTGTGTCAAGGTCTAGTCCTTCACTCCGGGTTCTTGGCATGCACTAGAGAATCCTGAAAAAGAAATCACACGAAATCAGCAAGTTTGCCACACAAAACTAATTGCTATTAAGTTTATGTCCTAAAATCTCAGTTCCGTGTCGACGGCGCCAATTTGATGTACGCAAAATTGATAAGCAATTAAACACACAAGCAAATAGTATAGTGGTAGGTAAGGTTCTTAGAACTGAGGGTTGAACACAAAATCAATGCAAATAATTATGCGAAGCGAGAGAATTAAAAGATTGTAAAGATTGTAAAGTAAATAAAACTAGATCGGAAACGCAAATAAAAGACGAGTTGTAAATCAATGGAGATAAACGAGCACGATACCCTTATGGACTACCCATCTATGTCGAGACTATGGTTTTTATGAAGTTCTAACTAGTACCCGGAGTGTTCTAATGCATCTCCCTAACGCTTCCGCTCATTAGGGTGACAAAACTAAGCTAGAGTAGTTCATGATTACTAATCAACGCTTCCGCTCATTAATTAGACCAAGAATTAAACTAAACTCAATTATGAAGTTCACTCCTATCGGGTTATCCCTTAGTATCAAGATTCCTCATTAATACCTTAAGACATGTCAATTGACTCTTCCGTTGATTCTAATGCCTTCCGGTCCATTATTATCAACCAAAATCATAATCTAAGTGATCAAGTTAGATTAAGTATTAAGATCATCAATTGACAACTACTACGAAAGATAATCAAACCATAGCTAACATAGACGAGTAATCACATAATTAGGGCATCGCACTCGCAAGAGAACTACTCGCTAATCATGTTAACAAAGCACAAAAGATTAACGAAGAACATGATATCAATTAACATAAAAGATAGAGGAAGAAAAAGCTTAGTCGTGATGGTCAAGCTTTGCCAATCCTCTCCCCGTAGCTAATTGGAACCGTCCCTTTATTAAGCTCTAAAGGCTGTTCAAAATATTGCAGTCGTAATCGTCTCCGTAGTCACGTCCCCTAAGGCTTATATATAGCCACGAATCTAATACAAAATTAGGAAAACCTAGAAGAGGTTAATCTAAATTGGAAGTTTAACTAGCTAAATAATAATATAAATAATATACCTTAAGTCCTAGAGCCAAAACAGGAGGCTAAAAGTCGAATATTTCCTTTAGCGGATCCGAAATTATAACTAAATAAGAAGTCGGACTAAAGCTGCGTTGGGCGAACTAGCGATCGCTAGTTGAGTAGCGGCTGCCAGTTCACATCTTCGTAACTCTCTGTGACTCCCAACTAGCGATCGCTAGTGAACTAGCGATGGGGAGCCCTTCCACTTTCACTGGCGGCCGCTAGTTGACTCCCCGTCGCTAGTTGGCCTGCACAGTTTCATTGAATCTTCGTATTTTTCATTTTTGATCCTCTTCCGCTCCGAATTTGACTTTGACTATAAAAGACAAAATGTAGATCTCTCTTCAAGCTTTCCAACGGTATCTTATGCGTTATAATCCAATGCTCGAGTCGAAAGTTATGACTCTTGCAATATGATCTCTTAAAATCACCCCTCCAACGACCTTCATTGAGCCCCAATTTCCTACAAAATAGGACAATGGGTAGAAATCCATTCCCGAACATAAATATACTAAAATTATCATAAGACTTAACATGACATGATGAATATAACTCAAAACATGACTAAACACGCACGAAACATATGACAAAACTTGAGTATTTACACACTCATCACATATCATCCCAATTAATCTTAAAATGACTAACTGTATCAATGTCCGAGAATCGGGAATACCTCTCTCCCTCCCAATCGGGGTAGATTGCAAAGGGAGCTGCATATTGATCAGCGATGTTTTGTTGGGCTGGAGATGGAGGTGGAGGTGGAGATGGAGAGTTGCGGGCACGCTTGGTAGGTAGCTTGCGTCCGCCACGACTTGAGCTTACTCCGTCAGCCATGATGGTGAGCCTGCAATGAACTTCAAGAAAAACAAAAATTAGGGTTGTACCTTTTATCTTTTTAGCCTTGTGGATGGTGAGCCGGAGGTGCGGGAAAGTTTAGGAAGAGTGGTGGTGGTGGAGATGGAGCTTGGGTTCTTGTTATTTTTTGGGAGGAAGAGTTGAGGAGGAGTGGTGGTGGAGGTGATTTGTTTTTGGGAAGGAAGAGGGGATTTCGATTGGAGCTTTATGTTGGCTGGGCAAACCTGGCGTACGCCAAGGACATGGCGTCCGCCAACATCCCGACGTTCGAGTCCCCTGTAACTTTCCTGGCGTACGCCAAGGACATGGCGTCCGCCAACATCCCGACGTTCGAGTCCCCTATAACTTTCCTGGCGTACGCCAAGGACAGGTCGATCCCAGTTTGCCACGGCGGGGGCTACGCCCCCATGTGTCTTGTCGATCATCCAACCGTCCAAATCACCTTCAGAATGCGAGAGACCCCATAAGCATGAACTAACACTACAAAATCAATACTGGGATAAGGAACAATACAGAAAAAGGAGAACACGCATACAAATTATGAAAATAAAAAGACAACACGAAAACATGCTAAGTTATAGTCGTTAGTTTGAATTTACTCCCCTTGTTCATGCATTGGAGGGTGAGGTGACGGATTGCACTTCCGTTTGTCGTTCAACATGGCCACCAAGGTAAATCTTGCACCTTTGGCCATTCACCTTGAAGACTCCTCCATCACTTCTTTCTAATTCAAGGGCTCCGAATGGAAATATCCTCACAACTTGGAATGGGCCACTCCATTTTGACTTGAGCTTTCCCGGAAAAAGTCTCAATCGGGAGTTGTAAAGTAGCACTTGATCACCCTCCTTGAACTCTTTCTTCACAATGTGGGCATCATGTGACCTTTTCGTCTTCTCCTTATACAGCCTAGAACTCTCAAATGCCATGTCACGGATTTCGTCCAGCTCTTCAAGTTGCAACACCCTTCGCTCACCGGCTTTCTTGTAATCATAATTTAGGGTCTTGATGGCCCAAAATGCTCGGTGCTCTAGCTCTACGGGGAGGTGACATGCCTTGCCATAAACAAGTTTGTATGGGGACATCCCGATAGGCATTCTGAATGCCGTCCGGTATGCCCATAAAGCATCATCAAGCTTGTTGGCCCAATCTTTTCTTGCTCCTCCAACCGTCTTTTCAATGATCTTCTTCAATTCCCAGTTGGAGAGTTCAACTTGCCCACTTGTTTGAGGGTGATAATGTGTAGTAACCTTGTGAGTGACCCTATACCTCTTCAATAGAATCTCAAATGGTACGTTGCAAAAGTGTGAACCGCCATCGCGTATGATAGCCCTCGGCACTCCAAATCTTGAGAAGAGCTTTTTGATAAAGCGAATGACCACCTTAGCATCATTGGTTGGTGATGCCCAAGCTTCCACCCACTTAGATACGTAGTCCACTCCCACCAAGATATACTTGTTGCCATTAGAGGTTGGGAAGGGTCCCATAAAGTCCAACCCCCAAACGTCAAAGAGCTCCACCTCTAGAATTCCAGAGAGAGGCATCTCATTCCTCTTTGAAATGTTGCCGGTCCTTTGGCATCGATCGTACTGAGCAACAAACTCACGGGCATCCTTGAAAATGTTAGGCCAATAAAACCCACATTCAAAGACTCGTGATGCTGTCCTTGTTGCTCCATAGTGACCGGAATATGGAGTACTATGACATTGCTCCAGAATATTCTTCACTTCATCATCCGCAATGCACCGTCGAAGCAACCCATCACTACACCTCTTAAAAAGGTAAGGCTCATCCCAAACATAGAGTTGAGAATCCCTTAGGAACTTCTTGCATTGGGGATAGCTCAAATCCATAGGAATAATCCCCCCAACTAGGAAGTTGGCGAAATCAGCATACCAAGGTGCTTCCAGATTATTCAAGCTCATCAACTCCTCATCCGGAAACTCTTCTTTGATCTTTCCATGAGTGTCCATTCCATCACTTCTCTCTAGTCAAGAGAGATGGTCCGCGACCACATTTTCCGAACCCTTCTTATCCTTGGAGCAATAAAATCCACCGGATAAGTCGCGGCTTAGCATCTTGTTTGGAAAATAAGTACCTCAAAGCCGCATGATCAGTATAGACGATCACCTTCGACCCAAGTAGATATGGTCAGAACTTGTCACATGCATACACGACCACAAGCAACTCCTTCTCGGTGGTTGTGTAATTTAGTTGGGCGCCCGCCAGCACTCTACTTGCATAGTAGATGACATGAAGCTTCCCCTCATTCTTTTGACCAAGCACACATCCCAGTGCAATGTCGCTCGCATCACACATCATCTCAAATGGCAGCGTCCAATCCGGAGAAGAGATAACCGGAGCTGTGACAAGAGCTTTCTTCAAAGTATCAAATGCTTGAAGGCATGGTTCATCAAAATCAAAGGGTACATCCTTCACAAGCAAATTAGTTAGCGGCTTCGTGATAAGAGAAAAATTCTTGATGAATCTTCGGTAGAAACCGGCATGGCCAAGCAAAGCTCTTACTCCTTTAACTGAAGTCGGTGCTTCCATCTTCTCTATTGCTTCCGTCTTGGCTCTGTCCACCTCTATGCCAGCTCGGGAGATCTTATGCCCAAGAACTATCCCTTCATCTACCATGAAATGACATTTCTCCCAATTGAGAATGAGGTTCTTCTCTTCACATCGTTCCAAGACCTTGTCCAAATTGGTCAAGCAGCTATCAAAGGAGTCTCCAAATACCGAGAAATCATCCATGAAGATCTCCATAATTCTCTCATTCATTCCCCAAAAGATAGCCTCCATGCATCGTTGGAATGTTGCAGGAGCACAACTCAATCCAAAAGGTATTCGTCGATAGGCAAAAATACCAAAAGGACAAGTGAAAGAGGTCTTCTCTTAATCTCTTGGGTATATTGTAATTTGGTTGTAGCCCTAGTACCCATCCAAAAAGCAATAGTGAGAATACCCCAAAATTCTCTCCAACATTTGATCAATGAATGGCAGAGGAAAATGATCCTTACGTGTGGCATCATTCAACTTTCGGTAGTCCACGCATACCCTCCATCCAGTCACAGTTCTTGTGGAAATGAGCTCACCCTCATCATTGATCACAACAGTCATTCCTCCTTTCTTTGGAACACAATGGATCGGGCTTACCCACTCACTATCCGAGATGGAATAAATGATGCCAGCTTCGAGGAGCTTGATCACCTCCTTCTTTACAACTTCTTTCATGTTGGGATTCAATCTTCTTTGCCTGTCCACCCTCGGCTTGGCTCCCTCTTCCATATGGATGTGATGCATAACGATGTCGGGACTTATCCCCTTGATATCGGATATTTGCCAAGCCATGGCCTTAATCCGTTTGTTGACGATTTCAAGCACCCTCTTCTCTTGCTCCTTAGAGAGCTTGTTCGAGATGATAATGGGAAGTCTTCCTTCATCCTTTAAGAATGCATATCGCAAATGGGAGGGTAACTCTTTCAACTCCAAGCTTGGAGCCTTAGTAATAGAAGGTGGAGTACGATACTTCAAATCAAGCTCCAAATCCTCATGGAGACTTTTTGTATCAGCTTCTCCCTCGAACTCTTCCAAGTCATCCTCTTCTTGTTCTCCATTGATTTCTTCCTCCATTCCATCTTCAAGTCTTGATATGCTCTCCTTGCCAAACTCGAGGACACATTCCTTCATGACATCAACTTTCATGCACACGCCTTCATCAAGAGGGTGGCGCATTGCGTTGGACATCTTGAACTCTACCTTCTCCTCCCCTATTCGGAGGACCAATCTTCCATTATGCACATCCACCAAGGCACGTGCCGTATTGAGAAACGGCCGGCCAAGGATTAATGGACAACTCTTGTCTTCATCAAAATCCAGCACCACAAAGTCCACGGGGAAGATAAACTTATCAACCTTCAACAAGACATCCTCCACGACCCCAAATGGCTTCTTTATGGTTTGGTCCGCCAACTGGAGATGCTAAGAAGTGGCTTTCACCTCACACAAGCCAAGTTTCCTAAGAATAGACAAAGGCATCAAGTTAATGCTAACGCCTAAATCACATAGGCACTTAGGAAACTCAACATCACCAACGAAACAAGGAATAGTGAAACTCCCCGGGTCTTTTAACTTTGTCGGGAGATCCTTTGAGATGAGAGAGCTACACTTCGCAGTGAGGGCCACCGTCTCTCCATCTTCCCACTTCCTCTTCTTTGTGATGAGTTCCTTCAAAAACTTGGAGTAGTGCGGAACTTGATCCAACATCTCCAGAAATGAGACGCTAATCTGGACATTTTTTATTTTCTCCATAAAGCCAAAAAATTTGTCGTTCATCACGTTCTTCTTTTTTACTCTTTGAGGAAATGGTAGAGGAGGGATCTTTGGTGGTGGTGGCACATACTCCTCTTCTTCCTCAATCTCAGCAAAATGACTTTTCTCTTTTTCCACCTCTACTTCTTTCTTCTCCTCATTGGCTTCCATAGGATCGTCATTTTTCTTCCGGGTTGCCTCTTGAGAAGCTATTTCCTTACCACTCCTCAAAGAAATTGTATTCACATTTCCTCGAGGGTTTGTTTCTGTGGAGCTTGGCAGGGAGCCGGAAGCTCTATTGGAACTCGCCTTTGCAATTTCTCCAAGTTGAGTCTCCATATTATGCATCGCGGTAGCTTGTCCTTTGAGAATTTGCTCCAAGTTGTTCTGCCGTGCACCTTGTTGTTGTATGGCTGCCAAAATTTGGCTTTGTTGGCTAATCACACCTCCAACTTCGTGCATAAACTTATCCATTTTCTCGAACTTCTCCTCCATAGCACCCATTCTATCTGTCAAAAATGCACGTGGTTGGAAACCCGGAGGGGGCCCTTGAGGTTGATACCGAAGAGGAGGTCCTTTATCAGGGACAATCACCATGTTATCTGCACTACTTCCTCCCGTACCCCTCCAAGAGAAGTTCGGGTGATTTCTCCAACCGGGATTGTAAGTAGAGGAATATGGGTTATTTCCCATCCTATTTGTTCCTTCCCCTTGGCCACCCACGAAATTCACTTGCTCAATAGAGGAGCCCAACATGGCACACTCATTCATCTAATGGCCAACATTGCCACAAACTTCACAATTTGTTTGCACAGCAGCCATATTGCTTTTGTTCAAGCTTAATTCCTTCACTTGCTTTGCTAATAAAGATAATTGAGCTTGAATTGAGGAGGCAATGTCAACATCAATCACTTCTACTTGCTCCTTTCTCGGTTGCCTAACTCTCTCATTAGCCATAAGGATGTTTGTAGCTGCTAATTCTTCAACGATGTGGTAGGCATCATCCCTCTCTCTTCTCAAAAATGATCCATTAGAGGCAGCATCAACTGTCCCCCTTGTAGAGGGTTCAAGACCAAAGTAAAAAGTTTGGAGTAAAGACTCCTCTGATATATTGTGGTGTGGACAGCTCCTTTGTAATCCCTTGAATCTCTCCCAAGCTTCACTCAACGACTCATTCTCGAATTGTTGGAAGTTGTTAATCTCCTTCACGAGTCTATTGGTCTTGGAGAAGGGAAAATACTTGTCAAGGAAAGCATTAGCTAGCTCTTCCCATGTCGTAATTGTTGTCCCAACCAAATTCTTATACCATATCTTTGCTTTGTCCTTCAATGTAAATGGGAACAACCTAAGCTTCATAGCATCATCGGCAACTCCATTGTGCTTGAAGGTGTCGGCTATCTCCAGAAAATTAGCAATATGGTCGTTGGGATCTTCATTCGGTAATCCATAGAATTGGACCGAAGCTTGGAGCATGTGAATCACCGCTGGCTTGATCTCGAAGGTATTAGCTTGAATAGTAGGCCTAGGAACTCCAGACATTGCCCCTCTCAAGATGGGCCTAGCATAGTCCATGAGAGACCTTTGAGGAACTCCAACTCCTTGCGCATTGCCTTGCGGAGCTCCTTGTGGAGCTTCTTGCACATGAGGTTGTTGATTCATCCTAGCTTGTGTCCTTCTCTCTTGTCGCAATACCCTTTCCAAGTATCCAATGTCCGCTTCGATTTCCACCGAAAAGTTGTTGGTGGAACGAGTGAGGGGCATGCAACAAACAAGTACCTTGCAAAACAAACAACAAAGGTACTAAGTAACAGTAACCAAGTAAACAAAAAACAAATATCCCAATCCAAGTTCGTAAGCCAAATTAAGCGTCTAGTACTTAATCCCCGGCAACGGCGCCAATTGAAAGGAAAGATTTTCACCCCTCTTGCAATAATGAGTAAGTACGGGATTGTCGTCCCACAAGGACTATGCTAGTCCGCAAATTCGACCTTACCGCTAGTTTGGGACAATGAGAAATGGAGGTGTCAATTCCAAATACGAATTGGTTACAACAACGACTAAATTATACGAAGTTAAACAATAAAGGAAAGAGTGGGCTTGGTGCCAATGACAACTAAATAACCAAATGGCATATGGGGTTTATTGAGTTCGTGTTATGGTCTGGATATTTCTTAAGTAACTAATCAATGCTCCCACGACTAATTAGTCTAAATCGATAGTTAATTAGGCTTAGATGAACCAACCGCGCTCCCGCGACTAATCAGCCAACTAATCCAACTACTCACCAACTATAATCATCATCCCTTGGACAACTAGTCACCTAAGGTGATCCCTCAACAATAGGCAACTAGTTAACTAGTTAATCCTAACCCCTCCCGGCAATTAGCATTAACTTAGTTCATAATCAAGGTGATCAAGCAAGATTAAGCATTAAACACATTAACTAGTTCATAAACCTTAACATATTAATCCCACAAAACCATAGGCTAAGTAGATGCCATCAAGGCACCTAACCCACAAATCGACTACTCACTCATGTTCAACAAACAACACAAATTATCCATTGAACAAAGTAAATAGAACATGAACATGAAGATAGAGTTTAAGAAATGCTCAATGATGTCTTCAAGAGCTTCCCCCTAGCTCCTTCTTCAAGTTCCTTCTTCAAGCTTCAACAATGGCTTCCTCTCCTCCTTCAATGGTGAGCCACGTTTTTGGTCTTCTCTTCTCTTCAATGGTGAGCCACGTTTTTGGTCTTGGGAGAGGAAGGTTGAGCAGCCACGGATTTTGTTGGAGGAAGGAAGAGTGAATGAATGGTTAGTAGTTGATGGAGAAGTGGAGTATGGAAGAATGGAAAAATGGGAGATAGTGGGGGACAAAGGGGAGTAGTGGAAGACAAAGGTAAGTAGTGGAGTATGGGGAGTTTGGTAGTGGAATTCCAGCCAAGAAGTGGTGGAATGGCAGCCAAGAAACGTCATGGCAAATTCCGGAATGGTCCCGGAATTTTGGCCAATTTCGGATAGGCGAGTCCTCAGATTTGAAGCTTGATTTCATGCGCATTTTGGACCCTCTTAGACTTCGAATTTGAAGAAGACCATAAAGACAAAGTTGTAGCTCCGGATGTCTTCTTTCTAGAACCGTCTCACTCGTCTCTATTGGACTTCATATGCAAAAGTTATCTTTATTTAAGTTGCTCAAGGTTAGTTTGCCCAATGTCGTCGCCTTCCCGATCGTGCACCATTCTTCAAGGCTGATCCGATCGTCGTTGACGCGCTCCAAAGTACACCAATATCCTCCCCGCATCACCACAAAGCCTCCTTGAAATAAACATGAACAAAACTTAATGAAAATCACAAGAACTACATTAAAACGTTCAAAGTACGATATATACAAATACGACGATATAAAACACACAAAGACACTAGAAACAATAGAAAATCGACACTAAAACATATATAGATGATAGAGTGTTTTGACACTCATCATCCGCCACGTGGGCTGTCACATATGACGTCAGTGCCACGTCAGCATGACGTGGCGCTTGCGTAGCTTGGGCCGGTCAACGCGGGTTGACCGGCCCATCCAACCCAACTTTTTGGGCCTAATGGGCCCGGGCCCAATTAGGCACAATAATAATTGCCTATTGGGCCCAAGGTCCAACATCTCCCACTCAATTATTATTGACCTTGATCAACAGTTATCAGATTTCTCTAAAGGATTTCGTGCGACCAGCACACGTCGAGTATGTTAAGCCGAATTCAAGAGCACAGACACTCAGGCTACTTGAATAGTAGCATCTCGACAACCTTCTTGTATAATGTATGCTATTACCCCAGGACTCATGTCACATTCCATTGTTCACATCAGTGATTTCAAACAATTATATTCGGGTTCACTATTGTACTTTTCAATACAATTGGTGCACCTGAACCACGAAACTCAGAATGTGATGAACAAAGTTCCTTCTCCCTTAACTATTTTCCTTTCATAATGATACAGCCTGCTTTTCTGGTCAGCCCTGCCAGGTCGAATCGCTATGCCATAACCTTTTCATGAACTTTCCAAGCTAGCAGCACTGGATCATACTTCCAGAATATGTTTAGGATCTTAAGGGTAGGTTTCGGGAATCACAATTCTCGAAAATTGGTCTCACACCAGGGATTGTGAAATCACTCAACATTTTCATCCCATCCAGTGGTCGAGTAGCACATATGATACTGATCACGTGTTACGGTGTACTTTCCTTTTTAAAGGAACACATGTCATTTAACACCATACTAGAGTATCAGCCTTAGCTTAACTCTAGGCTAATAGGACAGACAGTATGATAAGTTCCACTTATATCTTATCATATGGATTGTAGAAAATCCAAATGCAGTAACTTATTCCTGCATCCCATAAGGAAACTTGCTCTTAAGCAAGACGGCATTCCGCCATAGGACATGCACTTATGAATGTCCAATAACTACCTCATCTCAGCCAGGAATCAACTTCTTAACTCCCACTGAGGTAAACACCCGTGTGAGTGGGCTACTTCTCTATCCGACATGTTTCACATTTAACTCATATTGCCAAAATAAAAAATTCCTTTATTCCAACTAATTGGATTACAAATGAAACCGTCGTAAACCCAGTGACTTAACATATTTCTCGAACACTTCTCGAGGTAATGCTTTAGTCATTGGATCTGCGACCATATCTCGTGTAGATATGTGTTTCATACACAGTTCTTTATATTTTATTAAATTTCTCACAAAGTGAAATTTAATATCTATATGCTTAGCCCTGGTATGGAATCTAGGATCCTTAGCATATGCTATAGCTGCCTGGTTGTCGCAGAATAGACTCACTGGCTCCGTCGAGTTGATCGGGGAGAGATGGCTTAAGAATCTCTTCAACCATACCGCTTCTTGTGCAGCATGAGCTGAAGCTACATATTCTGCTTCCATTGTTGACAGGGATACACATGTTTGCTTCTTACTGCTCCATGAGACAGCACCCCCGTTCAACAAGAAAACAAATCCAGATGTAGACTTTTTCTTATCCACATCACCTCCCCAATCAGCATCAGTATAGCCACTCAATATCAGGTCACGGCCTTGATAGCACAAGGAGTATTCTGCAGTAGTATTCAAATATTTCAAAATCCCTTTGACAGTCTTCCAGTGAGCACTGCCTGGATCAGACTGATATCTGCTTGCTATCCCAACAGCATAGCAAATGTCAGGTCTAGTACACAATATTGCGTACATCAGGCATCCAACTGCATTGGCATAAGGAATCTTCTCCTTGTCCCTACGTTGTTTAGCTTTTTTTAGGCACATGTCCTTACACAAATTATGACCTTTAACCAATGGGACATACTTTGGGTTACTGTGATCACAATTGAAACGTTCTACTACTTTGTGAATATATGTCTCTTGTGAAAGAGACACTATTCTTTTCGAACGATTCCTCGAAATCTTAACTCTGAGTATGTAATCTACTTCACCCATGTCTTTCATTTCAAAGTTGGAAGATAACCAATCTTTGATTTTGACAAGAAATCCCATGTCATTTGCAGCTAAAAGTATGTCATCAACATACAAGGTGATGATAACAAACTTCTTTCCTGATCGCTTAACATACACACAGTGATCTTCGTCTATCATAATAAAATCATGCTGCATGATCGTATTATGAAAGCGAATATACCACTGTCTAGATGACTGCTTAAGATCATAAACTGATCTATTCAATTTGCAAACTTTGTGTTCGCAGCCTTTTTGAATGTAGCCCTCAGGCTGAATCATATAGATTTCTTCATCCAATTCTCCGTGGAGAAAAGTAGTCTTTACATCCATTTGATGTAATTCTAGATTCATGTTAGCAACCATAGCTAAAATGACCCTAATTGACGTAAATCTAACAACAGGTGCAAAAGTCTCCTCATAGGCTATCCTAGCCTGTTGTTTAAATCCTTGGGCAACCAAACACGCTTTGTATCTTTCGATACTGCCATCTGCATTGCGCTTGATTTTGAGAATCCACTTATTCCCAATTGCCCTACGCCCTTTAGGTAGGTCAACCAGATCCCAAACCTGGTTTTTGATCATAGAAGACATTTCTTCTTCCATTGCATTCATCCATTCATCACGTTTTGGAGATGACAATGCACCAGATACATTTTTAGGTTCATCTTCATCCTGCAGGATGGCCAGAAAAATTTCACTTGGACCACCAAATTTCTTTAGTGATACCAAGAACGCATTAGCCTCGCCTTCGATGTCAAATCGTCGGCGTGGTATGCTAGTTCTGCTAGACCTACGGTATTCCCGGTTTTGATAAACATCTCTCATATATTCATCATATCCAGGAATCGCACTCCCACTGGGTGGAAATACCGTACTCCCACTGGAATAAGGAATTACCTCCCTTTCAGGACTCAGATCACGACCTTCCGGATCATTTTGAGTTGGAAAATCTCTATCTACCTCCTCAATTCTCCCACTCGGAAGAAGTGATCTAGATGAATCTGGGTCATCTGTCTCATAAAGGGTAAGGTCACTACTAACCTCTCCCAACTTTGGAAATTCATTCTCCAAAAATGTGACATCACGTGATTCAAATTCTGTTACATGTCCATTGTCCAGTTCACCCACAAACACGTACCCTTTAGATACCTCTGGGTATCTTATAAAGATACTTTTTCTACCTCTCGGTCCTAATTTACCGAAAGCACTTGAGGTAGAATGGACATAGGACGCACACCCCCATGGCTTAAAATAGGATAAATCGGGCTTCCGATCTGTCCACATTTTATAAGGAGTGGCTGTAACAGACTTAGAGGGAACACGGTTTAGAATGTATGCGGCAGTCAGGAGCGCATCTCCATAGAATGATATGGGCAAATTTGCCTCTGCCATCATCGATCTAACCATATCAAGAAGGGTTCTATTCCTTCTTTCAGCAACTCCATTTTGCTGTGGTGTATAAGGAATGGACAACTGATGTTCAATTCCTTTTTCAATGCATAGAGCTTTGAACTCATCAGAAAGATATTCACGGCCACGATCAGTTCGTAAGGCCTTTATCTTTCTATCCTTCTGATTCTCAACAAAACTCATGTATGTCATGAAGCAGTTTAAGGCTTCAGACTTGTGAGAAATCAGGTATATCAGACCATATCTAGTATAGTCATTAATAAAGGTGATGAAGTAATATGCTCCATGCCTTGCCCTCACGTTCATTGGACCACATATGTCAGAATGGACTAATTGTAGTGGAAATTTGGCTCTAGCCCCAGTACCGAAAGGTTTTCTAGTGCTTTTCCCTTTTAGACAGGATACGCAACTAGGTAATATAGATTTCTCTATATTGCCCAACAGTCCTGCCTTAGCTAGACGGTTTAAACGATCCTGACCGATATGGCCAAGTCTAGAATGCCATAGTTTAATATCATCCTCTGATGAATTTGAACTAGTGACAAAAGAAAAACTTTCAGAAGGATCAATATCCAGAATCAAAAAACCTTCCGATATATATCCAAGGCCAAAATAGGCATCATCCAAAAATAATCTAACGGTGTCGTTCTCAAATGACAACCGGAAACCTAAAGACATTAAGGCCGAAACTGAGATCAGGTTCCTTCGTATGTCTTGAGCAAACAACACGTCATGTAAAAGAAGGGCACGACCACCACGAAGGTGTAATCTACAAGTGCCCAGGCCTTTCACATCCACGCACGAGTTGTTATCGATAAAAATAGTTTTTGCTCCAGCCGGCAACCGCCTGTACTCAACGAACGAACAACGGTCTCTAGTTATGTGGTCTGTCGCTCCTGAATCAATCACCCACATAGAATGTGATTCAGTTAGAAGGGTACAAGAGGATACATACAGTTTACTCACACTTGAGTTCAGATGTACCTGCTTGGGCATCTTGCAATCTTTTGCAAAATGTCCCTTCAGTTGACAGTTAAAACATTTCACTTTTGAAATGTTAAACCGCTTGTTCCTTTTAGCCTTGGAGCCATCCAACTTGGTTCCATGGTTTTCAGCCTTAGGAGTTTGTTTACACTTACCCTTCCCTTTACCTTTTTTCTTTTTCCCACCACTCCCAGTCGAACAAATCGAATGGGCTTCAGGGTGGGATTTCATAGGTAGGAGGCGATCTTCCTCCAGCTCAAGGTGTCTGGCAACATCATCAAATGTTACCAAATGATCGGAGTGGGTAAGATTCTCTTCATCTGTTCCCAACTTGGTGGTAGAGAACAGATGACAGCTTGAATCTGCTGCTCGTTGCTGAGTATGTGACCGGCCTCTGCCAGTTCACTGATCATATTGGACATCACTCTCAAGTGTTTCCTCATGGGAACCTCCAGACGCTTTTTAAAGGTATCAAACCTTATAGTCAAAGCACGCAGCTTCGACACTGAAAGCTTTCCGAATTTCAGTTTGAGAGCATCCCATAACGCTTTCGCATTGTCATGCACGCGAAATTGTCTGGTGATATCATCCATCATGGAACTCAACAAGATCAATCGAGCAGTAGTGTTTTTCCTCTTCCAAATAACATAAGCTTCCTTATCTCGCTTATGTTGAGCAGTTGTGCCTTCTTCAGGCTCATCCATTATGACATGTATGTGCTCCAGAACCTCTTGTTCTTCAAGCACATATTGGATTTTCATATTCCAATTGTCATAGTTTTCACCGTTAAGTTTTAACTCACGGTTTAGCTCAGCTATGATGGATCTAGAAGCGACTGACATTTCTATAGGGATTTTTAATATGAGAACATATTAGAAATTTGATTTGGCAATATGATTCAATTTACTAATCACTTATAACTTTTAACGATATGGAGTTCTTGATTAATCTCAAAATCGAAGTGGGTCGCGGGCATGCTTCCCCTCAACATTCAAGTATTAATCTTAAACTTCAACCGTTTAAAGTTCATCGATAGTAAATTCAAGTGGAAGCAATTAAACAAACATCTTTATTTAATTACATGTTTGACACATGCATTTGTACATTCTGAGTGTGCTCACACATGCACAAAACCTCAGATGAGGTCTCAACCTATTGTACAAAAAAGTCCCCCAAAAACAACATATGTATATGGGGACAGTTAAACATATAATCACACAGGAATCGGATGTCCAGGCGATCCGGTAGGAGAATCCAGATACATATCTGGATCCAGGTCCGAAGACGATCCTTGGGGAACCGGGTGCGAGGACGATCTGACGAGAAGTTCCAGGGTACTTCCTGGAACTGGAATTGAGGTCATGATCCAGATGACCAGGAGCGGAGGAAAACTGTAATGGTATTCTTTAGTGAGGTAGCGGTTCAAGATCACACCGCTTCTCAGCTCCAGAACAGGAGAAGGTATTTTGCTTGACACTACTCTGAGAAGACCCCTCTTCTCAAGATAGTGAATCAAACCATAGAGAGCATCTCTATGGGTATTGAACTCGGGTGCCGAGAAGACACTCATATCTTCTCGAATTTTTATTGTGACCAGGAGGTCTCGAAACATAGAGCGCCAGTCCTCTCCATGATCGTAACCTCCGGCCCAGATGCACTCTTGCATCTCCCGATGAACAGCCTTAATGTGCTCAACAATGACATACATGTCATTCTTGGGCACACGCAGCGGTAAACGGCGCTTAAGAATCTTCTGTCGAAGTTCTGTTGCACAGAAGTTCAGACCTGTCTCCAGTAGCCATCAAATCTTGCAACAATTGCAATTCAATTTCGGATTAATACTCATATTTTCCCAAAATAGGATTGAAAAACTCATTTTCCAATCTTTTGATGAACATTCTATGGATCAATTTATGTGATTTTAGTTTAACTTTCAAATATCTCAGAACTCGTTCCAAAATATTTTCTTTTTAAGTTTATTAAAATCTAATTTTAATAAACCTAATTGACCAAAATTTCTCAAAATTTTTATCAATTTATTTGGATTTTAATTGAATAAAAACAGATTTTATCCAATTAAAAGAGAAAAAACCCAATTTTTAAGTCCAATTTTGACTTAAGTCAAAATTGACCGTAAACCGGGTTGGGTCGAACCAAGAAACCGAGCCAATCCGTCCATTTTTTGAGTATAAATATTTTCGGAAAAATTGTGAAATTACGATTTTGCCCCTTGCATATTTTTTTCCCTTTCTCTTTCTCTCTCCCCGACTGCGCGACAAAAAACCGGCCGCCGCTCCTATCCACGACCGTCGCGTAACGGCGGCGAACCATGGGCCGAGACCGGTCGCAATCGACTCATCTCGGCCTCGCAAGCATGGCCGTAGCGGCGTCGCGGGCCGTCGTCCAGCCGTTCGCCGCCGCGATCGTCTTCTCCGTTCCGCGTCTCTCCGCCGTCGTCGTCCTCGATCTCGCGATTCCGGCGACGTCGATCCACAAACGTGGTATCGGGACGTCGGGGAGAAGCCGGAGAATCGACTATCGTCGATCTCCGGCATCGAAAACGTCAGATTTCCGACGAAATCGATCGATTTCCATTTCGGGTGAAAACGCACAAATCGCAGGATTAGGGTTAATTTTCGATTTGGGGATTTTTGGGAAAATTTCCAATTAATCCCCAAGTTTTCCGAAAATTGCTCCGAAGTAAATGACACACAGGTGCCACGTAATCGGTCAAATTTCAGATTGGTACCTTAAGGTTTCGCGCGTGCGCAAATTTGCCCTCGCGGTTAGGCAAAATTTAATTTAGTCCCGCTGGTTCCAAATTAATTACATTAAAGTCCAACAGATTATGATTTTTCATAAAATCACAATTAATATGATTTTTAACTCAATAAATCACATAATTATTTGAATTAAAATATCATATTATTATCAAAACATGGTTTCAACCATGCTCTGATACCAATTGACAGTTTCGACACGTAATTAATGAGTAATTACGTGTTAAACCCGTTTAATTAACAAACTAATTCGTTAATAATAAATGACTTACTTGTTGAAGTAAGAGGTCCACAGGCTCGGGTCCACGATTTCTTCGTGTTGGTCGAATTACGATCACGTTTGAACGGATTCGTAATTGATTTTCACGAGATTTCCTCTATAGAAAATCTGATTAAAATTCTGGAACTGATCCGGAAATTTTCTTTTGTATTGAGTGGTTGTGGGAAAAGTTACATTTCAGTCCGGCCGGATTCCTCCTTTTATAGGAAAGTCTGGCTAGTCAAAATGTGCCACGTGGCGCTCCGAGCCGCATGACCGTCAAGTGGCGTGCCACGTGGCACTCCGGACCACATGTCCGCCACGTGGCGTGCCACGCGGCAAAGCTACCCCTAGCTTTGCCACATATGACGTCAGCGCCACGTCATGCTGACGTGGCGCTTGCGTAGCTTTGGCCGGTCAACGCGGGTTGACCGGCCCATCCAACCCAGCTTTTGGGCCTAATGGGCCCGGGCCCAATTAGGCACAATAATAATTGCTTATTGGGCCCAAGGTCCAACAGAAATAAACAAAGTTATTGACTTTCTGTTGTTCATTGATCCATCAGTATCATTCTGCTTGCTCGTCCGTTTTCTGGTGCAGCTTAACCAACAACATCAAACCAATTTGTCCTTCGCGACCTTCAAACTTCGCATCACGATAACACGCTGGAACCCACTTCATGACAAGCTTCAAGTTCAACTGCACACAATAATTCCAGGCGAGAATCAGCCTGCAGCCATTAAAAACAGAGGTAATTCTTGAAGTTTCGTCACTGTCATAGCCAAGTGAACTATACGACATCATCTATAAGAAAAAATATGAATCATATATACCTGCCAAGGAGAAAGTCTTGAACAACAACTAACATCTCCTGGAAATTGGATAGAAATTCGACTTCTGAAAACAAAGCAAAAAGACAAAGAAGAAGAAGAAAAACATTCAACCTCTGAGGTGGGAATAATGAGTAATACAAGTAAACAGCAGGCAAGTTGTGCAAACCTGTGCATGGAGAGGAAGGAAGGAGAAGCTTCTCCATCTCACAATTGGTAGCGGCCATTGCGTTGGACTGCAAAAATTGGGTTTCAAAAAGTGCTATATAGATTGCTCTTTGTTCGTTTCATCAAGCCGCAAAGATAAGGTTATAGTTTTGGTATATGTTGATGATATTCTCATCACTGGTGACAATGATTCTCTGATTCAACAATTGAAAATTGAGCTTCACAAGAGGTTTGATATAAAAGATTTGGGAAAGGTCAAATATTTTCTTGATGTTGAACTTGCCTACTCTTCAAAGGGTGTATTTTTGAACCAAAGGAAGTACACTCTTGATTTGCTCAAGGAGACTAAGAAAATTGGTGCAAGACCTTTTAGAACTCCTATTGATCCTAATCTGAAAGTCTCTAATACAAAAGGAGATCTCTACAGAGATATTGTTAAATTTCAGAAAATGGTAGGAAAGTTAATATATCTTACCATTACACGTCCAGATATAACCTATGCTGTCAAATTAGTAAGCCAAGTGATGCATGCTCCTCGTGTTCAACACGTGAAAATTTTAGACAGAATTCTTATGTACTTAAAAAGTAGTCCTGGAAAGGGAATTCTCATGCGTAAGAATAATAACTTGGAGATTACTGCTTTCACTGATTCAGATTATGATGGTTGTATTGACAGCAAAAGATCAGCCTCGGGCTACTGTGTATTCATAGGGGATAATCCTGTGGTTTGGAGGTCAAAGAAACAAAATGTGGTGTCTCGATCCAGTGCAGAAGCCGAATACAGAGCTATGGCTTCTACTGCCACGAAGTTGGTATGGATCAAGAATCTTCTGACCGAATTACATCTTCCCGTATCGAGGCCAATGAAGCTGTTTTGTGACAATAAAGTTGCGATCTACATTGCTTATAACCCTGTGTTTCATGAAAGAACGAAACACATTGAGATCGATTGTCATTACATCAGAGACAAAGTCCAAGAAAGAATTATCTCCACTCCATTTATTCGAAGTGAAGATCAAACCGCAGACATTTTCACAAAATCAGTTGGACCAAACACCTTCGAATATCACTTATACAAGTTGGGGGTTTGTGATATCTTCTCCCCAACTTGAGGGGGAGTATTGAAGATTCTAATGATTACATGAGGTGCTCCATTTCATCAGTATGCAACCTCCTCTGTTATGCTGCACAATTCTGCAGCAGTAGGTAATCTGCTTTGCTGCAATTTTGTGCTGCAGATCTTCAAGATGATGATGGACCAATTCCAATGCTGCTCCTGACACGTGGTTGTTGCTGATCATTGTCTTCCTATGATCTGCAACGTCTCTCTCATGCTCTACCACCGTATTAATCCTTGTACATAATCATAGTTGACCTACCTAGGGAACCTCTATAACAGCTACTTATAATTAATGTGCATAGCTGTATATTCCTAGCCTTTGTAATCCAACTGTGTATATATTTGTGACCTCTGAATGAATAAGATAAGTCAATTCGTTCCATTTAACAGGGGTTCGATCGCTTGCGCTCCTGAGTGAACATGATCTATGTTGAAATCTATACTCGTAGTGTGTTCTACTAGCACATTGCTGTGTGTATGAATATATAGGTTGTAACTGAAAAAAAAATTTTGAAAGGTAAATTTGCATGATTTAACCAAATTGAGTGTTGTTTAGTATTATCATGATCTATGGATGAAAAAGATTAGCCTTTAGTCCAGAGTCTTGCATTTTTCTGCAGTGTGAGGTATCCTTAGATGTGATCGTTTGTAGTACACAAAAAAGAAGAAATAAAAAGGCCGGCGTCGTCTGTGTTGTCTGCGGCTGGACAGAGGTCAAGGTCGTACCGAGGTCGATGGGTCGTCTGCGGTACCGAGAATGTCAGTATTATGGTCAAGGCCGGCGCCGTCTACGGCAGCACCGATGCCGATGGGCTGTCTATGGTGCCATCTGCATTTTGACGATTACATCGGCATTATCGATGGGTTGGGTCTGCGACCGGAGGAAGACGATCGCGTCACCCCTGGACCAGAGGAGGAACACAATAAATAATTAATTTTTTATAAGGGTATATAAGTAATTTACATAAAAATGATCGATCACATCGACGAAAAATACTAGAGTAAATTACTCTCAAATTCTTGAACTTTGGTCATCCTCCTCTTAGGGTTCCTGACTTTTGAAAAATGATTGTCCCGTCCCTAAGTTTTGATGATAATAGACTCTCACGTCCCTGCCTGATGTCATCGACTTTTTTTTCATTTTTGTCATGAAAATGACCAAAATACCCTTACCTTTGACCAAGAACATCAACAACCAAAAACCAACCCAAAAATAAGATCAAACTAATCAAAATTAAGAACACAACCAAGAACATCAAGAACAAAAAAAAATATTTAATTGACATCTCACTCAATAACATCCCAATTAAAAATTAAGAACACCTAATAAAACTTACAAGAACCCAAAAATTAAGAACCCATAAATCTTTTTTTTTATTCGTTAAAAACCCAAAAATCTTTTCTGCTCTCGCCCCGACTATTTGGGTTTTCGCTATCGACAACGCTGGGATCGTTATTGACCAAATTTGGTACGGCCGGTCTTTAAGTAGAACGAGGCGGCCTTGAACACCGGTGAGGGGACGCTGGAGACATCCACGACGAGTGCAAGCATGTCAGCGGCGGAATGGCCTGAATGGGGAGCTCCACCTTCTGCTTTTGGAGGTGCTGCCGGTGACCTTAGCGACTAGGAGCTCCGCCTTAAGTTGGTCCAATATTGAGGACGTCTCATCTTCTCCGTCGGCTTGAACGAAAGCCAAGAACTAATTGAACAAAATCAGAGAACCAACCAAAATGCTAGTGGGTTATTGGGTTTGTTTATTGGGTTTGGATTTTGTTAGTGGGTTTGGATTTTTGACAGGGGATGAAGGATTTATGGGTGAATGATCTTCTGGGTTGAATTTTTGACAGGGGATGAAGGATTCGTGAGTGACAGGGGATTAAGCTTGATGTTAATTTAATGAGATAGTGAATTTTGTGCTCTTGGTTCTTGGGTTTCGAGTGTTTTTTGTGTTGTTCTTGGATGTGTTCTTGATTTTTGTTACTTTGATCTTATTTTTGGGTTGGTTTTTTGTTGTTGGTGTTCTTGGTCAAAGGTTAAGAGTATTTTCATCATTTCTATGACCAAAAATGAAAAAAGAGCCGATGAAGTCAGCCAGTGACCCGAGAATTTATTATCATCAAAACTTAGGGATGGGATAATCATTTTTCAAAAACCAGGGACCCTAGGGGAGGGTAACCAAAGGTCGAGAATCGAGAGTAATTTGCCCTAAAACCAAACTACCGGGACGGTTGTATCAAGTTCGAAAATACAGAGACCCAGTTATATATTTAACCATCCCCTAAGACGGGGTCAATTTACTCTAATTTTTATTGTTTCCCACTCCGGATCGGAATTCAGAAATAGTTACACACGTCAAATTTTTATACTTGACATTTCCTCTCCTTAATTCCACGCAAATTCCCAACCTCTCCTCTCCTCCATCGCACGCAACTCATCAAATTCTCATCCCCCAGGTACCCTGTCTCTCTTTCTCTCTCTAAGATTCCTTTCGCTTTAGAAAGATCGGAACTTTTACTGATCCATATCAAAGGCTAAGACACACCTTATCCATGTGTTCTACTGCATGGTTATTACTGGTTTACGATCATAAGCTTATTTGTGGGTTTTTGCTGGAACTTGTAAAGAATTACTTATGGGTTGTGTAAAGATGTGATTTTTATTTGTGGGTTTTTGCTTACCGTGGAATATTTGCTTCCCTTTGTAAATTAGGTATGATTGATTTTGATGAGTCGAGGCCAATTGGGCGATTTGTGATTGTTTCTAATATTTTTGTTTTAGGGTTTGGTTGTTGGCCGAGGTGTTATGTTCTTGGCATTAGGTAGGTTTGGCAGTTATTTGTATGATGATAAGACTTGGTCCGGTTGGCATCGTCTTTCATGTACCGGGGCACTCTACATTGGCATCGTCGATGTTAATTTCATTGAGCTGAATTGTGTTTCGTGATGCGATTGATTCTTCACCGGCGACATATAGCTAGTGATATGCTCACTCGTTTACTTTTTTCCCTGTAATCATTGGGACAGGATCTATCTTTTCTGCTGTGGTAAATTAGTAGCATTTGTCACTTCTTTCATGTTTCTTCTTCTGTCTAATACGAGGAATTTAGATTTCTCAGTGTCATTTACTCTGAACAATTGGGCTATTTGTGATTTTTTATAATATTTTTTATTTTAGGGTTGATTATTGGCCATTTGTCGTATTCTTGGGATTAAGTAGGTTTGGTAGTTATTTGGCTGTGTGTCATAGAGGAGATAATTGGTTTTGAATATGATAAGACTTGGTCCGGTTGTTCTTTCTGGAGCTGCTACAAAGCTAGTTGAGAGTAACTCCAAAGAAGCTGGTATCGGGGCGCTCTACATTGGCATCGTCGATGTTAATTTTATAGAGCTGAATTGTGTTTCGTGATGCGATTGATTCTTCATTGGTGACTTATAGCTAGTGATATTCTCACTTGTTTACTTTTTCCCCAATAATCATTGGGATGGGATCTATCTTTTCTGCTGTGGTAAATTAGTAGCATTTGTCACTTCTTTTATGTTTCTTGTTCGGTCTAGTGTGAGGAATTTAAGTCTCTCTTTACGCTGATCACTTGTACATTTTCACTTTGTGAATTAGGTCATATATCACATTCCGTGGTCGTGTAGGCTGTGATCTGGACTTGAAGTGAGAATATACTTAAAGAGATGAGTCAGAAAGGCTTGATATATAGTTTTGTTGCGAAGGGCACTGTCGTTTTAGCTGAGCATACTTCCTATTCCGGGAACTTCAGTACAATTGCTGTACAGTGCTTACAGAAGCTTCCTTCCAACAGCAACAAGTACACATACTCATGTGATGGCTGCACATTCAACTTCCTTATTGACAATGGATTCAGTATGTTTCCTTACTGCTCTTTTTTGGCTCTCTTGACATAAATTTAGCTTTAATATCTTACCTGGTCATTTATGATTCTATCTCTGTGCAGTTTTTCTTGTTGTGGCCGATGAATCTCTTGGAAGGACTATGCCTTTTGTATTCCTTGAACGGGTAAAAGACGACTTTAAGCAGCGTTATGGTGAGAGTATTAAAAATGAGGCACACCCACTTGCAGATGACGACGATGACGATGATTTATTTGCAGATCGATTTAGCATTGCCTATAATCTAGACAGGGAATTTGGGTATGTATTTTATTTGTTACATTGTGTTCTGACCATATTATATCTCAGTTCTTGATATATTATTCGTGTGCGATTTTTTTAACAGGCCGAGGCTAAAGGATCACATGCAATATTGCATGAGTCACCCAGAAGAGATGAGTAAACTCTCGAAACTAAAGTCCCAGATAACCGAAGTAAAGGGAATTATGATGGATAACATTGAAAGGGTATGTGCTTTATGCTAGTTTGAATGTGGGTAACCGATTTCTCTTTGTGGGACAAGTCTTCTTCCTGCTCTGGGTTTAAATTCCAATTGTATTGGTTTCAGGTTTTGGATCGTGGGGAGAAGATTGAGCTGCTCGTAGATAAAACTGAGAACCTTCAGTTCCAGGTACCTTCCGCTCGTAAATTTGGTGTCAATTCAATTTAATGAATGTCGGTCTCAATACAGTATGTCTGGTTTTGTTTCGGATTTTAGGCGGACAGCTTCCAGAGGCAAGGCAGGCAACTACGTCGTAAAATGTGGCTTCAGAGCCTCCAGATGAAGCTGATGATAGTGGGTTCCGTCGTTGTCCTGATTCTGATACTATGGCTGATTGCGTGTGGAGGTTTCAGTTGTTCAGGGGGAAAGAAATGATAAAAGAGTAATTTTTATCCTGCGTTCTGTTTCATTTACTCTTATGTGCATAGACAAATCTGCTCTCGAATATGGAAGCTGGTGCTGGTATTATACAACTGGCTCCTCTTCAACGCTGTAACTACTCTTTTCGTACATTCTGAACGTTATGCTGTTACGTGTTTCATCATTACCAAGGATCCGAGCTGGAAAACGTTGATGTTTGTGAAACATGTTTGGGTTAGATTGTAGAAACTGTGTACATATTTCGAAGTTTGATTTACATTCAAGGAGCTTATTTCCCCTAGCCGAGTTTCTGTGCAAGCTATCTACTTGTCGCCATTTTCGGCCAGCTAGTAGTAGTAGACCTGTCTATCCAGGCGAGGATATTGAACTGTGTTGATGATATACGGGGACCCGGCTGGCCACCCGACAGGGGACCTTCACATAGACAGAGCGTCAATGGGGATACAGATGCAGGAATGGTTGTGTAACTGATGTAAACCGGTGTCAGCTTATGGATCTGTAGCTGTATGTGAATCGCACCGGTCAACTGGTAGGGGAGAGAAATGAGACAAATCACACGATATGAGAGTGCCACGATAGAAAAGAACACATTTTGTTGTATTATTTATACAAAACTGCCACGTGTCTCCAAAATGTCAACAAAACCACAGCCCACTCAGGACAACCCAAATATTCCAACTTTACCCCCGGAAACCGGCACCACAGGTCAGCCCCCAAGCTGCCACCGGCTACCGACCGTCTCACCGGTCACCCTTATAAATACTCTGACGAGGGGTACATAAGCCAGCCACCACCGCCTCTCCCTTGGACTTTCTCTCTCTAGAACTCCTAACTCCCTTTTTCTCTCTCTTCACGAACTCCTCAAAACGCAACCCATCTCCCTCTTATCTCTTCACAAAATCCATCTCTTATATCAGGAATCTCCCTATAAGTAACAAGGTACCTATAAAAGAATAATATTTTCGAACCCCTTTCCCTCGCTCGCTAAACCCCCCTCAAAGTTTCCCTTATTTTTTTCACCTGTAGCTTGTAAAGATTTAATCTTTTTCCGTATCTTAGATCCGATTATCCCTAATTTGAACACATGGGTTTTTCTTGTTTCGATGTTGTCTCTTTTGGGTAGATCTGCGTTTTGGGGATACAGATCTTGTCTTTGTGAGGGTCGGTTGTTAATGTTTGTAGCTAAATGGTGAGAAACAAAAGGGGATTTTTAAACTGGGAACACGAAATGAAGAGAGATGGATGACAAATGGGTTTTCGATGACTGGGGTTATTAAGTAGAACGATGTGGGTTTTACATTTTTGGGATTTTCGATTCGAACTTGATACGATGATCTAAGTTGTTTATAGATGTCTGACTTTATTGGTAGCAAACGCTGCCTTGGATTATTGCGAGAAAACTGAAATTTATAGTTGAGATTTCATGGGTTTCTGGGGTGTTTGTTACCTGATTTGTAGACAAGTGTAACTCGTGGCTGAGGAGATTGAACTGAAGTTTGATAGGATGTTCCTGTAACTATCTTCACCTGGGATTTGTACTTAAAGACTCGTTTGTGCTTTTTTTTCAAATTTGTGCATTTGTTGGATGGATGATGAATATATGTATATCGGGTGTTATGGGTTCTTGGTTGTTTAATGGTGCCTGCTGATCACAACAGCTTAAAACAGCTGCAGGAGCTGGATGCTTTAATTCACGAGTTAGTATAATTAACTAGCAAAGATGTGTTGTTGTTGCAGGTTGTTGTATTAGAAAAGGTATATGGCAGAACAAGGAGGGTTGGAAGGTAGCCAGCCGGTTGATTTATCAAAACATCCTTCAGGAATAGTTCCGACGCTTCAGTAAGTTCTGTTATCTTTATTTGCTTTGATAATGCATTTGTTGCTGTCTCTTTTACTGTCGAAAGGGATTATAATTCTGTGATAGAACTTCTTGATTGAGTTGTGTGTGGTTGCCTGAAAATTGTTAAGTAGCTTCTTTAATGCATCTAGTTCTCTTTTATGTGCGCCGTATGTATATAACAAGACTCAATTGGGTGGTTTTTGCTCAGGAATATTGTATCAACAGTGAACTTGGACTGTAAGTTGGATCTTAAGCAGATAGCATTGCAAGCTCGAAATGCAGAATACAATCCTAAAGTATGTAGCTGTTTGGTCGATAAAATGTTAGTTCCGAGTGTTCTGGACTTGATTTTAACATATCCCTAACCTCTAAATGATGATGTAGCGTTTTGCTGCCGTCATTATGAGAATAAGAGAGCCAAAAACTACAGCGTTGATTTTTGCCTCTGGAAAGATGGTGAGTATTTCTGTTTCTATTATAAAATGTTAAGTAGACCCTTAGAGGACTTTAAGGAATCCTTCAAGTCCAGAATACAACCAAGGTTCCCTTATGTACCATTAAAAGAGAAGGTGTTACTAATAATCCACAAAATTCCAAAGGCATTTCTCCTATCTGCCAAGAGCACATCATTTTCTCTCCAAATTATGTTAGAAGGAAATTAACTTAGTGTGCCACTTAACTGCATGTTCAGCAAGTGAAAATGGTTTGCACTGTGGATAAGTTTTTAGCTAATTATCTGTACTATGACCACTTTGTCTCAGATGTTTCCCTTTTACTGTTCAGGTATGTACCGGTGCTAAGAGTGAACAGTCGTCAAAATTGGCTGCGAGAAAGGTATAATTTCACCCTTGAGTGCCAACTGTGCTTTTACTTCAATGAGACTAACATGAATTATTTTTTTGCAGTATGCAAGAATAATTCAAAAGCTTGGCTTTCCTGCCAAATTTAAGGTATTGTTTTTTGCTTCTCGTCTCCCTCCTGAATCTTTTTGGGCGCAGCCATGCAGTCTCACATATACCTGAAACTTTGAGATTTGTATTCATTTTTTGTTTGCCAGGACTTCAAAATTCAGAATATTGTCGGCTCTTGTGATGTGAAGTTTCCTATTAGGCTTGAAGGTCTTGCATACTCCCATGGTGCTTTCTCTAGTGTGAGTTACCAGAATCAACTTTCTACGGTTCTTATTATCAGTGATTTCCCTGTTCTCGGGTTTGCCTTTTGTAGGTGTCATGTTCTGACTCTGTTTGATTCTGCAGTATGAACCTGAACTGTTTCCAGGTTTGATATATCGCATGAAGCAGCCGAAAATTGTACTTTTGATTTTCGTTTCAGGGAAAATTGTGATCACTGGGGCCAAGGTAATTGTCGCATCTTATGACATATTGATTACTTGCTGCACCTATTGATTCTGAAGGGGATCCTACCTCCGCTCATAATCCCAGGTTAGAGAAGAGACGTACTTAGCATTTGAGAACATTTATCCTGTGCTTACTGAGTTCAGGAAGGTTCAGCAATGGTATTACTCGACCCCCTATCCGTGCCATCTCTATGGCTATCTTCTACATTTAGCCGGTTCTCTCCTAACGTACATGCATTGTTGTTTGATCCCAGACATTTTATCTTTGTTGGGCTTCCGCATCGGGAGAATGCGGAAGAAAGGAAGGGGCTCTACTGTGCATAAGCTCTGTGAATGAAGTCCTCCATTGTCCCTTTCAAGGCCTGTGTTGTCGGCAATTCCCCTCAATTTGGTTGATTAAGTCTCAAGTGTTGTTCGCTTAACGTGTGCACTTTCCTGTATTGCGAGGGAGGATAGACTGACCTGTAATGGAAACAATTTTCCTGAACATCAAAGATACAACAGCGTTGCTTCCATTTTTTTTCCTGGGAGAGACAACTTACTACTTCATATCCAGATGGCTGCAATCTTGTTGTATAATTAGAATAGGGTAGCTTGATGGAGATTTTTTTTATGGAATCTAAGGAGTTGGATCCTATTTAGCTCCAATGGTGACTTCTACATTTGTCTGATACCGAAGATCGAAAATCTAAGTTTCTTACCACTTGGGTGCCGGACGGAGACTAGCCCTGCTGTTGTTCAAGAACCAGTTCCCAACTGTGTAATATTGTGTTTCCTGATTATCAACACCTCGTACTTCGTACCCGCTGCTAATTTCCTTCTGCAATTTTCTGGATGATTTTACTTCCTTTTTTTTTCAAGGCAAGAACGACGGTTCATCCAAACTTCAAAGGATGAACTAGAGTACACGGTACAAACAGTATACTAAATATACATATATAACACAAAACAAAGATTAGCTAGACACAACTTGTTCAGAGAAACAATGGCATGCTTTACACATCAACAGAGAATACATTATTCACAATTCAGTCTCGAAGCAAACTACGACATAAAGACACTCCTCTCAATCTAATCTCTCTATGAAACTAAATTTCTTTCCGTTAGATCAACTCGGATTGATCTGGTTTCCAACCCATAATTTCTCTGTGTGAAAATGGAGTCAAAACTTTTATGACAAACAATTATATCCTAAATAGCATTCTACTTTTACCCGACATTTTAATAATTCATTATTGTGATAACTACTACTTTAGGTAGAGTTCTTTCTTTCAAGTTTGCAACTATCGATTTCAGTAGAATTCTTTCTAAAGTAGCGAGAATCCAGCCCATACCTTTTAACCTCACATGTCGCGCCTCTACAATCTACGTTATTGCCTTTCTGGCGGGAACCTAACCCAGCTTAACCCCCAAATAACAAACCAAACCCACTAGAGCTCAAGACACACTCTTTAATCCGAGAAAAAGACGGGGGACAAAGACCAACATGGGGTCGGATTCCGTTTTGCCCAAATGGGCATCCAAGCCTTGCATCATGGGAATCGACGAAGCCGGTCGTGGACCTGTTCTTGGTAAAGTTCCAGTCTTTACCCTTTTTTTTTTGCTTCAAGATTGGAATATTTTTTTTTTTGCTTGGGCTGATGGGTTTTTGCTTTGTTTGGGTAGGGCCAATGGTGTACGGATGCTTGTACTGTGCCCGTTCCTATCAGAAGACTCTTTCTACTTTGAGCTTCGCAGGTTTCCACCTCTCTGCTTGCTTAGGGCTCTTTCGTTTGTTATTTGATTTAGGGAGTGGTGTGTTGGTTTGGTGCTTCAATGTGCAATGGCACGGCGGCCCGTGTCGTTTTGCTTGTTGACATTGCATGATTTATGAAGATAAGGAAGGGATGGTGTTGAGCAACGGTTGTAGTTCTAAATGGATGGTGAGAGTAGGCCTGTCGCGGGCTAGACATTGATAGGGATAGCCATATCTACTTGTGTCAATATTTGACAAGTTAGTAGCTGCCATGATTGTGTTGATGCGTTGTTTCCAAATTCAGCTTGTAATGTCATCAGATGTACTGCATTGTTGTTGCGTTGGCTCCTTTTCGGTTAGAAGAGTTTTTAACTTACCGGTCTCTTGTGTGTTCCTTTTAGGACATGCTTGAATTGTGTTACAGTTTCTGTATCTTGCTTGAGGTGATCGTCAACATCAATGCATGATTTTTAAATCTGTGATCTGTCTATGTTGTAGATTCAAAGACTCTGAAAGAGGAAAAGAGGGAAGAGTTATTTGAAGGCTTAAAAGCGAATGGTTCAATTGGGTGGGATGTTGACGTTATCGACCCGAGGGAGCTTTCCTCTAAGATGCTCAGAAAGTTGGTTCCTACTCTATTCGTTAGTGTTTTAATCATTTCCTGTCCGGTTTCGGATCTTTCTAACAGTCTCCTTCCATCTTCAGGAACAAGATAAATTTGAATGAGATATCACACGAATCTGCAATGGGCCTGGTGAAGAAGGCATTAAGCATGGGAGTGCTTTTAACTGAAGTAAGTTGAATTCCAACCTGTGGAAGATTTTTCATTCTTTCATCTGCACTCTAATTACCCCTTAACTTTCTACTCATGCACGATATAAACCCATTTAACCGCTTATTCTGGGCTTTTATCTAGTGTAAAATAGTCAAAATGGTTTTATGAAAACATGATTAAGCTGAAGTTGATGCTTATGCTTCAATAAGAACGTACTTTTTTCTTGCATCATTCATATCGTGGGGAAGCATCGTGAAAGCGTGTTAATGTTAGTAATTTACTTCTGGTTAGTGATAGTTGCTGTATCCGAGTCAGTGAACAAATGTGTGGAATTCTACTCCTCCATTAGCTCACTATTCTACAGCCAAGAGCCATCTTTGTGTGATTCATAGAACTATCATTTTCGTGGATATGTTTTTGTATCCTTCTCTTTCTCCCGTAATTGTATTGCATAGGAGTTGCTTACTTCAATTCCCTTTCATTTTCTCCTCAGACAGAGATAAGTAGGATTGTGATGGAGTTGGAACTTATTGGCTAATGGATGGATGGAATATTTCAGGTCTATTTGGATACAGTAGGTGACCCCGAGAAATATAGAGTGAAGTTGTCTGAAAGATTTCCTTCCATCAAATTCGTTGTTGCAAAGAAGGCCGACAGCCTGTATCCAGTTGTGAGCGGAGCAAGCATAGTTGCAAAGGTAGTGAGATCCTTTCTCCTGAACGCCAATCTACTAACCGTTCACTGCTCCCTATAATCTTATATATTCGTGATTTCAAGTTTGCAGGTTACAAGAGACAGAGCTTTGCGAGAATGGGTGCCTGATGAAACAGCTCAAGACATGACGAGAAACTTTGGCTCCGGATATCCTGGAGGTGACGACTGCTCTATTCTAGTAGATATGTTCTGGCTGAAATTCAGAATGGAAACTAATATTATTGCATTTGATTGTGTTCCTATTTGGTTAGATCCTCAAACTAAGGCCTGGTTGGAAAAGAACAAGCACCCGGTGTTTGGATTCCCAACTTTGGTTCGATTCAGTTGGGGTACATGCACAGCTTACAGCAAGGATATGGCCGAAGTTGTATGGTGAGTCCTTACTCAAGTTTTACCATATACAAAGTTTTATAAGCTCATTGAACTTCTATGTTTCACGAAGTTCTAATCATTGTTTTCCAGGCTTGATATTTAGCTGATGTACATCCAATTGCTCCCTTAATGCTTCTTGTTATTTGACTCTTGTGTAGGGAAGCAGATAAAGAAGATGAAGAGGGTACCGGGAGTACCAACGGCAAACGGCAGTTGAAGTTGACCGGTGTTGGGGTGACGAGCTCAAAGAGGAAGGCTGAAGACATTGAATCCAGTGGCAAAGGCCGCTGCAAATTCTTCCAGGCTCGGAAACTTGAGCAACTTGGTCATTTCTAGCCCTCGAAGAGATTACTGTTTAATTTAATGATCTGCAGACCATTGAGGATTAAGATTTCTGAGTGTTCAGCTGTACTTGCATTTGCTGATCAGTGCCTATATTCTGTGATACATGATCAAGTGAAACATGTGTCCAACGCGGGTCTGTGTTGAACGACGAACTGCTGATTTAGATTAATATGATCTTCTGACACTTTTTTTAAGTGCCATATTCGATCAATCTCTTTAGCCCGTAGAGCCTTGAGATTTGAGCTTCCTTGTTGAAAGTAACGACTTGTTCTTGTTCTTTCCTCCAAATGGCATTGCCAAGACATACCAAGTACAAAAGACTACACCATGGATGCAACATTCAATCAAGCAGTAACGGTTCAACTATCCAAGCCCTTGCAAGAAGCTATAATCTAGGTTGTTGATTTGTCTAGCTCAATCATGTGCACCATATCGCGATATAGAGGCTAACGATGTCAGGATAAATGTGGGATATCCTAACCAGTTACTGGCGTAACTAGTACTGCCATTGTGGTGCGAGTTCTGGCTGTCCTCGTTGTTTGCAGCAGCGCTGCAGCAGCTCGAGTGACTGCTGCCCCTCCAGGTACACTGCCATCACCATTCTTTTGTTTTTGAGAGGACTGCCATCACCATTCTCAGTGTTGCAGTAGACCCGTTGCCATGTTCACCGTCAGGAGTTCCACCACCACGTGCGAATTTCCTGCCATTAAATTTACTGCAACCAGCATTAACACCATTCATTTGGTCGATCTGACTGGAATCTACCTATCAATATAGTTAGTCAGCTGCCAGAAATTTTAGCAGAATCTGATTATTTTTTTAAATAGACACTCCCGGTCAGCATGTTTAAGCTGATCAAGTCTAAGTTCTTGCATTAAATTTTGGAGCCTTCATGTTCACCCCTTGGACAAGGTAATCACAATATCTTGGAAAAGCTGCAATGGAGTACCTGAAGAAGATGCAAACCAACTTAGGCAAGCAAGGTGTACCAAGCTCAATCCAATCTTTTGTCTGCTCCCCATCTTGAGTTTCTCTCTACATGCAACTAAAAGATGACTTGTGGGTATGATCCAGACAAATCTAGTTGCTCCTCTATCTATCTTGTATGATATTAAATAGTTAATGGTTCTCTTAATCCTATTAGTCCCTTAACCAAGCAAGAAAGCTGAACCACCTTTATGTTTCCTAAACAAATCGTATTCATAACTGGAGGGAAGGCAATTATATGACTGATGCGCTATCTAAGCATATTCCGTCACTCTCTTTTGATTATGTTTTGCTCGATTCTCCACTTGTCATATTTTTTGAAATTTACCTTGAGGACTTGAAGGGTGTTTGCTTACGAGGAGGTACAATTTCACAGCCTATTAGCTGATGAATAAAAGTTAGGACTCTTTACCTTCGATTTCTATTTATATAAAAAAAAGCAAATGTTATTCTTATTCCCCTATCAGAGGCTACTCTTAACAAGTAGCTGTCGTCCATTGGAATTATGGTCCAGCTGTGGGGCTGGTGCACTCGAATCCTCTGAACACACTAAAAAATAAGAGTTCAAACTCTTATAACACAATAAAAATTTTATTGGTTCGAATTTGTATTAGTCGACTTAGTGGGTCTCCGGATTTGGAAACAAACATGGATCAGGCCAGCCCAAACAAGAAGTTACCTTCTCGGCCCAAGCTTGCTAGGGCTCCCCAAAGCCCAATCCGGCAATACCCCACCGGTCTCTTCCCCTTCCCCAAACACTCCCTTATCTAGCTATGGAAACCCTAAATCGGCTCTCCAAGAAGCCACTCATATATAAATATAACCACCCACTGAAGTGTATCTTCTCTCACTCGCCTCCTCCTTGAAGCTAACCCTAGAAATCCTGAACCATGGTAATAATCTTCGCTTCTTCCCCTCTGTTTCATCAATTTGAAATGGGCATTCTTTGTTGTGAATTGGATGAAATTATTTAATTTGTTTTTTTCTTTTCTATTTCGTATTTTTATAATGTAGGCTCCTAAGAAGGAGAAGGCCCCTCCACCATCTTCCAAGCCGGCTAAATCCGGCGGAGGCAAGCAGAAGAAGAAGGTATATAAGAAAACGCCTCCTCTCTTTTTCGGGTTTATGGCTCTAAGATAAAGTGGTCACTTTTTTTAGTGAACATTGATAAATTATTGATTTTGGAAGAAGGGTTTTACCCGTTGTAGGTTTAGGGTTTGTGTTGTGTGCTTTTTGATGTGTGTGATTTTGGTGTGTGGGTTGTTTTTGGTTATCGGTTTTGATGATATCATTGGTCGGTGTAGAAATGGAGCAAGGGGAAGCAAAAGGAGAAAGTGAACAACATGGTTCTGTTTGATCAGGCCACTTATGACAAGCTTCTAAGTGAAGCTCCCAAGTTCAAGCTTGTTACCCCGTCTATCTTGTCCGATAGGTTGAGGGTATGTTCTTATTTCTGTTTGACGTGTCCAATGTTATCTTTTCTTTTGTGTGTTAAGATTTAGGGTTACAAAATGCTTGCAACCCTTGTCTTTTGTGAGTAAGGTTTTACTTATTTCTTTGAATGGGATTCAATGTATGATGACGGATGATGATTTAGACCATATGCTTCCTGGGATAATCTAATGTTACTTCATGATTAGTCAATAAAACCATTTGGTTTTTTTCCTAGTATCTGGAGGGCTTGTCTTTATTTCTTCAGAAGTTTGACCCCTTTTCGTGATGTTGATTCCTTCAATCACCTGACTCTGGTTTACAATCATTATCTCTTTTAATTTTGATTTTCAACATCATTGGTTTCTCTTTGGTTAAGCATGGTGACGGTGATGAAATAAATCAGACGGATTCCCACTGATTCTTTATTGTGATTACATAACCAGCTACTTCTGAGTCATCATGCTTAACCACTATCTTGCACAAATCACTCGCAATTTACATTGTTTTCTTTCAGCTGATTAGTTGCATTATGTCATTGTTTTCATTTCACTGTTTTTTTCTGTTTTTTTTTCTGTTCGTCCATTCATGTGTTTAATATGATGGCAGTGATGAAATAAATCAGACGGATTCCCACTGATTAATTATCATGATTATATAACCAGCTACTTCTGAGTCATCATTCTTAACCACCATTTCGCTCAGAGCACCATATCTCAGTTTTCATTGTTTTGTTGCAACTCATAAAAGCTGCTTGCTTTTTTCATTGATTTCCTTTCTCCTTTCTATCGTGATGTTGTTTTCTATTCAGTCGATCTACTTGTTTAAGCATGGTGGCGGTGATGAAATAAATCAGACGGATTCCCACTGATTCCTTATTGTGATTATACAACCAGCTACTTCTGAGTCTTCATGCTTAACTATCACGACAACTCTCTGTTTGCCCTGTTTTGCTGCAACTGATAAGAGTTGCTTTATGTCGTCGACTTCCTTCCATTGTGCTTTTTTCCTGGTTGCACAATGAGCTATATTATATTTATTTTGGTCCCACTGGTTGTTACTTATTTGTCATTTTAAGATAATTGCTATTAACCATACTTGGTGTTGTGGTTAATGATCTCTCGTCTTCGACTTTCAGATCAACGGTTCACTTGCGCGTAGAGCAATCAAGGATCTTATGGCAAGAGGTTCCATCAGGATGATATCTGCTCATGCCAGCCAGCAGATTTACACCAGGGCAACTAACACCTAGGAAATGATTTACTTGTTTTCTCCATAAGCACAGAGGAAGCAAGTCTCTTTTGTTCTCCAACATTTTAGAGTTGTATTTCAATTATTCCCCCCTTTCCATTTTTGAATGGTCTTCTTTATTGTATCCCAGTAGAGAAGTTTTGGAGCTTGAAGCTTAATATACTAGCCATTTTACTTGTCCAAAAAAAAAATCGCCGGTCTCTTCCTTGTATATTTTACTGGATCTTCTCGATCCTGAATATGTGTCAAATTTCTCTGTTTTTGTGGATCTCTGAGCTGTATTCTTTTGCACTAATTCATGATCACTAATTTTTTTTAAGATCACTAAGGCTGCGTTTGTTATGTAGCACGGAACAGGATTGGAGTCCATGTCCATGTTTGGTATAACAAATGACTTGGACAAAATAAAAAAGTTGTCAAGTCTTACCTTAAATTTTTGTCAAGCCTTACCTTAAATTTTTGTCCCATTTAAATTCATGGGCCTAAAAAATCAGTTATAGGACAGAAATAAACTTATTCTGTTTTTACCATACTACCCTTACTTTTTTATATTTATTTCTTTTTTCCCTTACCTTTACACGCCATTCACCCACATGGCCACATCAAAAGGCTAGGATTCTCACATCTAAGTTTAGGGTTTTTCACGCCAAGAAAAAACTATATATTTATCTTTATTTGCCAATTTAATTCTTAATGCTCTATTAACAATAAGTGTATCCACGGCTTCTTGTACCAAATATTCCTGACTCCGTCCTTTTTTATCTTATGCATATTCATGTGATTAAAGATAAACACTCAATTATCTTGTATCCAGTTTATGCGATTATTACTAATATATTTTTGGGCAAATTACCCTCACATCCCTCTACTTTGGTCAGCCTCCTCCTAGGGTCCCTGACTTTTGGAAAAAGATTATCCCGTCCCTAAGTTTTGATGATAATAGACTATCGGGTCCCTGGAGCCAGAATATTCCATATTCTCCGGCGATACCCCACTTGAAAAGACTAAAATGCCCTCTCACTTAAAAAAATAAAAAATCTCTTTCTTTCCCCCTTCTTCCTCCTCCCACTTCATCTTCAACCTCCCACCTTAAAGGCCAAATCATGAAGAACCCAAATTAATTTTAATGAAACAAAAATCTCAGCACATAGATTCAAATAAACAACAACATATTATGCTTGTCCAATTGAACCCCAATTTGTTAAAAGTTCCAAGAACCCTAATTGAGAAACTCCCAATTGAAGCTTCCATCGACGAGGAGGTTAATTTTTTTTAATCATAAAACAAGGCCAAATCCAGTGTGACAAGAAGCCATCTCAGTGTACTCGCATATTCCAACGGAAGAAGCTGTTCGGGGTGGGAGAATTTGTGAATTCCTTGTACATGTTGTGGTGCCATCGGACTCCGTCGAAAGCCCCCTCCTCACCACCTGGTACGACGTTGTCCAGGCCGCCGGTAAAGCAGCTCCACAACTCCCAACCCTATCACCCCGACCCGGACTCGGTGTCCGACGATGACCTAGAACCCCAGCGCCATCCTCCTCCTCGGGTCGGATCTCGCTCCGCCCGCATCCACCGCTTCTCCTTCACCTCCTGCTCCTTCGCCGCCAAGTCTAACAAGCTTCCTCCCCCGCCGGCTAGACGACCGGTTGTCTCACCTGATAAGTAGGAAGAAGCCAAGTCAGAGGAGGACGAGAGCTCGTCGCAACCGTGGAAGATCAGTTCATGGACGAGAGCCCCAAGAATGTCCAGAAGCTTTTCGACATGAGCCTTTTGGCTGAGCCGGAGGTCGACGTAGGAGTACCTGTAAGGGGGTTTCTCGTCTGAAGAAATGACCGTTCGCTTCTTTGGATGTTTAATAGAGATTTTGGGTGTTTAATTGGTTTTCTGGAAAGGGGGTTATAGATGAAGATGTGGTTGAAGATGGAGGAGGGGGAGAGAGAAAAGGGGAGGAAGGAGGGGGAGAGAGAAGGGTGGTAAATTAATTTTTTTAAGTGGGAGGGGTATTTTGGTCTTTTCAAGTGGGGGTTCGTCGGAGAAAAAGGAATATTCCGGCTCCAGGGACCCGAGAGTCTATTATCATCAAAACTTAGGGACGGGACAATCATTTTCCAAAATCCAGGGACGCTAGGGGGAGGCTAACCAAAGTAGAGGAATGTGAGGATAATTTGCCCTATATTTTTTGCATCCATAATTAGGTTCACGTCTAGGTTTTAATAGACCAATCAAACACATGACGGTGACTATTTTTTCAACACAATAGTTTGCTTTGCTGGTTATTTCGATCTATGTGTTTTTAAAATTAACTACACAGGAAGTAATAAAATTTGGGATTCAACTAATGCAAAATCTCAGTTATGTTAGTTTATTTCGAGGATTTATAATCCAAATTTGTAAAGATTTTTTCGGAAGGATTTTGTTTTGATATTAATTTTTTTTGCAAGTATTTGGTTTTTGGTACAGTGGTTTTTCGAGTAACTGTAATAATCAATTTTATTCGAATTAATAAGTAATCTCTTTTGTTGTCACAAATGATAGTTTGGTCCTTAAAAAATTACAGATTATATTGTTACATGTACCAAACAGAAAATAGTACTAAATATTCAATCATGTATTAAAATTACCAAATACAAAATAGAACAGCTAGAACAAACAAGTATGTCCAGTACTGTTCTGTTTTGTTTCTCTAGTTCTGTGCGGTCCTATGCACCAAACGCAGCCTAAGTTCCATGACTTGGAGATGACATGACATGGATTTTTGTCCAAGACATAAATTTTTTACAAGCCGAAAGTTTGGTGCAACAAATAGCTTGCACAAAGTTGAAAGTTTGTTGAAGCCCATTTCCAAATACTTGTCTCATCTTTAATCATGGGCCGGAAAATTCTAGGACATAATTTTTTTCTCATATTCTTTTACTATATTACCATAAAATCTTTCTTTTTTTAATTAGAATAAAGACCAAATAAGTCATTTTACTTGCTCAAAAGGTTCACATGAGCTCGTGTACTTGAAAGTAGTTCACATAAACCTCTGTACTTCTTTAAATGAGTCAAATAACATCCCGAGAATATTTTTTAGGTTACCGACAATACGTCGTCAGCTTACGTAACATCTTGTCATATTAAAAATGCCATATCATCAAATATTTATTTTTTTACCCATTAGGTTATATTCGGCCCCCTAAAATAACAGGTTATATTCCATTATTCGCGAGAGAAGAGGCGTCTGGAGAGGGGCTTGAAGAAGAAGATCCTGTGTCACCGGCAACACCGTCCTCGGTGGCAGAAAGTGTATAGATCTTCCATTACTCGCTTCCATCGATTTCTTTCTGCGACATTTTAAGCTTCGATTTGATTTGTTGTGCTCTTTTCGCTCGTTTATTTTTCATTTCTTCTGGCGTTTGGGATCTGGATTTAGATTCGAGGAAGCTAACGATATCTATTTGCATCGGTGTTTGATCTGTGAAAAACTTGCTCTTTGGGTAATATATGTAGAAGATAGTGTTAACTAAAGTGAAAAGTGACGATTTTTTGTGTGGATTTTATTCTTTGATGTCCTTGGTGTATATCTCGATCGCGTAGCTTTGTTTTTCCATGGTCTGCCTCTGTTTTGAAATTCTTCCGTGAAGTGCTTGCTTAACTAAAGTGAAAAGTGACAATTTTAAAGATGATATGGTATTTTTAAGATGACAAGGATGCCACGTCGGTTGATGATGTGTCGTTGGTAACCAAAAAAATGTCATCGGGGTGTTATTTGACTCATTTAGAGAAGTACATGAAATTTATGTGAGCCACTTTCAAGTCTAGAAGCTTATGTGTGAACTTTTTGAGGAAGTAGTCATGGAATGTAGAAACAAGGTTCAAACCCTTTTACTTGTCTAGTTTTGTCTCCAAAACGACCTTTGATTAGAATATACGAAGATTGTAATAGGTGAGTAACACTCCAATTTTAGGCGGAGAGTCCCTTGAGTAAATGAATCTTTCGCGGGCCAAAACTTTCTAGGGTCGAAGTTCGATCTCGATAGAGCATTTTTGCGCCTAATATTCTTTTTATATTTTTCTTCACCATATTTAACCCAATTATGAATACTTATTTTATCTAATATGAGATTGTCGTATCTGATATCTAATTCTTTTTATTCGGATTCGAATATTTCAATATTCGATATAAATTCAAATTTTCTAAATTTATATTTTCGAGAGCGAAGATATATAAAGATAGTTAAATATATAAATATATTTTATTTACTATAAATAATTTTGGAAGATATTTAATTTGAATGAAATTGCACATAACAAATTATTTAATAAATTGGATAGTTCGGATTCTTCGTATCCAATTTTTCTCGAATACTATATAGTTTCTTTTTCGAATACAGATACCAAAAAAATGGTTGTTAGAATATTTGAGATAGTTAACATTCGAATATGGATAATGCATTTTCTCTATTGTTTATGTAAATGGTAGTTTTGTTTTTTATAAAACCTTAGGTTGAACTATTACATGTACTAAACAAAAACTGAGATTGATCAAAAAATTATTTTAGAAAGAATATTAATCTATTGAGTATTAATATATGAAATCTTTAAACTTTACATTTTGCAAGGAGATATTTATCAACAGTGAGATGTCCCAATAGGCCAATATGACCTTTAAACAAAATTTACCGCTAATTGCCATATATGTCTGAGTTGTTGTTTTGTCTCCCCCGCTCGCGTCTTTTTCGCGCTTCAATTTGCACCTTTCAGACTGAATTGAAGATTCTAGGGTTAGGGTTTCCCCCCTTTATTTGAACACACTCCCACCACCATCCCGCGCCCTGTAATTCCTCTTTGCATCTGTCTCGTTAGCTGCCCATATAAAAACCAAGAAGCAACCGCTCCTCAAAAATCCATCAACAAGCGGTAATAATCCAAATCCACACCAATGGCTCAATCCAAGGCTCTATCTTTCTCTCCCTCTCCGCCCCTCGCTCTCTCCTTCTCCGGTCCCAAACAAGGTAACGAGCAGTACCCACTTCTCCATTGATCACTTCAAGCTTCAGCCTTTCTTTTTTTTATATTTTTATTTTGGGTTTTACCCTTCTCTTCAGGAGCTTAATGGCATTTTTTTTTCTTCCTTTTTTTCAGTTTATGGACAGAAACTTTCAATACCCAGGAAGCCGGGTTTTGCTCGGGAGGTATTTGTTCGAGTTGGTCCTTGTGGGTATGCATTTGTTGTTCTTAGCACCCTTTTGATTTTGATGTTGTTGCATGCTCTTGAACTTGGCAGTTTGGGGCTGGAGTGAGAGAGCTCCGCAGCGATGCTATTGCGGGTGGCAAACAAGGTAATCTTAGGGCACATTGTGGCGGTAAAGGTTCAAACTTTAGTTGCACATTGTGTCTGGTTCTAATTGGATTGAGAAGTATGATAGTTTTGATGCATTCGGCCGAAGGTGTTCTTAGAGCTCATTGCAGTGCTAAAGGTTCAAACTTTGCGTCACGTTTTAATTGAATGTTAGAAGTATGATAGTCGTGATGCAATCAGCCGAAGCTCGTGCCGATTGTTTCAATGTGTTGCTTCGATTTGAAGTCCTTGTTTATGGTGGATGCTTATTTGATAGATCTTTTTGTTTGGTTCCGCCATCTTGATTGCAGTCATTCGAGCAGTTGCAAGTGGCAAAGAAGTGGGAGTATCTGAAGCTAAAGGATTACGTGGGAAGCTAAATAAAGTTGTTTTAGCCTACAGTGGTGGCTTAGATACCTCAGTGATTGTCCCATGGTTAAGGTACTTCCCTTTGCATTGGATAATACTGGTTTAGTTTCAATTGTTTTCAAGTAGCAGCATATGACATGTTGCATCTGAGAAGAATATGCCCATCACGTTGTCCACGATCTGAAAGTTAGATTATTGCTCCATGTTTTTAACTTCTGACAAACCAATTGTGGTTTGAAAAAGTCTAGTTCTAACGAGCTTTGTTTCCAAGAGATTTCTGTGATTCAGTCCGACATGCTTGCAGTGATGTTACTCTGTCTTTGCAAAGTTACTTTTTTCTTGTAAAAGTTATTCTTTTTCTGCACTATTTTGATCTAACAGGGAGAATTATGGTTGTGAAGTTGTTTGCTTTACAGCTGATGTTGGTCAGGTATTCTATGTTACCACTATCAGTAATTCACTTTTTTATCTTCTGTTGGTCTGAAGAGGGTTTAAGGAATCCTTCTCTCTCAACTGGCTACTTTTTTTTCTTTCATTGTGCAATATTTATAGCAAATGTTTCAAGTATAGGGAATCCAGGAGCTTGAAGGGTTAGAAGCAAAAGCCAAGGCAAGTGGGGCGTGTCAGTTGGTGGTTAAGGACTTGACGGAAGAATTTGTCAAAGACTACATCTTCCCTTGCTTGCGAGCTGGTGCAGTTTATGAACGGAAATACTTACTGGGAACTTCAATGGCACGTCCTGTCATAGCAAAGGTCGGTTTATAAACCAAAATTTCCTTAACGAGCTCTCGCTATTCTTGAAGATATTTTTGAAGTTCTAGCCGGTTTGTGTTTTCTACTGCTCCAAATTCTGTTTGCAGAACTATTTATCAGAGAAGGATTGTCCTTCGAGGGTAAAGGGGGTTTCCCTAGTAGGTGGTCTCTGTTATTTTTTGTAGATGCTTGATAATTAGGATTTTTCAGAAATATCTTGCCACAATTTTCTAAATTTTGCTGGACATGACTTCTGATGGTCTTGCAGGCCATGGTGGACGTTGCCAGGGAAGTTGGGGCAGATGCAGTTGCTCATGGATGCACCGGAAAAGGAAATGATCAGGCATTTTCCTCAACAAAAAAAAAAGATCTCTGACAATTGATTTTTATTTTATGTTTGGTACAGCATTTTCATGTAACCATGGATGCTTCAATTATATTTCAGGTGCGATTTGAGCTTACTTTCTTTGCTCTGAATCCTGAACTGCAAGTTGTGGCTCCTTGGCGAGAATGGGATATCACGGGAAGGGAAGATGCCATTGAATATGCTAAGAAGCATAATGTGCCTGTCCCCGTAACAAAGAAGTCCATTTACAGTAGAGACAGGAATTTGTGGCACCTGAGCCATGAGGTATCTAGCTCGAATAAACTGTCCTTGGGGAACTATTGTTTCTTCTAAAATGTGTTCTGATATGATCATACTCTTGCTGAGGACCATAATGAATCAGAATGACAGTTTGTACTAATCCATGAGTGTCTAAGTACAAGTACAAGAGACTAGTAAGCGACTTAAATTGTCTGATAAAAGATTCCTTTTCATTTAGGGTGACATCCTGGAAGATCCAGCAAATGAGCCAAATAAAGATATGTATATGATGAGCGTAGACCCTGAAGATGCTCCGGATCAACCTGAGTAAGTTCCAGCTCCTAGTCTTTCAGATCAAGAGACTAAGTTCATTTGATCATTGGCTTGAATTTAATTTGCTTACATTCCTGTTGTTTCTAGATATGTTGAAATTGGTATAGTTTCTGGAATCCCGGTTTCAGTTAACGGGAAAAAACTTTCACCAGCAACTCTCCTTTCAGAGCTTAATGAGATTGGTGGCAAACATGGTATTGGTCGAATTGATATGGTTGAGAATCGACTCGTTGGCATGAAGAGCCGAGGAGTCTACGAGACACCTGGAGGGACTATCCTCTTCGCTGCTGCACGCGAGCTCGAATCATTGACACTTGATCGAGAAACAATTCAATTCAAAGATATGGTTGCCCTCAAGTATGCTGAGCTAGTGTATGCTGGCAGATGGTTTGACCCACTCCGGGAATCCATGGATGCGTTCATGGAGAAGATCACGGAGACAACAACGGGCTCCGTCACTCTCAAGCTGTACAAAGGCTCTGTAGCAGTAGCTAGCAGGACAAGCCCCCACAGCCTCTACAGGCAAGATATTTCATCCTTCGAGAGCGGAGAGATCTATGATCAAGCAGACGCTGCTGGATTTATCCGCCTGTACGGCCTTCCAATGAGGGTCAGGGCAATGCTTGAGAAAGGTATCTGATGCTCGCGTTTTTGCGTCACTGGTTGGACGTCAGAGCACTGTTCCGGCACCCGGGATCATGTATGTCTTGGGCAATGTCAATGGACTCTATGCAGATGGTGTTGCTTTGCATTTTGCTTTAAAACGTGTCTGTCTTTGTGTGTGAGTGAGTCAACTTGATAAGTGGTGTTGGTTTCCATTTTACTCTTGGATAATGCTTTAATTGTTATTGGAGATGTTCGTTGGCTATATAAGTTTGCTTAAGCCTGGCGAGGAAGGTGAAAAGTACGTATAAATTTTTTGAAGCCATAAGAAGCATGAATGTTTAATAGTCACAAAATAAAGACATGGACACAAAGTGAAGAGAATTAACAAATAATTAAGAGCTTTTTTTTGAAGGATTCAAATAATTAAGAGTTGAACACCACCAAATTACAACCAAATTACAACAGCTGAAAGCTGTCAATTGAGATGGCCGGGCAGTTAGGGAAAGCTGCTCGAGTCCAGTGTCAAAATTTGAAAAAAAAAAATTCATTGATATGTTTTAAATCAGATGATAATGATTTGAAAAATGACCATACAACATGATACTGAAGTCATATAAGCATAAATATTAAATAGTCACAAACTAAAGATATGAGTACAAAAATGAGAGAATTAAGAGCACTATCAAATTATGGTCTCTTTAGAAAAAAAATACAATAAAGGGCGGTTTTTCTAGCTGTATTTGTTCAATTCACAGAATAGTCATAATTATTTTATAGAAAAATCCGAGTCCTTGTGCTAACAACAATTTTTTGGTTTATTTAATTAGAATCCAATCTATAAACTGACTAATTTAATTTCGAGTCAGATAAAATCTTTGAAAGGTTGTAAAACTTTCCCAACAAAAATTTATCGCTGTTAACTAACAACAATCACGGGCATCGAAATTGTAAAAAAAAATGCCAATTTGAAATTATCGAACCAAAACGATGCTAAGACAGAACATCGGTGACCATTTCTAGGTTCTGCCCATTTCTTACAATCCGAACTTTCCAGAGAGAACAAAACAGAATGCGGTTGGACAGGAAAAAAAGAGAGGCCGAAATGGCGGCTCCCAGAGCTGTCGCTGCGGCGGCGGAGAAGGCGGGTCCAGCAATCCGGCGACAGGCGCTGAGCCTAACGGGGGCGGCGGCTTCGAGGATACGGCAGCTCCTCCAGCAGCGCCACCGTCCGTTCCTCCGGCTCGACGTCAAGGCCCGCGGCTGCAACGGCTTGTCCTACACCCTCAATTACGCAGGTACGAATCGAAAATTCGGTCCTTTCTTAAGAAAAGTTGGAGTTAATTGGAGCGTGATTCTTGTGAAAAGTTGGAATCTTGAACGTTATTTCTTGGGGGTTAATTGGAACAGCCCTCAACAACTCTATTGGTGATTTCGTTGGAGGGGTTTTAGGGTCTCGGTTTTTTTTTTTGGATTTGTTTTTGGTTTTGAGGTTTGAAAATGAAATGCTTTTGTTGGCAGATGAGAAGGGGAGGTTTGATGAGTTGGTGGAGGACAAGGGCGTGAAGATTCTTGTCGATCCGAAAGCCCTGATGCATGTGGTTGGGACTAAGATGGATTTTGTAGATAACAAGCTCCGGTAAGCCATTTATTCCGAGCGTTGGTTTGGATGTATTTGTGAATTAGAGTTAGCAAGGAATTCCTTTTAGGTTCTTGTTTTCGTGAGTCTGGTGATTTTAGCTTCTTGATGTGCTTCATTGTTTGGACTTTGAGCTATGCCGGGGCTGCATTTGTCTGCGATCGATTCATGATTGGAGGATTTGCTAGTTTCATTGTGCCTTGCAGTGGATGATGAGATTTCACCTTCAATACTTAGTTGACTTCTTTGGTCAACAATGATATCCGCTGACAATAGGAAAGTGGTACGGAGAGTGTCCGAGAAGGACGTCGCAAGATGGAAATATCTTGTTTCTGATAGAGCATAATGATCTCGAGATCACTTGGTTTCGGAGAGAGCATAATGCATAACTTTTATGTTAGAATTTACTTTAGAGTGATCTGATGACACCAGCAACTTTTCGTCTTAGGATTAGTCTGCATCTCCAAGTTGATATTTTTCCTCGTGCAGTATTTCTGGCTTAAAATGTTTTCCTTTCGCTTTGGTCATTTGTGAATGATTCAGATTATCTGATTGTTTTGGGCAGATCTGAATTCGTTTTCATCAATCCCAACTCTAAAGGCGAGTGCGGATGCGGAGAGTCATTCATGACAACAGGTAGCTCCGAATCTACAAAACGTAGTAGTAGCTAGGACGCGTACTCGACTCTTCTCACCACCGGAATCCATTTTTTCCGGATTGTATTCTCCCATCTTCTGTTGATACTCCTTACTAACAAATAAATTCAAGATATACGAGGAGAGGCAAGGAATTTTAGCTGTCGAATCCTTTGATGAGAATGATAGTTTGTATCATCTTTTGTAGGAAAACTGCTTGTATTTGCGCATCACTGTATATACTTAGCTTCCCTATCAAGAGACAAAAATATCATATTAACACTGTAATATTATTTCCCGACATATTCTCGTAGTAAAGAAATTATTCCAAGGACAGTCTGCTCTTTCTTTGAGCATGTGACCTTGATTCCCAACTTGGTTGGATGCAGGGCTTGGCAGAAGGGATGCATATCTAAACGTCACTGAAATGAAGGTAAACTTGACTTTGATGGTCTAGATACGACTGGATTCTTATTATTTTTTTAAATAAGTACATAAATATGGATCTTTAGGACCTTACAAAGATCTTACCGGGACCAATTCTTACATTCCCATGGCCACTCGTAACATCGAAGATCGTAATAGTACAATGCAAGATACACAAATGAAAATAGTTATAAAAAATGATACCTTGCCGATTAGTGTCTAAAACTATACACGAATTGCAAAAATCACCCTAACTTCACCATTGGCCGACTGTATCCAAGTCTTCCCAAAAATTTAAAAAAAGGAGAGGAAAAAAAACCCAATACCTGGAGTCCCTTCCAATATTGTCCTGGATAAGCTCGGCCGTATATTGCTAAGTCAATGATAGTTGCACATAGAGCAAAAATAATAAATTATTGACTTTTCAATGTTTTTGAAACAAAAATAATAATATTGTCCTGGTTTCCCATCTTTTCAAGTCAACGATAATAATTAACGAAGTGAAATAACAACCGAAGCAACCTGGCAACTATATTGCTTTATCCTCCCATTGATCAACTGTATCCAAGTCTTCTCATAAACAAAAAAGAAAGAAGAAAACTGCATCCCCTCCCATGGCTGAAGCAGTCCTCTTCAACATTGCTAGTACAATCCTGAAAAAGCTCGGCTCCCAAGCTCTGCAAGAGGTTGGGCAGCTATGGGGCCTCAGCGACGATCTCAAGGAGTTGGAGCGCACTGTTTCGACGATCAAGGCCGTGCTTCTTGATGCAGAGAAGCTGTACCGCACCAGCAACGAGGTCAAGCTCTGGCTCGACGATCTCAAAGATGTTGTTTATGATGTGGACGACTTGCTGGACGACATCTCAACCGAGGCATCAAGGAGGAAGATGAAGAATGGTGGTAATCTGCTGACCAAGGAGGTAGGATTCTGCTTCTCCGGCTCGAATAGTCTTGAAATGGCTCGTAAGGTTAAGAATATTAGAGCCAAGCTAAGTGGAATTGCAGAGAATAGGAGGTTTCACTTGAACCAGAATATCGTTGAATCAGCTATTGTAAGCCATGACAGAGACACTCATTCCTCTGTACCCAGTTTAGTGATCGGCCGGGACGATGATAAGAAGAAGATCGTGAATCTGTTGCTGGCTGACCATAAAGAGAATGTGGCTATTGTTCCCATAATTGGATTTGGAGGTACGGGTAAAACAACACTTGCTCAAATCGTTTACAATGATGAGAAAGTGAGAGCAGAGTTTGAGCTGAAAGTATGGGTTTGCGTATCTGATATTTTCGACGTCAAACTGATCGTTGAGAAGATTATTGGATGTATAGACGGGGGGAGACCTATTGGAAACATGGAGATTGAAGTTCTCAAGAATCAGCTCCATGAGAAAATTAAAGGAAAAAAGTACTTGTTTGTGTTAGATGATATATGGAATGAAGATCGCGAAAAATGGGTCCAGTTGAGTGATCTAATCATAAGAGGTGGTGCTAGAGGAAGTAGAATTATTGTAACCACTCGAAGCAAGGTTGTAGGTGATATAACATGTACATCACAACCTTATGAACTGGAAGGTTTATCAGAAACAGAGTCTTGGGATTTGTTCCGAAAAATGGCATTCGAGCATGGGGAAGCACCTAATGAAGAGTTCGAGAAGTTGGGGAAGAAGATTGTAGCAAAATGCGGTGGACTTCCTCTAGCGATAAGGACAGTAGGCAGCTTGTTGTACACCAAAAGAAAGGTTTCCGAGTGGCTACATTTTAAAGATGGGGAATTCTCAAAATTGGATCCGAAAATCAACATTGTAGAGACACTCAAGTTGAGCTACAACCATCTCCCATCAAACTTGAAGCAATGCTTTGCTTATTGTAGTATATTCCCGAAAGATTACATATTTGATGCATTTACACTAGTCGAGTATTGGAGAGCACAAGGTTATGTTGATTCCAGAACTGAAAGCACATCTTTAGAAGACAGAGGTCTGAATTGTGTGAATTATCTTGTCCACAGATCATTTTTTCTGGTAGAAGAATTGGATAAAGATGGTGAAATAGTGAAGTGTAAAATGCACGACTTTATGCATGACCTATCTACAACAGTTGCAGGAGAAGAGGTCAAACTGCTGGTATATGACAGTCTCACTGGAGCAACAGTTACCGGAAAAACTCGGCACATGTCTTTACATGAGGTCTCTAGTAAAGTAAGGCGGAAACATGTGGCTCCCTTGCTCCAAGGAAAAAAGGCTCGAACCTTGATTGTCCGAACTAGAACTTATTATAATCGCATTGATGCCAAAGGGTGCCTTACAGTTCTTGAGAAGTTAAGATACTTGAGAGTGCTAGAGCTACAAAATTGTTTGTTTAAGAAGTTTCCTAGATTCATCGTCAGATTGAAGCATCTGAGGCAGCTTGACCTCTCTGGTAATTGGTATATAAAGATGCTTCCTGATTCTATTACACGGTTGTATAACTTGCAAGTGCTAAACTTGGACCGATGTAGCTTTTTTAAGGAACTTCCAAAGGACATAAAGAAGCTGACTAATCTGACCCATCTCGGACTGGAGGAATGTGGAATGTTGCGAGAAATGCCACAAGGGATAGAGAAACTGACCTCTTTAGAGGTGCTGTCACGATTCAGCTTGTCTCGACGGAGGAGGAGACGTGCTTCTGCTGGACTGGAAGAGCTACAGAAGCTGAGCAAGTTGAGGGGAAGATTGGAACTAGTGAATCTCCAATATATGAAGAAAGGGGCATGGGAGTGTGAGGCAGCCAACTTGAAAGACAAGCCCCATCTTCGATATTTGTCCCTCGACTGGGGGCAGCGGAGAGAATCAAAGGACATGAGCGGTGAAACAAAGTCACTGGAAGCGCTGCAGCCCCATCTGAACCTGCTAGAGTTGAAAGTGAATCACTACTACGGAGTGAGACTTCCAAGATGGGTATCCTCTCTTGAAAATTTAGTCAATATCGTGTTTGCCGATTGCAGAGACTGCAAATCCCTCCCATCCTTATATGGATTGGCACATCTTCAACATCTGCAACTTTCAATGGGTAAGTTGGAGTATCTGATAGACAACAGCAGGGATACCGAAGGAGCAAGAAGACCATGTTTCTTCCCCTGCCTGAAGACGCTCATTCTCAGGTGTTGTTCTAACCTGAAGGGATGGTGGAGGCATATGCCGAAAACAATGGAACAACAACTCCAGTTGCCTTGTCTTTCTACGTTGAAGATCTTGTATTGCCCCTTCGAGGGATGGATGCCTCAGCTTCCATCTCTCAACACTCTTGAATTAGACGGTATTCGTGCGGAGCTGTTGGAGGAGACGCTAAAACAGACCAACACACATTCCGCTAGCACCAGTACTAGCCTCTCTCCATTGCTATCTCTGTCCATTGACAGAGTTGACAATTTCAGGCCTCTGTCGGAAGAGGCGCTCCAGAGCCTTGCATCTGTGAAATCTCTAGTTATTATGAGGATGCATACAAGGGTCCTGTCTCCATGGCTCCAACATCTGACCTCCCTCGAGAGTCTATCGATCAATGATTGTATGGACGTGAACCTGTTGGAAGAGAAGAATAAAGATTCGATTCAACGCCTCGGGAAGCTCCGTTATCTTACAATTTCTGAGAGTGAAGGGATGGTGCCACTTCCTAAAGGGATTCAGCACCTTACCTCTTTAGGTACACTCACCATTAAATCTCCTGAAGAGTGCGAGTCGTTTGACGAATGGCCAATCGACAAGCTGAATGAAAGATGCGGGAGCAACCGGGGAGAGGATTGGCCCTTGATCTCTCACATTCCTAACATCTATGTCAATGGGAAATGTGTCCAACGCGACGGCCACTACTGGTTTGTTCCACATTCTGAACCTTGTCAGCTTTTTCTTTCCCTTTCTGAAATGGCTGAAAGTGAAGTTGTTGATCATTGGATTGTTTACATGTATTTGCCATATCCGGCTCGAATCTGGATTACTCGGCTTATTCATTTTCGTTCATTGTAGGTGACCCAATTTTGCTGATATTTTTCTCCACTCTTGGATTCAGGACACTAATTGCTCTTCGAGACTTGCTCCATCGTAAGTATATATGATTCATATTTCTTGTAGACGATGTCGTATAGTTCAATTTGAAGAATTACCTCTGTTTTTTTATGGCTACAGGCTAGCAAATGGCTCCGGCATTTCGGATTTTGGCCTTGAAGTACTTGATGCCAAGTTTGAAGGTCTCAAAGGACAAACTGGTTTGATGTTGTTAAGCTGCAAGTTGCAGAATGGTACTGATGAATCAATGAACAGCAGAAAGTACATAAGTTTTGTTTATTTTCTGAACCAGAAAGTTCTAGTTTCAATATGTCACTTTCTTGGCATTCTAGATTCCTCCTCTCGGATGAAATTGCCAAGCGAGAGGATCATGATTCATTTCGAAATCTGTATGAAACCCAATTGAATGTTCGGATTCTTACTAATTATTATCCAAAGTTCTTCAGGATTGTAAATGAAAGTCATGGGACTTGTCTCCTTCCATGATTAGTTTGTGAAAATGGTTTGATGTTGCTAAGCTGCACCAGAAGACGGTCGGGCGAGCAGAATGGTACTGATGAATCGATAAACAGCAGAAGAAGATCCATAAGCTTTGTTTATTTTCTGGACCAGAAAGTTCTAGTTTTAATATGTCTCTTCTTCACCATTCTAGATTCCTCCTCTTGGATGCAATTGCCAAGCCAGGATCATGATTCACTTCGAAATTTGTATGAAACCCAATTGAATGTTCTGTTCCTACTAATTTTTGGAGTGTAACTATTGGTATACAAAATTTACCTTTCTAAAAAATTCAGGACTCGATTTCAGGACTCGATTCGAGACCTATTGAATAAGTTAGAACAATAGTCTCACGAATTAATATATAGTTGGCTCTTATTAGCTTCATCAAAACTATGTTATGAGGACTTCCCCAGTAGGCCGAAAGCTTTCAAAATCCAAATCCCAAAAGAAGATAGGAAAATGATGGACTTATTTTGAAATAAAGATTGGCTTTGGGAGGTTAGCTTAGATTAAGATAAAATTTAAATTCTTCAATTCGCAATTTCTAGCTGAGAGATTTGGATGCTACGGCCCTCGAACAAAGGCACAAGGAAATGTGTATTTGTAGCAAATTACTTCTTGAAGCTGCAACTGAGGATCGATCCTTTCGTGACAAAAACAAGATTAGAATTCTCAAGAAAATAAGATTGGAATCGAATTGCGTAGAATTCAATCCAAGTTTGATTCTGGGAAGTGGGCGGTGAAGTGCTCAAAATTGTCATGAGGAAGCAACCCAGCCAAGACAAGCCAAGGCAAGAATCATTCATAAAGTTGTAGGTGGGAACCATAATAAATTGAATGTTCGGATTCTTACTAATAATTATTCGAAAAAGAATACGGATATGAATTCGTATACCGATATTTATCGTCATTCCTGCTCATATCATGTTTGTAGATGGCTGTTACAGCCATGCCATATTGGCGGAAAGGTTGTGGAGACGCTAATGACATTATATGCTTTGTTACCGTCGTAGATTTTTTTTCAAAACTCAGGTATACAGAGTCGAATATCGTTATAAACCTCAAGTACAAGTATCTTAGATTAGGAAATTGATGCAACTGCAAAAAAAAAAAAGAATTTGTAACTGCTGCCAAGTTAGGTGAAGTAGCTGCAGTTCATATCTGAAACATGGGCAGAGAGATTGGAATCGAATTCCGTAGAATTCAATCCAACTTTGATTCTGGAAAATAGGAGGTGAAGTGCTCAATATTGTCATGAGATAAGTATAAAGCAAAGAACAACAAAGTAGAGGGCATCCGGGAAAGGGAGGAAGCCACCCAGCCAAGCCAAGCCAAGAATCATTCATAAAGTTGTAGGTGGGAACCATTATAAATTGCAGCAACGGCTTATAATCTAACTGCACTTCCAATTCTTTCAAAAGAAAAGAAAAGAAAGAAAGATAGAAAGAACACACTCCCTCTTCCATATCCTCTGATTTAATGGCTGAAGGAGTCCTCTTCAACGTGGCGGAGTCCATCCTGACAAAGCTCGGGTCCCTCGCACTGCAGGAGATTGGGTTGCTATGTGGCCTCCAAGATGAGCTCAAGAGGCTGCAACGTAGCCTTGAAACTATCAAGGCTGTGCTTCTTGATGCAGAGAAGCAGTACCATGTGAGGAACGAAGTTAAGGTGTGGTTGGATGCACTCAAAGATGTAGTTTATGATGCTGATGACTTGCTGGATGACATCTCAACTGAGAAATTGAGCCGGCGACTGAAGTCCGGTAATGTGGTGACCAAGGAGGTACAAATTTTCTTCTCTCGCTCGAATAGGATTGCATATGGTCTTAAAATGGCTCATAAGATCAAGGACATAAGAGCCAAACTAGATGAGATTAAAGGGAATAGGAAGTTCCACTTGAACCAAAATCTTGCAGAACCTATATCTCTGGATCATGGTAGGGACACTCACTCATCTGCACCTCATGTAGTGATTGGGAGAGAAGATGATAAGAAGAAGATCATGAGTCTTTTGCTAGATGACCATAGAGAGGATGTGATGTTCATTCCAATAGTTGGAATGGGAGGTTTAGGAAAAACAACACTTGCTCAAATAATATACAATGATGGGATGGTGCAACAGAATTTTGAGCTAAAAGCATGGGTTTGTGTATCTGATATTTTTGATGTCAAATCGATTGTTGAGAGGATTATTGGATGTATTGATGGATGGAAACCTACAGGAAACAAGGAGATGGAGATACTTAAGAACATACTTAGTGAGAAAACTAAAGGAAAAAAGTATTTGTTCGTGTTGGATGATATATGGAATGAAGATCGTGAAAAGTGGACTAGTTTGAGCGATTTGATCATAGGTGGTGCTAGAGGAAGTAGAATAGTGGTAACCACTAGAAGCAAGGTCGTAGCTGATATAACATGTACATCACAAATTTATGAATTGAAAGGTTTATCAGAGGCAGAGTCTTGGGATTTGTTTCGAAAAGTGGCATTTAGGCAAGGGCAAGCACCTAATGAAGAGTTCGAAAAACTGGGAAAGGAGATTGTAGAAAAATGTAGTGGACTTCCTCTAGCAATAAGGACAATAGGAAGCTTGTTGTATACGAGAAGAAAAGAGTCTGAGTGGCTACATTTCAAAGATGAGGAGTTCTCAACATTGGATCCAAAAATCAACATTATAGAGATATTGAAGCTGAGCTACAATCATTTGGCCTCAAACTTGAAACACTGCTTTGCTTATTGTAGCCTATTTCCCAAAGATTATATATTTGACGTGTCCAAGCTAATTAATTATTGGAAGGCACATGGTTATGTTGATTCCACAAATGAAGGCATGTCATCTAAAGACAACTGCTATAATTGTTTGAAGTATCTTGTCCAAAGATCATTTCTCCAGGTAGAAGAAGAAAACAAAGATGGTGAAATAGTGAAATGTAGAATGCATGATTTTATGCATGACTTGGCTACGTCAGTTGCAGGAGAAGAGGTCAAACTTCTGGTGTATGGCCGTTTCAATGGAACAATGGTTACAGAGAGAACTCGGCACATTTCACTGCTTAATGTTCCGGTCGAAGTAAAATGGCAAGATTTAGTTCCCCTGTTCCAAGGAAAGAAGGTGCGTACCTTTATTATCCGATTTGAGAACTATGATGGAATAATTGGAGAGGAGTGTGCCACTATTCTTTCTGAGTTGAAATACTTGAGAGTACTAGATTTACCGAATATGAAGTTAAAGAAATTGCCAAGCTTTATCGGTAAATTGAAGCATCTGAGGCAACTTGATCTCTTTTATAATGATGAATTAGAGAGGCTTCCTAATTCTATTACACGACTGTACAACTTGCAAGTCCTTAACTTGGACGAGTGTAGAAGACTTAAGAAACTGCCAAGAGACATGAAGAAGTTGGTAAATCTGATCCATCTTGGGTTGGATGATGTGGGATTGAAAGAGATGCCACGAGGGATTGGGCAACTGACTGCTTTGGAGGTGTTGCCACAATTCACCTTGCCCCAAACAAGGACAAGATCCACTGGTGGATTGGACGAGTTACAGAAGTTGAACAAGTTGAAAGGGGAACTGAAGATATTGAATCTCCAATATGTAGAGAAAGGTGCATGGGAGTGTGAGGCGGCCAACTTAAAAGACAAGCCAAATCTTCAATTTTTGATGCTACACTGGATGGTTAAAGCGCAAGACACGAGCATTCAAGAGAAGTCACTAGTGGCATTACAGCCCCACGTAAACCTAAGAGAGTTGAGATTTGAAGGCTATGGAGGAGTGAGGTTTCCAAGGTGGGTATCATCTCTTGAAAATCTAGTCAGTGTTCGTATCTACGATTGTTACAATTGTAAGTCCCTCCCACCTTTGGATGGATTGTCGTCTCTTCAACATTTGGAAGTCCGTATGTTGAGTGAGTTGGAGTACATGTTAGACAAAAGTGAGAATATCAGAGGAGCAGGCAGGCCATATTTCTTCCCTAGCTTGAAGAAACTCACTCTCAATGCTTGTCCTAAACTGAAGGGATGGTGGAGCAATACAGAAGAGCAGCTCGACTACCAGTTGCCTTGTCTTTCTGAGTTGGAGATCTCAGACTGCCTCGACTTCAAGGGGTGGATGCCTCTGCTCAGATCTCTCAACGATCTAGCTCTATTGGGGACAAGTTCTGAACAATTGGAGGATATATTGAAACAAGCTAAATCACCTTCAACTAGCACCGGGACTAGTCTCTCTCCACTGCAATCTCTGGCCATTGCAAGAATTGGAGATCTGGGTTTTCTGCCGGAGGAGGCTCTCAAAGGCCTTGCATCTCTGAAATTCCTAGGATTTGTTTATATCGCAGATACAAGTGTCTTGGCTTCATGGCTCTACCATCTATCCTCCCTTGAGAGCCTATCACTCTGGTATTGTGAGGAGATGAACATGTTTGAGGAGAATAATACTGAGATGATCAAATGCCTCAAAAATCTCAACTCTCTTTATATTGGCAGTTCAAAGATGAAGTGTCTTCCTAAAGGGATTCAGCATCTTACCTCTCTACAGAGACTCGTGATCAAGTATTGTGAAAAATTGGAAGCCTTGCCAGCATGGATGGGCAACCTCACCTCATTAAACACTTTAAAAATCGAGGGATGTCCCCACCTGAGTAGAAGATTGAGGAGAAACCAAGGAGAGGATTGGCCCTTCATCTCTCACATTCCTAACATCCAACTCAATGAGGGATGGGTCCAACGGGATGGCCCCTATCTATTGTGAGCCGGAGAAGCTTCTCCTTCCATCCTCTCCATGCACAGGTTTGCACAACTTGCCTGCTGTTTATTTAGTCAAACAATTATTGTATGCTTCGATTAATTCTACTCTTGATTCCAGAGGCTGAATGCTTTCTGCTTCGTTTTTGTCTTGTTGATTTGTGTGCAGAAGTCAAAATTTTCTTGCCAAATTCTCTGATGCTCTTCTCTTACTCTATTAAATTTCAGAAGCTGGAGTAATTGTTGTTCAAGACTTGCTCTCTGCTACGAATATATTTATTCTTCATATTTCTTGTATATAGTAAGTAGTTCACTTGGCTGTGACAGCGATGAAATTTTCGAGAATTAGCTCTGATGTTTACTTAATGTTTTTCTTTCTTCTTCTTTTTTGTCTTGTTGGTTTGTGTGCAAATCTCGAATTTTTCTTGCCAATTTTCCTGATGCTCTTCCCTTACTCTTCAAATTTCAGGAGGTGGAGTAATTGTTGGTCAAGACTTGCTCCTGGTAGGAATTTATGCTTCATATTTCTTGTGCAGAGTTAGTTCACTTGCTTGTGACACTGATGAAATTTTCAAGAATTAACTCCGTTTCTTATGGCTACAGGCAAGCAAATGGCTTCAGCAGTTCTGCTTTTGGCTTGGAAGTAATTGTTTGACGTTGATTTTCTTGAAGCTTTCCCTGAAGTTGGCTCGGGCGTGTTATCGCGATGGTAGAAGTCTGAAGGTTTTGCTGCACCAGAAATTGGATTGCAAACACAATGGTACTGATGTATCCATTGAGAGCAAATAAGTCCCCGAGTGTGTGTTTATTTCCTGAACGAGATATATTTTGTTTCAATGTCTTGTCCTGAACATTACGAGACCATGTTTCATTTGGAAATTTGTAATAATATAACCAATCGAATGCTCATATACTTTTCTGTTATATATTTTTCTAATAATTATTCCTAACATCTGGGGTGTCACAGATGAGAGTCATGTCTCCACGTGAGGAGATGAACTTGTTTGAGAAGAATAATGCAGAGTTGGTCCAATGACTCGTGAGTCCTGTCTCCTTCATGTCAATGTCTAAAAATTGTATTAAACTAGTTGTATGCTCGGATTCTACTGATAATTATCTGAGAATTGTACCGTTTATAGCCCGAGTTGCTTCCATCATGCCATCATCTCTTGTATGTTTTTCTATTGATATAGCATATTGGCAGTGCATATCCACAACTCTTTTAAGTAATTCAAGGCCAATTCCTTGGAGAATATGATAATTCCTGGTTAAGAACATTCAGGATAACAAGAACAACAAAATCAAACAACCAACTCTGTATACAGAAACATCCAGCATTGCACATTCCACTACTTTCGGCTGTCAGCATTTTCGCCTCATAGAGTGGAACTCTTATTTCATCGAAAGGCATTACAATAATAGAAACAGTTGAAACACCATCCTATTAAAGCAAACTGCAGAATTGCTGAATTCACAGATGCAACTGCAGCAGATATAGGAAACAGAAGAAGTTCATAAAAGATCGGTATCTGGGAAAAGCAATAGACAATATCTCTTATCAGCACCAGGATCTTGAACAGAATAACATACACAAACCTATTTCTTGACTTTATGTGGATGAACTACCCGAAAACCGGTTCTGCTGCACCACCCTTTTTAAGACAAAGTAGAGAGGATGGAATCAATCCATACGATCTTCTACCACAGTTGACATCCAGATAGAACAAAGAAGAATTACTCAGATTGTTGGCAGAAGCAGGAGCACCACTGTACCAATCCATTGACAGCAGAATGTTCACAATCGTGTTTATCTCGTGAACTAGAAATGTTTTGTTTCAATGTCTTGTCCTGAACATTATATAGTGTGGATGCCATGTTTCATTTCAATATTTGTAATAATATGACCAATTGAGTGCTCATATTCTTAGCTGTCATTGTTGGGAACAAGACCCGCATATTTCGCACATCACAGCTGGGTGGAATTTCACGCATAGTGCGTGCTGGGCTGCTACGTCAGCTGGATGGAAGTGGGCTTTCGTGGGCCTGATGTGGTCTGGATAAATTTGGCCCGTTGTGCTCAGCTTCTTTCTTAAAAAGGGACAACCTTCTACGCATGCATCAGATTGATAGAGGCTCGCCGGTCACTGTGCATCCTCTCCAACTCGGAGCTGAAATCATCGGACCATATCTTCATCCATTGTGGCATCGCAACAAAAATATGGAATTACTTCCTGAGTTTAGCCGCTGGTGTTCTAAATACAGCCCACCATTAAAGAGCCCACCCACTAGGAAATGGGCCTCCTAAATGTTCGGCTCTCTTTTTTTCATCTAGTAAAGTTCTTCATCAATGATTATATACATAAAATCAATGATGTGGGGACCTGAAATTTTGTTAAGGTAGAGCGATATTAAATAATTAATTAATTTACATAGTGATTTTGGCCTGCAAGATTGCTTGTGGTTGAGTTCGGAGCGGGTTCCGACGTGTTATTGTGATGGTCGAAGTCTGAAGGAAAAAAATTGTTTGAAATGAATATCTCCAACGCTCCTTGCCTAGTTTTAACATAAGTATGTTCCGAGAACTCGAAACTATCTACACAATTATTTATCGACTGATCTACAACTTATCCGACACTTTATCAACAGAATGACAGCCAACAGATGGTTCCCGGGGTCATAAAATGTAACCAAAGAATGTGTATTTAAATTACTCTCTCTAATGTCTCCACAACAATATTGTATATATCAATATTTTCAAAAACTCGATTCGACTAAGAATCTGACCGATCTGATCGCAACCGGTGATTGTTATTTTCTATTATGGCTTCAACGATTGTTTATATCCATTGATTCTTGAGCCACTTCATATTATGGATCTTAGATGCTCACTGTTTTTGTTGAACTTGTACATGTGATGATATCCTACCGACAATTTAAAAAAATGGCAAAGTGATAGCCCAACATTAAATGTGAAGGTGTGAACAAACTTCACAAGGATTTGGATATTGGAAGACAAAATGGCAAAGTTGTTTGCAAAAATGATGTCGGTTTTCGAAGTTTTTTGGTTAAGATGTTCAAATATTATATGAAAATTTTTTGCCATCTTTACGTACAACACGAAATTTTTTTCATACAATGTCGCAATACAGAAAAAAAAAGTTTCGTACTGAAAAAAAAGAAACACTAGTTAAGTCGACTAATATGGGTTTAGGATACAAATCCAAATAAAACTGGCCCGGTGTCAGGGTCCACCGACTTCCATAACCAAGGTAGGCCCATCATCAATCACCCACCATACAAATCAGGTCCAAGCACGTGCACCCAATGGTATTGTCCGATAACAACCCATTTCAGGGCCCTCCATTTTTTCACCAGGAGGGGGAAAACAGAGGGGTAAACAACAGTAACATACAATTAGTGTTTCGGTATTTAATACCAGTATTTAACCGGAATTTACAAAAAATTAAAAACTACCGAATTAAATCTCGAATATCGAATTATCGATCCTTAACTTACCAAATATCAAAATTTTCTAAAGTTTTCAAGTTTACCGATTACTATTTGCACACTCACACTCCTAGTAATAGCCCAACATTAAATGTGAAGGTGTGAACAAATCCTTCACAAGGATTTGGATATTAAAAACAAAATGGCAAAGCTGTTTGCAAAAATGATGTCGGTTTTTGAAGTTTTCAACTTTAGTTGTTCAAATACAATATGGAATTTTTTTGTCACCTTTTCGCACAACACGAAATTTTTTTTTGTATTGTGAAACCCAAATAGTACTAAGGTAACTTTCCCTTCAATTTTTTGAAGCCATAAAAGCATAAACATTTAATAGTTACAAACTGAAGATATGAGCACAAAAATGAGACAATTAAGAGCACTATGAAATCACAACTAAATGGTCTCTAAAAATAAGTACAACTAGAGGACGGTTTTTCAAGCCGTATTTGTTGAATTCACAGAATAGTGATAAATTATTTTATAAATTTTTTTTGAGTCGGTTAGAATAACAAGTAACAACAGTTGACAACGTCATCCCGTGCATCGAAATTATACGAATGCCAGTTTGAAATTGAAGAACCAAAACGATGCTAAGACAGAACATCGGTGACCATTTTAGGGTTCTGCCCTAATTCCGTGGATCAAACAAACTCCGAACTTTCGAGAGAGGCAAAACAGAAAGCGCTTGGACAGGAAAAAATGGCGGAAATGGCAGCGCGTAGAGCTGTCGCTGCGGCGGCGGAGAAGGACAGGCGCTGAGCCTCACGGAGGCGGCGGCTTCGAGGATGCGGCAGCACCTCCGGCAGCGCCACCGCCCGTTCCTCCGGCTCGGCGTCAAGGCTGGCGGCTGCAACGGCTTGTCCTACACCCTCAATTACGCAGGTACAAGTTGGAAATTCGGTCCTTTCTTAAAAAAATTTGTAGTCTTGTGAAATGGGAATTTAACTGGAGTGGTGGTTCTTGCGAAAAGTTGGAATCTTGAACGTTATTTTTTGGGGGTAATTGGAATAGGCCTCAACCCTATTGGTGATTTCGTTGGAAGGAAGTTGGGTTCTTGAAAGGAGAATTTTGGAGGGGTTTAAGGGTCTCGGGTTTTTTGGGATTTGTTTTTGGTTTTGAGGTTTGAAAATGAGATGCTTTTGTTGACAGATGAGAAGGGGAAGTTTGATGAACTGGGGGAGGACAAGGGTGTGAAGATTCTTGTCGATCCGAAAACCCTGATGCACGTGGTTGGGACCAAGATGGATTTCCAACTACTGCCTTAGTGGGCCTAACAACCAAAATCAGATAACAAGACGAAGGTAATTCTAAATGGGCTTAAAAACAACCAAACGGCCCAATAACCTTATTACATAAGTTGTCACCCTTGCACCAGCCTCTTCATCGTCCTGTTGCCCGTGACTCCTTGTCGTCCATGTGACCCGCTTCACCTCACGACCACCACCACGTTCAACTTCTCTGTCGTCCAACTTGAGATTGACCACAACGGCTCCCTCTCTTGCATTTATCACCCCAACCATGTCATCCACGCTACCCGGATCGAAATCGGCCTCCTTCCTCATTTTAACATGCAACCGTTTATTCTGAGCATTAGTTTGGATGTATTTGTGAATTAGAACATGCGATAGGTTCTTGTGCTCGTGATCCAGCGATTTTAGCTTCTTGGTGTCCATCTTTAGCACTTTGAGCTATGTCGGGGCTGCATTTGTCTGCGATATATTCGTGATTGGATGATTTGCTAGTTTCATTATTGTGCCTTGCAGTGTCGTAAAAATGTAGTTTATTGCTCTTGTTAGAGCAATGGATGATGAGATTCCACCTTCAATACTCAGTTTATCTTCTTTGGTAAACGGCAATAGATGCTGACAGTAGGAATGCGGTGCGGAGATGTCTGACAAGGACGTCGCAAGAAGGAAATATACGGTTTCTGATAGAGCATAATGATCACGAGATAACTTGCTAGTATTTAATGTTAGAATTGACGGATAAGTCTGCATCTCCAAGTCAATCTTTCTCCTGGTGCAGTATTTCCGGATTATAATCTTTGCCTTTCACTTTGGTCATTGGTGCATGACTCGGATCATCTGATTGTTTTGTGCAGATCTAAATTCGTCTTCATCAATCCCAACTCTAAAGCTATGGCAGTAGCTCCGGATGCGGAGAGTCATTTATGACAACAGGTAACTCCGGATCTACAAAACATGGCAGGAGCTAGCATGCATACTCGACTCTTCTCACCGGAATCCATTTTTTCCGGATTGTATTCTGCCATCTTCTGTTGATACTCCTTACTAACAAAAAAATTCAAGATATACGAGGAGAGGCAAGAAATTTTTGCTGTTGAATCCTTTGACGAGAATGATAATTTGTATTGCGCATCTCTGTATAGTATTAGCTTGCCTATCATGAGACAAAAATAGCATATTAACACTCTATATTATTTCAAGGTCAGTCTGCTCTTTCTTTGATCATGTGACATGCAGAATTAGTAACTTGTGCATTTTCATCGTGTTGGAAATGTGACTTTAACCGGGTCTACATCAAATTGTTAATTTTTAAAAGAATAAGGTTATGAATAAAAATATTTAGAACCGTACCCGTATCCTACGATAATATTTAAATATTATCGTAGTATACATATATATATATATATATATATATATATATATACTTTTTGAACGAATTGCAACCTAAATTAAGCAAGACATTTGCAAGGATGACTGTAACCTATGAGTATCTTTTATGTATGGTCGGTCATATATGATTCAAGTTTTATGTGTGGTCGGTCCATCATATATTTTAGAACCCGAATTTTGGCAAGATCCTTATTTTTTGATAAGATAATGATAAAATCTGAGTTTATCAATTCTATCTGTCATCCGTAAAGTGGTGGATAGTTGTTCAATTTCAATTTAAGAATATTGACTAGTTTGAAAAATTACACAAAAAATTAATTATTTTCATTTTACCGAAGTTATAAAAAAAAATTAAAAATTATTACTTTCTCCTCATCGCCGCCGTTCCTCAACCGCCTTCTTTTAAAGTTTTAAGTATTAAGATCCTGCGAGGCCCAAACGCACCGTTTTCTCGCTTTCCGTCTGTTCCCAACCCCACCCCCGCCACGCCTCCCAGAAATATCAGAATCGGATCATTAACCCATCGGCGTCTCCGATGGAGGTCAACGATGGCCTCCTCTTCCCCGTCGTCAACGTCAACAGATCCGGCACCAAGAGCGAGGTATCTACTATTCCTCGCTTTTCTTTTGTTGAGCTTCTATTCCTCGATCATGAATCTGGAATTGCATGTACTTAATTAATTGATTGGGTTGAGGGGCGTCTCATGAATGTGGGATGTGCCACTTGGCCGAAGAAGAAGAGGATTGGCAAAAGCAATGAGGTAATCGGTGGTCGATGGAGAGAGAAGGGATGACGTCATTTTTTAACAGGGTATAATAGTATTTCAAAATTATAAAAAATAACTGATGAAAGACCCGAGAACCATGGTTTTCAAATACGACCCAAAGAACGATTCGCTCTAGTCTTTGGGTCGCATTTTAACTGGTATGACCGGTTGGACCGTCAATCGGACTAGTACTTATATATATATATATATATATATATATTAAAATATAATTTTATTAATATTTTAATTACCCTTATCTCACAACCCTAACTTTTTCTTTCTTTTTTGACCCACCATAACCTTGAAATCATATATATATATATATCGGACCAAACATGATTTTTCTCTTTTTATTATGGTTTGGTCAATTTTTGGGTCAAAATAGCTGACCAACCCTGATTTTTTGGTTCAACCTTATGAACCAGAAAAATGGAATAAAAAATTTGGTCAAATTGCCTGGTCTGACCATTTTTTGGACGGTTGGTAAGGTTGGCGGTTTGATGGTCATACCCGATACGTTTTCCCGACCAAATTGTGGTCTGACTGGTCGGACCATCGGTCGGACCGCATATTTGATTATCATGCCGAGAACAATATTTATGTTTTTTTTTGGTAAAAGTCGAGGGTATTAGCCGAGCAATCTTTGTTAATCACATGTCAGAAAAATGAGTACAACATGGAAACTAACACTCCTCGAATCGTCAAGATAGATGTCTAGACAACATACACATAACCTATCTTAAAAAACATAATCAGAATGAATAGTCAAGACATGCTTGAATAAGGCATCAATAATACTGTTTCCTACCCTACGTGTGCCGTATGAGTCTCCCAATCCTGCTTGAGGAGCCCTCTCGTGCAACTAATCAAGTTAGACAGTGGATGACCTCATACAACATCTCTGTCCACACAAGGATGCGCTAAGGAAGAATTCTCCTCTATCACCAAACGGCAAACTCCACTCTCCCATGTTAGTTCTAATCTTAAAATTAGTGCCCAAAGCTCACCTATCAGGGTAGAACAATAGCCAACTTCCTTGTTAAAACTTGTCACCCGACATCCTGAACTATCTTGAATGACTCCACCAGCGCCTGATAGCCCCTGGTTACTAGCTGACATATCTTTCGTGTTTAATTTTGTGAATCTATCTGGGTGGGCGAGTAAAAAAAAATAGAATACCTTGTTGTAGGTGTAACAGAATATTCCGGTTAATCGTAACCATAGTTTTAAAATGTTGATTTTCGTACGACCCAAATTTTGGTCCGTTCTTTGGATTGTCCAGTCTGATTGATCGAACCACCGGGACCAAATTTTTTAAATATTATTTGGTAAAACATGCTAGCTTGCCGACTAATTTCTAAACCACACACAAAATATCATCCAAATAAAGGTCGCAGGCCTTCCTGGATGTGGTCTAGCCTGATGGAGGGAAGAGATACTCTTCTGAAGGGACTCCTCGTTAGGATTGGAGATGGAAAATCAACTGATCTTTGGCGTGATCCCTGGCTGCCATCCTTGCCAAACTTCAAACTTCATCACCGATTTTTTTCTCCTTCCTCTTTGTCATTTGTCTCAGATTTGATCTGTCATTCTACTAGAATCTGGAAGAATGATTTGATCTTAAACTTGTTTAATCCTACTGAACAACAGGACATCCTTGACATTCCTCTTAGCAGGGTTGTGAGTCGTGACAGGTTCGTTTGGCAGCATTGTGACGATGGCATTTTCACTGTCAAAAGAGGTTATAATTTCCTAAAAATGCAGCAGATGTTGGTAAGCCAAGCTCTTCCTTTGGCTGTCTCTGTTAGCTCTTCCTGCTGGAAAAGAATTTGGAAGCTAAAGGTCCCCCCGAAAGTTCAGAACTTTATTTGGAGACTTGCTCAGAATGGGATTGCCTCTGCTGCCAACTTATTTCGCAGACATTTATCTTTGTCCCATATATGTCAAGTGTGCTTTGAGGATGAGGAATCCGTCTTGCATATGCTTTTTATCTGTCCTCATGCTCGTGCTTCTTGGCATTGCAGTCCCTTGGGTCATTTGTTTGATCTTTCTTTGCATACTACTTTCAAGGATTGGCTGATTTTTATTATGGACTTGTTACATTTGGCTGATAACTTGCCTCATGTTTCGTTTGCTATGCAATTATGTTGGAGCATCTGGTTATCTAGGAACAAGTTTATCTATGAAGGTACCCGTATCGATCCGATTTTGACTACATCACTTGCCTCTCATTTCTGCAATGAATATTTGCAGGTGACAGGTACGACGTTTGCTAGCTGCGTTTGTGAATCGCTGATACAAGTTTCATGGATTGCTCCTGCTCAAGGTATCTTGAAATTCAATTGCGACGCTTCCTGGGTGGAGACCTCCTCTCCGACTGGAATTGCTGTGATTGCCCGTAACTTTCGAGGCCAGGTCTTAGCTAGTCAGTTTGATTTAGCCCTTGTTTCTTCGCCTCTGGAAGCTGAGTTGAGGGCTATTGCTTTGGCTATTTCTATTATCCACAAGGATCACCTGCTCGTTCAGACTTGTATTGAGACGGACTGTCGCCTGGCTTTCTTGTTCTTACAAGATATTCACTCAAGAGTCCACTGGAAGCTGGATTATTTAGTCAACGACATCCGCCTTTTGCTCTCTCAGTTACCACTTTGTACTCTGACCTTGATTTCTCGTTCACAAAATCAAGCCTCTGATTGGCTATGTAAGCAAGTAAGGGTTGGTGGTCTTCCTGGTAATTGGTTGTGTGTTCATCCTCTAGCACTTGATGTGCTGCTGTACAGTGACTTCCCTACTTAAGGGTTTCTCTTTCAATATATGGCTACGTAGTTTTTTTCAAAAAAAACCTCACCATTGACCGACTCTATCCAAAGTCAATGATAATTGAAGTCTCATTTTCAACGTCGCTCTCGATAAGCTCGACTCTATTTTGCTAAGTCAATAATAGTTACGCATAAAAATATTCAATTATTATGTATTAATTATGGATGCCATTTCCTCCCTCCATGTTCTCCGTGTTCTCTTCCATGTGCTCCATAAAGCAAGCTTCCATGTTCTTCTCCATGTGCTCCATAAAGCAAGCTTCCATGTTCTCCTCCATGTGCTCTCATCCACCTTCTCCATTTAGCCTATAAATAGAACTCATTGTATTACCATTTGAGACACAATTCTTGATCTATTAATGAGAACTTCATTCTCTACTCTCTTCCATATTATTCTCTATATTTATTTGCTTAGATTATAGATAATTTATAACACGTTATCAGCACGAATCTCTACCAAGTTCTCAATAATTTCTTGAGAAGAATTGAGCTTAACTTTTGTAAGTATTCTTACTCATTCTTGTTAGATTCTCATTTATAATTATTCATTCTTGTTGGATTCTCAATGTTATTAAATCACATGAAGCTTTGTTCTTGCTCATAAATGATTTTCTCAAAGAAAATAATTTTGTAAAATTTTCTTTGCAAAAATTGGATTTATTTGGTAAAGATTTTTCATGAAAAAACCTTCTGTTGTCCTTTTATAAAATAATTAGAAACCTCTAGGGATCTATGTGCAATTTGCATGTGTAACGCGGATTGGGATTATGCCCTTATTTGCACACGCGAGAAAATTCTAGGGACTGAACTGTACGTTTACACATTTAACAAGGATTGCGTCCTTGCTTGCACACGCGTCAAACTAATAGGTACTAAACGGATATTATGCGCGCTGAGAAAAAAAAAGAGAGAAAGGGAATAGAATTACAGATTAGTACTTTATATTTTCTCGTATTTTCAAATAAGGACAGAATATCAATTTAATCATTTGTTGATAAAATACGAGGCCCGTCCAACTGGTTATGCTCCATTCCCTGAAGTGAATGCGACAAAATTTAATTATAGAGGCCGGGGTCGCGGTCGTGGACGTGGTAATGGTCGTGGAGGATATGGTTACCGTGGTGGTAATTTTAAGAACACGTCTCGCCACCTGAAGTGGGAGAACAAAGAAAAGAAACCACGAAGAGATGGTGATAGTGGAATAAAAATGAAAAATTCATGTCATCGTTGTGGATGCAAAGGCCACTGAGCTCGCACCTGCTGTGCACCAAAGTATCTAGTTGAGCTTCATCAAGATGATAGCTCTGGCATTATGAACATGGATGGTAGCCCTGAATTTGGCCTAAATGACTTCACTCATTTGGATGTTGCTGATTTCCTTATTGAATAGCAGTTTAATATCCATGTTCTTGTTCATTTCTTAAGTATATTTCCTGGTTTTTTCTATTATCGTATTTTCGTTGCTTAAATTTAATATAAATATTTCTTTATGATGAGTATGAAATTGGCAGGAGTTGGCTCATCTACTCGAGAAGGAGATCTGTCTTTAGCAGATAGTGCCACAATGCACACCATACTTAAGGATGATAAATATTTCCTTCATTTGCAAATGCTAGAGGCAAATGTTAGTACTATATCAGAAACTGCGAATTTAATTGAAGGCTCCGGAAGAGCTAATTTATTATTACCTAGAGGTACGAATTTTTGCATAAATAATGCATTATATTCTCCTAAGTCTCAAAAAAACTTATTAAGTTTCAAAGATATACGCCAAAATGGGTATCATGTTGAGACAACAAATGAAGGAAACAAAGAATATTTGTACATCACAAAAATTATTCCGGGTAAAATGTATTTGTTAGAAAAGTTACCCGCTTATTCATATGGTTTATATTATACATATATATTAGTGCAATGGAGGCACATGCAACAGTAAACCAGAAGTTTACTGATTTCGTAATTTGGCATGACCGGCTGGGCCATCCCGGGTCAATAATGATGCGAAGAGTTATTAATAATTCATGTGGACATTCTTTAAGGAACCGGAAGATTTTTCAATCCAATGAATTGTCATACGCTGCATGCTCTCAAGGTAAATTAATAACCAGGCCATCACCAGCTAAAATTGGGGCTGAATCCCTCGGATTTTTGGAACGTATATATGGTGATATATGTGGACTTATTCATCCACCATGTGGACTATTTAGATACTTTATGGTATTAATTGATGCATCAACTAGATGGTCACATGTATCTTTACTATCAACTCGTAACCTGGCGTTTGCGAGATTACTAGCCCAGTTAATTTGATTACGAGCTCATTTTCTAGATAATCCCATTAAGACCATTCGTCTTGATAATGCTGGTGAATTCACTTCTCAAACATTCAATGATTATTGTATGGCCATCGGTATAAATGTTGAACATCCTATAGCTCATGTTCACACTCAAAAATGGTATTGCCGAATCATTTATTAAACGGATTCAATTAATTGCAAGGCCATTACTCATGAGAGCGAAACTCCCTATTTCTGCTTGGGGACATGCTGTTTTACATGCAGCAATGTTAATTCGCATCAGGCTAACAAGTTATCATGAATTCTTCCCATTACAATTGATTTATGGTCAGGAACCAAATATTTCCCATCTAAGAATTTTTGGATGTGCGGTTTATATTCCAATTGCTCCACCACAACGCACTAAAATGGGACCCCAAAGAAGGTTAGAAATATATGTTGGGTTTGAATCTCCATCGATAATAAAGTACATTGAGCCACGTACTGGAGATATATTTACGGCACGTTTTGCCGATTGTCATTTCGATGAATCAATATTTCCAACATTAGGGGGAGAAACTAAGCAGCCTGAAAAAGATATTAGCTAGAATGAATTATCATTGTATTATTTAGATCCTCGCACAAAGCAAAGTGAACTTGAAGTTCAAAAGATAATTCATCTGCAGAATTTAGCTAATCAGTTGCCAGACGCTTTTGCTGACCCAAAGAGAGTGACTAAGTCATATATTTTGGCTGCTAATGCTCCTTTTAGAATTGATGTCCCTGAAGGACGATCAATTATTGCCAATGAAAATAAGGCACAAATTAAATGTGGTAGACCTATTGGTTCCAAAGATAAAAATCTTCGTAAAAGAAAAGGAGCAAAATATCAAAATGGTCAAACCGATGATATCTTGACTCCTGAAGAGTCCCTAGTCAATATTAATATCAAGGAAGGGCAGACTCTAGATGAGTCACTTCCAATGGAAGATCAGGTACCTGAACATTGTGATAATCATGAGATCTCAATAAATTATGTTATGACTGGAGAAAAATGGAACCAAAATGAAGTTATCGTCGACGATATTTTTGCCTACCATGTAGCGCTAAATATTATGGAAGATGAAGAGGATCTAGAGCCAAAATCTATCAAGGAATGCATGCATAGAAAAGATTGGCCAAATTGGAAAGACGCAATGAAATCTGAATTAGATTCACTTGCGAAACGTGAAGTTTTCGGACCTGTAGTCCGCACACCCAAAGGGGTGAAACCTGTAGGATACAAATGGGTATTTGTGCGTAAACGAAATGAGAAAAATGAAGTCGTGAGATATAAAGCACGACTTGTCGCACAAGGTTTTTCTCAAAGACCTGGTATTGATTATGAAGAGACATATTCTCTTTTGGTGGATGCAATCACGTTTTGATATTTGATAAGTCTGGCAGTACATGAAAAGTTGAATATGCGTCTTATGGATATTGTTACAGCCTATTTATATGGCTCACTGGATAGTGATATTTATATGAGAATCTCAGAAGGATTCAACGTACCAGAAGTACGTGATTCTAGTCAAAAAGGACTATACTTGATTAAAATTATGTCGATCTTTATATGGATTGAAACAATCAGGGTGCATGTGGTATAATCGTCTTAGTGACTACCTATTAAAGGAAGGCTATAAAAATGATCCAATCTGTCCATGTGTTTTTATAAGGAGATATGAACCTGAAGTTCGTTATAATTATAATTTATGTTGATGATCTCAATATCATTGGAACTCCCGAAGAGCTCCAAAAGGTAATTGATTGTTTGAAGAACGAATTTAAAATGAAAGATTTAGGAAAGAGCAAACTATGTCTCGGATTGCAAATTGAACATCTTGAAGATGGAAATTTTATGCATCAATCAGCTTATATAGCAAAGGTGCTAAAACGCATCCATTGAACACTTTGTTCAATGAATTCGTTCAAGTGACAATTTGGCAGATCTATTCACGAAATCTCTGCCTATTGCAATTTTTGAGAAGCATGTTCGTAATATTGGTCTGAAACGACTCAGAGATCTCAAATGATGCAGACATGAGGGGGAGATATCATTTTACACTGTACTCTTTTTCCTTAACCACGGTTTTGTCCCAATGGGTTTTCCGGGTAAGGTTTTAATGAGGCAGTAATTTTATGATAATGTACTCTTTTTCCTTTGATTAGAATTTTTCCCATAGGATTTTTCCTAATAAAGTTTTAATGAGGCATATTATTCAAATGGCATCCAAGCGGGAGTATTATGTATTAATTATGGATGTCATTTCCTCCCTCCATGTTCTCCTCCATGTGCTCCATAAAGCAAACTTCCATGTTCTTCTCCATGTGCTCCATAAAGCAAGCTTCCATGTTCTCCTCCATGTGCTCTCATCCACCTTCTCCATTTAGCCTATAAATAGAACTCATTGTATTACCATTTGAGACACAATTCTTGATCTATTAATGAGAACTTCATTCTCTACTCTCTTCCATATTATTTTCTATATTCATTTGCTTAGATTATAGATAATTTATAACATCAATATAATTATTGACTTAGGGTTTTCAGCTTTTCAAGTCAAGTCAGACAATTAAAGTGGGTAACTACATTGATCTTAGTAAAATGTGCTTTAGATGCACATGGTTCTAAGTTAATGTCAGATAAAAAGAATTTTGGTTATAGCCCTTCTCATACGGTAATAGAGGTGGAGAAGCGACCTTGCAATTGCATTGGTTTATATTCTAAATAAAATAGAGGTTCTAAAATTTTCAATGTAGCTACATGGTAAAGTTGAGGAGCCTCGGGTTATATATATTTTAAATTAATGATAGACTATATAAAGTTTATTTTTTCCTATATTTTATAAAAAAATCAATGATTTAAGACATTTGAACTATAAGTAAAATTTTTATATGGTGGCAAAATATTACAGATTGATTTTATTGAAAGTCTGATCGGCTACTCCACCTAGCCACGAAAGTCAACAATAATAATTAACGAACTAGAATAACAATCGAATATCTACTAGTTGATTGAAATAACTAGTCAATCTACTATTTCACCAAATATGTACATTGTACTTTATAGTCCTATACTATTGGTTCCCAAATACACCTCATTATTTCTCTAGCTAGACTCGGAGGTTTGGGAAAACAACACTTGCTCAATTTAGATACAAAGAAAATTTTGAGTTAAACGTATGAGTTTGGATATCTAATATTTTGATCTCAAATCAATTGTTGAGAAGGTTATTTATTTAAATGACAAGAGGGAAAAACATCTCTTGCTCAAATTATATACAATGATAAAGGAAGTGAAAGAAAAATTTAAGCTCAAAGTATTGGTTTGGACATGTAACTTTTTTTTACGGAAAATCAACTAGGTATTTGTGATTTAGAAATCTCCTCATATGATTTTTTAGTTTCGTATTTTTGTTATAGTTTAAATTTTAAATTATATTTTTTGATAACTATAATAAATGAATAAATAAATTATATTCTACGTAGTCATTCCTGTAAAAATTGTCCGATAAGGAGAATTAATAAAAAAAATGGAATGCATTGCGACCAATATTACCAACTTCAACTGATGAGTTACTTAGTAGGCCCTTGCCTAAAAAGGAGCTCGTAAAAAGCTAGAACACTTGCAATGGTGAAGGAGAGGATGATCGAATGGACGCTCATTTTTTTCAAATATCTGTTATCTAAAATCGAGTATCATTAAATTTTATTGTAGGGATAAATTTCACAATAGTACTTATACACTTGTAAAATTTGAATTCAGTAATTTTTTAAGTAAATCAAAATTTATTAACACCGAAAATACGATCGACGAACTACCGTTAATAAATTGATCCTCACATTCTGTAACCTCTGTGAATGGTAAGCGGAGAAATTCAGGAATGGTACAAATAAGAAAAATTCAACGCTGGGTTTATAGGATGAGACAATTAGCCTTGTGATGGCTCATTTTTGGGGCCCAAGAAAAACGCGTTTTTACTTTTTAAATCTATTTCATTTTTAAATTTATTTATTTTCAGAGCCCAAAAACGCGTTTTTGGGGCCCAACAAATAAGAAAAACGCGGTTTTAAATACAGCGGTAGAATATTGTTTACTCTGGGATGGCAGAAATGTATCTGGTGATTATTAAAAAAAAGTACATATTTAGATTCAACCCCACCATGCAAATTTCGTATTGTGAATACGAAATAAATTATCGTAATATGGCCAAATACGAAATAAATTTTCGTGTTGCACAAAAATAGACAACAAATTTATTGTAACCAATTGGTTTGTGAGCTTGCATCAACCCGGTTTCCGAATGCAACAGTAAAATAAGGAAACTACACATATTTCTTGGTCGAAAACGGAACACTCGTCGGGTTGGCAAATACGGATTCAGCATATGAATCCAAATAAAACTGGCCCGGTATCCATCATCAAACCTACCAATGTCTTAATGCATATAAGAAGACAAACTTTGATACATGGGAGACGCGTAGAACACGTGGATATTGAAAGACAAAGTGGGAAGCAGGTAAGAAGAAACCTACCAATATATCTTGATGCATATAAGAAGACCAAACATACGCCAACCATCTCAAGCCTTGTATAATCAAGTGCAAATCACTCTCGCTCACATTTTCTTACTTTACACCTAAAGCATGTAGGCACCCAACCGAGTTTAAAGTTGTGTTGTTCGGAATCCAATCCGAAGAAATTCTATTTAAAAAAAAAAAGAAATTCAATTCGAAGATCTTTGCTTTAACGACGACGATTGTATACAGTTTGTTAAAACTGTAAGTATACTTTTACTTTTCTCAATATTGTTTAACATACGACTATATACGTATGTCCTAAATCATAGTAAGCTCAGCTGCACAAATCTAACATGTGAAACATTTATTATTTACTAAATCTAACCAACATAAAGTTGCGAACTTTGCCTTAAAATAGGATGCTATGCTGTTGGTTTAATGCTTGTTGTTCTGGGTCACCGGCGAACCCTTTTTCTCATTTTGTATTCTTTCATTCGGGTATTGGTTTTTCAAATTAAGGAGACTTATTTTTGTTGTATCGGAGGGTTCGGTGTACTTGATTAGGATCTACGGCAGTCGAGGCAAGTGTTGGACACTTTCTCCGTAAGACGAGATTGCCCCGTATATTTCAGTGCGGTACGGGCTACGGCAATCGTTCCCAAGATACAACGACTGTTCGGGCATTTCCAAGAACGTTGCACACGTATCTCGAAACTTTCGGGCGAACCCTTATATACCCAGAACTTTCGGACTATTTGTAAGTGAAGAACGGGGGGAGAGGAGAAGACAACAATGCTTATGGAATGCACTTGCTACTGGGATGGATTGCTAATGAGGGGGAGAGGCCTATTTATAGGCGCTGGAAGAGTGGCAGACATGCACTCTGAAGGGGCACGAGGCATTTCCGAAGAGATGCGACTCAGGCAGGCAGCCAGATCGCTTGTGGCCCTTTGGAGATGTCCCTTCGCTAGGCAGATAGGCTGGCTGCGCTCGTGGCCCTTCGGTGGCATTCTCGCAACCCTTCGGCCGTCTGGAAGCCTCCAGGACGTTCCAGCCCTTCGTGCCTCTTCGTTGGCCATCCTGGAAGGTACTCGCAGTCCCTCGTCACTTCGGTGCAGTCCCTCGTCACTACGGTAGCCACGCAGCTCTCTCCGGACTCGGGCAAAATATTTAAGGCTCCTCCAGACGATGCGCACGTGCGAAGTGCCAAGTGCGCCACAAAGCGCCCATTGCGACCTGCGTCCAATGTGCCATGCGCACGTGCACGTGCGCGAGCACGAGCGCGTGCTCGTGCTCGTGCTCGTGCTCGTGCTCGTGCTCGTGCTCGTGCTCGTGCTCGTGCTCGGATGGTGCTACGCACCATCCTCGCCACGGTCCGAGTTGGCTATCCTTCTATTTGGTCAACTCATTTCCTAGTCAACATGGAGTTTCTCCTTATAAACTAGGAAATGTTGGTGCCACTTTCCAATGTGGGATTGCATTTATCATTTCCCTTTTGAGCCTCCCACTTTGGGCCTTTCCACTTTGGGCTTTGCATTGAATTTTCATTCAAAACTTTCCCAACAATCCCCCACATGAATGATGATTAATACATGCAGACTCTAATCGAAAGTTCTGACGTGTTATTATTGCATCGAGACAGGTAGCTTGTGGCTTTGAACCTTCTCTAGTAATATGTTATCGAATTTACTCGCTGCTCGGTGAACGTGATGTGATGTCTTGAACCGTCAGCTTTTGGCCTAAACCAAGATAATAACATTTACATAATAATAACCCTAGTATATTTGGGTTCTCACGTTGTGTCCGTTTCGACCGTGGACTGTATCATAGATTCATAAGTGTTTTTCCCATTTAAAGCGGCCTCACTTCACACTTACATCGGTGATCTCCTATCAGGAGTATCCTGCCATACTCCACCTTTATTAAGGTATAGGAATCATTAGAAGTGTAATGCTTAACCTTACCACACCTCTGCAGGTTAACACCTGGGCAGCTTCTGAGAATGAGATAGGTTCCAGGTGATTAACTGAACCCTCCATAACTTAGTTGTCTCATTGAACCAAGTTTGTGGGATCTCCACTCATCATGGTTATGGACGTTCTTTAGTGTGTGGATTTTAATCCCATTCCCCTTACTGCGTTGTACATTTGATCTCTATTGATTTCTTTCGTAAAAGGATCAACTAAGTTGTCCTTGAACTTTACGTAATTAATGATGATCACCCCACTAGAGATCAACTGTCTAACGGTATTGTGTCTCCGACGGATATGTCGAGACTTTCTATTGTACATTGTACTTTGTGCTCTCCCGATTGCAGACATGCTATCACAATGTATCAATACGGGAGGCATCGGTTTGCTCCAGCACAGAATATCCTCTAGGAAGTTTCTGAGCCATTCAGCTTCTTCACCAGCTTTGTCTAGTGCTATAAACTCTGACTCCATGGTGGATCGAGCTATGCATGTTTGTTTAGAGGACTTCCTAGACACAGCTCCTCCTCCTATGGTGAATACGTATCCACTCGTGGATTTGAAGTCTTTAGTGTCTGATATCCAGTTTGCGTCACTGTATCCTTCTAATACAGCTGGATATTTAGCATAATGTATGCCATGGTTTATGGTATGTTTTAAATACCGTAAAACCCTTTCCAGAGCTAGCCAGTGATCCTTCCCTATATTACTTGTGAATCTACTAAGCTTACTAACTGAGTACGCAATATCGGGACGTGTGCAGTTTGTTAAATACATCAAGCTCCCGATAATTTGCGCATACCTCAGTTGAGATAATGGGTCCCCTCGATTCTTGGCTAAGTGTAGATTCAAATCTACTGGAGTCTTAACCGGAGGTTTGTCAAAAGCTTCAAATTTCTTGATCACGCTTTCCACGTAGTGGAATTGCGTCAAGATAATTTCGTCAGCTTTCCTAGAGATTTTTATTCCTAGTATGACGTCTGCCAGACCCATATCTTTCATGTCAAAGTGGTTCTTTAACATATTCTTAGTTTTCACAATAACCTCTTTATTGCTTCCCATAATTAGTAAGTCATCTACGTAGAGACAGCATTGTTCTGTCAAATTTCTCGTGCCACTGTTTTGGCACTTTTTTTAGCCCGTATAGTGACTTGACTAGCCGACACATTTTATGCTCTTGACCGGGAGCCATAAACCCTTCAGGTTGCTCTATGTATATCTCCTCTTCCAGTTCTCCATTTAGAAAAGCTGTTTTTACGTCCATTTGGTGGATCTCAAGGTTATAGAGTGCCGCAACAGCTATGAGTACTCTAATTGATGTGATTCTTGTGACCGGTGAATACGTGTCAAAGAAATCATGTCCCTCCTTCTGTTTGAACCCCTTAGCTACCAATCGAGCTTTGTACTTGTCGATTGATCCATCAGCTTTGTATTTCCTTTTTAGGATCCACCTGCATCCCAAAGGTTTGCAGCCCGGTGGGAGATCCACGATTTCCCACGTGTGGTTTTGCATAATGGATTCTATCTCACTATTGATAGCTTCCTTCTAGAGAGGAGCATCTGGACTGGACAATGCCTCTTGGATTGTCCTGGGTTCATCTTCTAACGCATAGGTTAGATAATCCGGACCAAAGGATTTGGTTACCTTCGTCCGTTTACTACGTCTAGGTTCATCATCTTTCTGATTTGATCCTTGCGTAGTCTCGTGAGCCCTTTTCTTTGGACTTCCTTTATTTCTTTCCTTATTAGGAAAGCTATTCTCAAAAAACGTTGCGTTCCTTGATTCTATGACCATTCCCGCGTTTATCTCAGGGTTTTCAGATTTATGCACCAAAAATTGATAAGCACTACTATGTTGCGCATATCCGATAAAGATGCAATCAATGGTCTTGGGTCTTATTCTCATCTGCTTAGGCTTAGGTACTTCGACCTTTGCTAGGCACCCCCACACTTTAAGGTAACCGTAGGAAGGCTTCCTTCCTTTCCATAGTTCATATGGGGTTTTATCCCTTTTCTTGTGTGGCAACTTGTTTAGAATGTGGTTAGCTGAGAGCACAGCTTCCCCCCACATGTTCTGGGGTAAGCCTGAGCTAATCAATATAGCGTTCATCATCTCATTAAGAGTTTGATTTTTGCGTTCAGCTACGCCATTCGATTGAGGTGAGTATGGAGCAGTCGTCTGATGAATAATGCCATGTTCTTGACAGAGTTCATCAAACGGAGCTACATATTCTCCCCCTCGATCACTTCGGATCATTTTGATTTTCACGATGAGTTGATTTTCAACCTCATTCTTATATCTCTTAAAGGCATCAAGAGCTTCGTCTTTTCCCTTTAGGAGATATACGTAACAATATCTCGTGCAGTCATCGATAAATGTGATGAAGTATTTCTTCCCGCCTTTAGTTTGCACGTGTTTCATATCGCAAGTGTCCGTATGAATTAACTCTAAAGGCGTAGTACTTCTTTCCACCGAATGGAAAGGTGCTTTGGTCATTTTAGCCTCCACACATACTTCACATTTATCAGATGGGTTGAACTCTAGATTTGGTAATAAATTTAAACTTACTAACTTTCTTAGCGAGTTTAAATTTACGTGTCCTAATCTACCATGCCATAAATTAGAACACTCGGCCAAGTAAGAAGAAGCGTTAACTTTATTTTTACCGTTAAAGCTGCGATGTACAGTTATTACATTCATCTTAAATAGCCCCTTTTCTAGATAACCCTTTCCTATGAATTGACCCGCTTTGGTCAGTACAAACTTATCAGCCTCAAATACAAGCTTAAGACCGGCTTTGCTTAACAGTGAGCCAGAAACTAAGTTCTTGCGGATGTCCGGGACATGCAGCACATCCTTGAGGGTCAACTCCTTTCGTGAGGTCAGCTTTAGGACCACCTTACCCAAACCGACGATCTTGGACGTTGCGGAATTTTCTATGAACAGCTTTCGGCCGGTGATCGGGATATAGTTTGAGAACATCTCCTTGTCTGAGCAGACGTGGCGGGTAGCTCATGTGTCCACGAACCACTCTCTCGGATTGTCCACCAGGTTGGCTTCAAACACCACGGCTGACAGATCCATTTCGGACAAGTCTTCAGCCAGGTTAGCCTTTCATTGGTCGTCCTTCTTCGGCTGGCGACAGTCCTTAGCCATGTGGCCAGGTTTGCCGCAGTTGTAGCAGTCGCCCTTGATCTTCTTGTTCTTTTTCTTCGTGGGCACTTGCTTCTCCTGCTTATCCCCGGACTTCTTCCTCTTCTTGCCACCTTTTCCCTCGGCGAGGTGCACGGTGGTCTCAAAGTTGGCCTTGCCTTGCTTGACTTCGGACTTTCGGTTGTCTTCCTCGATCCTAAGTCTCACTATTAGGTCTTCTAGGCCCATGTCCTTCCTCTTGTATTTGAGGTAGCTTTTGAAGTCCTTCCAGAGCGGGGGGAGCTTCTCGATCATCGCAGCTACTTGGAAGGACTCGCTGAGTTGCATCCCTTCGGCTTGGATCTCGTGAAGGATCAGCTGTAACTCCTGCACTTGGTCGATGACCTTCTTGGAGTCCACCATCTTGAAGTCGAGGAATCGTCCGACGATGAATTTCTTCGTCCCGGCATCCTCCGTTTTGTACTTCTTCTCGAGTGAACTCCATAGCTCCTTTGCAGTTTTGGTTACCGCGTAGATGTTGTAGAGCGTGTCGTCTAGTCTATTCAGGACGTAGTTCTGGCACAGGAAGTCGATGTGACTCCACGCTTCGAGAGCGTTGATCTTCTGTTGATCCGTCTCATTTTTCGCTATATTCGGTGCTTCCTCTTTCAGGAACCGAACTAGGTTGAGCATGGTCAGATAGAACGTCATCTTCTGTTGCCACCTCTTGAACTCGGTACCGTTGAACTTCGCTGGCCTTTCGGCGTGGACAGTTCCTGGTACTGTTGTCATTGCTACGGTGCTTGACGATGCCATCTTCAAGTACACGATCTCGTCTTACGATTGTTGTATCGGAGGGTTCTGTGTACTTGATTAGGATCTACGGCAGTCGAGGCAAGTGTTGGACACTTTCTCCGTAAGACGAGATTGCCCCGTATATTTTAGTGCGGTACGGGCTACGGCAATCGTTCCCAAGATACAACGACTGTTCGGGCATTTCCAAGAACGTTGCACACGTATCTTGAAACTTTTGGGCGAACCCTTATATACCGAGAACTTTCGGACTATTTGTAAGTGAAGAACGAGGGGAGAGGAGAAGACAATAATGCTTATGGAATGCACTTGCTGTTGGGATGGATTGATAACGAGGGGGAGTTGCCTATTTATAGGCGCTGGAAGAGTGGCAGGTAGGCACTCTGAAGGTGCACGAGGCATTTCCGAAGAGATGCAACTCAGGCAGGCAGCCAGATCGCTTGTGGCCCTTCGGAGGTGGCCCTTCGCTAGGCAGATAGGCTGGCAGCGCTCGTGGCCCTTCGGTGGCATTCTCGCAACCCTTCAGCCGTCTGGAAGTCTCTAGGACGTTCCAGCCCTTCGTGCCTCTTCGTTGGCCATCCTGGAAGGTGCTCACAGTCCCTCGCCACTTCGGTAGGCACGCAGCTCTCTCCGGACTCGAGCAAAATACTTAAGGCTCCTCCAGATGATGCGCACGTGCGAAGTGCCAAGTGCGCCACAAAGCGCCCATTGTGACCTGCGTCCAATGCGCCATGCGCACACGCACGTGCGCGTGCTCATGCTAGTGCTCGGATGGTGTTACGCACCATCCTCGCCGCGGTCTGAGTTGGCTATCCTTCCATTTGGTCAACTCATTTCCTAGTCAACAAGGAGTTTCTCCTTATAAACTAGGAAATGTTGGTGCCACTTTCCAATGTGGGATTGCATTTTCCATTTCCCTTTTGGGCCTCCCACTTTGGGCCTTTCCACTTTGGGCTTTGCATTGAATTTTCATTCAAAACTTTCCCAACAATTTTGAGATAAAGGGTTGGGCTTTGGTTGTTCAAATCAGTGGATGATCCTTTCTTGCTTGGTTTCTCGATCCACAGGTGACAGAATGGCTGAAGGAGTCCTCTTCGATGTGGCGGCGTCGATCCTGACAAAGCTCGGGTCCCTCGCACTGAAAGAGATTGGGTTGCTATGGGGCCTACAAGATGAGCTCAAGAGGCTGCAGGCTACTCTTCAAACAATCGAGGTTGTGCTTCGTGATGCAGAGAAACAGTACCATACGCGCGAAGCAGTTAAAGTGTGGTTGAATGAACTCAAAGATGTAGTTTATGATGTTGATGACTTGCTGGATGACATCTCAACTGAGAAATTGAGCCGGCGACTGAAGTCCGGTAATGTGGTGACCAAGGAGGTACAATTTTTCTTCTCTCGCTCGAATAGGATTGCATATGGTCTTAAAATGGCTCATAAGATCAAGGACATAAGAGCCAAACTAGATGAGATTAAAGGGAATAGGAAGTTTCACTTGAACCAAAATCTTCCAGAACCTATATCTCTGGATCATGGTAGGGACACTCACTCATCTGCACCTCATGTAGTGATTGGGAGAGAAGATGATAAGAAGAAGATCACGAGTCTTTTACTAGATGACCATAGAGAGGATGTGATGTTCATTCCAATAGTTGGAATGGGAGGTTTGGGAAAAACAACACTTGCTCAAATGATATACAATGATGGGATGGTGCAACAGAATTTTGAGCTAAAAGCATGGGTTTGTGTATCTGATATTTTTGATGTCAAATCGATTGTTGAGAGGATTATTGGATGTATTGATGGATGGAAACCTACAGGAAACAAGGAGATGGAGATACTTAAGAACATACTTAGTGAGAAAACTAAAGGAAAAAAGTATTTGTTCGTGTTGGATGATATATGGAATGAAGATCGTGAAAAGTGGACTAGTTTGAGCGATTTGATCATAGGTGGTGCTAGAGGAAGTAGAATAATGGTAACCACCCGAAGCAAGGTCGTAGCTGATATAACATGTACCTCACAAATTTATGAATTGAAAGGTTTATCAGAGGCAGAGTCTTGGGATTTGTTTCGAAAAGTGGCATTTAGGCAAGGGCAAGCACCTAATGAAGAGTTCAAAAAACTGGGAAAGGAGATTGTAGAAAAATGTAGTGGACTTCCTCTAGCAATAAGGACAATAGGAAGCTTGTTGTATACGAGAAGAAAAGAGTCTGAGTGGCTACATTTCAAAGATGAGGAGTTCTCAACATTGGATCCAAAAATCAACATTATAGAGATATTGAAGCTGAGCTACAATCATTTGGCCTCAAACTTGAAACACTGCTTTGCTTATTGTAGCCTATTTCCCAAAGATTATATATTTGACGTGTCCAAGCTAATTAATTATTGGAAGGCACATGGTTATGTTGATTCGACAAATGAAGGCATGTCTTCTAAAAACAACGGTTATAATTGTTTGAAGTATCTTGTCCAAAGATCATTTCTCCAGGTAGAAGAAGAAAATGAAGACGGTGAAGTAGTGAAATGTAGAATGCATGATTTTATGCATGACCTGGCTACGTCAGTTGCAGGAGAAGAGGTCAAACTACTGGTGTATGGACGTTTCAATGGAACAATGGTTACCGAGAAAACTCGACACATTTCACTGCTTAATGTTCCGGTCGAAGTAAAATGGCAAGATTTGGTTTCCCTGTTCCAAGGAAAGAAGGTGCGTACCTTTATTATCTGGTTTGAGGAATATGATGATGGAGTAGTTGGTGAGAAGTGGGCTACTATTCTTTCTGGGTTGAAATACTTGAGAGTACTAGCTTTACATAATATGAAGTTAAAGAAATTGCCAAGCTTTATCGGTAAATTGAAGCATCTGAGGCAACTTGATCTCTTTTATAATAATAAATTAGAGAGGCTTCCTGACTCTATTACACGACTGTACAACTTGCAAGTCCTTAACTTAGACAGGTGTGTAAGTCTTAAGGAACTGCCAAAGGACATGAAGAAGTTGGTAAATCTGATCCATCTTGGGTTGGAAGGTTTCGAATTGAAAGAGATGCCACGAGGAATTGGACAACTGACCGCTTTGGAGGTGTTCCCACAATTCGTCTTGCCCCAAACAATGACAAGATCGACTGGTGGATTGGACAAGTTACAGAAGTTGAACAAGTTGAAGGGGAAACTGAGTATATTAAATCTCCAATATGTGGAGAAAGGTGCATGGGAGTGTGAGGCGGCCAACTTAAAAGACAAGTCAAATCTTCAATCTTTGATGCTAGGCTGGAAGGATGAAGCGCAGGACACGAGCATTCAAGAGAGGTCACTGGAAGCATTGCAGCCCCACGTAAACCTTAGAAAGTTGACAATCGGTGGCTACAGAGGAGTGAGGATTCCACGGTGGGTATCCTCTCTGGAAAATCTAGTCAGTGTCTGTATCTACGATTGTTGCAATTGTAAGTCCCTTCCACCATTGGATGGACTGCCGTCTCTTCAACTTCTAGAAGTTGCACGTGCATATGAGTTGGAATACATTATAGACAACATCGGAAATACGGGAGGGGGAGGCCGGTCATGTTTCTTCCCAAGCTTGAAGACGATCTCTCTCGGCATTTGTCCTAAACTGAAGGGATGGTGGAGTAGTACGGAAGAGCAGCTTCACTACCAGCTACTTTGTCTTTCTGAATTGACGATCATCAACTGCCCCAACCTCAAAGGACGGATGCCTCTGCTCCCATCTCTCAACACTCTGCATCTAGTGGACACCAGTTCAGAGCTGTTGGAGGAGACACTGGTACATGCTAAACCACCATCGACTGGCACTAACACTAGTCTCTCTCCTTTGCAATCTCTGCATGTTTATGAAATTAGAGGTTTGAGTTTTCTGCGGGAGGAGGCGCTCCAAGGCCTTGCATCTCTGAAATCCCTAGAGATTAGCGGTGTCGCAGATACAAGTGTCTTGGCTCCATGGCTCTACCATCTATCCTCCCTTGAGTTTCTATCACTCTCGTTTTGTGCGGAGATGAACATGTTTGAGGAGAATAATACTGAGTTGATCAGATGCCTCAAAAATCTCCGCTCTCTTTGGATTAGATATTTAAAGATGATGGCTCTTCCTAAGGGGATTCAGTATCTTACCTCTCTAGAGGAACTCTTTATTTCCCATTGTGAAGAATTGGAGGCCTTGCCAGCGTGGATGGGCAACCTCACCTCATTAAACAGTTTAGAAATCATGGGAGGTCACCAACTGAGTAAAAGATGCGGGAGCAACCAGGGAGAGGATTGGCCCTTCATCTCTCACATTCCTAACATCTATGTCAATGGTGGATGGGTCCAACGCGACGGCCGCTACCAGTTGTGAGCCGGAGAAGCTTCCTCCTTCCATCCTCTCCATTCACAGGTTTGTCACAACTGACCTGCTGTTTACTTGGTCAAACGATAATTGTATGCTTCGATTTATTCTAATCATGATTCCATAGGCTCAATGAATGCTTTCTGCTTCCTTTTTTGTCTTGTTGGTTTGTGTGAAGAAGTCGAATTTTGCTTGCCAAATTCCCTGGTGCACTTCTCTTACTCTTTTAAATTTCAGGAGCTGGAGTAATTGTTGTTCAAGACTTGCTCCCTGGTACGAATATATATATATTCTTCATATTTCTTATAGATGATATCGTATAGTTCACTTTGATGTGACAGTGATGAAGCTTTTCAAGAATTAGCTCTGTTTTTGTATGGCTGCAGGCTAGCAAACGCGGCTTCAGCATTTCTGGTTTCGGCCTGGATGCATTGTTTGTGGTTGAACTTGAAGCTTTTCCTGAAGGGAGCTCCGGCGTGTTGTCGTGATGATGGAAGTTTGAAGGTCTTGAAGGACATAATGGTTTGAGGGTCTCTCCAAGCTACTGCGACAGAAAATCGATGGCAATCACAATGGTACTCATGGATCCATTGAAAGCAGAAGTGTGTTGTGTTTATTTCCTGAACGAGATGTGTTTTATTTCAATGTCTTGTCCTGAACATTCTAGTGTGTTATGTATTTCTAATAATTATTCCCAACATCTGCGGTGTCACGGACGAGAGTCCTGTCTCCATGCAGACAATCAACAGTTGCAAGGAGATGAACTTGTTTGAGGATAATAATGCAGAGTTGGTCCAATGACTCGGGATTCTCCGCGCCCTTTGGATTTGATTGTTGTTCACAGATGAAGTCTCTTCTTAAAGGGATCACCATGATCTTCCCTCTCTACAGGCACTCGTGATTAAACAGTTTAAACATTTGCTGCTGTTTCAAGCTGAGTAAAACATGGAAAGGATTGGTCCTTGATCTCTCTCACATTCCTAACATCCAAGTCAGTCTTGAATGGGTCCAACACCCGATGGCTGCTACCAATTGTGAGCTGGAGAAGCTTCCTTCCTCTCTTTCATGCCATTGTCTAAAATTGTATAAAACCAGTTGTATGCTCGAATTCTGTTGGTAATTATCTGAGAGGCAGAGACTGAAGTTCTTGAGAATTGTACCGTTTATAGCCCGAGTTGCTTCCATCATGCCATCGTTTCTTGTATGTTTTTCTACTGATTGCATATTGGCAGTGCATATCCACAACTCTTTAAGTAATTCAAGGCCAATTCCTTGGAGAATATGATTATGCCCGGTTAAGAACATTCAGGATAATAAGAACAACAAAATCAAACAACCAACTCTATATACAGAAACATCCAGCATTGCACATTCCGCTACTTTCGGCTGTTAGCATTTTCGCCTCATCGAGAGGAACTCTCATTTCGTCGAAAGGCATTACAATAATAGAAACAGTTGAAACACCATCCTATGAAAGCAACCTGCAGAATTGCTGAATTCACAGATGCAACTGCAGCCGATATAGGAGACAGAAGTCGTCCATAAAGATCCGTATCTGGGAAAAGCAATAGACAATACCTCTTATCAGCACCAGGCTCTTGAACAGAATAACATACACAAACCTGTTTCTTGACTATCTGATATATGAACTACCCGGAAACCGGTTTTGCTGCACCACCCTTTTGAAGACAAAGTAGTAAGGATGGAATCAATCCATACAATCTTCTACCAAACAAAGTTAACATCCGGATAGAACAAGGAAGAATTACTCAGATTGTTGGCAGAAGCAGGAGTACCTACCAGTTCATTGCCAAGTTTTTCTCAGAGAAGAAACAATCACTAACAAAAATTATATCATACCCAATTGCTATGTTACAAGAATGGAGTAGCCTAGAATGCATTGAAACAAAATTTGCTTCAGTCTCTATCACCTAAGTATGAGTGAAAAAGAATGAACATAATTACAAGAGAAAATCTGCAGGAAAAATGAAATTACGTTAGTAGCCAGGTCCTATGCAACAGCCTAGACAATTTTGTCTAGGTCTATCAAATGTACACTACGGTCTTCTAAAAAAAGCGGTTCAGCACCCTATATATGCATCCGATGATACTGTTAGATAACGCTTTGCCCTTGCCATAATACTAGCCTGTACTCATAGATACACGCTCAATTCGGTGAGGTCATCCATCGGGATCTCAAGGCCGACCATTGATAAATCAAGGTCGCCTTCATTGTCTGGTAATCCATCAACGTCAAACCAATTACTCAAATCTTGTTGGCCCCCAAAGTTGTCTACACCAAGCTCTATGTCCAGATCTTGCAAATCTGAAGCATCTGTTGCTTCCCTACCGGCAGATGCATTATTACATCTATTTGAAGGCATTGCCATTTCTCTCTTCTTGTTGCTGTTTCCTTCTTGTAACTTGTTATTCAAACCATCTTCAGGAGATGAGAGCGAAGCTGCTTTCTGCTTCACCTTTGATTTCGTTTTACGGTCACCCTTGACATTGTTCTGCGGGGAACGACCCACTTTTGAATCTCTGCCAGGTTTACTCTTGTCCCTTTCACTTCTCTTCCCCTTGGCTCCACCCGGAAAGTTGTTGCCAAGTGGCGACGAAGTTCTGTTACCACCAACATCATCCAGAAGCACTTCCTTCTTTTTGCCCCTGTTCCATATGGGTCCAGTTTTTGCAAAATCCGGGTCATGCAACACATCAGATGCACTGTTGCCAGCCCGAATGTCATGCTGCTCAACGGAGAAAGTATCTGCAAAAATGGAAGTCATATTGGAAAGCAGTTGGAACACACAAAAAAAAATGGAACAGACAAAAAAAAAAGGCAAGTTGCTGTACTATGACTTGTATGCTGAACCGAATTCTAGCAAGTTCGTATTAGAAATTAGTAGAATGTCTCGAAAAAGTAAGGGAATATCAACAAAGGGAAGAACAAAACATTAAACTATCTGATTTGCTAAGTGTGAATTTTGAGTCGTTAGCAAACCTGATGCCTTTGGTTGTTGATGAGAGTTAGGAATTTCAGATGGCACATTCGCAGCGTCTGCAGTTTCTGCATTATTGCCATGGTTAGGTTTAGATAAAAGGACATCATGAAGCGTGGGCTCACTAAAACAACTTTTGCCCGCGTCTTCAAACTCCCTGCATCTGGAAAGAGTCCTCTTCATAAAAGACAGGGCTACAGGCCTTGACACCTTAGGGATCCCCAGTTTTGCAGCGCTGCTTCCTCTAATGGCCTATAAATGATCGAAGCGGAGCAGTTAAACATACTGATGTCTATTCATCAATAACCTATATTTCATAAGCATCTAAAATCTATATATAGCATGTCATTAAGCATCAATCAATCCACCTACAATAACTTTTACATTATTTGTATTATTTACAAATATTTAACTGCTCCCAGTATGAAGCAACCAAAAGCATTTTTACCAGCAGCCTTTTGTAAGCCAACTCGACCAGCCTGTCCATCGCAACCTGCTCAAGGGCCCTGCACATACAAATCGCAAGGTGTAACAGTCAGAACTCAGACCGAGGATCAGTCCAACCAAGTCAGAAGCAGCGATGCAGCTGTTACTGGACATCTTACCCAGAATCTACCAGCCTGCTTTCCTCAACCGCTCTAGTTAATTTGTCTAACAACACCTTCTTCTGACCAATCTACAGAAGCAAAACCAATGCAATTTATTGACAAGGAAACTCAAACCACGAGAAAGGCAAGATCAGAAGTGAGAGGGAACACAAACTATGGACTGCAGGACATCTACACATCTGCTAGCAGTTTTTATGTGAGATTCCAGTGAAGGCTAGGAAGTAGGAGCAAAGCACAACAAACTTCACCTGTTGGGTTAGTCTCTTCTGCAGTTCAACTATTTCTTCGTTGATAAGTTTGCTCTCTCCATCAGCAAGATCAGGCTTTGACGAGTCACACCAAGAGAAAAAGAGAGACATCAATAACGAAAATGACAAAATAGCAGGGAAAGGACTTGTAGAAATAAGAAAATAGTCACGACATTTTGGCCATGCACCAGAATGACTAAAACTCCAACATGCATTTGGATGGAGAAAGCGAAAAAAATGTCACCTGGGAAATAAGTAAAGTGAATCGTGCACATATTGATGAAAACTTCACGGCTATTCGCTCTATATTTTATGCAATCAAATTCCCTTGACTTTTAAGAGCAGAAGATGCTTTTCTTTGCAGTTATATCTATCAGCTGTTGAAGACATATAACCTTTTCACTTGGATACTGTGGTTTTCCAAAAGGAAAAGTAAGAACAGGATGTTACCACTGTTTCAGGGCATAGACCAACAGTCTGCAGTTCCATTAGAAGCTTGTCTTGCAGAGACATTTGCTCGTACAGGCAATCCATTTCAGAATCACCAGCAGCATTTTTCAAAACATCTGCATCATCGTTTCCAGAAAATAAAGGATAGGTTCCGTCGTGTGAAGTTACAAACCCATTTCCTCCGCGAAATAAGGCATCGTCACATAAGTGGTTGTGCATATGAGAGCCTCTACTGTTAGTCATGATGCCATCGGACATAAATCCATTGGGAGAGCAACATTGAGACAGAAAACCTGGTATGCTTCCATTACAGTTTTCTTCATATTCATCTTCAACGATAAGAGCAGATAATACTCTTTGGTACAATGAAGCACCAATATTTCTTGTCTCGTAGTTTCCATATGAAGAACCATCTGGACCTTGATCTCCAAAACCTCTCAAACATTCTGTTGCCGGAAGGATTTCATTTACATCATTCCCTTTCCAGTGATAAGAATGCAAAAGATCTTCCTGAGCAAAATTTCCCTGAGAAGATTAAAAAAAAATCGGTATCATTTGCAATAAAGTGCGTCCGACAATTCTTATTTCTGTCTGCTATAGGAAGCATTCACATGGTTCATAGACAAAACACTCTACCGTAATTCCTGCAGTGACTCCTGAGAAACAGGAGCGGTAACATATGAAAGAAAGCACTTGGACCATTTCAGAATTGGAACAGATGTCTACAACAAATAAGAATAGTCTTTAATTTACAACGCAGACATTTGTCATTATAGATTAGTACTATATTATCACAGAGAAAAAGTGACGAAGCTCATAGCTTTCGTCTTGAGGTTTGAAAAGAGCTAGCCGGACACAGTCAAGTGACGAGCTCACCTTATGGAGGCAAAAAACACAAACTAGAAAAAAAAAACAATTTGCAGGAATAAGACCAACCATAGAAGTGTCAAGTAGTCAGCATCCAGAAAATTTGAAGGATAGAAAAAGAAAACATGAGCAAAACATTACAGTACACCACTAACTAAATAGGAATCCTCTTATTAACTGTATGCTGCCTTCCGTAAAATGTGATCGTATGCTCATAAATCATGACCACATAAAAGAGGAACCTAGACTCCCCAAAAAAAGTAAGAATTCATATTGGATAACTAAACTAACAGATCTACATAAATAAACTCTTAAAAAACAGACAACCCTAAAATAGCAGTTCAATCAAAACATGAATCCAAGAATACACTTCGTTAACCGTAGAAAAACCAAGTACCAAGTCTAGCTATAAATCAAAAGGTCGCCGAGGAAATTAGATGGATTTAATTAAAATTGTGCTCCTTGATTACCATATCATCACCAGAACGGCTGGAAAAATCGATCAAGCCCTTCTGCTGTTCATCTGGATTTGACTGATTGCAAGAACAAAAATACAACAGAAGGAACTTAAATGTGAGTGTCCAATTGAATCAGGAAAAATAATCTGGTTGACATCAGAATGAAGGAACCACCTGTTGCTTCAAGTAGGATAGATCTTCCAAAGAGATTGGAGCAAAAAATGGCTCAGCCTTCTTCCAGAATGAACCAGAACATGACAGATCTGTAGAAGTAAGGTATTATTTACTGCAGACTCAAACACAACAGCAAGACATAAGATTACACATGGGTGTACCCTCTATGAATAGACTTTTTTCGTTTTGGTATAGAGGGAAATACTTTAGTAGTAGGTTGGATTTTGTTAATTTTGTAGAAGATTGTAATAGGTCCTCTTTTGTAAATGGGTCAACCCCCTAGGTGCCTTCTAATTAAATCCTAGCTTATTTAGAAAAAGAAAATAAATTCAATAGCAAGACATAAGACTACACGTGAGGTCAGATACATACAGCTGAAGTTGCATGCAGCACTAGCAGCAGCTAGGAGTTCTTCACGATCATCGTCAGACTCACCTAAAACATCATAAACAAGATAAATTTATGCTGTTATTAATTCAAATGGAACATTCTGTATATTTTCATTCATATTCCATCATTTCAGTAAGTATGTGGTGAACATGAAAGTGTATGAATCCAACACTATAGGATATTGAACATGTTTTTTTGTTTCTAATAGTTGATTGACAAGTTGCAGTAAACTGAAGTCCACTTTGTTGCCTAATTGGATACTCGCTTCTCCGCCGGAAAAAAGGTTCAGATAAGATAAGAAAGGTCAGCGTCTTTCCTTTAATTACACCTTAACAACCATATTAGAAGCAATAAGACAGGCAGCAAATTGACATTTTGAATAAAAACTCTATTGCACCAGGATGATGCAGGACCAGGAAAAAAAAGACCTTTACGACCAGAAGTCACTCTTTCGATAAACTAACAAAAAATGTTCTCCCTTTTATTTTCAATACCAAAAATACAACTCACCCTGACAATTTCTTTATCATCCATATCTCAATTAGGAAAATTGCTAGTTCAGGGATCCAACGTAGAAACGAAATAAGTCCTATTATACTTATACATGGAGATATTATTTTTATACAGCAAATTCTGTATCCAGTGGCCAGAGGTTACTCGTTTCTGATAACCACCCGTCGCTGTACATTGCTTGTGTTGCCAAAATTGAGTTTAATTCCAACAACCAAGCACTAAATAATTTGAAACACTAAATTAACTGTATAGACAAACCCATTAATCTCAGGTTCACGGAATCTTTTTAGAGAGTCGATAATCAAAGCCTTAAAATCCAGAACATTAACCAAAATGAAAGCTTACTGGGGAGATCTGGGGAATTGCTTGCTGGTGGTTGCGCAAGACGATTAGCACCTTTACGATGTGATATTTTCTTGAGGGGAGGACGACCGGACTTACTAAAACAGCAGCAAAACGGAATCATGAATACAACAATTAATATGAGAATCATAAATGCAAGTGCAGTGCCAAGGAAAATGCTACCACCTTGAATTCTTCTCTGAGACAGGCTTGGTGCTATTAACAGGCTTACTCAGTGGAGTCTCCAACTTCTCTCCAGAAGGTGAAATGCTACCTCTAGAAGATGTCATACTTCGACCAGTCCTTCCCGGCCTCTGAACACCATCCCCTAGATCTTCCTTATTAATTAGTTTATTCTTCTTTGTAATCAAAATCGGGCCAACATTTGGGTTCATGGATTTCTCCTCTATACTACCATCACTTGTTCCCTTGTGGTTCTCAAGAGCACCAGATTCTTCACTTTCAGATGGCCTGGCTGGAGATGGATTGACCTCCAGTTTCACTGTCAACTGGTGAGTACCATTCGGCAACTCCTTGGGAAAATGTGGCATGCCAGTCCCAGCAGACGCTTCTCGAGCAGTTGAGCCAGAGGGTTCTCCATTTTCAAGTGGTAGCTGCGCTTCTTCATGATTCAAGACAGGAGAGACAACATTTGATCTCCTCGTACGTGAGATTTTGTGTGGCCTCTGACCAACCCATTGAGCCATTGGCGGAGAGGAAGATCCAGGGGGAAGCGAACGTTTGCGATTGTGCTGCCCACTAATTGAGTTAGTTTTATTAACACTTGGGATTTGTTCACAACCATCAACAGATGCAGATGCCCGAGAAAGATTAGGAGATGATGTTGCTGCTGATATAGATCCAGTTCTGGGTGCTCTAGTAGCCTTCCCTTTAGTTACTGGACTTAGACTACTGACATGGTTATCCTCGACACCATTTAACCTACAAGCAAAAAATTAGATGTCAGCTCATTGAATAACAAAAGAAAACAGTAAAGATGCTGAAAAATTACTTTTGTGGATTTCCGTTAAAATCACAACATACTTGGAGTTTATTTTTGGTACAGGCCGCTCTTTGTTCATGCTTGCAGTAATATCCCTAGACGAAACTTTATCCGACTCATTCCTGGGAAAAGAGCGGCTATTTGAACTAACCGGAGATGGAGTACCTTCTGACTTGTTGATGCCACTAACAGTACCAATAGACCCTGTCCTGCAAGGCACAAATTTCATGAGCACACATACCAGTCCAAATGTGCAGATTTCGACAAGATAATCTAATTCCTCCGACAGAAAAAGTCAACTGTATAATCACATGTTATTTGCAATATAGTCGAGTCTGAAGTCATGTATAGCATTGCATCTCTTATTTAACAAGGGATTAAAATTTCTCATCCGCATGAAAAATGCACGAGTAGATGCAAAAGAAAACTGCTACCAAGAAAGCACCTGAGGTTTTGGCCATCGAACAATGTTACACCAGGTTCCATGCCAAATTTCTGTTGTATGGGGCGTTTAGTTTCTACATCATTGTCTGGAGGTCTTCCAAAGACACTTCCCACAGAACGTTTTCTTTTCATCTTTTTGTCCCACCCCTCACCACCAGCAGGAAACCTACGAACCTTTTCCTCTGCCATATCAAAACCTTCCCCACCATCCCTAAGCACGTCTCTTTCCTTCCCCATTGCCACAGATTGCCTTTGATTTGGAATGGTGTTTCCAACCTAAAATTAACAAGAACGGCAAAGAATCAAGCATTATCTGAAAAGACATTATCCGAATAGCCATGAGGACGAGATTCTGCTACAAGACATCGGCTTCAGAAAAGTAGACATCAACACCCGAGCACAAAAATGTGAGCAAAAGTATGAAATATGATACAGATAAATGACAAGGCAACTAAACACAACATTCGCTGTACACAGCCCAGATTAGGTTTACAATGAAATGAATCAAGAGAAAACTAACTTGCGTTACATAGCACATCCAAACAACGGAACAACTTAATTCTCATGCCAAAAGATAAGGAATTATCTGTAAAGTTTCAAATAAGTTTAATTGCAGATTTAGAATCCTACCCGCATGTCTGTCATAGATGACCGAACACGCTTGTTCAAAACTGTATTCTTTGTCTTGTCTTCTAATTTTTGACTCCCGGGGTCTGAGGGGGTGCGAGGAAGCTGGAATCCCACTTTTAAGAAGTTTGATCCACTCGACCTTTCATTCATTGGAATTTCATGGCGTTGTGGCTTTTTCGAATACAATGCTTCAGAATACTTATTCAATCTCAGCAAGGACTCATTCAGTCTTTTGATCCGCCCCCTGAAAAAACAGAAGGAATTTAAGGAGAGTCAAACCGCTAAAAAAATAAGTCAGTAAACTATGGAGAAGGAAGCAAAGTCCTGTTCCCCATATACACGCATTAAGGTAGAATAGAAGTTTCAGCTTTTAACAGCAAAAGAGCTTTGCTACTTGAAGGAGCACCTAACTTGCTACTTAACAAACCAGTAGCAAAAACAGTTGATGGTTACCTGGCCTTAAAAGATGCATCCAGCACGCTTGCTTTGAACCGCTTCAACTCTTCTGTACCCATTGGAGAAGAAAGCTTTGAGTGAGCAGCTTCAAAAGAGCCATCTTCACTGGTCCCACTTAAAGATATCCCCAATGCCCTCCTTGCTTCACCCGTCCGAGTATACTTATGATCTGCCACCGGTATCGGATTCAACAGCAAGCACTGGGTGACAGGAGGCACATCGCCAGAGGATGAAGCACTGCCACGCGGCGTCGTGCTCATACCTGAACCAAAAATCCTGCCTTCGCTTCCTTCCCGGAAGCTTCCAGGCCTATCCAATATGGCACTGGGATGACTCCCCTTCAGCCCATTTTGGTAGCTGCCTGTAAAACCCACATTGTCAGGGCTCGCCACGCTGGACTCGAACCTCATACTTCCGGCCATAGATCAAACGCGAGCGGGCCAATTCAAGCGTCCCGGACTTGACCAGACAACAAACATGTTTCCACACAGTCCCGAAAGTATCTCTAAGACAGAACCTGAAAACAACACACAAGTTCAAACTCCAACTCAACATACTCTTAAGTTTATACTTCCACACCAAGTAAGTCAAAACTTTGAACTAAAAAAGACAGCAACATTTTTTCATAAAAACAACTGAAAAAAAAAACAAAATTCCCAGTAATTAGACCTCCCCCAAGCGAGTTACTAAACCAGAACCAGTCAATACAATTTCAGGATTAATTTTGGGGGAAAACCCCAAAAAACCAAAAATTGAACAATATAAGTACAATTAAGAAACTTAGAATTGGGTAAGTTAGGGTGCAACTAAGCAGGGGATTAATCACAACCTAAATTGCGCGGGAAAATTTAGGGTTTTAAGGGCGAAGTCCTAATCTTTAGTTCGCGAATCCCAATTTTGCCCCTAGAGGAGGCGCGAAATTCCGAAATTTTTGGCTTGGGAAGGAAGGTTGGGGAACGTACCACCATTGGAGGATCGGGCTACGTAGAAGGATCGAAGCGTAGAGAGAGAAAGCGGAGGAGAGAGAATTCCTTCCTTTTTGTATTTTATTTATTTATTTTTCACTTTTTTTTTCTGGTATTTTCTCTCTTCTTGTCTTTTCTTTTTCTTTTCGTTTCCGGAAGAGAGAGAAGAAGAAAAAAAAGGACCCGATTGGGAAGAGGGGGAATTTAGTGGGGCCCGCCGGAGGAAAGATCGGACTCTTTTATCTACAGGTTCTCGGGTTCCGGTTTGGGTTGCGGATGGGTCCCACTACTCTTTGTGGGTTGAAGAGCGGGCAACTAGTCGTTTGTCTCCGCATCAGTATTCCATCACGGCCAACAAACATCAAACGTTTAATATTTAAAATATGGATAAATTCATTTTAATATTTTGTGGTATCATGCTTTTTTAACTAAGTACCATGCAGTTTAGCGATTAGTTTTTTTTTTTTGGGTAACGGAGGTTTATTATAGTTATATTTTTACTGACGAATTTCTAACCAAGGTTAATTATCGATCAGATATTTTCAAGATTAGATATGTCAGTGTTATGTCATATTTTTTCTTTCTTAGATAATGTCGATGTGGTTAACTTAGAATTCTCAATTTCATAACTTAATAAATCCAAAATTTAGGTAACTTAATAGCCTTTGACTTCTCACTCACGTAAGGTAGTTCCAACATGTCTCTTTAAACGAAATTGATCAAGGTTAATTTTGTAATTAACTATGTTATAATTTTTATATCCAACCTAAAATTTTAATACAATAAGTTTCTACATTTAGAAATAAGCTAATCATACCCATTGTTGGGTATGGAGCCTGAGTACGAGTGAAGAGCCGTGAGGATTGTCCGAGAGTTGATCGATTGGGTTCGGAGTCCGAGGACGCTCGGAGAATCAATCGAGTCAAGAGTCAAGTGAAGACGTTAAGGACATCCAAGGGTAGTGTGGCTCATGTGAGGAGCCTTGGGATGATCGGGGGCGATTGGGTCAAGCGTCGAGTCAAGACGAAGCAAGATGAAGCTGAGGCGCCTAGTGTGGTGAGACAGGAGACTCTGAACGAGGTGACTAGCGATCGCCAGTTGATTGGTGATCGCCAGTTCAGCCAGAAAAGGTCCTAGACTTGGACCAAAATGCCCCTCCCGACCCTAAATAGTTGTCTAGAGTTGTGGCACTATAAATACCCCTCTATGGCCTCCAAGAAGGAGGCAAGAAAAAGGGGCAAAGTGTTGCCCACTTCTCCAAAGAGAAAGAGAGAGGAGGAGGAGAAGAAGACAACCCAAGTGAAGGGTTGCCCTCCATGTGAAAGAGGAGAAGAAGAAGATAACCCAAGTGAATGGTTGCCCTCCATGTGAAGGAGGAGAAGAAGAAGACAACCCAAGTGAAGGGTTACCCTCCAAGTGAAGGAGGAGAAGAAGAAGAAGAAGACCCAAGTGATGGGTTGCCCTCCAAGTGAAGGAGGAGAAGAAGAAGAAGAAGGGCTTACCCAAGTGAAGGGTGGCCACTCCAAGTGAAGGAGAAGAGAGGGAAGCTCTCCAAGTGAAAGAGAGTTGCCCAAGAAAGAAGAAGAACTCCAAGTGAAGGAGGAAGAGTGGGTAGAGCCCAAGCCAAGGGCTTTGCCAAAAGTGAGAGCTCCTAAGAGTGTGGGTAGCCTCGGGTGAGAAGAGGAGGAGAGAGTGAGCCGAGTGAAGGCATTCATTGTTGTGAGAGCGAGTAAAGCTCGAGCGTAAAAATAGTAGAATCTCTCCTGGCTTGGAAGCCCCCGAATGTAGATCATTGTGGATCGAACCGGGTAACCAAATTTTAGTCTCCCTCCTTGTGCTTTGTGTGTTGTACTTCTCGTGGTTATCGTAGTTTGCTCGTATATATTTTCTGTTGTGTTGATTGGGTCAACGAGAAGTGGATAATTTCTCCAACAACTGGTATCAGAGTTCGGGTTAGGGCGTGGTGAGAGCAACCATGATGGGTAAAGTGGAGTCGCTCGTAGAGAAGTTTCGATGAGATGAAGAAAGAGGAGTGGAAGCTCCTAGACTGGAAAGTGATGAGTGTGATGTGCTTGTCCTTGTCTAGGAGTGTGATGACCGAGGAGGGGAACGTTGTATGCGATGAGGAACACCCGTGAGTGGCAAGGTGGCCACGTGAGTGAGAAGGGGATGGAGGTGCTTTATTTAAGAGGAAAGCTACCAAGCTTGAAGACCGTAGACGTGGGTCTTTGAGTGCATTGTGGTCTTGAAGAGCGGAGAGTGAGCTCTTCGAGAGGTAGCAATTTTTAGAAAGATGAGAAGCTTGAATTGGTCCAAGTGAAGGGACCAGCACCGGTGGCATCCTTGGGTGGTTCATGCTACAAGACCTCCATTGGTAAGAAGGATCTTGAGGTGTGCTTGAGATCGAGAAATGGCAGAGAGTATAAGCTCCAAGAGTTCAAGTACTGTAAAGGAGAAGACAGTAGCTGGAAACTCCGAAGAAGATGGCATCGTGGAGAAGATGAACATGATGACCAATGAGAGAGCCAGAGCCATAAGAGTGAAGCATGGGCTACCGAAGATGTTGAGGGTGGATGAAGTAAACACCACCGCTTACTTGATCAATGGAGTACCATCAAGCCCTTTTGGGGAGTGTGATACCGGAGGTGGCTTGGAGTGGGAAGGAGATTGATCTAACTCATCTTCGTATGCTTGGTTGTGTGTCATTTGTTCATGCTGATGCAGATGAGAAGAGCAAGCAAGATGCCAAGTCCATAAAGAAGGACGAGGGGAGCTTTGCTGATGATGTGGGTTCTAGCAGTGAGATGGTCGAGCGAGACATCTCTGAACTCGGGTGGGAGCAGGAATGTACTGAATGGTCAGAAGGCCAGTGAGGAGAAGGTGAAACTAAGTTCTCCACTGCCAGTGATTTCACAGCGGAGTTCCACGAGTGAAGGTGGTTCATCACAGTAGTTTATCTCTTGTCGATAGGTGGTGAGCCAGGAGATTATGCAGAGGCGCAGCGGAGTGAGCTTGTGGCCGTGAAGATGCTTACAAAGAGTGAGAAGATGGAGTAGTTGAGTGTCAACGAAAGATTTAAAGAATTTTATGAACAGTTAAAGGTTGGTATATATCCAATGCAAAATCAAGGAAATGAACCTTCCACAATTAGCGTCTTACAACTTAACACGTCTCTTGAAATGAAGTTCATCAAACGAGACATATAGGAGGACAACGGTCTACGGAATCAACCTAATTCCTGATCACCAGACATGGCAAACAGACATCATCAGTTCACAGCATTTTGTTACAACGACCATTAACCAAACAAACACAGATTCATGATCATCACAGACATAAAAGATGAACAAACACAAGAGCTAAACATCGATACAGTAGAACACAGTCATTCTACTAAGTCTAATCTATTTGTTTAACCTACAGAAGTGCACTTAACATCTCATTCCAAATGTCAGGTACCCCAGGTAGGCACCAGTGGCTGCAATCCGAGGAATGGCCTGCAGGATGCTGCTGCCTCTTGTCTTGGCTAGCTGCCCTGCTATAAACGGACGGGTGTCCGTCTCTACGAAGGGCCGACATTGTCGTGATGTCCTGCAGGTATACCGGGAAGCTCGTCTTTCGTAGTACCTCTTTTAGTACTGCTACAGGCTCTGGATCATGCTGTTGGCTGAAGAATGTTAGAGGCTTCCTCTGGTTGTAGCATTTCCAACCATTTTCTCTGCAGAGGAAAACAACATTGACAGTTTAAACGGATTCGCGTTTACAATCGTTGTTTTTACGAATTGGACTAATGGAAGTTCCATGAGAACTCACTCACCTGTTGTGCCTAGGAGACATTGTCCTGAAAACAACCTTGGTTCTTCGAGGATCGAGATTTAGATCGATCCATTTCGCCCACGTAGTTAGCCCCTTCTGATAAGCAACCATTGGATTCATACTCTTAAACAGAGAATTTCCTTCCATGTAGTAGTCCCATCTGAAGTTTCACAGTTAAAAAAATCTATCAGATTAAAAATCTATCAGTTCCCAGATCAGTTCGTTTAGCTAATGAATCGAAGTATTTCTTACGAACTCCGTTCATCAGAATGAGTCCACCAATGAGCTGAATCAAACACAAGGACATCGACGTTCCTCCAGTATCTCGCGTTCTCTTCGATCATATCGAGATGCAGTATCCTCCTCTTGCTTCCAGGTTCCTTCTTCAATTCTACTAGCAGGGGAGCCCAAGTGAACTCGATCGAGGACTCGAAATCCTGTTCAGCAATTTAACATTGGATCAAAACACTTCAACACCGGTCACTGCGAATCCATTGATTGCATATGGAGTGGTAACTTACCAAGGCATGAAAGGCCATGGAAGGACCAGCATATGTGACCTTCTTGTGTCCAGTTGGGATCACTCCTTGAACCAAGCAGACAAGAGACTCCCACTGGTTCCTCATAATCGAGTCTCCGACGAGCATTATCCTTTTCCTCCTCATTTTCCCAAGAAATTTAAGAGCATCAAACCTGCAACACATGATTAAGGCGACAACTAGTCAATTACTTGCAAAAATCCGAAGATTTCACAAGGATAAGCTTGGTGCTGATCCCGCACATTTCATGTGCGGTATGAGCACTAGGTGTAACAAAGAACATAGACCTCGGTCTGAGAGCGGGTCGAGCCAACTCATCAAGATTCGTGTAAATGAACTAACCTACTTTTTGTTGAAGTTCATATTTTGAGCTAATATAGCGAGTTAGTTTAGCATTTAGCCTCTTCCTATGCACTATTTGCATCATATCTTCAACTAAGAACATCAACATTTCCATGAAGTGTTTACCTTGGAATTGAGCAACCATGAGGCACCCATTTCAACTTCTGGTATTCAGAGTCGGGCCGTCCGTTCTTTTGGCATGTCACAGCAGTGCTAAGGTAAGGGCAGGTAGAATCATAGAGAGGATAGGTTTGGTCATAAACCCATTTTCCTGAAGTGAAGTCACAGCTCCTGGAGGGGTCATGTCTGGTTTGGACCACGTCAACTTCGCTATCCTCCTCGTTGAGCCAGGACGTCAGGTCATCCTCGAGACCGGACCACGACGACTCGCCACGCGGGACGAAGCAGAGGAAGATGCTCAGGAAGAGGAGTGACCTGAGCAATGAGAAAAGAGGGTCTGGCTTGGCCATGGAGTGTGATGCTTCTAGTGGAAGTTTTAGTCTGTTTTGAGTTGGTCAAGAAAGTGTATATAAGTAAGACAATGAATGTGTGATGTGTCTTTCTCTATAAAGGCATCAGTTACGGTGTCCTGTGGTCCCATGTAATGTTTCTTTTTCACTCATTACTATTTCTCTTTTGATTTATGTAATATTATTTTTCGGGAGTTCGAATTCGAAACTTTTTTGTTAAACTAAAACTTCACCGGTTTGTTATTGCTATTTTTTTTAAATAGAAGTATTGCTATTTCTTCTAGTCATCATTTGTTTACCGCTACAGCTTTCATTGATGTAATAGAATACCTCAACTCAGGATTTAATTGAAATACATCAGCTCGGTCGTTTCCACGTGCATTAGATATCCTGAAATCTTAAGTGGTAAACTTCAACCACTTTCCTTTCATCACCAAATTTTACCTTAACTAAAAATCTCGAATTCAACAAACACAAGAATACTCAATTTTTTCAATCTATTTAAGCTAGTGACAGTGGAAAATGACGGGGGAATACAGAGGTCATACTCAAAGAAAATTGTAAATATTGACAGTGTAACACAAACTGACTTATCCAATATGATGCTTGGACCTCACACAAGACACCACATTGAACCACAGAACACTTGGTTGTATTGGCAAAAGGTTGTACTAGATTAAGCACGAGTTCGAGTCCTAGAAATACAACTATGTAAAAAATGGTAGCAACAACTGTTACTTTTTATAGTCCTACTCAGCTCGAACGCCAAATGAGTATCCGAACATCTTGTAGTTTTGAAAAAAAAAAGAGAGGCGGATTTCTTCTTCTTCTCTGGTTAAATAAAGTAAACACCGTGACTAGCGGGTGTAGGCCATTCTCATAATAATTGTTGGTATTTTTTTCAACGACCAGATGGTTAAAAAAAGTTGGGAGAATGATCACAGTCCAAGTAAATGGAAAAGAAGCATGCTTAGTAAGCACAGACCCACCTCCGTAATCACAGTCTCTCTTTTTTACTTTCAAAAGCACACCTAACCTATAACAACTAAAATGCTCACCTTTCTTGGAGAAGACAACATTGGCACTGCCTAGTATCCGATGAGCTTATCGATTGACCGATGAGGAAAAAGTAGAAATTTGAATCATTGAAACAAGAACCACCTCAAATAACTGGGTGATTATTCAGAGTTCGAATGTTACCGGAGCCTATACTGAACACGAAATCAAAGAGAATCAAGACTTCTCTTATGAACGAAGTCGAAACGGACTTCGACGAAGCCTATATCCACAAGCCTGTCACTTGATCCTATGTCTAAATACATGGCATTCTTGTGCTGTCAATTTCATGCTCAAGGGCATCGAACTCTTAAAAGAACGAGGGAGCTCTCCATTTTGACGACTTCTAAACCGAATTCAGCTTCAAGTTGAATGTTAATCCAAGTGGCGAGACGCAACCTGCAGGTTCGAACAAGGATTTCTCCTAGTTATTCTCGCCAAGTAACGAACTAGCGAGGGTTGGAAGCTCGACACGCAAGCACTGATATTGAACATGAAACTGTGGTAAAACTCGTACAAAGAATGAGTTACGTATGCTTACCTTTTCTATCAAAGGCTTGGCATGTTCTTCCCATTCGGTGGCCCACTTCGAGGAACTCATTTCCAGGGCTCCGTTCCTAAGTGATCTAAGCGCTTCAGATTCGTCTGGAAAATCCTTGAACAACATCTGTACATATTTGACAACTTTTAAAAAAAAGAAAGGACATGGAATTCTAATGTAATAATAAAATGTCATTATCTTTATGAAGAGTAGAGCCATTACCACGAGTTCATCAACTAGTTCTGTAGATGATGAGAAGAGGAGTCCATTTTTCTCAACTGTAACAAGCTCCTTGATGCTTAAAACCGACATTGATTTTTTACATTTTAGCAAACGACAAACTCAAAAGAAATGTTTCCCACACGTATCATGAAAATGAGATCATACCATGAGTAGGCGGCTGCGCAAACAGGTAAGCCACAACCAAACATGTCAACTACCTGATCACCATAGACAAAGAAAAACGAGTTTAGATCCAAGGGGAAATGAGGGAGATATTTGTTCCAACTGTACCTTCATCGGTAGGTCCAACCCCGAGGATGAAGTATGCAAGCATACACCAAGATCAGCCGATCCTGCATATGTACAAAAGAATGTGAAAAATAACGTTGTCTATGAAAAGAAACGAACAACTTGACAGAAAAACAATGCGATACCAAGAAGCGTCGGATAATCCTCTGCCGATAACCACATTGTTCGAAAAGCCACACGCTTGAGGTGTAAGCATCGTATTTGCTCTTCATATTTTTCTTTCTCTGGCCCTTTGCCTTAACAAGTGAGTAGGGGATTAGTTGAATGTAGAACAAGCTAAACATGGATTCACAAATCCAAAATTAAATCAGTAGCAGAATCAGAAAGTCTCAGAAACCGTACCAGTAATGACAAACAATAACCTGGGGTAAGAGTATTGTTTTCCATCAGACAATTCCTTCCAAAGAACTTCTTCATCAAGCGAATCATTCTCATTTAAAATTGCAGCAACACGCCTATCATACATGACAGCAGCTTCTAAGAGAGTGCCGAAATCTTCATCTGGTGTCCTGAAAGGTAACATCTTTCCATTTTATTATCCTCCATAAGTTGTCTGTTTTCAAGGGCTATAAAAAGCAAATTATAAAGCCAGTATAAAAACAAATTATAAAGCCAGTCAAAGCTAGAAAATATCAATTTCCTAATTACTTTTCAGACATTTTGCATATTCTTTCCTCATATAGAACAAAGCAGATCCAAAGATACTGCTTTCCTAAAGCCAAGTGAGAGAACATACAAAAGCTGTATATAAACAGAAATCTGAGAAGAGCACATGATATAAGACAAACCAGCTTGTACTGCTGACAACAAGAGCCGGTCTGTTTCGCTTCAAGAGAATTTCACCATCGTTCGCTGAGGTGAATAGACTCTCATTCGAACTGCAGTTTCTCATTCCCGCACTTCCTGCATGAGGTGGTTCTCAAAAGAGGGAAACCATAAATCAAGAAGATAACTGAAAACATACTGCCTTCGGTGTTACCATAGCTGAGACAATCCCGGATTCCACGTGGCTCAGTAATAGATTTGCTCAACCTGCAAAACAACTATAAACTGATATTTACATCTATTAACAGGCTTGGGTGCTTTAAATAGAAGCTGGTATAAAACAGAGTTAACATGATTTCTCAAGGCTGGAGCAAGACTAGGAGCATTGAGGTCGTCAAAACAACAGACATCTTATTAGAGATTCCACCATCTTCTTACAATGTTTCTTTGATTGTCCTAAAGCCTTTAATAAACACTTCAAGTGCAGATATTGAAAAAACAACAGGAAGTACTGCAGTACTTTAGGAGCACAAGCCTGGCCACACCTTTTCCTCAGAAATTGGGATCCTTACCTCATGCTTTTCTTCGAGAGAAGCAGGATGAAAAAACTCAGGAGGTTGATCATACAAGACTGTGGCACTGTCGAATTTGAGAAAAAACATGAATGAACATTCCACGGAACAAGGAATGCCAATGACATCCACTAGAATCAAGAAATTTAAAATGGCAAGCTAATCCTCTTACTTAATTCCCCAATTCTGAGCCAATTCATGTTGCATAGCCCTGGTTACACAGAGTGCACCATCTGCCATTTTCCCGTAATGTCTCTCAATCCTAGCAAGGAAGTAGAAGCTAAAGCATGAGATAATCACGTGATAGAGATTCTACAAATTGAAGCTGCTATTCACCATCATACCAGCGGTATGCTGCGACAAATCGACTATTTCTCCCAAGGGATAGTGCCAGCAAAGTATACCCAAAGTTGTGCCAGTCAACAATGAACGCAGATCGCCTGAACCAACTTGCCCATTTTACAGCTACCAAAGTTGGAACTGATGGTGGGTTCTGAAACAAAATCTGTTAAGTTAGCGTACCAACGAGTGACAATGAAGGATGGATCAACAACATCAACGGTTTAACTGACTTGCTTCCTCCTTACTAGTTATTACCCACCTGCACAAGGAAAAAATCTGGAGCTGGTATTTTAACACAGAGATACCACAGTAGCATAAGAAACTGAAACAATGGCTTGATCAACAATATCAGCGGTTTAAGCACTGTTGGCAAGCCAGGAGCTTGCGGCCACTGCATCTGCAATATGAAGATCAAACTTATTAAAAGAGAAATGTAAGGCAGTAGCCTTAGATGCTTTTGAGTTGGGTCAAATGCTCCGTACTAAAGCAAATGGCATGAACTATACCATCCTGTGGATATGAATGGATTGATGCTCCTTTAGCGCCTTATGGGGTTCAGATCCTGTCAAAGAAACATGAACCTTTTTTCTCAGTCACCAATGATGGTTAGAAAGGTGCAATAAAGACGTACAAATACAATTAGTCCAGCAAGCATATGGAGTTCACTCAAACAATAAAGTAAAAGCATCATTATTACCAATCAACCCCCTGAACCTCAACCCCGAAACTGATGCACATATCGTCAAGTTACGAGAGAGAATGCAGGTTGGATACCCAGGCCAACCACGTGGATCAAACTAGCATGCCATAATTTCACACCAGCTAGAACTCCATGACTAAGCGGACCACCTCTCCACTCAGCTCAAATCAACCTATTGCTAAGGATCTCAAGTTCAATATTTCTTGACCAACCAAGGAGATAGATACTTCGAGGGGTCATCAGAAGTGAAGGTCCTATATTTAGGAACAAGACGACAGCCAGCGCGAATGAACTTGCAGGCGCGGAAAACAGAAGAAAAGTAGAGAAGCTTGTTGCCCATTGCCCAAAAAGCAAGGAGCAACCAAACTTCCTATTTCCTAACTAATCCCGTACACCCTCAACCAAACATGGCTTCATCAACCATTGGGAGGTCTTGCGATCAAGCCTTACGAACGTAGAAACGCCTTTGTGAGAGTCGCCCCCTAAATAAGTTCTCGAAACAAGCGGAAAAAGAACAGGAATAGTAGAAAAAGTACCTCCATAAGCAACAATGTCAACCTCAAGACACGCCTAAAATGATAAGGTGAAACAAAAGATAATTCAGTGATCACACTCCTCAATTCAACTGCAACGAGAAGAGAGAGAAGAGAGTACCTGACGAGCAAGGGAAAGGGAATGATACTGCATCCGAGGGCTACGACCGATATCTCCCAAAACGACGACGCACGCTCTCCCTCTCATCTTCCTCTTCCTCTGCTCTTCCCTCCGAAGGAAAGATTCGATTTTTATGGGACACAAGTGAAAAAGCAACGACTTTTTTTTTACTTAAAGAGTCAAAGTTAAATAAGATGACCGGTCATCCACCCAAACAGAGCAGAAACATAAAGGGCTTGTGCTCTTAAAACCTCCCTAAAACCCCAAGCCAAAAGCCCCCAACTTTACCCTCTTCCTCCTCCGCCCTCCAAAATGTCGTCTTTGGAGCCCGTGACGAGCGTGTACGACGTCGCGCTGAGGCCCCGGGTCCTCCGGACGATCATAAGGGATGACTTGCCCGACGAAGAGAAGCCGTTTGAGGCTCCCTCCAAGCTGTCGAGGATTGTCTCCGCCGTGCAGACCCACAGGCTGCTCTCCGAGTCCCACGTGGCAGCCGATGTGAAGCTCACCGAGCGGTGGAAATTCGCTGTGGACGAATGGGTCAGCCGCCTCTCGCCCCTCGTCTCCATCTCCCATATGGTACCCTGAGACATTGATGAATGCCCCCTTCTAAAGTTTGAGACTTTTGTTGAATTTGACTTCAAAGTTTCCGCCTTTTTGTAGTTAAGAGTGCCTGAATTCGGGTCTAGAGTTGGTTCTTTCACAATGTGGGATAGGGTTTGTGTTTTCAAGTGTTGAAGAGTGTGCTTTGTGGTTATATGGATGTTTGTCGTTGGAGCCAGATAAGTGCTGGGCGGAAATCTGCTTGCTGGGCTTGACGTGTCAAGAGTGTAGCACGGAGCGGTTCTTGGCTTCCTACGGTGTTTGGTTTGACAAACTTCTGTTGCATATTCAGGTGTACAGATTTCTGCTACCGCCCTTTTCAAGTTTCTCTTTGTTTTCCTTGATAGGGTCTTTTGTTCTCTTCGGTTTCTGACTGACATGAATATGGTGGAATGTGTCTTTAATAGTCACCTGCAGATTCTCAATTCGTCAAGGTCGCTTCTTGTGCCGCCATGTCGGATCTGATCACGAGGTTTGATTCATTAGCCATGTTTTCATATCAAGCTTCAATTTGCTAAGCATCATGCTCACAGAAGTGCTGATCCGGGAACCAAAGTTGCTCATCTGCCCTCACATGCCGGTTTTATGACTGACAAAAGATCTGTTAAAAAGGTTGGCTTTGTTCCCATCTGAAAAGAAGGACGCGGTTTCTCACACTGGGAAGCTCATTCAACCTCTGCTCAAGCTCTTGAAGGATGACAGTTCAGAAAGTATATGGGTCAGTATACTTTTTTCTTAATCGCTTGACGAAAGTTACTTGGAGTAACTGTCCCTCTGCTCCTCCACCTTACCGCCCCCCTAACTCCCTGCCATCCAGGGGATTCATTTATGTTCATGTCACCATCATTTTGAATTCTGACCTGGCAACTAATGTCCCGTGTGCATGTTCCTCTTGGTACAAGATTTAGTTCTTGGTTTAAGATGTGATGTCTCCTAGGAACCAATGATTTGCTGTGAACATCATGTGTTCTTTCAGAGTTCAAATCCAGATCATACTTGTGCAGGAAGGAGCTATTCATCTGTTATGCACAATTATCACTTCCTTCCCAGCTTCTCTTCATCATCATTATGACAATGTAAGTGTCCGACATGGTGTCATTTTCTAGAAAGTTTGGGTTCGAGTTTACCTCAAAGTTGCAAAGCGTTGTCATAGAGCTTCATCCTTTCTGATGCAGCATATAGTTCTGTTACTCATTTCCTATATGCTCATGTGCTATGTTTGGCTGAAACAATTTGGTCTCTTCTTGGTGCATTATCTGACTTCCAAATGGAGACCTTGATTCTTCTTTATTAGAGAAACAGACTAAACTATTTAATCCTGTCCGGAAAATTTCTAGTAGCTTCCCTGAAACATTTCGTGTTGTCATCATTTTCATATGCTTTTATAGGTTAAAGCTGCTGTTGTTTCAAAAATACTGTCCGGAAACTTTAGCATTAATCTGAAGGGGGTATGTTTTCTCTTCCACTTGGAATCTTTCGTTTGGTCTTCAAAATGTGCTTGGACACTAAAAATTTTAATTCGCAACACAGAAGCTGGCCCATTGTTTGGCATTACTTCCTTTATTGAAAGGAGATGAGACATCCTGGCTTTCAACAATGCGGAAGATTCTGTTGTTAGTAAATGGTTATCTGACTGAAATATTTCATGGCCTAGAAGAAGGTATGTGCCAAACTTTTTGTGTCTCTCTTCGTATCTTATGAGTTTTGCACTATGATAAGCAAAGATGAATATGCATGCAGAAACTAGATGGTCCGATGCTGTTAGATTATTGGTTCCACCAGGAGAAGATCTTCCATCTACGATATGGGGTCAAAACTTATTAGATGAGACCTCAGACAAAGCAAGAAAGAGATCAAAGCTCTCAAGTGTCTCTGCAATGATGCTGAGCTGTTCTCTCATGCTTACTCATTCCTTTCCTGTTCAGGTACTTCTGCCTAATCACTCTGAGATACTAACTTCTAAAAGATGCTCTCTCTTTCTGGTGCGCTGAAATGAGTTGTAGTACATGAATGCTAAAAGTTTAGTGGCAGGTGACTGTTCCTGTTCGATCTTTGTTGGTAGTCGTCGAGAGAGTGCTCATTGTCGATGGCACTGTGCCACGGGCTGCATTTGTCATTGCTTCTGAACAGGAGTTTACTTGCACAGAACTTCCAATTTTGCATCTGGATGGTTTAGAACTCCTCATCTCAGTAATGAAGAGCTTGCGTAGGTAAGCTCCCTTCTTTTGGATTGAGAATATGTTGAATTACTTCAGTAATCTATTATCTAATCTGGGTTGTATTGTCTGCAGGCAACTCAGAAGCTGCTGCACTAAAGTCCTCCAGATTCTAAGCTTGCTGCTGCAGCCTTTGAAGCCTTGTGAGTTTGCTCTATTGTCAAAGAGGTACATCTATTTCAGATGCTATTCTCATACTACAAAGCTTCACCAAAGTCTACAAGAAATTATGGAGACTGGTTCTCCCTGCTGCAGAAAGAGTAGCAGTTGAAGGATCATGATGATCATGTTGATCATCTTGCCTTCAACTGCTCCTATTTAGTTTCTAACTTAGTTTGAGTAGTCCTAGTTAGATGGTAACTTTGTAACCATTGTAGCTAGCTCTACTAGACCAGAAAAGCAGATGTCACTTCATGAACAGTGCTTGTAAAAGCAATTGTCACTTCATGTCTAGAGCTGTTGGTTTCTGCAACGGCTCTATTAGGTAGATTTCAATGAGGTTTTAAGTCCTCTCTCCTCTTGTATAAGTACCATCATTCAAAGCAATAAAAGATAAGTTGTTCAAGTTCATTAAATTCTGATTCTCACCAGAAATTTCAGAATATGAGGAGTGGACTCTTGTATTTTATGGAGTTGGAAAAGTTCACTGTTTGTTTTTCTCCGTGCAGTCAATTGTTACCGCATGTTGCTTATGTCTTTCGGCTCATAAAAGAGTATTTAAGTAAATGCGAATCTCCGAAGTTAAGGGCTAAAGTCTACTCGATCACAAAGATGTTGCTGGTATCCATGGGTGTTGGTAGGTATCTTTGTAATCATACTTCTGTCGTTTCTTCCATGGCATTACTCCATTTGTCAGACGTTAGGTTTATTTTAGAAAGAGAGTTAAGAGACCATTAACAAGGATTGTGCAACCATAAACTATGTCCGTGGTCCTTTATCGCAATACAAGCTTAATGGAAGTACAGGGAATAAAGGGATGCTAGGTGTTGGGAAAGGTTGAATCCGGAAATGCACTATGGTTGACATTTTCCGTTGGAAGTTTGTTTCTCTTCTTGTTCTGATTCCAGTAAATTTCTGATCAGGAACGGCAATATATGTTGCAAAGGAAGTGGTGGACAATGCCCTACGTGACTTGAGTTCTTCTCCTGATGATACAATAGACGACGAGGCCCAACCTGGTCTACCTGGCCTGGGAAAAAGAAAGCTCATTTCTTCTGAAACTTTAGGGCAACCTGGTTTGCATAGCCATCGGAAAAGAAAGTTAGGTGCCACTGCGCTTCAAGACAGCAGTGGCCCTGAAGTATCAGCTCCCAACATTCATGAAAAAATGCCCCTGTTTGTTAAGATAACCGCACTTGAGGCACTCGAAGCTCTTCTTACTGTGGTATGCCAGCTAATGAGACACAGCTGATGGATTATCAGGTCCTTTTGGTTATGTTTGATCCACCAAACTTAATACAATAAAGTGTTAAATGCTTGTGTTATTGTATAACTGATAGAGTTATTCGTGGCCATTTTGAACTTAACTAGTTGGGTTGAGGGGTGAAATGTCAAGGTCTTAATCATTACTAAGCATTTAATTTGAGCGTGCACTAGTGCACATGAAACTGTTGCATGTATACTAATGTTCAAGATCGGAACCAAAGGCCTTTGGTTCAAAAGAAAAAGATTCTCATAGTTCGTAAAAGTTGGTTAAAATGACTAATTTTTTGCACCTGAAGTGATAAATCGTGAATACTTGTAAACTATGAAGCCTCATTTACTTTAAATACTTCAACTTTTTGCAGGGAGGTTCTATAAAATCTGAATCGTGGCGATCAAAAGTCGATCCTGTGCTGATTAAGTTAGCTTCAAGTTTTTGTAGAGGAGGCTGGAGTAATGAGGACAAGGGTGCTTCTTTGCATAATGGTTCCCCTTCAATACATTTGGAGTTTCAACTTGCAGCATTACGTGCACTCTTTGCTTCGGTCCTTTCGCCAACTAGTGTTCGTCCTCCACATTTAGCCCGTGCTCTTGAGCTTTTCCGTACAGGTAAAGCTTTGCTGAATGTTAAAATTTTCAGATGCATATAAACCAGGTAGAGAGCCAACGCATCAAAAAAGAATAGTGCAATACATGACCTACTTTTCTAAATAGCTTTGTAAAATGTCTTAAATTTCCATTTTAATACCTTAGTTAGACATTTTATGGGTTCATGCTATGCGCAGTTCGTAATTTGCTTACTGGTGGTAACCTCTTCTACTTGTATGGTATGGATTCTGCAGTGAAACGAGAAGCTGCAACAAGAACTTCCGAGTTCTGCACATTTGCACTCTTTTCCTTGGAGGTTTTGATCCACCCTCGTGGTCTTCCAATGGAAACATTCCCGAGTGGCATGCAGGATATGGACCGCGGCCTTTCTGATTCAGATGATGACATGCATGCACTTGAGAGTAGCAAGGACATCATGGTTCCACCGGAAGCTCCTCATAACATTACAGAAAAACTGGGTCCTGATACATTGAGAATCGACCGAGAAGACAAGAATGGCATGCTCCAACCATCAGGTGCAGAAACTCTGAACGAGCGGGAGGAACCCGTGCCACCTTCTGTAGAGTTGAGGCATCAAGAAGCCATGCACAATCAGCAACCTGGATCTAAAGAAACGTCGAATATCGTGCCTGCCACCAGTCCTGCTGCTCAGAGCGTCGAATCAGATAATGCTGATGCAGATGGTAAAGCCACAGTGAACAAGCGCGAGGGCATCACGTTCCAGATAGATACAGAACATGTCGACTCGGGAAACGAGTCCGATGATCCCTTTCCCGATATCGTGGACGCGGAACCAGATTCAGACTAGTATTCTTGGACCATCCTCAACAAGAAGGTGAAGTCAGTACGCTGTGGGTTTTTGTCTTATAATATGATCAGTAGGATCCCGTTGTCAGCAATATGCTGCTGCAATTCACAAGTTTGTCAGCTCGTTTTGAACGCTGAGCTGCAATCTTTTGCCTGATATGGAATCGCAATCTGCGACGGCTTTTGTTGTGGTCCATAACTACGTTGTAATTACGACTAATTCAAAGTTGAACATATTCAAATTAATTCTTCTAGCGTTACTCTACAAATTAATATCTATTTTGTTCACAAATTTTGAACTCATGCATTGTTTAAGGTATTCCAGCTTTTTCGTTCTTGAACATGCAGATCAACTGTTAGAATGGTTTAATTAGTTTAACCTGAGTTATTGAGTTTAAAATTCGCGTTGAAATTTTTTGTCGTTTATAATCAAATACAACTCTTATTTAGATAGTCGGTTCAGTAATTATTCTAATATTAAGTTGTTTTCCAAAAAAATCAAAGTAAAAAATCGTTGGAACATTAGGACGATCTGAAGAATGCAGAAATTTAACCAATATCAAAATGTCAATAAACCGATAAAACTCTGAAACCAAATTGAATTCAATATAAACATAATAGCTTTTATCTGAACTTTGCCAATTGATTAATCATAGATAATTTTCTCAAAATAAGAACACCAATCAACATCAACTGGCTCTCCGACTGAGAAAGAGGGACCCAAAAGGAAGTCTTTTCTCCGGTTCATAAATGAACTGATAGAAACCAATTTCTGTCCTACCTAACAAGATACTCCATTCATCGAATCCCATGAGAATTGCGAAATATTAAACTTGCTTGTGTGAGACTAGTACTAACATGGGTGATCTTCTAGAAATACTCGTGTTAAAGAAATCAACAAGTACATAAATTAATTGGTGAGAATATGTTCTAGTTTAATTAAATTTTTTTATAAGTAAATTGTATATTCACTTCGAAAGAGTTCGACAAAGAAAATACATCATAAGTACCGACAGACACCAAACACGGTAGAGTTAAATATTTTTTAGGAGTACTTTGTCACTTTTTAAAAGTCGCACTCTACTCAAATCTGGATTAATTGTGCTAATAAATCCTAGCAAATTGTAAAAAAAAGATAGGATACTATACTCGGAAGATACCGGGTTAAATGTCTGGCCGGTGTTACTATTCACGGCTTTTCGTGAAAATGGGGTTCAATTTTCAAGTTTTCTAAATTTGGTGTCCACGTGGGACGGAACACTAAAAAAGTCAGATTTTTGTTCAAAATTCGACTTTTTTAGTCGAATTAAACATCCGACTTAAAAAGTCAGATTTTGGCACAATCCGACTTAAAAAGTCGAATGTTGGCAAAATAGGCAAAATGCGTGTTTGGTGTTGGTGGTAGAATGTGTCACTTTTTACTTGATGGTCATAGTATCCATTATAAAAATTGACTTTGACAATTTTTTATCACTTCATTTTGCTAAATCATTCACTAATCATGCATTCACTTAATTATAATGGGTAAAAAAAATGTAATCAGAAAACTATAAAATAATTGAGTTGCATAGTGATATATTTTATTCGAGGTGAGGTGACGCGTTAAAACTAGTCTACTCATCATATTATTTTAAAATTTTGGATCGTGTACTAATATTTTAGAAATATTTTACTCTATTAATTCTCAAAATCACAATTTCAAAAAATTTATGCTCGTCAAACAAAAATCTCTCCCGAAGCTACTATTAAATAGAGTGTTAGTAATTGGTCAAATACGTTGTTTGATTTTCTTTCCACTCTCATATTCTTTTAATTAAGGTGATTGAAGTTTTTTTATCCATTATAAAAATTAAATTATGGTGAATGATTTAGTAAAATAAAATTAAGGTGAATGATTTAGTAAAACGAAGGCATAAAAAAATTAAGGTGAATTTTGATTTAGTAAAACGAAGTGATAATTTTTTTTATCAAAGTCAAGTATTGAATTTATGACCTTAGGTTCAAGGACCACAACTTAGACCAAATTGGCTATCTAGAATCAAACATATGACCATCAAGTAAAAAGTGACACCTTCAACCACCAAGACCAAACACGCGTTTTGCCTATTTTACCAATATCCGACTTTTTTAAGTCGAATTGTGCCAAAATTTGACCTTTTAAGTCGGATGTTTAATTCAATAAAAAAATGGATCTTGGATCAAAATTTGAATTTTTTAGTCGTCCGTCCCACGTGAATACCAAATTTACAAAACTTGAAAATTAAATCCCATTTTACGAAAAGTTGGAAATAGTAAGACCGACCCGACATTTAACCGGACTCTGTTGTTTCAGATAACTTTGGCACGTGCGGTAAGCTAGCTGGTCGTGACACTTGTCCTTACTTGTACGTCTCCTCTCCTTCCTCACGGATCTCATCTCCCTCTCTCTCTCTCCTTACATCACTCCACTGATCTCCTTCTCCTGCTTCGGTCTCTTCGCCCCACACCCACCAAGTAAAAGTAAAAGTAAAAGGGCGGTTAGAAATTCCAGAGCAATGGGAGAGAAAGGGTCGTCGTCATGGGTGAGGATGGTAACGGCCCAAACGCCGACGAATATAGCGGTGATAAAGTACTGGGGGAAAAGAGACGAGACCCTTATATTGCCTGTTAACGACAGTATTAGTGTCACTTTGGATCCTTCCCACCTTTGTACCACCACCACCGTCTCCGTTAGCCCTTCCTTTGATCAAGACCGCATGTGGCTCAATGGAAAGGTAATAAAACCTTTTAGCTAATTACTATTAGTGGATTATTTGATATAAAGTTTCCTTCTTTTTGTGTTTGCTTGCTGGTTTTTTTTTTTTGGGTGTTCGGATCCTATCCAGTTTTTAGTTTTTGGTGAGCTGAGTCCGGCCGTACATTTTCTCCATTCGTAAGACTTAAACCCAATTCGTTAAGAGAATCCGAGTCCTACCCAGTTTTAATGTTTTAAAAGCATTGGTTAGAATGCGGATCGATTTTGGATTAGTAAGCCACGGCTTTATGGCTGGGAAGTTGCTGAACTGAGAAAAAATTGGTTTTTACTGGTAAAGTTGATTTCTTGGGATGTGGAGATGAGTTGTAATGAAGTTGAATGGTTTTTATACCCTGGCTTTAGAGGAGATAGAGGATAAATTGGATAGAGGTCAAGGGTAATAATGTAGACATGGCTCGATTGTTGGTTTGATCCTTCAGCTTTGAAATGGAAATCAAGCTAAAGAAACGGTTAGAGGGTTGTTTGTTTCCTTACCCTTGGATGTCAAATGGATCGCCATTGTATTTCTCATGAAAATCGCACCAAATTACTTCCCCGGCTAATGGTTTTACAGAAAGATGGTTATCTTATGTCCAGATTTCATCTCTCAAACAAGACATGTTTTTTTAACGAAAATGGAACAGTCTTTGCTCAGCGGATTTTCATTTGAGGTTCTTCTGGGCGTTGCTGGTTAGTGTAGGAGATATCCCTTTCAGGCAGCAGGTTCCAGAATTGTCTTAAAGAAATTCGTGCCCGGGCTTGTGATGTCGAGGATCATGAAAAGGGAATTAAGATAGCCAAGAAAGACTGGGAGAATTTGCACTTGCACGTCGCTTCCTTCAACAATTTTCCTACTGCTGCTGGACTAGCTTCTTCTGCTGCTGGTTTTGCTTGTCTTGGTAAATATTACTTCATTTAAGTCCCCCCTTTCAATTCTCTCTTGTTTGTTTCTCAAGAAACTACTTTTCTGGTGGAGCATAAGTCTCCGCCTTCTTTTCGGTGTGTGCCTGCTATAGTAACTTGCTTCATAGTATGTAGCCTGTAGCAAGTTTTTTGTTGGGATCTTGGTGCTTTTCCTTATGTTCAAATGTTTTGGGGACTTAGCATTTCTCAAGGTGACTAATTTGATTACATTGTTTAATCCACAGTTTATGCCCTTGCAAAGCTGGTGAATGCAAAAGAAGACAACAGCCAACTATCTGCTATTGCGAGGTACTAGTGGAGAAGATACACATTATGCTGTTGAGTTGCTATATAAGAATATGCTTGCATTTTCTGCCAAAATATATTTAGTTAGGTCATTTTCAGCTTTGTTCCTTCCTTGTTGCTGAAATGTTATTTGTTAACTTACCATATGTTCAGTAACATGAACAGACCGGCATTGATCTCCCTAATCTTGTCCATTTTCAATTTTTCCATTATGCTTATTAGTATGAACCAAAATCTTTTTTCACGCTACTCATCTGAGGTTTCACATGTTTATTTTACAGACAAGGTTCTGGCAGTGCCTGTCGCAGTCTATTTGGTGGATTTGTGAAGTGGAAAATGGGAAACGTAAGGCCCCACTTAGTAAAATGCAATGGTTTTGTCGTTTTGTGCTGCCAAATTTACCATCATGATCACCCGATACAAGGGGGAGAAATTTTCTCAGACCCGTTGTTAAACCGAATCTAGAAGAACATACCATGTTTTAGAAAATTAGTGCATATGATTTCTGGATTTGTTTTTCCTTTCAATAAGAGTTTAAAAGAGATAATAAATTCCAACCGAACAACCCCTTAGTTTTCTTGGGCTTTGTATGTTTGTTTCAGCACTAGAAAATGTTAACAAGTTATATATCATTTTTTTTTGTTGAAATCATAAAGGGTGCTGATGGAAGCGATAGCCTTGCTGTCCAGCTTGTGGATGAGAAGCACTGGGATGATCTCGTTATAATTATTGCTGTGGTACGTTGTCCTCCTCTTATTTAGACATCTAGGATGAAAATCGATACTTGTTCATTAGGAAACTGCATTTGCAAATGTTGTGGATTGTATCTATGATCCATTTGTTGCATGCTAATGTGCAATAATAAATTGCTTGTATCCATTTTACCTTTCTTCAAGACTTTATTTTTATTATCAGGTTAGTTCACGGCAAAAGGAAACGAGTAGCACCAGCGGAATGCGGGAAAGTGTCGAGACTAGTTTGCTTTTGCAGCATAGAGCAAAGGTGCTTCCTTATTTAGAAACAGCTGCTTTCTGTTCCAAAGTTCTCAATCTTGGTGTTGGGATTTCCTAGTTAAATGAGGCTTGATGAGTTCTTAATTTCTCTAGATGGTGACATGTATCTGAAGTTTCCTCTTTTCGTACCAAGACCTTAAGACGCTCTAGATGCCATGGCTATTAAAGTTCTTGAATTAATCGCTTGCATTCTTGGGTTTTTTGTAGGAAGTTGTGCCTAAACGCATCACTCAGATGGAAGAAGCCATAAAAAACCGGGACTTTTCGTCTTTTGCACAATTAACCTGTGCAGATAGTAACCAGTTCCATGCAGTTTGCTTGGATACATGCCCCCCCATATTCTACATGAATGATACCTCACACAGGCAAGCCATCTTCCATCTTCTGCCAACATTATAGATTAAGCCTCGTCAATCAGTTTTTGGTTTGTTTCTTGTTCTTATTATCACGACCTAAAAATTTAATCATTGACCATGATTCAGGATAATCAGTTGTATTGAAAAATGGAATCGTTCTGAAGGGACACCTCAGGTTTGTTCTTGCCATCTTTTTTGCAAGATATGACTTAACCTGTTTGGCTTGCTCATACGGTAATTGTCTTAGATTCGTTCGGTATCCTTTGATTGATCCATTATTCTACTGGCCGTGAAACTTTTAGCGACTGATTTCCTTGAAGTATAAAGTTCTTGCCAGTAGACCTTATTTCTGGATGATAGAATTGTCAAGTTGTGTTGACTGTTGTCTATTAAGGGTTTTTTTTCCAATTGCGTTTTTGGTTCTGTGTTGATCTGTTCTGTCTAGAATTTCCGATTATCTGATATAATGCGTAAATCGTAGCGGATACACTATGCAGCTGACTTTTCTAGTCTGCAAACTGACAGGTCGCTTACACCTTTGATGCCGGGCCTAATGCAGTCATGATTGCTCGCAATCGGAGTACAGCTGTGCAGTTGCTCCGAAAGCTTCTTTTCTGTTTCCCTCCCGCTGCTGACCAGGATTTGAACAGGTAAGATGTCAGCTTTGGATGAGCGTTCTTTGACGGGAAATATGTGATCACAATGTTGGTCCGATGAGTAACTACTTACTTACTTACATTGCTGGACACGAAGAGAAGGTTTTTGATCGTAACGTTTCTCCTTCCCCAGTTATGTTATTGGCGATAAGTCGATACTGCAAGATGCCGGGATTCGTGAGATGAAGGACATGGAAGCTCTGCCATCTCCGCCAGAAATTGTGAACGCCCAGAGATACAAGGGAGACGTTGGCTATTTCATTTGCACGAGACCTGGAAGAGGCCCGGTGTTGCTGTCTGAAGAGAGTCAAGCTCTTCTTAGCCCTGAAACCGGATTTCCCAAGTAATTTTTTGTAGAAAATATGCATTCCTCACTTTTAACATCTTGTGGTCGGCTTGGTATTTTTTATCCTGAAGTATTTTTTGCTTAGATCAGTAGAAGACAATTGAGAGGTAGTCCTCCTGAACTTTTGTCTGCAAGTTTGCTTCTGTTGCCCCGGGCATGTATTTTGATTCTTTTCCTTGGTCATTTTGTGTTCAAAGCTTAAAACATTTAATAATCTGATCTTTGATTCTTGTTTAGCTCGAATTAACTCTTATCAGATATTAATTTTGTGTGTTGCTTAGGAGTACTTCCATTCTTTTTTGGAATATAACAAATGATTGCTTTACTTCGTTTTCCACACAAAACAGGGAGTTTCTTGAACACACTGAAGTGGTAACGGAAGAGTTAGACTCGGATTCAATCCATACAAATGGAAAAATATATATATTATTAGAGTCACGCTTAAATAAGGGTCGGATAGTAATCGACTCTAAATACAAAAGTTTTGCAAAAAAAAAGAATAGTCCAATGGCTAAAAGCTCAAAGTACCACAGGTGAATTTAAACATTAGAGTACAGATAGACCAAGGAAAAGGTCATCACAGTACCAATCCTGAATTGGGAAATTTACACTTCAGCCCACATGAGAAAAGTTCCTCACTGTGACCTGAAATTGTCCAGTTGATCAACTTCGCTCTCTGTCAAGTGCATGAAGAATCTTGGTGGCCATTTGGTAAATGATGGCTAAATCAAGAGATGAAGATCCACTGCTTTCTGCTAAGTGCATGAAGAATCATGTTGTTGCATTATTTTTTTTCTTTTTCTTATGATTAAATTATAAAAAAAATAGCTGATATTTCATTATTTTGCTTTTATTGCAATATATCTTGTGTTGAGATTAAGCAATTTTTTTATTTTATAGATATATGCAGAATATTCTTTGGCTAATAAAGATAAAAGATCTAACTGATGCTCCCAAAATCTGATCGTAGAACCTTATGCTTATATTCATGAAGAGCTGGAAAGGTTCTGCAGAAGTGAGCCTCCTGTTTGATTAGGCTCCAAACAAGATCATTACTTCTCTAGCAAAAGAGCTTTGAAGATTGCTTCACTAATTGCAGGAATATAGGGGAACAGATGTCCGGAACCGGGCACCTCGTGATATTGGATCCAATCGTGTTTTCGGGCAATGTAACGCTGCAGGATAGCAGGCACCATCTTGTCTTCAGCACCATGCCATAGATGAACAGACCCTTCATTGTTGGGAAAAGGATTCTTGAGATCCATGGGATCGAATTCCCATTTCCCGAATCCAACTATGAGGTCGCGGTGTAGGGACTCGAACTCCCCTTGCTGTGTTGCCTGCAGCTGCAGAGGGTAATGTACCAGCAAGCTTTAGTGTATCCTGTAGAATGTATCATGCCAAGTGCATTCGAACAAGGAGTGACTAACACAAACTCCCGTATATTATTGGTTATCATGTTGAATTGTAGCAAATGACATAGTATGAGAATTACCATGGCCTCTGGTGTTCGTCTGCGCTCGGAGCGGAGCTCTAGATCCTGTCGTGAAAAGACTTCAGGCAAACCTGCTGCAACAGCTGATGCAGGGAACAATTTCTGGGTGTTCCACCAGTAAGTAAGCCATGGCAAGTAGTGCGAAACACGTAGCGTCCACCGCTCCTGTGGTAACTGCAAATGGAAGGCTTCGTTTGATAAGTTGGCGGGGAACCCGGTCCACCAGTAGTTGGTCACAGGAGCAAGTAATGCTGCTCCTGCTAGCCTGTGACAATCACACAAAGGATCCAACTTGAAGCCGATGACATAAAGCAAAATAAACCTCCCTCTACTCGAGCAGCGACTACTACTCCTCGAAACAAATTGCTTCCAGAACAGCCGAGCCTAATACCATACCATCAACTCGAATCGGGATTTGGCGATATAAGCTTGTAAGTTTCATCAGAAGCAAGTGAAATATGCTATTACCTGTGAGGGATGTATTTCAGGCAGCCCCAGAGTACCTGGCCACCCATGGAAAAACCAATCACGTAAAACTTGGATCCAAGTCCTAATTGATCAGCTAGCTCTTCTATATCCAATGCCAAGCTCTCCGGGGTTCGTTTGGGATCGGGGTCACTTTCTCCATAACCCGGCCGGTCGAAGGTAACAACATGGACGCTGAGCTCTTCAGCAACTTCCTGAAAAAACACAATATAATTGCAGGGTATTCACAATTTCCAGCAAAAGGAGAACAATCTCAGAATTAAAAGAATGACCTTCATCATACAATTACATAGCTTCTCAGGCAAGCATTCCCACCTAGCACGAGGACAGAACGAGGATGCATGCATTTTGAAGACAACCCTACTATTTCATTTTCCGAAAGGATGCTGTTTCCGCACCTCGTCCTAGAACCAACAGGCACAACGGGCCACGAGATCAACCCGCTCTGATATAAGTTAGAATTTCCATATTCAATCCAAAACTTTAAGACAATGAGTAGGTGGATCTTCAACAACTTTCCACTTCTGACGTGGGATTCTCCAACACTCGTCTCGCAAAACTCACTCCAACAAGGGATCATGCAACTAACCTCCTATAATCCTACAAGATAGAGCAGGACAAGAGTCATTACCGGTAGGATATTCATGATAAGGACAGCATCATTTCTGCTGGACCCGAAGCCATGGACATAGACAACCTTGTATTTTGCAGTGTCCCTTGGAACACCATGCTCCTTATAGGCCAAATGCCTACCATCGCTAAGCTTCACTCTAGGAGATGTAATTGGGGGCCCACCAGGAGCCCCACAAATCTTGGAGGGAGGTGGGGTGATGGCCTGGTAAACCCATGCCACCAATCCAATCAACAGCACCACTGTGATCCCCTTGAGCATTCCTATCCAAAGAAACAAAAAAAAGGTTAAGCCTCTCTTTTGATACGTAAATGATTTGATCAGCACTATACTGATCGGATCATAAGAAATTTACAAAGTTGCGTGAGGAGAGCGACCTGTTCGAAATCACATTATCGACTAATGCATACACGAGTGACTTTGCTAGCCAGTACTACTAGTCTACTCGTAATAACAGAGGAAAAAGGTTAAGCCTTTAGGCCATACCAAGTTAGTTAGAGGTCAAAGTTCCAATCTTTAACACAAGGAAGAGGAGATGGCCATCCCAACAATTGAGAAATGCAAGCTCATTAAGACAAAGTTGAGGCCAAACAGAGCCTAAACCAAATTGTAGATCCCAACAAAGGCCAAAGCCAAGTTTGTGATTGAGAACAAAGACAAAGGTTAAGCCTTTAGACCATACCAGGTTGGTTATTGTAAAGTTTCAATCTTCAACACAAGGAAGAGGAGCGGGTTCTTCTTTCGACATATATATTATCAATAAAATTCACTTATAAAAAAAGACACAAGGAAGTGGTTATCCCAACAACTGTGAAAATGCAAGCTCATTAGGAGGACAAAGTTGAGGCCAAACAGAGCCTAAACCAAGTTGTTGATCCCAACAAAGGCCAAAGACAAGTTTATAACCGAGACCAAAAGACAAAGGTTAAGACTTTAGACAATACCAAGTTGGTTAATTGTAAAGTTTCAATCTTTAATACAAGGAAGAGGAGATGGTTATCCCAACAACTGTGAAAATGCAAGCTCATTAGCAAAAAGTTGAAGCCAAACAGAGTCTAAACTAAATTGTAGATCCCAACAAAGGCCAAAGACAAGTTCGTAACTGAGACCAAAAATAAAGTTCAAGCCTTTAGGCCATACCAAGTTGATCAGTGGTTAAAGTTTCAATCTTTAACGAGAGAGAGAGAGAGAGAGAGAGATTAACTGAAGCAGAGAAAGCAGGACTTGTAGTGATGTCTCGAGTGTACAGTTCGGAACGTTCCATGTCTGAAGGAACAAAAAAGGAAAAATGACTATGATCAGGAGTCAGGACAATCGCACCCATTTCCATGTGAAAGCGACTGACGAACAAATGTCGTAATTTAATCTAAATTTCTTGAGTTAAAATTTTTGTACTCGTAATATTATTAAATATTTTTATTTATTAGTATTCAAAAATTATACCTTGTTCAAATTTAAATTAATCGGTTAATATATTAGGTTTGATTAAAAAAAAGTTGAAAGCCCACCCACCGTACGGTGACATAACCCGTTTTGAGACCATGTCTTGGTCGGCCAATTGCTTTACTCTCCCTGAAATTCGACCTTTTTTAGATGAACAATAAAATGGGATGATGATGTATCAAATTTAATAATTAGTCGAAAAGTAACAATCTTACCATAACATTTTCCGCTCTTAGAAATCGATGTACCAACTAATCACTTTCCATATAATTTTTTCGAAATCTCTAGTGATTCGTTTAATAAAATAAATAATTTTTTTATGCATGATGTTTATGCTTTTAGAGATTGAACACTATTTTTTGTTTATACTATCTATTATCTATTTTATTAAGCCAACTAATACAAATTCGAATCAGGTAAGATTTTTGAAAGATGATAAAACTGTTCCAACAAATATTATAGACAAAGTATTTTTTTTTAGGGGAAGTAGACAAAGTAGTTGAACCAACAAATTGGTTGTCGCAAAACTAAGGCATAAATTTGGTTAGTTGGAATTTCAAATATTGGTAACAATAATAGTAGGGTGGCAAACTGGCAATTTCTTATTTGGTTAAAAAGCAACAAATCACATCTTAGCCAATCTTTCTAACCATTTTCTTACTTTTTAATAGACACCTCATCAGTTGGTTTTAAAATTTTGAAATTTGGCAATGCATTTTTTCATGTATTTTAGATTTTATGTCTAACCAATTTGTTTTTTAATTCACAATTTGGGCTAAGATTTATTTCTTTGGCAATGGCTTCTATATTTCTATTTTTTCAGAAATTTTCGGACATAAAAATTCACCGTTCCAAATGGTGAATTTTTTTCCTCTGTATCAGACTAGCTTTTTTCCGCAAATATGACAACGGCTCGACTATAAAAACATATAGGGAAGATCAAATTGTTAGCTTTCATGATACAGAGCATAATACTTCATCTGGTTGGCTTAAATAAATTACTGCATTCTTCACCTCAATCATTTATCACTTGAGTTGGGCCCAATTCTCATCCCTAATGGAGTATGACCTGCCTTGATGGCAAGAGCGATAATTAGTTCAATCTTTTAATGCTATGGCCCAAGAAAAATAAGCAAACTGGCAGCCCGACCAATCGGACTAGGTGAACCGGGAAAAATCTTGACCTTCAGTTTGTTTTTTAAAACATTGGTAATAATATGCCAGATATGTACATATGGACCAATTACTTTCTTAACAAACAATGTGAGAGCGAAGAAATTGGGAACACGTCCACAGGCACCACGAATTCACTTGCATACGTACATCATTATGAGTTCTTCTAAAAATGATGCTAATGCTTGCAATCTGATCAAGGCTTTTGTTTATGCTAAAATGTTTTGGCTGTTCCCACAATTCAGGCTACCTAGGCGAGTTTCGGACCTTGATCCTTCCGGATGAAGAAGTTGACGAGGAAAGAGTCCATGATGATCTGCACAAATATTCGTATCATCAAGTTTTATGCTTGGTTACTCCAGAGGGTAAGATGAGGGAGGGCAAGTGCTATAGATACCTGAATTAGATGAGCAGCCACGCACGGAAGAACAAGCAGACCAGATTCGCCGAACGCCCCACCAAGCTGTTCCACGACCGCTACTAGCACAGGTAATGTTTTCTAACAGAGCAAGCCAAACATCCATAGTAAGTGAAGAATCAAATGCTATGTAAAGAAGAAAAAGTTATTCTCGATGTTTGTCTCCGGTTTGCACGAATTGAACAACATGACTTGGTCTAGAAGACGAAGTTTTAGAAGGATCGAGTCTAAGAGTGTGGCCAAGCGCATAGATGATTACTTACCTGGCTTGTAACAATTATATAAGCATACACGTTTTCTTTCTCAGCAAAAATGGATTGGCTGCCTCCAGAGAAAGCCGATGCGACTTTTAGGACAAGGGCGTTGAAAGCCAACAACACGAGATGCAGAAGTCTGCAATCCAGGAGACAAATCCTAGTCATTCTATGATCACCCCAGAAACAAGCGAAGAAGATGGTAACAATAGTAGAAAACAATAAAAGAGGTACCTGAATATAACCTTTCAACCAAAAATGAACGAACCCCAAATTACTATTATGCCAAATTTATGCAGTCAAATTTAAGAAAAATTCTAAAATATTGGAATTTAATTCCTCTCCTATTGTTAAACAAATACTACTCTTGCACAGTGCAAAATTGATGGAAGCAACTATCCATCAAACATGATCATTTGAGGAGTTCAGCATTTTGAAGAGGTCTATTCTAACTGTACAAGTAAAACATGGAGTTTGACTGGTCGAGATATGAAAAACTTACGCTCCCAAGCCAATTGCTATTAAGAAGACCTTAGGGTTAACCATTAGCAGAAGTGTCCTTGACCTGCTCACTTGTATCCATGGGACCTGCACAGATAAATTGTCAAAGAAATGACTATCACCAGTTTCCTACATAATCATGAGAAATCCATGGGATTTAAATGCAGCTCACCAAGCTGAGAAAAATTGCACTGACTTTCGAGAAATGCTTACGATTTTGATCGACAAGGTCTTCCAAACCTGAAATTCGTTGTGTTTCAGAACAATACCATCAACCATGTGAACAGGCACCAAAAGAGTCACATTTTTTATAAATACTTTCCTAAATGTAGATTTTGTTTATGCAAATTTTTATTGAATTTGCTACATCTTACATAAAAACTAACTTGGTATCTTTTTTTCTTCAATCTGTCTTAGTCTCTAACAATTTCAATTATTTCGGGTCACACGGATCCTTGGAACATTGGGTTGTCATGTAACTAATATGAAAATAGTAAAATTGTTAGAAACTAGTAACACAAACTAAAGAAAATCATATCAAGAAATATTTTTCAGACAAACTAAAGAAAATCATATCAAGAAATATTTTCACTAAACTGAAAACAAAAAATAAAGTAAAATCAGATTTGAGACAATTAAGACGTGTCAAGAAACGATAGAGAATATATATCCACATCGTTAAATCAGGGACTCACCTTTAAATGATTCTCGGAGAACCTGTAGATTACAAGGCTTTAGTCACTACAATCAAATGATGAATTGGCACAAGCCTATCGCAGGTGTAGCATATAGTCCTTAACTGGGATCAATTTCAAGGAAAGGAAACGATTTTCACATGAATGAAAAGACCAGGCACGAAACTTATTCTGCAAAACGCATGGTCGTACAACTTGTTTCTTTCATCATCTCGAAGTAAATGGGATATTACCTTCCCCATTATCAGAGGGATCAAGAGCATGAGAACAAGACTTTTGAATAGTTGTTCAGTTGGAACAGATACACCAACTCCAGCAGCAATGAATCTGGAGATAGAAAATGGTACCTGAGAAAGGATAGAGTAGCAAGATAATTTTAACACAACAGCAGTTGAACATAATGAAAGTTGATTATTCAGCATACAAAAAACAGGCTCAACAGGAAGAAATCAGCAGGCTCCTAGAAGTGGATTGCTTATTGAGAAGTATCCAACTTCTATAGAATTGTTTCCCCCCCAATTTATATCATAAAATGACACTAGACTCTTTGTGGATCTAAAACCTTTCTGCAAGAGATACCTTCATCTCCAAATTACAGGAAATCTTCTGACCATAAATCAAGTGCAATTATCTTCAAGCTGAAAACTAGAATATCAAACTTCCCTGAGAAGCAGTGTCATAGAATTACTGTCGTGGCAATTACTCCACATTAAAAACAAACTTATCATGACTAGTTAACTACAGGTTTTTATTTCCTCTTTTGACAGGTCTGGTTAACCATAGGCTGACAATTCCAGTCATAGGCCAAAACCAAGTGGCACAAATACTAAGCTTGCTTAAAAACAATCAGAGAAAACATGAAAGTAAGATGTACAGATATGAACATCTATGACTATGGCTGGAAGTCGCCACAAGCAGGAATTCAAATTACTGTAACACCGCATAAAATACCACAAGCATGAATTTATTTTACTTACAATTAGAATTCCTAAAAGATTTGATATTACAGTCATTGCAAGGGCAAGGGCTGCATTTCCTCCAGCAAGCTGCATTCAAGGCGTGATAGCAGATTTTGAGCATAGAAAATCCTCTACTTACTAAAGATTTGAATACAAAAGAACAATTGCAATAACCTGGGTTAGTGCCACTCCACTTGACAAAGTAGTTGGCATGCAGGAAAATAAGGCCAATCCTGCAGAAATGTTTCAAAAGGAGCTTCCATCAGTTGGGGTGTAAAGTTATGAATAATCATTACACTGCCAACCAATTGTCCATGCATAACAACAATCAAGCATATGCTTAACCTGTGACAAATTCCTGAGGCTGAAGCTGGATTTGCAAGAGTATCTTTGAAAAACATGGTGTAACTAGTAGAATGGAGAACTGCACAAAAGATAATCACATTGGATATCCATCCCAGCTAGAACAAGACACGAATGCAAAGGAATTTGGCATTCAAACTGACACTTGTAGCCAAAGATACGTGAGAGAAGCAACAAAGATATGAAGGCTTTATCTTATTGGCGATGCAATGCAAAGGCTTCCTAGAATTACACAATCTTTTCGAATTCCTGCAATAGAGCATCCAAATAACAGCTATGACCTCTGCTAAGCCCATCAAATTAGCGAACTCCTAAAATAAGAAAGAGTTGGTTTCACAAATGCAGAACAAGCAACATAGTTTTCTTTAAACCATGTCCATGAAGAAACTGCAAGTGTTGAGAGCTCCTTTCGCCATATTAACATGCAGTTAAGCGCTAGTAGAAATGAGAATACGAACCAAAAGGAAAAATTAAGAGAGCAAAAGAAGGGATGAAGAAGGGACGAAAGCATAGAGACTGGACCTACAAAAAATAATGCCACAAAGGAATACGAGATCATACAAGCCCAAAAAGTCCAACAGGCCACGCTTTTAGTGCAGCCCCGATTTCCCCGTTACGTAACGTCAAACCTGTACCATTGACCATGGAAGAAAACAGTACTTACGAGAAATAACCAAAAAATGTCCATCACCCCATGGTGATATATCAAACCATGTGCAATGTAATTTAAAGTTTCCCCGAGACAGAAAACTACAAGAAGCACACACCAGCGAGACGGCTTTCTTTTCCTAATCTCCTCACCTGATATAACGAATATAGCGAAAGTACCGAACTTCGAAAGGTAGAGCTTGTCAGCCAGACAGCCAAGACTTGGATTTGCAAGTCCTAGCACTACTCCGCCAATAAGAGCTGCAAATGACGACACCAAAAGAGGGAAAAGAAACCAACTTCCAATCAGCAAATAATCATAATGATCTACTGCAATTTAAACACTTCATGCAAATTCCGAGCAGAATCCCTCTCCACAGCAGGCAACATGCTGAAACCAACAGCAATCAATCTGATCGGTAAGAAACCGAGATTATCTTAAACAGGGTAACAAATTCATATCCTATGGATGGACTAAACAATACTGCAGGAAACGCCATTGTCAATATGGTTCATTTGGAGTAATCTGTAATCCCATCCGGAGACACGAGACTAAATAGAAAAACTTCACGAGCTCGCCAACGTGCAAGAAATGGGGTCGTACGAACACAACAATTGGCACGGGATCAGTCCGCTCTGATACCATATTAGAATTTCCGTATTCAACCTAATACCTTAACGCTATGGGTAGGTGGATTCTCAACGCTTATAAACTTGTCTACCGCTCCTGCACTAAGCAATGTGGGATTCTCAACGCAAAGTAAAGATATTGCTAAGCTAACGATCACCACGAGTTCTAATCTTTTACCCAACGGTAGAAAATTATCCGCCGCGAAATTCAACAACGGTTTCGCCCAAGGTAACCGCTCGCCTGGGACCGGGAGGCCGGGCTTGGACTCTCCCTGCACACCAAACCAAGTTCAGCAGAGAGAGAAGAAGATGATGATGATGAGGAGCGCACTAAAGGTACCGGTTCGTCGGGGAGGGCGCGGGCTTGGATTCGGAGTGGGGAAGTGGAGACGGAGCGGTTACGAGAGAGATGGAGGGTCCCAGGGGAGAGCGGGATGGAGAAGGGGCGGGGATGTCGGTGCCGGAGGGGAAACGGCGGCGTTTTGGCCGCGAGGATTAGGGTTTGGACGGTTCCCGCCATTTTACCTGCCACCTGTCTGGTTCCACACTTCCAGAGACAGGCGGGCGACGGTGCCGTTTTGACAGTTCGCGTGGTGGGGCCCACTCTTGGCTTGAGTTTTTTTAATTACCTAAAACGCCCCCATTTATTTGGAAATATCCTCTTTGGTACATGCAAAACTTATTATTTTCGTGTGCAAATTATTCTCGGATCCCTGGACTTTGGTAGATTCGCCTCTCACTCACTGTATTCTAACAATGCATTAAAAAATTTATAAAATTTGATTTTATTATACTCTGAAATTTTTTTATTAACAATTAATTTATTATTATTATATAAAAAAAAGACTGTTACACTCATGTTGTCATCTTCTTCGACCCAACCTCTCCTTTTCCGACAACCGACCCATCCCCTCCTTCTCCGGCGAAGATTCCGTCAAGCATCCCTCGTTGGCGTCTATGGATTTTGAAAGCTCAAATCCCCGACGACTTAGCGCCGGCCAAGGAAGGACAGACCGCAAACGAAGCTCACATCCCCGACAATCTCAAAATCCATGGACAACGACGACGAAGAATAGCAGTTCACGGCGACGGAGAATAACAGTTCTCGTCGGGACCTCATCTTCCCCTAACAACCGACCTCATTGATGCCATCACCGACCACGACAACGATGACCCGACCTGGCTCATCCTCCAGTGGTCCGCCTCATCCTCCTGGGACAGCGAGACGGTGGCCGCCGCGCCTCCTTCTAGCGGCTGAGCTTCTCCTTCTTCGCGGCCTCCTTCTTAGCGACTGCGGTGTAGTCGACAAATCACGGTGCTCGGAGTCGGAGATGGAGACCTGGAAAAGTCTTCGGAGATGGAGATGGAGAGAGAGGAAGAAAAGATAAATATTTTCTTTTATTTTTTTGTTGAGGGTAGAAAACTCATTTCTTTGGAAAAATTGATGGTAGCGAGGAACCAACAATATAATAAAATTAAATTTCAAAATTTTTTTAATCAATTACCAAAATAAGAAGGTGAGAAACAAATATATCAAATTTCAAGGGTCAGAGAATAATATGCCATATTTTCATTGATAAGAATTGGGCTAATAAAAGTTATATCTAACCAAAGGTTCCATAAAATCTAAATCTGGATGCTCCAGTATTTTTTTGATAGCTCGTTCGAGAACTACAATCTTCGACAACTGAACCATTTCCTTGTATGATCGGTATGAAGTCAATTTTTTCAATAACTCGAACTCGCCCACACATCATCATTACGCCACTCCACAACAAATCAGCTTTTTAACATCATCATTTCTGATCTCATCTAAAAGAGGGAAAGAAAGAAAAAGAAATCATCCAACTACTTTGCAGCAAGTAAACGTTTTTTTATATAATGGTGAGTGTTTGACACACTTTCATTTAAATAACTGAAAGGGATTACAAGATAACTAGCCTATCCGTCCCAATTCCTCTACAATCCATATCGAGGATTTGCTAGCAGCCCACAGGAGGGTGCTCCAAAATATGAAAACCAAAAGGGAAATTAAAGGCGTGATTCGAGAGCCAATCGGCAACCTGGTTGCCTTCCCGATAGCACCACTAGACCTTCACTCACCATTCCCGACGAATAAGGTTCCGACAATTTCTCACGAGGGAAGCTAATGGATGAGATGCTTCGATTCCCTCGGTTAGACAACTCGCCGAGGCCTGCAAGTCAGTCTCCACTATCAAGGACCTGATGGTTGACATACCCCACGCGCCAAGCACCTCAATCATCTCTAATCACGTCCCCTCCACCAGCGGGACCAGGATTTCCTTTTGACGCTCCGTCGGTGTTTAACTTATGCCAGCCCTCTTCTGGCCAGCTGACCTGTGTTTCATGCCTCTTCGGCTTGCTCGTGGAAGAGTGTGGCCTTTCACCAAGCTGATGTGAACTCCTTCGCCTGTTTAAGAGGAAGGGCAGGATGGTACTCCGGCGGGGAGTCACGCTCGAAGGCCTCTTCGTTTCTCCACCTCCAAAGCCACCAGCTAACAGTGGCAACCAAAGTGCTCCAACTAACACCACCCTCCCAACTCTGCAGACATTCCAATGTTGCACCACAGCCATTACATGCTGATCAGATTCAAAACAAGCACTGTTATACAATCAAGAGTATTAATCGACTCTTCGAAATGACGACGCCCGGATGCCAAACATCGTTAAACGGCTTCCTACAGCAGAAAGAATTTTCAAGATTCCCCTTGTGATTTCATCAGGACTGCAAGAGTTGGAAAATGAGAATATTTTACGCATCTTTTCAAGGGCAAAGAAACACCGGGAGGTAGGTGAAGACAGAAAAGGGCATACCAGAATGTCGATGAATCGCTTACATCAGCAGCTCTCACAGTTCTCTCTGTTTTTGTTCTTCATCGTCATCATCATTTAGTCAAAGCAACTCGTAACACATCCGAGCTATTGACATGCCAAGATCTTGAGCCTCTTCATTCTTTTTCACAAACTGAAGAAGCTTCAAGTCATACCGAGACAGATGGCTGGAAGAATCATGGCGTAAATCCTCCCCAATCCATCTCAGTTTCATATGCCTGCACTCCTGCCAATTGAAGTACAACCTCTGCACAATTCAATACTGTAAACCCAAGTTCCAGCAGGCAGGGTGCAGGCATGGCCCTAGCACCTCACCGGGGCCGGGCAAAACCAAAACTTGCATCAGCTTGCTGTTGATGAGACTGCATAAAATAAACAGGCACTAGTAAAGGTAGAGAAGAATATTTGCATAACATTCTGTGTGTTCAAATAAACAGCAACACGAATCCGTTATGTAGTGAACTAACAAACCCCAATCTCCAGCCCACTTTGATTCTGTCCGTTAAAAGGGCTTGCTACTTTGAATCCGACTCCCTCATGTTGAGTCTATCATTAACAAATAGCCACAGCCAGATAATGATAGACTCAACATATTCTGTATGCACAACCAGTCATCTAGATTCATTTTGACTAGAAAAAGACCCCAGTGATATTAGTGCACTCCCCTAATTGACTTTTGAAAGTTAGAACATTATCTAAGATGATAAGTTCTCTTCAGATTATTTCGGCTCTAAACCACAGATTGAGCATTGTTAACCAAAAAATAGCACGAACACTTTCTGCATCAGTGAGCATATATCTGCCGCAAAATAAAAGAGTTCACAATTGCAAACTAAGTATCTAGGACACATCATAGCAACTCAATTACCAGACAAGAATGACCAATTATATCAAAGGCCCATCCATATTGCCATACCTGAGTAAAATGTTGAACATGTTCACGAGGATGTACATAAGGCATTCCAGGGTGCTGACCGGGATACTGAGAATGCAGATATATGGCAGACGCAGATCGTGCACCAACATGATTAGGACTAAAAGTTGGAATCAATGTTTCTGGATGACCGTAGCCAATTGCCCCAGGGGTTGATGGTGCAGACCATAGATGTTGCGGGAGAGGTCGAGGTTGGTGTTCAGAGGAAATCTGAGGGCTATGGTTGGGCAAAAGTTGTGGAAACTCGGTGTTGTAATTTACAGCAGGGGCATACAAAGGCTGTATAGTGTAAGCTCCACCATTGTATCCAAATCCAGGATCAAATCTTTGCACGTACCTGGATAGTAAAATCATATGAGTTCTACCTCTAGAGAACACCAAGTTTAACAATTATAAATATTTATAGAACAGCAAGTTCATCCTCCATTGCACAAGTATAAGTGAAGAATGCATTCATGATCAAGTGTGCAAGGCACCGGATTGATTAAATAGAGAGAGTATGGCAAAGAAATCTAGAAACTCCAATAATAAAGCTTATGCCCTGGTAATCAAAGATTTTGAACAGAAGCTTATCCTATATCTGCAAGCAAAATCTCATCATTCCCATCTATTCCAGATACAGAATGCCCTACCATTGGATCAGCTTCGCATCTTCGGCTAACTAAGGAAACATCTAAAATCACTTTAAACTGTAGGGTTTTGCATCATAATTTGAGGTGTAGGGAAAATCCCAGTCGCATAAAAAACGAGAATAGTTTGACAACCAAATTGTGCGATATCGGTCAAACCGCCAACTGTTCCAAATCTGGATGGAGTAAAATCAATTGGAGAGATGAGGATAATCAAATACCTGTCATAGTTTCTGTCATAGTCAGGGTCTTTCTTTTCAACTTCTCGGTCCCGAAAGATGGCAACTCTACTGTTGGGCTTGTACCTACCAATAGGCTCCTTCTCTGCCCTAGTTCTAGCTGATCTGCTGCTACTGGTAGAAGATTCAATTGTACCCCTCCCAAAACTAATATCCGAAATCCTCTCTTCTGCATTGGGCACACCCAATGACACACGCTGAGGAGCATCTTGCAACCTTGCTTCACCATCGGGATTCCCACTAGCACCACCACCAAAACTAGCAGAGTTAAATATCCGCGCACGAGCCCTATTATATTCCTCCTTCCTCTCCTCTACACTTTTTGAACTATTTTCTTTTAACGAATTTGAACTCAAACTGTTAAAAGGCTGTGATTGTTTCTGGGGCCTCTGCTTGATAGCGACCTTTAAAGATCCACTGTCTTCTGATGGCAAACTTAAAGGTATATCTGCCAGGCGGATAGATGGAAGCCTGCACTCAGAAGTCTTCCGGACAATAATTCGAGAGCCAGAACCATCAGAAAGGCTATTGTCTAACACCACCACCGACTGTAGTGAGTAATGCTGAGCCACGCGGTGGGCAGCTAAGCGCAAGTACGAAGTAGGCAACTGCTGAAACTCCATTTGCCGTTGCATGGGGTCACGAATAAACTTCTCGACGTCCTGCTCCAGCCGAAGAACTGGACAAAAGATAAACCCCATACTTCTTAATGTTTGACACATTAGTAAGAAATTCATCAGAACAACAAAACCTTAAAAGACGTCATAATCTTCACTCACCGGAGAGGCGTTCGCGAGGGTTCTGCAGGGCCTCGCGGAGGAACTGATCGACCTGGTTAACATCCTCCTCGGGACTCACCTTCTGACCACCGCGCATTCCCTCCAAAGAGGGGGAAGGAGCACCCGACAAGTCCCCGGGAAGAGAAGATTCCCGGGCTAGCAGCGGCATGTCTCCCTTCTTCGCGCCCTTGAGCATCAGGCGGCTCATCGTCTCCTCCAAGTCCGCCGACTCCCACGACTCCGGGGCCCCGAGATCCTCGGCTCCCACAGAACCCTCCATCGCGGTGAACAACGACGGAAGGAAGGGACTTTCTCGCTCCCCCTCGCCGATTCTACCGCCTCCCGGCTACCACGAAACCCCGCGAGAAAGCGACGCGAATGGTCATCAAAGATCGGACCTTTCCTTCCTCTTCGATCGCTGGATGAGAAGGGGGATCGATCTGGGGGTTAATTGGACTCTAGGGTTTGGATCGGGAAAATCCCGGTCTTTTCTAGGTTTAGATTTTGGGGATTATTCCCATGTGAATTAAATTTGATCAGGGAGAGGGGGAGAGAGAGAGGGGTAGGGAAGGAGGGCATTGATTGATAAATACACTGTATGGGAAAATAATCAAAATATGGATTTCGTAGCTTGCTTTTGTTGGTTTCCCATTTGGTCCCATCATCTTTTCGGGTTCATGAGACCGTCTAATCTATATTCGAACAAAGTAGAATATTTAAAAGATAGTAAAGCTCTTTTAACAAATATATATTATTATTGTGTTCCTAACGAATCCAACTTGAATCATGATTCTTTATAGGTTAGATCTCCTATAGATTTAGTGGGAGTGTGATTGTAATGATTGTAGTCTAATAACCCCTCAAAAAATATTGTACTCTAATAAGTACTTTAACCTGACTTGTAAGGAATTCAATGAGTACCTCATAAACAATTGGGCTAATTATTTCAATTTTTTTGAATTACCTTTTAAAAACTATTTTATACAAAAACTTGACACCTTAAAACTTAAACTTGACACAAAGGCGTGGTGGAAACTTGGGTTTAAAATTTTAAATCATGGTTCATATTATTCTAGAGATTTTAAATTTTGATTTATCAAAAAAATAAGTTGGTATAACTATTTTTTCTGGAAAATTGTTCAACTAGCTTGCTGTATTAAAAAAAGTCAAATAGAGTGCCAAACTAAGAATAATTACTACAAATTATGTAGAGATAAACAATTATAATTTTTTCTCAAAAAAAACAATTATAATTTAATTAAAAGTCTCAAATCTCAGAATTAATTAAAAGTCTCAAATCTCAGAATCACGACTAAGTATAATTTTGCCACTCTTGATGATCTAACTACACTTGAATCTAATTAGTTAATCGGGTGGATACTATCATACCTAGAGAGCCGAGAAACCTCTTCATCTCAAGGACTAAATCAAAATTATCCAGAGTCTAAGGACTGAAAACGTTATACTATCATATATTAAGCATCAAATCGAGCAGTAAGCAGGAGGAGGCACCAACTTGTCCCTGTAATGAAAATCACAAAAATTAGAAAATAAAATTAGAAAATGAGAGGATTAGCGAGATTAATATCCTCGAGAGCTCGCCGGAGACACTGCTCCTTCAACGAGCCAACCCCGCACCCGTCGGCGCCGCGCCGCTGCGTCTCCTCCTCCTTCGCCGCCTCGACGTGGTCGTTTCACGGCACGAGGTTGTCTCCGAGATGGGCCCACCCGGTGACGTGGCCCCAGCAGCAGAGGCGGTCCATGTTTATCCAGACGCAGCCGACCCCGAACCCGGCATCGTTGATGTTCTGTTCTACCCGGGGAAGCCCGTGATGGAGGTCGGTAGCGCCGATTTCCCCAACGCCCGCGCCGCAATGAACTCCCCCTTGGCCAACGCCCTTTTCGGGGTGGTGAGGGTTTCGCTCTTCGTTTTCGCCGTCTTTTTGTTCCCGTTTGTCGAGAATCCCATCTTGCTAAGTGCAAGAGTCGTTGACTTGTTTATAAATGTTAAAAACTTTATCTTTCGGTTAAATATGAAATTATAACATAGTGACATAACGAGTTGGTTCTGTGTACATTGTTGTGCTCACACGATACCGTTAAAAAATCCAGCTATCTATTGCTTTAAGATTTTGGGTTAGATATGGAGATTCGAACATGGTATCAGAGCAGGTTCACCCCATGCCACCTATCCATTGTCTTAAGCTTTTGGGGTTAAATACGGAGATTTTAACCGGGTTTATCTTTTTTTGGTTCATGAATTCTTGTTTTTTATAATGGTCGAAAAGGGTGAAAGTTTTGATCTTTAGCTGGAAGGAGGCTCCGTGGTGAGAATGACTCCCAACGAGCTGTTTTCGACATAATTTAGCAGTTCGATAGTGCGAATAATATTTACTGGTACTTGTTTTAACCCGGTTAATTTTTCCCGACATAGATGGAGCCTTAGTTTCGAAGTTTCAATGTTTGGTGGAGTTCGTGCGCCATTGTTGCAGACAATGTGACCCTTTTATTCTTTGTGCTATGCACATGGTGGCTTTGTACAGTTTAAGAAAGGTTTTAGAATATAGCGATCTTTTACGAGTATTTGATGCATGATGCTGCATAATTGTGAGCATGTTCCACATAGCGGACTCCCATATGGCGGGATAAGGCTGTGCTTTGTCGTAGATAGTTGTGTTGGTATTTTGTGGACTCGTGTTCAGCTTGTTTGATTATTTTTACTTGCGCGTTTAGTGACTGGATTTCGATTGAGGTTTACCATTTGCCTGCTTAATTTTGCTCTTGTTTTCGATAGGGATTACGAGGGTTTTCTTTGGATCTGATTTTGTTACGGTGACAAAGTCTGATGATGCGTCTTGGGATTTACTGAAGCCTGAAATATTTGCTGCAATCATGGATTTCTATTCCTCAGGGGAGCCGTTGTTTCTGGACTCCCAAACTGCTGCAGCGAAGGACACGGCTATTCACGAGGTATGGGGTTGGTTTTCCTTTTGTGTTTGTTACTCGTCACCTAAGAGGTTTACCATCTTTACTGTTCGTGGCTGTGGATCATCCAAAATGTAGTCCCTTCTACTTCACGTGTCGTAGTTCTTTGTAGTTAGCCCGGGGTTCTACACTTTAGAGAAAGAAGCATCTGAAATTATTGCATTTTCCCCTCAAAAAAGAAAAACAGAACTGTAGCATCTCATCCATTGTCTATGCATCATCTCATCATTGGGATGCAAATTGCAATACCCAGACCCTGGAAGGATGGAATCTCGTTTTAGAATTGGATCATTGTGAATGCAATCATTGTTATTTGAAAGACCAATATCTGTAATGCAGGATGATTCAGAAACAGTTGCAATGATTAAAGAGTTACTAGAGACTCGTATTCGACCAGCAGTCCAGGATGATGGTGGTGACATTGAGTACTGGGGATTTGATCCGTATGCGTCTCGTTTCTTCGATTTGTTCGTACCAAAGTTTGGCTTTCGCTGCCTCTTCTCTTCCTTTTAGCTGAGACTTCTCTGTCTGTTATTTATCTCAGGGAAACTGGAGTTGTTAAACTGAAAATGCAAGGTGCATGTAGTGGCTGTCCGAGTTCATCTGTCACACGTAAATCTGGAATTGAAAATATGTTGATGCATTACGTGCCGGAGGTAAAAACGAGGGTAGCGCTTCAATTTTGGAAATTTTTTATCGATGTTATGTTATTGATAGGCAGCACATTGAGTACTTCGGCCGTGGGCATTTGTCAGATTCCTCTTTAGCTTATGATATCCTCCTGCTTATGCAGGTTAAAGCTGTGGAGCAAGAATTCGATGCTGAGGATGACGAAGCAGCAATTGCAGGCCAGATGGAGTAGATTTGAAGTTTCGCCTATCGTTTCTATGGTAATGTCGTACGAATTAGAGCAGATCACTGCTAGCTCATTGTAGAAAAGGAAATAATGTTGCAAGTTGAGTTTGTAAGCTTGATTCGTTTATAGAGCAAGAGTATGAACATGGTGCAGCGGGAAGGATTTTTGACATGGAAAAGTAGTTAATGTAATTGTGCTATGTACACAGCTAATGTATATTTCCCATTTGTAAGACTTAAATTCGAGACTTCCATAAGAGAATCTAAGTATGTAACTACTTGGACCGATTCCAATTGGTCAGATTTTCGAGCTTTAGACTTGCAATTGTTGTAACATAGGCTAATTTAACTTGGTGATAGTTCTTAATATCATACACATCGCAATTTGCACTTGGGGATCATTTCACACTGGTGGCTGAAGGGTTCTTGCGATCGTTGTACATATCCACTGAAAGGCAAACCTACTATGAGGAACCTAAAATGTCACTTTCTGCAGATCTTCAACTGCACACTGCATGGTCCCTGTCTCTTGACACCGCCCGGGGTGCCTCGGAGCCTGTCCTCTGCCATTGATGAGGATGGCATGCTGGATGTTCCGCCGGAACGTCCTCGGGCCGTGCCAGTTGAAGGAAAACCTGCCAGCCACAGCCATGTCAATGTGTCCTTCCCGGAAGCATCAATGTGGTGATTCAGGGTCTCCTATGGAACAATAATGATTCAGGAGCATGGAGTTTGTTAATGAGATGGGCAAGGGTTTTTTCTGCAGAATCCTGAACTAAAATGGTGATGGAATCAATGCAAATAATCGATGCAGAGGATCTTGGATAATGAGCATTCAAGAGCACGGTACTTGGAAAATTATATCAAATATGAAGCAATCAAAGAAATCGGAGTAGGGTAACGACCAAGGGTAATTGCGAATATTAGGTGAAAGAGTAACGGTCGTGCCAAATTTATTTAGAACTTGTTGTCTTAGCACGGTTTAGTTTCTTTAAGGGACATGTGATTACGAGCACTAACATGTATAATAAATAGCAACTGTTTACTTGCTGAAAAAAGAGCACAGTACCTCTGCCCTTGAAGATGCCAAGTAATAGCCAATGTCACAATGGGAAGACAGTACAGGAACATTTGGTGAACTGGACAAGTCCAAAGTTTCCATTGTCTCATTCCAAAAACAGCAAGGGACATTGTTAATTGTTTAGGGACGTCAAAAGCTGGTGTAGCTATGGCATTCTCCGTATGACACAATAGTTGTGAAAACAATAAAGGGTAACAAGTCGTGATTAAAGTCTCCGATGTCATATTAGCATCTCCATAAATGTTAGCATTTTTTTAAGTAACACATGGGTTATTACAAGCCTAGATTACATATTCAATCACAACTAAACGGAGTTCCGAATAATTGGTTCAGGTAGTAAATTGATAAGATAACATTTAATCTCCAACATATACTAAAATATTAAAAAAAACACAAACTGAATTCCAGACAACAGAGATGTGACTTATATTTCGGAAAAAGAGGGTTAACATCTGGAGTAATAATTCTATAACACATCAAATCTACAACCTGAAAATCCAACAAACAACACAAATCAGATATGAAACAAATCAGAGAAGAGCATTTCAATGTAAATTAAACCCCGGGAGCAGTTACTTTCAACTCCCTCATGGACGGCGTCTCTTTTCGAATAAAAAAAAAACTCCGTTAATGAAGAAGTTGAAGTAACTGCACCATAACTTTTTCGTACACGAGTTAAAACAATTTTTCTTACCAATACAAAACCTCAGTCTCAGATTTGTATGAAAGAACCGCCACACACTTTTACTTTGCAATTAGCACGACAATTGAGATGATATATAGGCGGCTAGGAGCAGAAACCATAAACCAAACCCTAGCTATATAAGTATTTGCACAATTATTGAAATGACGTATTTCTCCCCGGATATTTTTCCTAGTCCAAAACAACCCTATAGTTTTGATTAAAACACGTGACAATTTGTTGTATAATAGGCACATAACTTTGTGTCTGTGAAATTACATTCAAGCCCTTCAAGTATATGGTTTAATCTTGTTTAACATATGCTCAATCTTATACAATTTACATTCAGAATATATGTGTTCCAATTTTTTTAAACTGTTCTCAATCTTGAGCCATAAATTTGTGATCCAAACTTTCATCTTGTCTTATATACTAACAAAATTTAGATCAATTGTTAAGATGTTAAATTTGAGTTATTCAAATTCGTCTGGAACCTAAACTTCCATTTCTGCTATTCTTGTCAACAAAAATATTTCAATCGAGTATAATATTTTTATCGTGTGATCGGTTGGGAAAGATAAATTTGTTATCTCAGAGTAACTTTTGAATGATGATCCTTTTACTCGACATCGTCGAATCAGATTTTTCTTTCCTATTGTACGGGTTCGGATTCAGTGAGGACAACAGTTGTCCCCACTGAAATAGATCAAGTCATTATACTTATAGACACGGTTTTTAATGACTGTCAGATCTGTAGACACAATTTTTAATGAAATCTAATGGTCTAAACGAAATTCCCTCCGTGGGTACGACTTTTATGTTGTCCCCACTCAATCCAAAACTCTATTGCACTCGAGGGCCAAATCTCCGTATACGTTACTAAATGCTCAATTTGATAAATTCAAGACAAAGAAATCACACTTCCCTCTCGATGGAATCAAATTTTCATCTAGGTTATGAGATTTTTCGTTATTAAAGATTGAATTGAATTTGCAAACGACTTCAATGATTCAAACATGAGAGTATAACTTTTGAAGTTTTTATTTCTTATTTTTTAACCAATTAAAAAATGTATTATGAAAAAAGATGGGCTTTTTCCAACATTCCAATTTTAGGAGTCTCTTTATCCAAAGGCCAACTCTTCAATCTCAAGTTCCAACACAGAGAAAAAGGATACAACAATGGAAGCTCTCCATTCCTCCCTCTCCACCCCCAGACATCTCCCAACAAGAGGATCAACCATCATCCCAACCTCCAAACCCTTCACTCTCCCTGTCCCCAAGACCACCCACAAGCTAAAAATCCTGTCTTTATCCACTTTCAAACTCCCTCTTGTCCCTTGCACTCTCAGGACATCTTCAGCAAGTACTAAAGCCAACCCAGTACCGTCTCCCACTTCAACTTCACCGGGAGCAGAGGCCCTGCGTCGTCACTGGATGGTTCTAATGGAGAGCCCACCTGAAGGGGTCGTCACCTCGAAGCCTGACATTGTTAATTATTATGTGAAGACACTGGAAAAGGTTCTGGGCAGGTGAGGAAGTGGGCTTTGGTTTTTTTTATAACACTAATGCAATTTCGAGCGGGTAGGAATTTTGAAAGGCGGAAAAACTCTCCTAATAGGTATTTAATACTGGTTGGACTTGAACTTGATGCCTAGAACAACTCACTCTCTATAGCTGATCTAAATGTTTGTTGGTTGTTACGGGGTTTGGTTCTTATGGCGTTTTGTGGCTTCAAGTTTTGATCTTTCGTGAAATTTGGCATTGAGATGATTAGTACATTGTTAATTATTGCGTCAAGACACGGGAAAAGGTTGTTCTGGGCAGGTGAGGTGGCCATTGGGATGTTCTGGGGTTTGGTTCTTATGTCGATTTGGTGGCTTAAAGTTTCGATATTTCATGAAATTTCGCTTTAAGCTGATTATTACATTGTTAAGTTTTACGTCAAGACACTGGAAAAGGTTCTGGGCAGGTGAGGTGGCCATTGGGATGTTCTGGGGTTTGGTTATTTTGATGTTTGGTGGCTTAAAGTTTTGATCTTTCATGAAAATTCACTTGAAGTCGTGTCCTTGAAGCAGCGAACGGGATGCTCAGATGTGCATATATGATGCTTCTGTGGATACCCATTTCGGGTTTTGTTGTGATATCGATGAAGAAGCCTCCCGTGAGCTTGCAAGTAAGTACTATTGGCATTTCGTTTGTTGATTGCTCCATTTTCTCTGTTGTTATGGTGTTGGAAATGAATTTATGGTGTTGAAGTGTGGGGTTGTAGGTCTGCCTGGAGTTGTGTTAGTTAGGCGGGACCCGGATTACGAATCTGTTAAAAAAGACTATGGCTCAATGGTGAAGCTTGTAAGTCCATCAAGCGAGCAGGATAGGAGTATGTCTTTGTTTCCTGCTGGTACCACTAGACATTGGATGGTTAGAGTTGGCAAGCCAGGGGTTGGAGTGGTCACCAAGGCGCAGATGGTCGATCACTATGCTCAAATATTATCCAAGGTTTTGGGCAAGTAAGTGGTATTTCTGAAGAGAACATGGTACAGAATCTTTTGATTAATGCATCAGGTTCTTATCCTAACAAGACGATGACAATTCCTTTGCAGCGAGCAGGATGCACAAATGTGTATATACCATGTTTCTTGGCAATCCAATCTCGGGTTCTGTTGCGAACTTGATGAGGAATGTGCAAGGGAACTTGCTGGTTTACGTCTTTTCTCTAAGCTTGATGTTGCAGATTTGATGTTTGCTGGCAGTGTGACTGACTATGAGTAATGGGTGCTATTTGCAGGTGTCCCTGGTGTGTTATCTGTTCATCCAGATAATAATTACGGATCAGAAATCAAGGACTATGGAGGTTTGTGCCTAATATTGACATAGATAAGCTTTCATTCTGCTCGATGTACATGTCTTTCCCGGCCTCAATTAAGAGATACTTAGATGTAGGATGCAAGTTGCAGAAGATGACTCCATGGAGTCGTATCAGAATTAGAATTCTCAGCAATCTAGCTACCAATTTGAATACTTGCAGAGAGTTGAGGAGGGACTTTTTGCAGGTGTCGATGTTACGACGCCTGCTTATCAAGTGGGTTCTTCACAGGGGAGTCCAACAGCTCCAATAAAAACAAAGAAGCTCTTTATAACAGGTTACTTTCTTTGCCAACTTGACAGTATTTGTTTGTGCACTAGACTAGACAAGTATTTGTTTGTGAACTTCGTTCTCGCCTTCCTTTAGTCTTTGAGATGTTGCCGAAATTTCAACTTCGAGAAACTAAATGCTTATAGGACATTAATTGTGTTTCTTTTAATAATACCGTGTATGTTCTTTAGAAACTTCCTGCTTTACGACAATCTTGTTAACAGGTCTCTCGTTCTATACATCCGAGAAGACTTTACGTGAAGCATTTCAGGTCTTTGGTGACCTTGTGGAAGGTACGTTACTTTTTTTCTTAATCGTGAGAGTGCTGTAGTTTTCCATTTAAATGCTGACGAGCTTGTCGTCGGTACTAAGAGATTGCTGTATCTTTGCAGTGAAAATTATCATGGACAAGATCTCAAAAAGATCGAAAGGTTATGCCTTTGTTGAGTACACCACCGAGGAGGCTGCAAGTGTGGCACTTAAAGAAATGAATGGCAAGGTGAATTCCGATACCTGCCCCCGAATTCTCTCTCTGATAGTAACTCTCTAAACGAGACGCTAACCCGAACGTTGCATTGCTGCTCGCAGATCATCAATGGCTGGATGATAGTTGTTGATGTTGCCAAAACCAATCCACCAAACTATAGTAGGGGCCGTCCCAGACCGCGAAGATAAGATCATCGTCGTCATTGAGCTGTCGGTAGAGATTCTCCCAAAGCTACACATAGCGCAAGCAACCAAAATTGACCAACTCGAATTTGCGGATCATTCTTGATTGAAGGAATGGACAACATGGTGCAAGCATCCGACATATTGCAACGACGCAACCTCGACTTTTCGAACTCTCATGCTATGGAGTATTTTGGGGTTGATGGAAAGCTGGCTGGATGCAGATCTAGTGAAGGATAGCAGATACTACGACATTGGATGAGTGAAGCAGCAGAGAATTAGGAACAAAGTTAATTAGATCATGGAACATTGGTCAACTAGATGCGTTTCCAATTAAAGTGTATGTATAGAACAAAGTTATTTAGATCTTGGAACATTGGTCAACTAAATGTTACTTTTTTCGAAATTATGAAAATCCATAAACTCTAAACCATATTTTGATTTATTTTAAACCCATCATTTTGGGTGAATTTCCATAACTCAAGGCATTTTGTGGGAAATTACATATAACAGTATAATGTGTAGTTGATCCCATATCATCTCACTTCAAGGGGTCCGTCCAATTCAGATAATCAGAATTAACATTTAAGACATTGCAAACTAAGCAAATTCTGTACACGGACAGAAGCCAGCTTCTTGTCCTACTATGTCCACCCACACAACACCAAGTAGATTACTGGTGAAACAACTACAGCACAACAATACATAATACGAGGCCTAATCCGGAGTCGAGAACGGTAGCTCGCTGCATCTGTTGACTTGGCAATGCTTGTCATCCCTCCTCCCCGAACTCCTCTGTGAATCTCTCATGCACCGTGAGGTCGGCTTTGCTCACCGTCGGCTTCTGCCTGGCGAGTACTTTGTCAAAATCCGATCTCGTGATGACCGGTGGAAGCACCTGTTTTCAAGCAATGGATTCAGTGATCTTTCAGAAAGTCATTGACAGGACAAATGGTAGTAAGTCGCATACGAGGAAGATTGCACCAGCGGAAAGCAAGATCATCTAATGTGACCTGCACTGGCTTGAACAGAGCATCTGCAATCTATTGGTTCAACTAGCATGGTGAAACTACCCGACCGAAAAGGCAAAAGGCCAGTCTTCCAAGTGAAGCGGACTAAAAGCAAAACAATTGTTGAGCGTTCGTGTGTGCTACCAACCATACCTTTGCAGCAAGGCCCTGCTCATCAAGTTCCTGTAATGTGATCTCGACGGCTCCATGTTCAGTCGGTTCGCAGACGACCCACATGCCATCAGAGTTCTTTCTGAAGAATTTAGCATCTTGGGTTTTACGAACAGGCTCAAATAGTACATCTTTCACCTAAGTAAAGAATCAAGTTAACCAATGATTATTGGAGCTAGAAAACAAGCGAAGGCACGATGCACTGTGCCTAGTATAGACTTGTCACTTACACAGACAGCAATATCAGAACCCGAAAAACCTTTTGTTTTCCTAGCCAAGTGCTCAAAGTCACTTTCAGTAAGAGAATGAGGAGTATCTCCAAGGTGGACCTGATAATGTCACATTGTACCTTCATCAGCACATCGTCAAGCATAGAGATTTGACAAATGAACATAAAAAGGTCCAGGGCTAACAAATCTGAAGTACCTTAAAGATATGTTGCCTTGCCGCCAAATCTGGAAGAGGAATATATATCCTCTTGTCGAAACGCCGCCGGACAGCCTGCAACTTGCACGGCACAGACTAACAGCTATGTACTTGTAAAGTATAAACATAATCAAATATCAACTTAACACGATCTCAAGGTCCTCTGACCTGATCCAGCGCATAGGGAGTATTTGTAGCTGCAAGGACTAGAACTTTCTCGTTGCCATGGCCTACCCCCTAAAAAGTACATGTAAAAAAAATAATTCAATTCTAGACAGAAGTAGGAGCAATCACAAACCACAGTTTAATGCTTAGGCCTCGGGTCAGGTCAGTGATGACCACGCAGGTCTTTGGATTCAGCGATACAAACTTGGAACTGAAGCATTGATTGAAGAGGAAAGTAAAGGCAGCAACTGAACTGGTCGACGACGAAAGAAGAGCCTTTAAATGCTTAGCAATCTTGCAGTTTCCAGAAAATTCGTCACTTAAAGAAGATAATATCATTTTGTACTAGATTGTAGCTAAAATCAGCTATTGATATCTGTTAGATTGGTGCAATAAAGTTGTAAGTACCTCCATTTGTACAAGGAGCTCTGTTTTGAGGCGACGAGATGCTTCAGTCTCATCGCTTCCACCACGTTGTCCACACAACGAATCTATTTCGTCAATGAAAATGATTGAAGGTGCATTGGAACGGGCCATTTGGAAAAGATTTGAAACTAGCTTCTCACTTTCACCCATCCACTTGGAAACCAGATCCGAAGAGGAAATGCTGCATACAAACATCCATATCTAGTCATAAACCCGCATGTGCAAAGTGAACATATATGAGACGATGAGATATCAAGCTGCAATAAGAGATGCATATCACGTCTGGAGGATTATATATCACCTGAAGAAAGTCGAATCAGCTTCTGTGGCGACTGCTTTTGCCAAGTATGACTTCCCCGTCCCAGGTGGGCCATATAACAAAAATGCTCTCCAGGGTTTCCTCTTTCCTAAGTTGCAGCAAATAAATCAAGATATTTAATAGCATATGAAATGCCAGGCAACAAGATTTTGTTGTTTCTTCTCAATAACAAATTGAGGAACATCATCTATATGCCTAAATATGACTACAAACTAACCGGTAAAGAACTGCGGGAACTTGACAGGCAATATAACAGCCTCTTGTAAAGCCTGCTTGGCACTATCAAGCCCTGCAACATCATTCCATCTTACATTTGGCTTCTCTCTAATGATTGCAGAATCAAGCCCCGCCCTCAACTTCGTTTGCTCTGGATCCTCTTTGCTCTTCGCTTCTGCATCCCTCGGCTTTGACACCTCCTTATGCATTGAAGGAACAGAAGCACCAACATTTGAGAGAGGGCCACACTCATTACCCCCACGGTCAAGAATGGTCTGTATCTCCTCTGCCCTTCTCAAATACCCCAAGCACTTCTCCCTAACTATCTTTGCAATCTGTGGATTCTTGTCGTACTTCAAATGCGTGCGAAAGTACTCCAATGCACCCATGTAAAGCTGCAATGCTTTGCTGTAATTTCCAGCATCATCCTCCTTAACAGCCTGCTTCGCATACTCGGCCCCGTTCTCCAAGAAATCGCAGTACATAGCTAATAATCGCGACGTGCATATACCAAGGAAACCCCTCAGACGGATCAAGCTTATACACGAGCACCTTGAAGTTCTCTCCAACTAGCAAAGCCAAGTGCATTGGTCAATTGAAGCACCAGAAACTCAGAACTCAAATTGGCACCAACCCAACCCTTACCCCTCAACCCAGGCATGATACAGTCCAAACACCAACAATTCCCTTAAAAACACATTCAGTTTCAAACAATCCAGTACTCAAAATAAGCAGTCAAAATTCCCACACAGGAAGGGGAAAGGCTTCACATCCCAGAGCTTAAAGAGATACTAATCGAGTTGGTCTAAGTAGTAAGAGAAATCGACCCGAAAAAAGTAGAGCTACAAGAAAGGCCGGAACTTTACACAACAAACACATTAAAGGTACCTTCTTCCTGCTCTAACATGAAATCAATATAAATTACCCAAAACCCAACTTGTTATGAATAATCAAAAAGCACCGGAGAAGAAATTGGACTGACCTTGGGTTGAAGAAATTGGGATCAAACCAGTATGATCAAAGCTTAGAAGCTAAGAGAACTTCTTATTATTTTCCTTTTTTACTTTTTGGTCCTCTACTTTTTTTTTCTTTCCTTTTTCACCTCTTTTATTTTTCTTACTTTTTGTGCGCATGTTTTTCCTGTCTTTTTCAAAAGAAAGGCTACTAAGTAAGATATACCGCAAATTGTCACTTGTTAATTCTTAACTATTAGGTGAGGAATTTTAATCTATGTTTCTAATTAAATTTCTCCCTCGATTATATTAAGTATCAGTTTCTTCTAGAAACTTGTAACGTACCACCTTCTACTGAGCTTTAATTTCGATTTCTATTTTTTCCGGTTCATTTTTAAAACGATTGGCCTAGATTTTTCTAGAAGATACAATTTAACTAAACATAATATTACATTTAAGAAAATATGACATTTTTTCAAAAAATATTGGATTATTAAGTTTCCAATAAAATTTCGAAAAAAATATTGGACTATTAATTTTATGACCCAGCATAAATATTGTTTGACAAATTTTAACAATTAGATATACTCCGTCGGCTCGTGAAAGAATTATTGTCTTTCCCTCCCTTCCAAACGATACACGTGTACTACACTGAGTGACTCCACTTGGGGATTCTTCTAGAGTTAATTCAATTAGAATGTAGGAGTATAAATTAGTTGATCCACTTAGGACTTGCACAATTTTTCCTACCATTCCTCCTAGTATTTCTCTAATACATACATCTCAAGAGCCATGCCAATGGTGGGCCAATTAAAGCTACTCATTCCCACAATTGTTTTGCTCCAATTTCAAATACACATCGAAGGTAATTATTAAACACCAAAACTCATTATTTTCTATGATCTATATTTTTATTTATTCTAATTAGTTTATATTATTGTTTTTAAAGATATGGTCCGACTTTGCCAAGTATGACTTCTCCGTCCCAGGTGGGCCATATAACAAAATGCTCTCCAGAGATTCCTCTTTCCTAAACAAGTTGCAGCGAAAAAATCAACAAGAGTTCCAACAATGTACCTGAAATGCATGTGAAAGAACTCCAACGCACCTATGTAAAGCTGCAATGCTTTGCTGTAACTTCCAGCATCGTCCTTCTTAATAGCCTGCTTTGCATACTCAGCTCCGGTCTCCAAGAAATTGCAGTACATAGCTAATATTCGCGACGTGCATATACCAAGGAAACCCCTCAAATAGATCGAGCTTATACACGAGGATCTCGAATTTCTCTCCAACTAGCAAGTAACATTAACCTTCAACTCAAATTGGCACCAACCATGTTACCCTTAAGCCAGGCTTAATAGATTCCAACCACCAACAACTAACACATTCAGTTTCAAACTATCGATCAAATAAGCAGTTAAAATTCCCACACAGGGAACGGGAAAAAGCTTCAGATACTAAAAAGCAACAAGAATTGGTTCAAGTGGTAAGAGAAATCGACCCGAAAAAAATAGAGATACTAGAAAGGTTGAAACTTTACACAACAAACACAATAAAACAACCTTCTCCCAGCTCTAGCATGAAATCAATATATTATCCAAAACCGGGTAAAAAACACCCATTGCCACTATTCTTTAACAATGTTTTGTGCATAATCACTAAACTATTTTTTTATTCATCTATTGAAAATGCCATGAAGAATTCTTGTCCCGTCTTGTTATGAGGTTTGTGCTTTTAACCACTATACAAAAATTGAGAGTTACATTATAGTCTAACAATTTTGTACTGTTGTCTTGACAGTACATTTTTAATTCAGTTAAAGGTACAATTGCGATGAAGTGCAAACACACCATGCATACAGGCTGCATTAGTGATATGGCAAAACAAAATCAGTAACTTCTCAAGTTGTCCACATCCAAAAAATTGTATGTTTATGTTATTTAAAATAACATTGAGTATTAAATTTTCTAAGCTGTTCGTGTAGGTATCGTTGTCCTATTTGCTCAAAGACAATACTTGACAATCGGATGCTTGGCAAATGCTTGATCATGAGGTAATGCACTGTTCATACTTTAGTCCATGGTACACATTCAGTTATTTGTGTTATAATTAAGTGGAATGGGAAAGGTTTGAATTTAGTAATTTCGGCAATAGGACCACCCTTCTTTAATCGGCAGGATGATGTAATGTTCATACGTAGGGACTTAAGTGAGAAGTATTAGGAATACTTGGACTATATTATAATAAGTTAGGTAAACTGACTTAGTGGGGATATAAATAGAAACAAGGATGAACAATTGTAACCGTTCTGAACTTTTACCAATTTCTAATAGAAACAGATTACGTTTCTTCTTATCTTCCCTCTTCTATCCTAATCTTTCTCTCCCTTCTACCAAATTTCTACCAGTTCCTAATCCTAATTCCTTAACTAGGGATATTACATGGTATCAGAGCTTGAAATCCTCGAATTTTGTTGCTATTAACTCGATTGAAAGACGAGGAGACCACAGAGCATTTTGCTTCAATTGAAGATTCGAATCGGGAAATTATCGAGATGTTGAAATCACTTACGGACACGGTGGAGAAGTTAACCGAAGAGAGATGGCGGCCTCGCTTGCTGTCTAAGCCGATTGAGGGTCACAAGGGCGACTATAGTGAGTCGCAAATTGACCGAGCGAACTTGCAACGCTGCGCTTCTCCAGAGACCATCAAATCAAGGTTAGGGTTCGAACGAATTCCTGATGTGTATCAGAGGCATCGATTTGAGAAGCGGCACGAGGTAAATTGCTCTTCCGCTGAAATTGATATTCCCTTCTTTTGTGGTACAAACCCTAGGGATTGGGTTGGTAGATGTCAAAAGTACTTTCGTGTTAATCGTACTCTTGAGGGGAAAAAGATTGATATGGGTTCCATTTACTTGGATAAGAAAGCATATATGTGGTTCCTTTCTTGGATTTTGGATCATAGGTGGGCTTCTTGGGATGACTTTGTGGAAGCTTTGTATATGCATTTTGAGAATGCAAGCTGCCTTGTTATGAATTCTGGTCCCAAGTTAGATGTTGAAAGTGATTTCGATAATGAAAAGGAGGTGGTCATGCATGATGATGTAGCAAAAATTAAGGGTGATGCCAGGAATGTAGTTGCAATAGATGATGTGCTGGTGGTGCAGAATATTGAACGCCAATTATATGAGAAAGCACTTTGCCCAGTTGTGAATTCTGGTTTTGAGTTCAATGTGGTTGAGCTTGAAGATGAATCTGACAATGAAAATGCTGATCAGACACAGAAGGAATTAGAAAAATCTTGTAGCGGAAAAGCATGAGAAAAAGGGACCATTATTGACTAAAAATGTGCAGATAACTCTTAAAGGATGGGTTAGAATAAGAAACCTTACTTTTAATGACAACTCAGGTTAGGTATGGAGCCGAGATTCTAGGCTGGGCTTAGAAATTGCTTTTGGATTTCGTAAGGAAATTCTTGTTCTTGAGCCTAAGACAGAAACTTTTGCAGTCAAACACTACAAGGACTTAAAAGATATGGCTACTGCTTACTTAGAGAATGGGATGGAAGTTTGTTCTTGGCCATTGTTGGTGAACCAAGAGGAAGCGAATTAGAGTAAGTTGAATTCAATATTTGGAAGCACGGGATGTGAAATTATGGTTAAGAAATATGTGCAGAAGTATGAGAAAATAAAGAGAATGGTGCTGCTGAGAATTATTGCACAAGAAGCTGCAAGTTCTGAACAACAAGTATGTGCATGCTTTGAATGCTTCCTCTGGTGCAAGGCTTCCTCTGGTGCATATTTTATGTACTGTTGTGTGCCTTGTCAATGCTTTTGGTGCACGGGAGCATCTGTTTTGGATAAGGAGATAGTGATTAAATTCTTGAGTGATGCACATACTAAAGTAAAAAGCGACTCTTGGCTTTGTAGAGATGCATCTGATATCAAATATATTATTCAAGTTTCAGTCTGTGCAGCTTTACTGTTGCCTGTGATAAAAATTAAAGTAAACCAAGAAATGACAGAGGAGCATGTTCATATGATACAGGTGGATTGAAAGTTGTTACAGCTGGAATTTCATTTCTTAATGATGTTAATGGTATTAGAAAGCAGTTGGCTCACATCAAAGAGTTGGTAGAGCTTCTATTAAGACATCCACAAATGTTCAAGTCGATAGGTGGGAGACCTCCTAAAGGCATTCTGTTGTACGGTCTTCCTGGTTATAAGATGAATAGAAGAAGTGTTGTTCTTGTAGATGCAATTGTTAAAGTTCTGGTTGCAACTCAGACTCAAAGAAAAGTGGGAACGAAGTGGTTCCAGGAAACAACAGATGTGGTAAAGTTGCTGCATCAGTGTGAGGGTGATCAAGAAATAAAAGGTGATATGTATAGGAATAGAGTGTTAGAGATGGTCTTTTTGTCATAGCTCAGTAAAGTTTTTTATGACTAGCATGAGAGTATGGATGAATTCAATAATGTGAGAGCCCTACCTGTATTAAATAGAGACTTAGCAAGAGTTCATTCTCCTTAGTTCCAATCAGAACTCCAGAAGCTATTGAAGCAATTTCAGGAACAACTTCATCAATTATATACTTCACAAACAAGAGTTTCTTGTATTGCTTTCCCTACTTGGCTTGAAGGTAGTCGATCAGTTGAAGTTTGGGTAGTTAGCATCATTAAAGTTGTCGTCAAAGTTCACATTCTTGAGGATAGGGTACACAGCAGAGCCATGATCATTTTGATGGATTATGTCATATGCTTAAGACATGTTTTTGGACAGGAAGATAAGAAGTGTATACATCATGGAAATGGTGGTTGTACCACACTAGTTGAGAGGGTTATGCTCGAGAAGCAAAGCATGGAAGGAGGTGTTCTTATGGGGGATTTGAAATGGATCTTGTGTGGGTACGGTTTTTCCTTCAATGGTGTTGTTAGGCTGCTATATCACACAAGTGTGTTGAGCTTTGATGGTGTTGCAGCTTTTTTGTTGCATTTTCAACAGTTGCAGGAATGTCAATTTGCTGCAGATTTTTCTTCTTGTTGCACTTTTACAACAACCCATGATGTTGTAGCTGTCGACATCAGATTCAACACTTGCTTCCAAGTCCCACCAATTTGGCAGCACGAATGGGATTCCTTTAGTGCTCCTACAAGTGAAAAGCAGCAAGTCGTACATTTTGCATTCGAAAAGCAGAGACTCACATGCCTTGCCTTCTGGGCGCAAGGTTTCAGCTAAAATTCAACGAATTGCGATGGAAGGGTTGCATCTGCGGGTTATTTCCATGTCCTTTGAACCTTGAGGACACGGTTCTCTTGAAGGAAGGAGTTGTAATGTTCATACGCAGAGACTTAGGTGAGAAGTATTAGGAATACCTAGACTATATTGTAATAAGTTAGGTAAACCGACTTAGTGAGGATATAAATAGAAACAAGGATGAACAATTGTAACCATTCTGAATTTTTACCAATTTCTAATAGAAACAGATTATGTTTCTTCCTATCTTCCCTCTTCTATCCTAATCTTTCTCTCCCTTCTACCCAAGTTCTACCAAATTAGGTTTCTAATCCTAATTCCTTAACCAGGGACATTACAGTAGACTTTTATATGTACATGACTGGAGGTACTATATTGTGTGTCCCACTAAAATAGTGGGACGCATTATTATTTTTTACATCCGGGAAGAATTTTGGTTAAAAAGTGACTGGAGTGATCATATATAAGTAACTTAGTATAGATAATAAAAAAATAGTTTAGTGATCATGGATAAAAAAATATTAAAGGATAATGACCATGGGTATTTTTTTTTGCGAATTTTGGGTAATATATTAATTTCATGTTAGAGCTGAGACTTGTTTCCAGCCAATTTTCCTCAACCAAATTCAATAAAGTTTCCAACTTTGTGTCATGACCCATAAAAATTCATCAAAGCAGTAACAGGTGGGAGAGAGAATTTAAAAACGAAAAAAAGAAAATTAAACTGACCTCTGGTTTTAAGAGCTTACTGTTCCTACTTTCTTTTCCCTTTTCTTTTCTTAGGCTTTTCTAGCTTCTTCCTTTTTTAATTTTACTTTTTGGTCCTCTGCTTAGCTAATACTAGCCTAACATATGACGTAAATAACTATGACATATAGTCCTAGCTATAGGTATTTTTTGATGCGGAAAGTTTTTCATACCAAAAAAATTTTTTAAATAAAAATTATAAGAGAGAAAGTTTTAAAAGTGTTTCATTTGATTCTATTCGATAGAAATTTTGATATTAAAAGAAAATGATTTTTTAATGATCAATTTAACTTCAGATTAAAAATATACCTTGACTATATAGCCTACCATGAGATTACTTAACCACTGAGTATAATACTAGATGGATTCCATGCAATCATAATCATAGAATAAAGCGAATAAAAATGAAACTTATTTTTTGAAGCGCAGATTATTTACAACATTTTTCTGAGGATCTTAATAGAAGTTTGTCACTGGTTTGATTTTTCCTTTCTATATGTTTCTTACGTGTGTCCCAAATGGAGAAAAGTCTATTATGTGTAAAGGAATCCAAAGAACTTGACTTTAAAAGGACGTGAGAAAACTCCAACATACGTGACTCTAATTTCTCATGGGCCATTATGGTTGTCACGCCCTGGAAATAGGCATGCCAACCGCCACGGAGTAAAGTTCTCCGTAAGGCTCAATTACTTTCAAGATACATTATAAAAGGCTACATATTCATGTTCTACCTCAATGTTGATTTAAAAGGTTTTTATAAAAACATGGATGTCGTGCAACTCGATACATGCATGTCCTCCTAGTTCTCAATCCCGAGTCGCCCCCTAGTATCTGAGACAGCAGCGCACATTAATGAGGATACACAACTCAGTAAGTCGGCGACACATATAACATACATTCAAGCACATAACAAGTTATACAGAATATCATATCTCAAATGATATAACAATTCATATATCAAATATTCCCAACAATGACAATTTCAAATCAAGTTGCAATCACATAGAACATAAATTACATGTACGTTGACAAGCTTTTCAGAACGGAAACAGAGGTCACTTAGCCAACTATCTTAACCAACTAACTTAGCCGTCTAAAAAAATAGGACTCCGGAGCCTAACATATCCATGACGGGATTCTCGTGGGGCCCAGAAAAGTACCCTTATGTTCCCACATTGCGGGCCCAGAAGATAGAAGGGCATCCCCACGAGCCCAGCCCAGATAATTTCCACACTCCCTATCCATTTGATCACCGTGTTTCGTCGAGTCTTACACCGTGATTTTATATAAATAACATTTAATCACATCTGATATATCTTTGAGTTTATTCGAAGGAAATCCAAAGCTAATCACTCTTTCCGATTCTAGGTCTACTTCTGACAGAGAAGAAAAATAATAACAAAGGCATCCATAAAAGCATGATTCTTAGATACTAATACGTGTCCATGAACTAATAATGCTATATCTGAATATCACCAACTTTAAAAATGAAGAACACCATAGTTAATTATTTACTGGCCATGTTCAACTTTTTCATTTTACAAGCGTGAGTCCTTCATATAATTATCATCGCATCTTCTTGGAACAGAAAAGGCTAAAACACATCTGAAAGCATATATCTATATTTACGTAACATCAACAAATTCATTCGATCCTCAATTAGCCTAAATATATAATCCTGTGAAATTCGAATAACCTAAATATGTAAATATTATACCTTTGGGAATCATGTGAATCCAGAGGCACAAATCCAGTAAAATCCATGACGATGAATACAGTTAAATCTGTAGATACCAATATTAACGTAAGACGGAAACCGACTTACCTTCTTATTTTATTCAAATTTAGATTTCTCAAAGTTGACTCAAGTAGATCGCCTTAGACACCTTTAAACGACATCTCTACCGTCAAGAATCTTGCCCATGGTGTTAGGAAAAGAACTCCAAAGTTTCGTGTCAATCCGACATTATTCCACCGTCGGATTTTACAAACAATGATAGCTACTCTTGGGACCTACGAATTTTCTCTCTTTTCTTCCCCCTTAGGGTTTTTCTTTTCTAGCCCCTTTATATAGACAAGGTCTAACCCTAATTTGGTCAATTACTATTTGGTCACTTGATCTTATATTATTATCTAAATTAGTTTTACGGTTCTCACAATGGTGTAATCGATATTTTACTTATAAAATTTCAACAATAGTAAGTGATGAAATTTACATTTTTTCTAATTAAATTTCTTACTCGATTTTATCAAGTACCAGTTTTTTTACCACCTTCTACCATGCTTTAATTTCGTTTTCATTTTTCCCCATTTCATTTTTACAACGATTGGCGCACAAAATTTGATGATCTTAGAATATTTACCATTTTCTAGAAGATACAATTAAACTAAATAATAATATTAGATATATGAAAAAAATGTCTGTTTCTTTCCTTCTCTAGCAAACGACACACGTGTACCACATGGAGTCACTCCACTAAGATATTTTTCTTGAGTTGCTTAAATTAGAAGGTAGGAGGATAAATTAGTTGATCCACTAAGGACTTAATATACTTGGATTTTTGTATAAGTACTTCTCTAATACATAGATTTTCATGAGCATGCCAATGGTGGACCAATTGAAGCTACTCATTCCCACAATTATTTTGCTCCAATTTCACATACACATCGTAGGTAATTATTAACACCCGACTCACTATCTTTTTTATATGATCAATAATAATTTGTGTACACTAGTTTGCTGAAACTATCGCATCATTTGTTACTAAGTGTGCTTGATTTATTAATAAATGTCAAAAATTTACTAACTGATTGCCTGAAAGTTAGTATTGAAAATAAAGATTGTAACACGGTATCAGAACGAGTTGGTCTTTTGTTCATTGTTGTGCTCAAATGACCAGTCTCATCACACGTTGGTGAGGTTAAAACTCGTTTAAACTTCATTCCGATAAGCTTCGTTTGAGAGAGTGTGTTGAAATTATCACATTACTAATTACCAATGTGATGAACTTGGTTATAAATATTGAAAATTTACTAAACTATTTTGGGTTGGATACTAGATTCTAATGTAATTCAGAGTAATTGTCCTCTTATTTTCTATTTTTTTCCATTGTTCATAGAAGGAGGCAGCCCAATAAATGGGTCAAACGGGCACAAAAATCACAGTGGGAAGTTGAAGCTTTTTATTTTTGGAGACTCGTACGCTGACACTGGAAACTGGAACCACGAGGCTTGCTCATGGAAGGAGCCTTACGGGCTGACTTTTCCGGGCAAACCAACCGGGCGCTTCTCAAACGGAAAAGTTTTGACCGACTATATAGGTACACATTATCTCTACTTCTACTTTCACATCTTTTGAATCAAATTTATTCATCGATTGATAGAAGTTACTCTAATTGAACAAAATATTTTGAATTCAATACGTATGATGGCAATTACGTTAAAAATTTATAAGCAAAGTTTGACATTTTCAGCTCTTATGAAATCGCTAAAATGGTCGGCTCGAGATCGAATCGAAAGAATTAGTTTCGAAGACGTGAACAAGTTTTTTTAGTATCATATTTTTTTCAAGGAAAAGAAACTTTATTAATAAGAAAAATAAAAAGTTACATGAAGGAGATGAGGGACTAGAGGAAGGGGTGACAAGAGAGAAAAAAGAAAGAAAAGTTCTAAAATAGTTCAAGGCCTAAATGGATAATTAACTCGTTGTCATCGCTAGTAATTCTACTCTAGTTAACTCACAAGTTAGATAGTCAAGAATAGATGTAATAAATTTGGTAACTAACGTTTCCCTACGAGAAACGTCAACTTCTTTTTTTAGTATCATATAGTTTAATATTTTTTTGAACATTTTGTTTTGATATGCATTTTTTGCGCACCAGCTTCTTTCTTTAGAGTCGAGTCTCCGGTGCCTTGGGTTATTTGGGCAAGTGCAAATAAATCGAGTATCCGACATGGGATGAACTTCGCGTTTGGGGGAACCGGCGTCTTCGACACGTTTGTGGATGCACCTAATATGACCGTCCAGATTGACTTTCTCCAACAGCTAATCAAAGAACAAAAGCTGTACACCAAACACGACCTTAGATCTGCCGTTGCACTTGTTTCAGCTGCTGGCAACGACTACCCTGCTTACGTTTACAGAGGCGGAAAGCTTGAGGTGCGTTTGTTTCAACCTTATTGTTTAGAAATTTTGGGTTTTATAGAAAGATTGTCAACCAAATTATAGTTTTATATCTTGCCTTAATGTGAAAGGGATAGTTCATACAAATCTAGAGTGTGTAATCTTTTTGTCTATTGTATATGCTGTCATATTGAAGTACAATGACAAATTTTATAGTCGGGCACCATCGATTTTATGAAGTATGTGATTTTTTCAATATTGTCAATTTATTTTTAAAATTTGAGCTCCATAAATTTAAATCTCTTACTACTTGAATTTTAGCATTTAAAAAGCCTTTTTTACAACATAAAAATTGATCTATGGAGTCACTCAACAACAGTAACTTACTTATCATATTCATCATGGAAATTAATTACATATGCTCACCGAATTCCGTTAATTTTAATGTTTTTCTTGTCATGAAATTTCTGAAAGAGTGATTTCTAATATGTTTAGTGAATACAAAAAAATCTTCCAATATTTTACTCTCTAATTGTGCAATTTTGGGTCTTACCATATATCAATTTATTCTCCGGAATGCTTCATAGTTGAAATTAATAAATCGTTAGTTACAAGTATGATGCACTTATTTATAAGTGTAAAAATTTAACCTACTTATCGTCTTAAGATTTACGATTGGTTACGAAAATTCTAATATGGTATGGTTTATCCCGTATCCTGTTGTTATCCGCGCGTTTTATCGCATGTCGGCGAGTCCGATAGACTAGTTGAAGGTACGTGTAAAAATTATCACAAGTTGTGAATGTGGTACCCACCTTAAGATTCTAATATATCAATCTATGTCCACAGGACTTGCCATCGTTCACCAAAACCCTAATCAACCAGCTCTCCATCAACCTTGAAAGGATCCATCACCTGGGAGTCGGAAGAATCATGGTCGCATCATTGCAACCAATGGGATGCTTGCCCAAGTTGACCATCTCTTCATCGTACCAAAACTGCACTGAAACTTGGAACGCAGCCTCGGAGCACCACAACCATGCCTTGCAAGAAGCCGTGTCGAGGCTGAACAATGGGAGCAGCTCCGGTGGGAAACAAGTGTTTCATGTCTTGGACATGTACAGTGCGTTCTCCTCCGTGTTGGAGAAAGGTAAAAGGACTTGAATTCAAATACCGAACTTTACTCGTTTAATTACAAATATAAAAGATATCATTAAGAGACGTTTCATAAAATAGGGTCCATGCTAGACTCTGATATGAGAATTTACACCAAAAAATCTCGAGTGACATAGATTTTGCAGATGACATTCCACTATATAAACAAATTTTTGGATTAAAATACTCCTAAGTTTTGAAAATGAAAAATATTATGAGAGAATGAGATGGTTTTATAATTTTATTTCATTTTTTTCTAAAAATTGAAATCAATTTTTGTTAATTATATTTGGGGTATTTTTGTGCTTAAAAATTATTCAAATAGTTGACTACCAAGTAAAGAAACCATTGTCACTCGTTTAAACCATAGAGTAATATTGTACAAGTCGGTCAAATCATATGATATTAAAATAGACTTTACTAATAATATAATGGACCAAACTACATGCATCTACGAGTATTTAACTACAAAATTAATCATTGTAGCATTTTACCATCTTCCAACTTTATTGCTTCTGCAGAAAGTTCAGGTGGACAATGGAAGGAAGATGCACTAAGACCATGTTGCGTCGGTGTGACGAGTAAATACTCCTGCGGGGACGAGGACGGCGGGGAAAAGAAGTACCTAGTCTGCGAGAAACCAGAGTCGTCCATCTTCTGGGACATGGTTCACCCTTCTCAGAATGGTTGGGAGTCCGCCATTTCCGTCCTCAAAGCTTCCCTTCACCAGCTCATCACCACTCTCTAGCTCTAAGAAACTTGCTATTATTGCCCAGATTCTAATTTGGAATGTTAGTTAGTCTCAATAAGGACATGGGCGCATTGTTGCTTCAGAACATGTTTATAGTGTGGTAGATCCATGGTACCAGTTGATTTATGAATTCGTTACTAACAAGCAAGTTGATTGTTCTATTTAAAAAAGAGGTTTCGAGTTCGAAATTTGTGAATGAAATAGTGTTAGAAATTTGTTTGCTTTTATGTTTAAAGGATTTTCTCTTTAAAGATATTTCTATTTTTTCTATTCAAATTGTGTGAGGTTGAAGATGATGCAAGTGTTAATTGGTGGTCTTGGGGGAAGATAAGTTGTAAGGTTGAAGATGATATTAGAAAAAGAGAAAGTGGGGTTTTTTTTTGAAAATTATTAAGAAAATTGATATTGATTTGATATTTTATCAGATTTTATGTCATCATCAACTAAACCACTCGGTTGTCACATGTCTGTCATGAAGGCTTTAAACCAGTAGCGTTTTAAGTCTACTTGGTCGGGTAGCTACCCGAAACTTGTCCTGATAAAATTTGGTAAATAACAAGGATTGAATTACCAATTTTAATCCAATGAGTTTGAAAGCGAAAAACGTAAAATTACACGATATTAAAGTACAATTTTCTCGAGCATTTAAATTTATTTTAAAATTTAATTATGTAACAACTAATTTAAAATTTAAAATTTGATATTAAAATCAAAATATTTATGCAATAAATTCAGAATGTTATAAATTCTTAAATTTATGATGGTCGTTACATATTTTAGAAATAACGAAGGATTTTCTCTTTTAAATGTAGGCTTGTCAATAACCATGAATTGCAGACTTTAAATGTAGGATGTTAAAATTTTTTGTAACATCTCACACTAATCTCTCAATTCAATTACTTATTAAAAAATCTCTCAATTCAATTGAGCATTGTTTTCAAAATGACTCGAAGTTCGACCCAAATTTTGGTTTGATCTCTGGATTAACCGGTCTGACCAAAAATTATATATGTATAGTCGTATATATAGTCACACTCACACTTAAAAAATTATCAAATACATGCACAAATAGAATAAATACATGTGGCATGAAAGGTTTTTTAATTCTAGAGTTAGAAGTTAGAATGAAAAAAGCAAAATACAATAAGTTGAAACTCGGATATTCACTCTTAATTCTTGAATAAGGTGAACAATTAAGAAAACTGCCGAAGTCAAGCAGGAACTTACAAGCAAGATATTCTGTATATCCAGCACTCATTTTAAACAACTAAAATGATGACAAAAACTAGATACAAGTTGAACTAGGAGCATCACGAGTTCCTTGTACATGCTTAATGTTCAAAAAATAGGAGACCAAAATGGTGATCTTTGTCATCAAAATCATTTTTAAGCGACGCTAAGCAGATGGAACGTTGAGATCCTAATGTAACCATCTTGACGCATGAGATACCACAATAGCAAAATACGATAAGTTCTTGTTTAGTTTCAATATGCCAGACGTCGGACCCGCGCCCTTCCTGGCTGCTGGGTTCGTCAGTCCGTTTGATGGAGTCCGCACTTAGGACGGAGGTAGTGGTGGAGCTGGGTGGTTGTATGTTCCGCTCTCCTGTCTGGTTTCGATAGCCTTCAATTGTAGTCCCATGCCCCTGACTTCAGCGGTAAGTTTTTCCATGGCCGTGAAAAGTTGGGCAACAGTTGCAGCCCCGCTTTCTTCATCGCTGGAGTTCGCAGAGTTGGACGTGGTGGGTGTCGAGCTAGCTCCTGATACCAAATTGGTACGACCCACGATGCTACGCAGGTTGTATGAATGCATGGTGGGACTCAAAGGCTTCTTGTCTTTTTCATCCTCGCGCTGTTATGATGAGAAGGTAATAACGAAAGAAAGACTTCTTACTATTGTTGAATAACCCTAAGGCGTGAATGGCATTATATAGCCAAACGCCAATAACAAAACAGGAAATACTAATGCTAATAGAAAAAGCGTTCGAAACAGGAAAGATAACTAAGAATGGGAAAACATTACTAAAAGATAAAGAACTATGATTCCTAATGAAGTCTCGTAGCTAGAGATTCCTAAACGAAAGATGTCTTCGGAGCCTTCTTGCATTGCTTGTACATTTTTTCCCACATGAAAAATGTGTATCACCTGAAGAAAGTCGAATCAGCTTCCGTGGCGACTGCTTTTGCCAAGTATGACTTCCCCATCCCAGGTGGGCCATACAAAATAAATGCTCTCCACGGTTTCCTCTTTTCTGAACAAGTTGCAATGAAAAAATCAACATTAAGAGTTCCTCCAATGTCTTGTGAATTGCATATGAAACATTTGTATTTCGTAATATGACTACAAACTAACCGGTGAAGAACTGCGGGAACTTGACAGGCAATATAACAGTCTCTTGTAACGCCTGCTTGGCACTATCAAGCCCTGCAACATTATTCCATCTTACATTTGGCTTCTCTCTAATAATTACAGAATCAAACCCGCCCTCAACTTCGCTTGTTCCGGATCCTCTTTGTTCTTCGCTTCCGCATCCCTCGGCTTTGAAACCTCCTTATGAACTGAATGAACAGAAGCACCAACATTTGAGAGAGGGCCACGCTCATTTCCCCCACGGTCAAGAATCGTCCACATCTCCTCCGCCCTTCTCAAATACCCCCAAGCACTTCTCCCTAACTATCTGTGGATTCTTCTCGTACTTCAAATGCGTGTGAAAGTACTCCAACGCACCCATGTAAAGCTGCAATGCTTTGCTGTAACTTCCAGCATCGTCCTTCTTAACAGCCTGCTTCGCATGCTCAGCCCCGTTCTCCGAGAAATCGCAGTACATATTCGTAACGTGCATATACCAAGGAAACCCCTCAAACGGATTGAGCTTATACACTAGCACCTCAAATTTCTCTCCAACTCTTACCCTTAAGCCAGGCTTAATAAAATCAAACCACCAACAATTCCCTTAAACACATTCAGTTTCAAACTATCCAGTACTCAAATAAGCAGTTAAAATTCCCACGCAGGGAACGGAAAAAAGTTTCAGATACTAAATACAAACAAGAGTTGGTCTAAGTGATAAGAGAAATCGACCAGAAAAAAATAGAGATACTAGAAAGGCTGAAACTTTACACAACAAACACATTAAAGCGGCCTTCTCCCAGCTCTAACATGAAATCAATATGTTACCCAAAACCGGGAAAAAACACCCATTTTCACTAACCTTTAACAACTTTTTGTCCATGCTCACTTTACTATTTTTTTCTTTTATGGTTACTAATTTATATAAGTTATTCAGGTATGATCACTCCAGTCACTTTTTAGCCATAATTCTTCCCGGATAAAAAAATAATAATGGGACCCACCATTTTAGTGGGAAGAGACAAACAAGGCGGGGAATGGTGGGGTTGGTGGGGTAGGATTCAGTGCATAATGCGAAACTATGTACCTTGCATATCAAAGAAAGTAGTAATGGCATAATTGTAAAAAGAAAAATAGGAAGAGGTAAACATGATATTTGAAATTCAAACAACCAGCCCTATTAATTAGGAAAGAGGAGGCAGTTATGGAACAAAATCTGCTCCTAATAACCGTGATTCTATAAAAGAGAAAATCACAAAATTAATTTTATCAGTTGACATTTTAGATCACGGAAGACAAATAAACGACGATTTTTTTAAGGAGAAAAATACTTCATTCATTGATAAGAAATGTAGCTGATACAACCAGAAGAAACAATAATAAGCAGCGATCAAGATCAACCTAAGCTCCAGTCGCACAATAGCACGATAAGAGCACTACCCACCTAGGCCCACCACCCTCCACCTGGCCCTATCAACCTATGCTACCTACCCAACCTAACATTCATCGTACAACAGCACGAGAACACTACCCTCTTAAATCTATCCCTCAATACATGACACTCCCCTCACACAGAGTACAAGGTTGCAGCCGCCGACCTCGGTAAAAACCTATCCGGTAAATCTGCCCCAATCAGGATAAACTCGGCTTAGGAAAAGAGCGCACCGCGGAAAGACCCGCTCTAGTGATAACACTGCTAAAGCTGAGTGACATGTGTTGCCCCTGAAACAACCATACCAAAAACCAAACCCACCACGCACCTGAAGATTTGATTGCAACTTCTTTTTGTGTAACGATTTAAAGCTATGATAGTAAAAGACATATCATATTGTGTGAAGTGGCATGACAAAGAAATTGAAAAGACATGTCTTTATATGGTAAAAGGCGTGATATCGACATGCATATTTTGTTATGGGAAATGGCATGCTAGTTATGTTGCACAGGCATGTTCTGATTTGATAAATGGCATGGTATTGTAAAAAGTGCATGAATGTCATGTTGTGTTATATGGCATAATATTGCACATACAAAAGGCATGTCCTGTTGTGTTAAATGGCATGATATTGCAATTACAAAAGGCATGTCGTGTTGTGTTCAATATCATGATATTGAAGAACCGCTTTCTCAAAAACCACAAGAAAATTAAAGAACGAGAATGAAGAATGGTTGAAGAGAAGAAAGATGGGTATAAGTGATTTCGAATAAGTGAACGAGAAGAAAGAATGAGAATCGCTTCTGTTTTTCAAACAATACTGGTGGAGGAAACGAAAAGAAAAGGAATTTGTAGTGGATTTGTAGCGGATTTGTGAGAATTTATATTTCCTTTTAAGTTTTCTCTCTCCTGATCTCAATGTAGACTAAAATCTAAAATTATCCCTACTGAATAGTGATCCGTCAGATTTAATAGGGAATTAATTTATTCAAATGGATAACCAAGATTATATTTGGCACGGTGCAAAGGGATTCTCAACGTATGCACTGAATCCAACCGGTGAACTCCAGTCGTGAAAGTGCTAGCTGCTAAATGAAACTATTTCAAGGACTAGTTCTCATTTTTCGAGAAGTGATTCATCTATTACGATGAGATAGACCTGGCCATTGTTAGAATCTGATTCGTGATTCGATTCGATTCGATTCGTTCACAATTCGATTCGTCCAAAATTCAATTCGAATTCGTCAAGAGACGAATTGAATACGGTTTATGATTTCTATAATTCGTCAAACCGACAAATTGAATTTGAATTTGATTCTCGAATTCGATTCAAGTACAATTCGTGTCAATTTGATTCGAATTAGTCCATTTTATGCAAAAAAAATTAAAAAATTATCGAGAAGTACTCATATTGCTATCTAACTATGTCATCAAGTAGAGCAAAAATACATAAACAACTTAATTTCTTTTTCCCAAAAATATTAAACATTAAACGTAAAATTTGAAATATATAAAAAATTGAATTTTTTTGAATTTCTTCAAAAACATTTAGAAAATTTAGAAAATATTAAAATTAAAGAAATAATTCAAATTCAATTCGTATTTGATTCGTCCAAAGACGAATCAAATACGGTTTAAGGTCTTGATGAATTCAAATTCGAACCAATTTGATTCGAATTCAACCCAATTCTATTTGAATTCAACCCAATTCGAACCGTGGTCATGTCTACCATGAGAGAAGGTAATGAAACATTGATTGTCATTTTTGGATTGCTTCCTTGATTTTAAGATGCTTATTATTTGAAAATGCGTACTTTTCATCATATATTATTACCTGTCACTTGTTGGAACCTGCATAGTGTTGATAGCAGAACAAATGTCATATTATAAATTTTTATAAATTTAACTTTTTCTGGCTAATATTAATAAAAATTAATTTTTCAAAAAAATTAATATTATAAAAACTTTTAGGCATAATTTTTTCCCTAGCTAATCGCTTCAGATGTACAGGATCTTACTATTTGGTGCAACTACGTGATAATCGCATATGCATTGAAAATGCCATGAATAATTCTTGTCCCGTCTGTTATGAGGTTTGTGCTTTTAACTACTATACAAAAATTAACAGTTACATTATAGTCTAACAATTTTGTACTGTTGTCTTGACAGTACCTTTTTGATTCAGTTAAAGGTGCAACTGCGATGAAGTGCGGACACACCATGCATACGGTAACTTCTTCGGTTGTCCACATCCAAAAAAATTGTATGTTAATGTTATTTTAAATGACATTGAGTATTAAATTTTCTAAGCTTTTGGTGTAAGTATCGTTGTCCTATTTGCTCAAAGACAGTACTGGACATGTCGGATGCTTGGCAAATGCTTGAACATGAGGTAATGCACCGTTCATACTTTAGCCCCTGGTACTCATTCAGTTAACTGCGTTAAAATTAAGTGGAATAGGAAAGGTTTGCATTTAGTGATTTCGGCAATAGGACAACCCTTCTTTAATCGGCATGTAGACTTTTATGTGTACATGACTGGAGTTTCTATATTAAGTGTCCTGCTAAAATGGTGGAACCCATTATTATTTTTTGTATCCGGGAAGAATTCTGGTTAAAAAGTGACCGGAGTGACCATACATGAATAACTTAGTGTAGATTAGTGACCACAAAGAGGAAAAAAAATAGCTTAGTGATCATGGACAAAAAAAATTAAAGGATAATGACCATTGGTATTTTTTACCGGGTTTTGGGTAATATATTGATTTCATGTTAGAGGTGAGACTTGTTTCCAGCCAATTTTTCTCAACTAAATTCAATAAAGTTTCCAACTTTGTGTCATGAAACATCAAAAATCATCAAAGCAGTAACAGGTGCGAGAGAGAGAATTGAAAAACGAAAAAAGGGAAAATTAAACTGACCTCTGGTTTGAAGAGCTTACTATTCCTACTTTATTTTCCCTTTTCTTTTCTTAGGCTTTTCTAGCTTCTTCGTTTTTTTAATTTTACTTTTTGGTCCTCCGCTTAGCTAATAGCCTAATACTAGCCTAACAGATGACGTAAATAACCATACCAAATAGAAAAATTATTAACTATGACATATAGTCCTAGGTGTAGGTGTTTTTTGATGCGGAAATTTTTTTCTTACCAAAAAACATTTTTTTAATAAAAATTATAAAAGAGAAAGTTATAAAAGTGTTTCATTTAATTCTATTCGATAGAAATTTGATATTTGAAGAAAATGATTTTCTATGATCAATTTAACCTCAAATTAAAAATATACCTTGACTATAGAGCCTACCATGAGATTACTGTTTTTTTGGGTGGAATACCATAAGATTACCATTGAGTATAATACTAGAAGGATTTCATGCAATTATAATCATAGAATTATAAGGCCAATAAAAATGAAACTTATTTTTTGAAGCGCTGAACATTCAGAGCATTCATCTGAGGATCCTAATAGATATTTGTCACTAGTTTGATACTTGCTCACGAATAATCGAAGGATGGATGATTTCTACAGTCCAAGGTTGGATAGTTAATTTTTTCTGGGAAACTCTACGTTTTTTCCTCTGTGTATGTTTCTTGTGTGTGTCCCGTATGGAGTCTATTATGTATAAAGGAATCTAAAGAACTTGGCTCCAAAAGGACGTGAGAAAATTCCAACAGACGTGACTAATTTCTCACGGACCATCATGGGTGTAATCGATATTTTACTTATAAAATTCCAAATAGTAGGTGATGAAATTTACATTTTTTCTAATTAAATTTCTTACTCGATTTTATCAAGTACCAGCTTTTTACCACCTTCTATTATGCTTTAATTTAGTTTTCATTTTTCCCCATTTCATTTTTACGACGACTGGCGTACAAAATTTGATGATCTTAGAATTCTTACCATTTCCTAGAAGATACAATTAAACAAAATAATAATATTGGATATAAGAAAAAAATGCCTGTGTTTCTTTCCTTCTCTAGCAAACGATACACGTGTATCACATGGAGTCACTCCACTAGGATATTTTTCTTGAGTTGATTAAATTAGAAGGTAGGAGGATATATTAGTTGATCCACTAAGGACTTAATACACTTGGATTTGTGTATCAGCAATTCTCTAATACATAGATTGTCATGAGCATGCCAATGGTGGATCAATTGAAGCTACTCATTCCCAATTTCACATAAACATCGCAGGTTATCATTAACACCCGACTCACTATCTTTTTTATATGATTTATACTTTTGTGTATACTAGTTTGTTAAAACTATTGTGTCGTTTGTTACGAGTGTGGTTGATTTATTTATAAATATAAAAATTTTACCCCCTCATTATATCAAAATTTGAATTGAATATAAAGATTGTAACACGGTATCAGAACGAGTTGGTTTCTTACCTCTTGTTGTCCTCACATGATCCCGTGTCACCACGCATATAAAATTCATACCAGTAAGCTTCATTTCAGAAAGTGTGTTGAGTGTATCACATTATTAGTTGCGAACATCATGAACTTGGGTAAAATTTACTAAACTATTTTAGGTTGAATATATAAATTCTAATGTAATTCAGACTAATTGTCCTCTTTATTTTCTAATTTTTTTCATTTTTCATCGAAGGAGGCAGCCCAATAAGTGGATCAAATGGGCACAATAATGGAAGTGGGAAATTGAAGCTTTTTGTGTCTGGAGACTCGTATGCGGACACCGGAAACTGGAACCACGAGGCTTGCTCATGTAAGGAGCCTTACGGGCTAACTTTTCCGGGCAAACCAACCGGCCGCTTCTCAAACGGAAAAGTTTTGACCGACTATATAGGTACACATTTATCTCTACTTCCACTTTCACATTCTTTGAATCGAGTTTATAGAACTTACTCAAAATAAGTTCAATACGTATGACTGCAATAACGTTAAAAATTTATAAGTGAAGTTTGACATTTTCAGCTCTTATGAAATCGCTAAAATGGTCGGCTCGAGATCGAATCCAAAGAATTAGTTTCGAAGATGTGACTAAATTTTTTTAGTATCATATAGTTTAACGTCTTTTAAATCATTTCGTTTTGATATGCATTTTTTGCGCATCCGCTTCGTTCTTTGGAGTAGAGTCTCCGGTGCCTTGGGCTATTCGGGCAAGTGCAAATAAATCGAGTATCCGACACGGGATGAACTTCGCGTTTGGGGGAACCGGCGTCTTCGACACATTTGTGGATGCACCTAACATGACCGTCCAGATTGACTTTCTCCAACAGCTAATGAAAGAACAAAAGCTGTACACCAAACACGACCTTAGATCTGCCGTTGAACTTGTATCAGCTGCTGGCAACGACTACCCTGCTTACGTTTACAAAGGCGGAAAGCTTGAGGTGCGACCTTAGCGCTATCGATCTTATGAAGTATGTGATTTGTTTAATAATGTCAATTTATTCTCAATGTCTGAACTCGAGAATTTGATGAAATTTTTTTCAATCTTTTATTATTTGAATCTTAAATATTAGCATTTAAAAAGCCTTTTTTGCAACATAAAAATTGGCCTATAGAGTCACTCAACAACATTAACGTACTTATCATATGCATCATTGAAATTAATTACATATGCACACCGGATTCCGTTAATTTTTATGTTTTTCTTGTCATGAAATTTCTGAAAGAATTGATGTCAAATAAGTTTAGTGAATACAAAAAAAATCTTCCAATATTGTACTGATGAATTTTTTTCTACTCTCTAATTGTTCAATTTTGGGTCTTAACATATATCAATTAATTCTGTGGAATACTTCATAGTTGAAATCACTACATTGTTAGTTATGAGTATGATGACGTACTTATTTATAAATGTAGAAATGCAACCTACTCATCGTCTTAACATTTACGGTTGGATATGGAAAATCTAACATGGTTTCTGTAACGTCCTTGATTTGACCGACTGTCTCTACAGACCAACACAGATCTTTTCCAGCGTGCTTTGTTCTCACTCGCACGCACCCTGAGAAACTTCCCAGGAGGTCACCCATCCTGATCCTACTTTCGGCCAAACGCGTTTAACCTTAGAATTCTCTCAGATGTGTACCGGAAAAGAAGGTGCACCTTGTTGATATGGATAGCCAAATCAAATCAATTAAGGCTTTCAAACAAACATATCATTTTCGGGATATCACAGTTTCACAGCGAGTTTATCCCGTATCCTGTTGTTGTGTTTCATTGCATGTTGACGACCCCAATGGACTATTCGAAAGGACAAGTAAAAATTATCTCATCGCAAGTTGTGAGTGCCGTGTTAACTCACTATTCTAATATATAAATCTATTGCCATAGGATTTGCCATCCTTCACCAAAACCCTAATCAACCAGCTTTCCTCCAACCTGGAAAGGATCCATCACCTGGGAGTCGGAAGAATCATGGTCACGTCCTTGCAGCCAATGGCATGCTTGCCCAAGTTGACCATCTCGTCATCGTACAAAAACTGCAGCGAAACTTGGAACGCAGCCTCGGAGAACCACAACCTAGCTTTGTCGAGGCTGAACAATGGAAGCAGGTCTGGTGGGAAACAAGTGTTTCATGTATTGGACATGTACAGTGCATTCTTCTCGGTGTTGGAGAAAGGTAAACACCTAGCTTTTATTCGTGAACTGAATCCACTTTATTACTATCATTAGGCAGGGGTTGCCAAGAGACTTTGATTCATTTAAGAAGTTTTCCAGTTAAGTGTCACAAACATAAAAAATGTTATTGAGAGACGTACAAAATAGAGTACGATATACTCGACTGTAATATGAAAGTTTAGACAAAAAAAAGTACCTAGTAACACAGGGGTTGCCAAGAGACTTTGATTCATTTAAGAAGTTTTCGAGTTAAGTGTCACAAACATAAAAAATGTTATTGAGAGACGTACAAAATAGAGTACGATATACTCGACTGTAATATGAAAGTTTAGACAAAAAAAAGTACCTAGTAACACAGGTTTTTCGAGATGACACTCTACTATTTAAACACATTTTTGGATAAAAATACTCCTAAGTTTTGAAAATGAAAAGTATTACGAGAGAAGGAGAAGATTTTTTTCATGATTTGTTTCTCAAAAATGGAAATCAAATTTTTTGTCTACCTTTTTTGGGGTATGTTTGTCCTTAGAAATTATTCAAATAATTGACTTCCAATTAGGGAAATCATTATCACTCGATCAGACATTATTGAACCATAGCTAACAGTGTACAAATTGGTCAAACTATATGGCACTAAAATAGATTTTTACGAATAATATAATAGACCAAAGTACATAGATCTAGAAGTATTTAACTCTAAAACTAATCATTGTACCATTTTACCATCTTCCAACCTTTATTGCTTCTGCAGAAAGTTCAGGTGGACAAGGGAAGGAAGATGCACTAAGACCATGTTGCGTCGGTGTGACGAGCAAGTACTCCTGCGGGGACGAGGACGGCGGGGAAAAGAAGTACCTAGTCTGCGAGAAACCAGAGTCGTCCATCTTCTGGGATATGGTTCACTCTTCTCAGAATGGTTGGGAGTCCTCCATTTCCGTACTCAAAGCTTCCCTTCACCAGCTCATCACCACTCTCTAGCTCTAAGAAACTTGCTATTATTGCCCAGATTCTAATCTGGGATGTTAGTTAGTCTCAATAAGGACATGGGCGCATTGTTGCTTCAGAACATCTTTATAGTTTGGTAGATCCATGGTACCAGTTGATTTATGAATTCGGTACTAACAAGCAAGTTGGTTGTTCTATTTTCAAAAGACGTTTCGAGTTCAAAATTTTTGTATGCAATAGTGTTAAAATTTTGCTTGTTTTTCTGTTTAAAGACATTTCTGTTTTTTGTATTCATATTGTGTGAGATTGAAGATGATGCAAGTGTTAATTGGTGGTCCCGAGAGTGCCCGAAACTTGTACTTGTAAAATTTGGTAAATCATAGGTGCTAATTACTAATTTTAAATTACAGAGTCTGAAAACGAAAAAAGTAAAATCACATTGTACTAAAGTACATTTTTCCCAAATAAATATGAGCATTTAAATTTATTTTGAAATTTAATTATGTAACAACTGATTTCAAATTTCAAATTTGAAATTAAAATCAAAAGGTTCATACAATAAATATGGAATGCTATGAATTCATAAATTTATGATGGTCGTTACACATTTTAGAAATAATAAGGTATTTTCTCTTTTAAATGTAGGCTAGTCAATAACCATAAATTGTAGACTTTAAATGAAGGATGTTACAATTTTTTGTAATACCTCACATTAATCTCTCAATTCAATTATTTATAGAAAAGCTCTCAATTCAATTAAGCCCATTTAATTTTATTTTTCAAAAACAAAAAGCCGGTGGGGATTCTTTTATATCGTGCGTGGAGACTCAAGCCCGAACTCAGGCCACCTCATGCACGCGACCCTATTCCTCTTATCAGCTCTTTTTAAGCCTCTAACACTTGTTTGCTTTTAAACTCATTTTTCATCCTTAAACTAATGTTATATAAGGGCAAGACACTTCCTTTGAAACAGTATTTTACTCATTCTTTTCCAAACCTCTTTTATATTTTTTTTCCTCTTTAGACCTTTTTTCCAACCGTTATTTCCGCAAATTCGGTCGCCGGCCTCGGATAAGATGTCCAACCAGACAACATTTTAAGTAAGTTTTAAAAACTGTACAACGACAATTGCCATTACTAAAATTGGCCTCTACTGAACTAAGCTGGAGAACTATAAATCTAAATATAACGTGAATTCTGTTTCCTAATCGTGTATATAAATAACCATTTTCTTCAGAAACTCACACAACCAACAAGAACAATCTCTTTCAATTCTAGAAATTTTTCTTGATCTTGAACTAATGGCGAGGCACACGAAATCTCTCTCCTTGTTGCTGTTTCTTTGCATGATTTCCTTTGCCCTAGGTCAGCTAATTAACCATGTTCAGCTCTTATTTATCTAGTATTAATACATAGTTAACTTTTCCAATTGACTTTTTTTTCTGTAAATGATGGTCAGGTGGTCGTCATATTTCAAAATCGGGTTCGAAAGGTAAAGAATGTGGTGGTAAGAAGAAATTATTTGTGTTTGGAGACAACTACGTTGACACTGGTAATGCATGGCCCAATGTTGGAGCTTGGAACGAACCTTTTGGTATGACTTTTCCGGGTCATCCTACTGGTCGATTCTCGGATGGACGTGTCTTGACAGATTACGTAGGTAAAAAAGAAATCACTAGTCTAATATTGTGTTTATTTATAAGTGTGAATACGAAAATTCTAACCGGAGATTCGTTAATTTCTTTCCAATGCAGCTTCATTTCTAGGTATAGAAGCTCCACTATCTTGGTACTACAGAAACGGTACAGATAAAACACAATGGCAGAATGGCATGAACTTTGCCCTAGGAGGGTCCGGCGTATTCGACACATGGACCACTCAAAATATGTCAGTCCGATTGGGAAGGTTTAAAGAGCTAATCGACCAAAACAATTTCACATCCTCCGACCTTGAATCTTCCGTTGGCCTTGTCCATATATCACCCAATGACTATGGATATTATTTGAGTCAAAACCACTCCATAAAGGTTAGTTCTCTTATCCGAATTTTTGACATTCATAGTCGATAACTATCGGACTCTATTCAACGGTTACTTTTCTTTTTCAGGAACTTGGGGGATACATACCAACCGTTATCGAAAAATTGTCTACGGACCTGCAAAATCTGCACGATTTGGGAGTACCGAAAGTAGCGGTGTCCTTGATGGCCCCTACGGGTTGCAGCCCCCAATACGCTAACAACTCTTCTAATTACCCGAAAAACTGTAACAAAGTTAGCAACAACTTTGCCAAGAGACATAACCGGTTGTTGAAGAAAGCTGTGAAAAGACTTAACAATGGCGCCAAGAAACGAGCTTTCGTGGTCATTGATTTGCACACCGCCTTCTTGTCAGCCATGGACCAACATGCTAAAACAATAGGTAACCTATATGTATATACATACCATAACACATCGCTAATGGCAAGTGTAGTAAAATCAATCAGTCTACCAACGCAAGGTGAGTAGTATGGTAACAAATCCTGCCTCGTTTTTGAGGAGTCAGTGGATCAATTCCCACCTCTTGCAGAAATAACAAAACTTTGTTTGGAAGGAAAACAAAACTCAATGCCATTAGAGTCCTAAAATTTAGGCCAACCTACCTCAATTTTAAAATTTTCACAAAAAAAAAATCAATCAGTCTATTGCTTTAATAAAAATTCTTACAGATCCTAACATATATGCTACATGGGTATATATGTTTGTTTATATGCATGATTGATATTATTTAATTCTAAATTGGTCGTCCAAGACTTTGTAAGTCTAATTATATTGTTGCTTTAAAGTTTTATTGATAATTTGTATTAAAAAAATGATTTCTTTCGATTGTTGCAGAAAATGCTGATTACAAAAACCCGACGACCGCGTGTTGCAAAGGAACACAACCAATGGCGTGTGGGCGGCTCGACGGCGCCGGCAACAAGTTGTACACGGTGTGCGACCATCCCGAGATGTCTTTCTTTTGGGACGATATTGACCCCACGCAGCATGGGTGGGACCTCATTTATTCGGCTCTAGGAAATTCCCTTAGCAAACTGTTATAAGGGTGTGTACTTGTGGATCAACACGTGAGCCAAGGGATTGAACTGAACTATTGCGACAAAAATCAATGTATATTTTTCTACTGGAACGATATTATCATATGAATAAGATAATATTTATATACTCTTTTGTCGTTATGAAATTGTTGAGATTATCACATAGCGTATTTTATAATAGACTTATTTATAAGTGTGAGGTACTTTTTCGAATGAATCTTTTGGTGGGGGATTTTCAAGAATTGTTATTATCAGGATGCTTTTCTTCTCTTAATCTCAAGAGGACTGCGTGCGTGCCTAATTTTAGACTATGCTTTGTTTTGCCTCTTGAATTACTCCCTCGTAAATTAAGTCTACCTTTAATACAATTGAAAATTTCACCGACCAAAAATTTAATATTTTTTAATTGGATACAAAAAATCTAATTTTTTAGTAGTCTGTTATTACAACCTAGTACAACTACCCGAAATTTTACCGGAAATTCTAGGTGCGGGCTAGGCTGAAGGTGGCGGAGATTGGTTAGATCATTGTACCCAAAATTTCTAAAAGCATATCATCAGAAAAGATTTCTTGATCAATTGGATAGATCAAGAAAACAACAGTTGTGTCGAGAGAGGACTTTGAGGAGAAAACTTTTACTATTGTCTCTACACTTTGACTTTGTATATTTGAATGGTCATCATATTACTAACTGAAAATTTAATGGTAAGATCTATAGGTTCATTTTTTTCCTTCTCGATTTTATTAAAAAATTAATAACCTTAAGATTATCACATAATATATTAAATTAATCATAAAATAAGTCGTTTAAGACTGAAGAAGGAGAACGGGTTGGATGGGTGGTTGAACTGGTAGATGGTACTTTTTCTTTTAATTTTTTTGTTGAAAAGGAATATGTTTCTTTATTTTTTAATTTAATAGCAATCAGATTGGTGAGTACATTTTCGTAAAAAGGAATATGTTTCTTTATTTTTTAATTTAATAGCAATCAGATTGGTAAGTACATTTTCGTTGTCCAGGAGCCTCGTCCTATATTTTTGCGAACTACAATAGCCAATACGTACCTCTGAAATTATTGGTCTATTAATCAGATGAACCCATTTGTATATTTCTCCCTAAAATCTAACCTTCTTCAAAATAATTATTTTGATAGAGCTTTTAAAAAGTAAAATAAATCCTATCTGCAATACTGGAGGACACAAATCATTATAGGGATGGAAGAAATACCATTTTGTAGTCCGTGAGTCCATGGTAGGTTGCGGTTATGAGTCTACTTTTATAGGTAAGATCGAGAGTAGGTACTAGTTCTAAAGATTTATATACAAACTTAACCTTTCACCAGACTTTGGACCCTACTCTAGTTAGACTTTTTATTTATTATATATATATATACTCTAATTTTTTAAGGTATATAATGATATATCAAATATTTATTGAGTAACTTACACATAATTACTATGTTGTTACAAAACTAACTTATAAGACACATTGAAGAATGAAACATTATATTTCTCTCTATTTTTGTCTTTTGTTGAATTATTGATAAACTTAGAACTTGAAAGAAAGAAATTTTTACCATTTAATTTAAATTTGGTATAATGTAAATTTATTATTGAATACATGGAAGAAATGTCACAAATTTATTTGAATTTTTATTTAAAGATTTCAATTTTATCTGTAAGAATTATTAAAAAGTAAAACGTTGAATAACCGGACCCTCCACATCTAAGGCAAAGGTATGAAACTTACAGTGAATTTTTTTAGAATCAAAGATATAGTAGGAGTCCAACTCTTAAAACTAGGATATGAATAAGATAATCCATAACTATCCCAAAATCATTACAACTAGATAGAATCATGTCGGGTTATACACCAGGATAATACGACTCCAACTGTCTTAGGTGAATTCTCGATTGTCCTAACTATATTTGTTCGCTATCTGTTTCCCTAATTTTATGATTTCCAACCTAGACACCCCTGCTGGTTAAACCTAACCAAAGTTTTTGTTTTTTCTCTTTGGCCATAAAGAAGCCAGATAACTAAGGTTAGTAACTAAAAACAAAAAAATCTAACAACTACATGGATTTTTGTTTACAAATCATGTATATAAAGGATCATTTCTAGCATAAACTCCACAAAATAATCAAGAAACAAACATCTCCTAATTCTTGACATTTGTTCTTGATCTTTAACTAATGGCGGGGCACACAAAATTTCTCTCCTTGTTACTATTTCTCTGCACTATTTCCTTTACCTTAGGTAAGCTCAAATACACCAAGACCGTACAATAATTGTTTAAATTTCTAATTGGATTAGAACTGTATTTTCTATTGTATGGTATGTTTGCTTGTCTCATATATATGAGGATAGATGATAGGATATTTTGTTTGGTCATTCCTTATATCTATCTATTCTATACATGGGGTCGTCAATCGTCACGGTCTCGTTAATTTAGCTCTTTTGACAAAATCATGTATACTACGAATGTCCTGTTACCCTCTATTTCTCTTAACATATTTATTTTTCTTATGATTTTTACGATGGTCGACGCAGGGGGTCGTTACATTCCAACCTTAGACCTTGTTTTTGAGGAAGTTCCAACCTCAGATCTGATTAGCACAAGTCTTGAACAAAGCGTTGGTAAGAAGAAATTGTTTGTTTTTGGAGACTCGTATGTCGACACGGGAAATGCATGGCCTGGTGTTGGAGCTTGGAAAGTACCTTATGGTACAACTTTCCCCGGTCATCCTACTGGTCGATCTTCGGATGGTCGTGTCTTGACGGATTATTTAGGTATAAAAGTACATTACTTTCTCTTTCTAACCCATCTAATACAACTTTTACGGTTTTTATGAGATTATCTTTCTTCTCCGAGTTCTTTATGTTTAATTGTTTTGAAGAAAAAATTGAGTTGTAAATCATAAGTGGTCCAGAATTATAGAATTTAACATTAAGTTTGATATAAATTATACCAAGGAATTTATATTTTTTAATTATAATTGAAACTTCAAACTAAATATTTGTTGTTATCCTAAAAAAACACAAAAGTTACTTCCAACGAATTTTCGATCCATACAACAATTTTGTTAAATTAAGCAATCTAAAAACATGACTATCACAATCCAAAAGAAACAAGTTGCAAAGGCAGTATTTTACTTGATCTCCAAACTATGCCATATTACTTGCAAAATTTTTTTTTTAATGATACCACTCAATATCTGGACATCTACTGAACCAACTAATTCATGTTTCATTAATGGTGTGTTCCCAATTTTTCGAATTTCAGATATCTTATTTAATTTATAATGACTCTCTCACCAACTTACGTGCTTTTCTATTAATTTTTTTCGAATGCAGCTTCGTTTCTGGGTATAGATACTCCGCTATCTTGGTACTACAGAAATGGTACAGATAAAATACAATGGGAGAGTGGCATGAACTTTGCTCTTGGAGGGTCCGGAGTGTTTGATACAGCAGCAACCACTCAAAATTTGTCAGTTCGGGTGGGAAGGTTCAAAGAGCTAATCGACCAAAATAGCTTCACCAAATCCGACCTCGAGTCCTCTGTTGCCTTTGTGTATATATCCCGCGGGGATTATGCTGAGTATTTGAATAAAAATCACTCCATGGAGGTTAGATTTTTCTATAATAATATTTCTTGTGAATAGTGTTTTTATGGTTTATACTAGTCGGTATGCGAACATTCAATTGGCTGGCTAATCTCGGTTTGAGTCGGGTAAAACTTGTAAAATATGACAAAACTCTCCCAACAAATATTTATCGTTTACGCATTTTTAATTACACAAACTCAAAACTTGTTAATTAATTAAGTTAGAACTTCTTGTTGGTTGGTTAGATGCATGCATTGGTTATTGACATGATTCATCTTCTCTTTAATGAAACTATAACAACTTTAATATTCGGACACCCACTGAACTAACCAATCAAGTTTAAAGTCGGGTAGAACAACCTTTGAATGAGTGTAAAGTTTTCCTAATAAGTATTTAACACTGCTATATTTCTATTAGTTCGAACTCGAGACCTCTTAATTAAGCTATAAACATTAGTTTGTTGGTCAGATGCATGAATTGATTATTAACAATGCTTAATCTTCTGTCTAATGAAACTATAGGAACTCGAGAGCTACATTCCGACCGTCATTAAAGAACTATCTGCAGATTTGCAAAATTTGCACGATCTGGGAGTACCAAAAGTGGCGGTATCCTTGTTGGCCCCAATTGGATGCACACCTCAATATGCGAACCACACTACTTGCCCTAATTACCCACAAAACTGTGACCAAGTTTTCAATTCCATCGTCAAGAAACACAACGAGTATTTGAAGAACGTCGTGGAAAAACTGAACAAATGTGCCAATGAACAAGCTTTCGTGCTCATTGACATGTACACCGCCTTCGTGTCGGCCATGGACCAGCATGCTAAAATAATAGGTAAATATGTTTATAATTCTCGTTGCAATTTTTTTTTTCTTTCATCGAATTTAACGTCTTTTTGACCAAGCACTATAATCATTATATTTTCTATTTTCTTTGATAATTGGTTGCTCCTTTATCTAATGCATTGAATATACTCTAGATAGTTATGAGGGAAAGAGTTGATTTTATATGTATGTTCCATTCAAATAATTATTGCTATTTTTCTAAAAATGATTTTCTAACTATTGTTGCAGAAAATACCAAATACCAAAATCCGACTACCGCGTGTTGCAAAGGGGAGCAAGTAAGGGCGTGCGGGAAACTTGACGCCGCAGGCAACAAGTTGTACACAGTGTGCGACCATCCCGAGCTGTCGTTCTTCTGGGACGATTTTAATCCCTCGCAACATGGATGGAGCCTCGTCTTTTCAGCTCTGGGGGACTCTCTTAATCAACTGTTATAAGGTGTAATTATATTTGTAATATGCAGCGGAAAAGGAGTATGTACTCGCGGTGCTAGCGACGGTACTCTTTTCCTGATACAGTTTTTTCTCATTGAATTTTGCCGTATCAGAGTTTTGAAGAGACTCGCGGCTGCGATAACACGAGTTCTCCTTCTGCCTTAATAATGATATAATAAAATTTTAACTTATTAAAAAAACTGTTATAAGGTGTAATTAGTTGACCGATGGGCCAGGTGACCCGGAATTAAAAGGCACCGAAGGAAAAGAAGTGTTTATTTTTTCTGTTGACATCAGATTACCATTTAAACGAGAATTCATAATTCATGGTAACTATAAAATCAAAACCTCCGCTCTATTATATCGTTAGAGCAAGTGCTAGATTAATTCAAATGTTCATAAAATCCAAGAAGTGTTATCCGCTCGTTGGAAGTTTGGATAGATGAATTTGGGTACCAACCAAAGGCCATAGAGTACGTACATGGTTAATGGAAGCACCTTTCCTGTACTTGCAGTACTCCCAGTTTGTTCATTTACTACTCGCCAAATGAATGTCCCGCCATGGAGGAAGTCCGTTTAATTCGGTTAGAGATTAATTGACTTAATAAATATTCTGTTCCATTTTTGCTATTGAGCCAGAAAAACTTAGAAACAACGAAAAAAAATAGAGAAACATATCAGGAAGATTAATATTTTTGGGAAAAAAGGAAGATTTTAATTTTGTGAATTATCTCGGTCATTTTTCTCAATTAGATTGGTTGATCGGTTGGACCGGCTACTCGGTTGAACACATTTCTACGAGTCCTTTTTAAAAAAGCATTTTGTATTCGAAACGTAATTTGACTTCTTTACACGTTACGTGATGGCAAACGTCTGAAGTACCGGGTGGTGGGCCCAAAACCTCGAAAATTTGGAGAAACGAAACGTCGATAAATCCCCCCGAGGCCCCGACCTCAACCACATAAGGAGAATATTTAAAAAGGAAAAATCATAATTCATAGGAAATCAGGAAAATTTCCTCTGTTTTTAAAGGGAAAGAAATCAAGGTTCTTGTGATCTGTTTATTCGCAGATATGTCTCAGGTAAACCTCTAGAAACCCTTTTCAAGGTGTTCCTCGTTTTGTCTCTGGCTTTTTTTAATGGATTTTTTTTGCTTAGGGAGGAATTGATTTGTGGGTTTTTCTGGGTTTATTGGCATCTTGAAGAAAGTTTGGGCTTTTTTCTGATTTTTGTGTAAAGTTGTTTGCTTTTTGATGTGGGGAGGGTCAACGATTGGGATGGAGAGTAATGGGTTCGTTTGGATTGGGAAATAATCTTTTCAAATCTGTGACGCCCGGGCTTGGTATTTTGTTTGGAGGATGTTAACTGTGAGTGTTTTTTTTTTGTTTCTCTGAGGCTGCATTATGTGCCTGGTTGATCTGGTAATTTGTTTTGGGACTTAATGATGTTGAGTTGAAAGGAGGGATTGTTTCGTGTACCGGATGTCGGTGTTCGATGTTGTTTATTGCTGGCTCGGGGATAATGGTTCGTCGTTTGTATTGCAGACTGTGGTTCTCAAGGTTGGCATGTCCTGTGAAGGATGTGTGGGAGCTGTGAAGAGGGTTTTGGGGAAAATGGAAGGTGAGTAGCCGCTCTCTGTTCATCTCGAGCATCTAGCCTATCTCGTCACCTGGGTGAAATTGTTGTTCTTCTTATGATCTTATATGTAGATGCTTGTTCTTATTTGCCACGCTGATGCAGACGGAATGCATGGTTCGTTTGCTTTACATGCTTTGAAGGGCTTTCGTTAGTTTTTCGAAAAGGGTTTTCTGTCCAGTGCTGTGGTTCTGTTTGCGAGAAAGCTCGTCCTTCAATCCATCAGCTAGAGAGGGTTGTTCCTATGAATTAATTTGGATCAATCATTGTGCTCTCGGGATGTTCTCAACCAACATTGTTTTCTTTAGTTAGCTCTGAAGCATGGCTGAGTAGACGGTTCAATATGTTTGCTGTTGCATTGATCTAAGCTAGTTTCATATTTGACTCTACATGCCTTAATTGTTGTGGCTTACCGCCTTCCAGCTTCATGCTTCCTCAGTTAATCTAAAATTTCTTCTTGTTTGCAGGTGTTGAAACGTATGACATTGATTTGAAGGAGCAAAAAGTGACCGTGAAAGGCAGCGTCCAACCGGATGCTGTCCTCCAGACCGTCTCAAAGACCGGGAAGAAGACCACCTTCTGGGAAGAGGCGGCGGCGCCGCCAGCTGAACCAGAATCCAAGCCTGCTGAAACTGTTGCTGCTGCTTGATCTCACTGTCATGGCAGAAGCTGTTTATGAATATTGTGTAAACTTTGTATAATTCGTATCTGCCATTGCTGCAGTTACTACCTGGTTTTAAGCTGTCATGCTGCCCTAGGATGTTTCTATAAGATTGTCTAAAGTACTTGTTAGAGTTTATGGAAGTGCTCATTTGCAATAATGTGACAAAGTTAGTTGAAGTGAACTTAGTACAACCGAGGGTTATTCTAACTTAATTAGGCCATATTTAATTCGAATTTGGATTAATTGGTAAGTGGGTCGGATACGGTATAAACCAAAATACATATGTTTGGTGGATCTATTGGAAGCTAGATAGCTCGGTCGATGGATCTTCCTATTTAGGAGTGAGCATTCGTTGTATCCAACTAACAAGACATGGACGAGAGTCTCATAACATGAACACCAAGATAAACAGGAGCCACCTTTAAAACTGTCCGGGGCGGTATAAAATCTAAATATCAGACACTTGGCAGTTCGGTAAACAACATTGAACTGAACGAAATCGATGATTGCTTAGATTAATTGTCTTATCTACGGAGTATCGAATCTAGATTAGTTGGTCAAATATGGATTAGTCGATTAAATAGATGTTCGGTCTTATCGAACCTGGATATCGAATCTAGATTAGTCAACCAAACATGAATACTAAATTTGGATTAGTCGATTTAGTGGATGTTCGGATATTATTTGTATCAACAAAGAAAAATTAACCTTGGCTAGTCACACACTAGTGAGAGAATTTGTCTTTGTGTATGCTCATCTTTTTTACACCAAACCTCAACTTTCAGAATTTTTTTTCGGTTTTGCATAATCAGTTCATGAACATTTAACACTTAAAAAAGTTTAACTCAAGAATGAATTCATGTTTTTTTTTGTATTTTGGAATAATGGTAGAGTTTTTTTGGTAGAACGTCCAAGTGTTATTATCCTTAAATATCATCCTTAACCCATAAACTAAAAAATATTTTTTTTTCTTGAAAATATGTGTTTTGTGAAAAACACGATGACCTAGCACCTCTTTTTTAATGGACAATTATAACCGAGGAATGGAAGAGCTGCTATGGCTATCATGTTCCGGAAAAGGAAAATGATTGATGGGATAAACTTCTAGTATTTAGAGTTGAAAATTGTAAGTTTTAAGATAATTTTTATAATAATATATTTTATATTTGTTTCTTATCAGTTAGACTGGAATCCTAACTAATAACAAATGTAAAACTATAATGGAGATGCTGATCATTTGTTTTCTAGTTCTTTCTGTAATTCTATGGTAGCCAGATTTCAGGAGATGGCATCTTCGTTGGTAAATTCTAACTAAATTTTTTTCGTTTTTGCCAGAAAAAAATAAACCAATTGTAATTACTAAAATTGATCTCTATAGTACTAATTTAGGAGAAACAAATATCTAACAATTACATCAATTCTGTTTACAAATTGTATATATAAAAGAACTACTTCCATCAGAACTTCCCGCACAATTAACACCAGCATCTCTTGAGCCAATTTTTTTGCAATTTGTTCTTTATCTTAAAATAATGGCGGGGCACACAAAATCCCTTTCCTTGTTAATATTATTTTGCATGATTTCTTTTACCATAGGTCAGCTAAGCCTTTTGCTGCCCTTACATCTTTACTACTAAATAATTAACTTCTTAGAATATATGACGACAATGTTTATTTTCTTATTTTTTTTAATGATTGTGAATATAGGAGGACGTTATATTGCACAATCAGATCCAAGTAAGAAGAAATTGTTTCTGTTTGGAGACTCGTACCTTGACACGGGAAATGGAATGCATGGAAAAGGAGCTTGGAATAAACCTTATGGTACAACTTTTCCGGGTCAACCAACGGGCCGATTCTCTGATGGACTTTGCTTGACCGATTATTTAGGTACAAACACAATCACTTCCTCTCTCTAACTGTCTAATACAAAAAAAATTTAATGTAAATTTTTATACAAATATTACACCTACGAAAATTTGAACCATTGACCTCCGTCAAATCATATTACAATCTCTTTTCATTTTCATGTTTTTATGCATATGATTATTTGATCTAGTATGTAATATCCCTTGCGAATTTTTTCCATTGCAGCGTCGTTTTTGGGTACAGATTCTCCAGTACCATATATGCAGAAAGACAATTTTGATAAAATGAAATGGCAAAGTGGCATGAACTTTGCTTTTGGTGGGGCCGGCGTGTTTTACACAAAATATATGCCGTATTATTTGTCGGTCCAAATAAGCTATCTTAAACAGCTTATCGACCAAAATATTTATACCTCTACCGACCTTGAGTCCTCTGTTGCCTTTGTCCACGTTTCGGGCAACGATTATGCATATTATTTGATGACTCACACTGAAGAGGTTAGTAATTTCAGTTTTTATATAGTAATGGCATGTAACTAACGGAAATTTGTTCAACTAAAAAAAATTGAATTCAAATTTACGAATGAAAAAGAAACGAACTAGTTATCCCATAAATAGGATATTTGACTTTAAGATTAAGAGGCATCAAAACATATATATTTTTAGAAATTCAGACAAAGCGACACTCTTTTCAAATTAATGAAACATAATAAACTTCATTGATAATTAATTACATTAATGTTTTCATTTACAATAACGATTTATAAAAAAATTACTCTAATGTAGAAACGGAATTCAACACACATACTCTTTTAGTAGTCCAAAATTAACACTATCTTTGAGTTTTAGAAAATTACTGCTAACATCAACTTCTCTTTGACTACAAGTATAGCATCCTTAGGTAGCTTATCATTTTTTATAAGTGAAATTTGTTTATGAATAAGTATTATATACAACCTTCGAGTGTAGAATCTCACTGTTAGGTAGCTTATTATTACTTATTGAGATTAATTAATTTTTTTATGAAATGGTAGGAAATTGTGAGCTACATGCCAACCGTCATTAAACAACTATCGGAGGATCTGCAGAATCTACACGATCTGGGAGTATCAAAAGTATTAGTCTCCATGATGCCCCCGGCCGGATGCTCCCCTCAAAACGCTAACAAATCTTCGAATTACCCAGAAAATTGTAACCAAGTTGTCAACTCCGACGTCCAGAAACACAACCAATTGTTGAAGGAAGCTGTGGAAAAACTAAACAATGGCTCCCAGAAGTCAGCTTTCGTAGTCGTTGACATGTACGATGCCTTCTTATCAGCCATGGACCAACATGCTAAAACCATAGGTAGTTTGACTATTTATTTTCTTCTTTTTGGAACAATAAGAGCTTTAATGATTCCATAACATTGCATTTAAAAAGAAGTTAGATAGGCACACATGGAATTTTTTTCTGTTGTCACTAGTCTTTTATAAGTTATTATTGTTTGGTCAATGTAGCCAATTTCGACCAAAAATTTCACCGGATAAGATAATTTTGAAAATGTGAAATTTCCAAACATCGTAAACTTATCTCCCCATTTAAGTCGGCCATTCTTCTGGACGAGACAAGATTATATTTGACAGAAATAAATCAAGTTTCAAAGATGAAATTCTCGAGGATTGAAAATCATACAAAAAAAAGTTTATGTAATTTTTTTTATAATTCCAAGTTTATTCAATTGTTGCATACCCTTTCTCATATTTGACAAAGATGAGTTTCTTAAAATTGTTACAGAAAATCCACAGTACAAGAATCCAACAATTGAGTGTTGCAAAGGTGCGGATCCGACATCTTGTGGGAGCTCGGACAAGGAAGGAAATCCGATGTACACGGTGTGTGACCATCCCGAGTTGTCATTCTTTTGGGACATGGCTCATCCCTCACAACATGGTTGGACCTATGTGTATTCCGCTCTAGGAGATTCTCTTAATCAACTCTTGTAAGATGTAACTCATCTCCTGAAATGGGGTCGATAATACGAGTAATTTTATGATGGTCATTCTATACCAAGTGATTGTATTGATACCATTGATCAGTCAATAAAAAAGAGAAAATATCATGTAGAGGTCTTCATAAAATTTTTACTCGATAAAATAATAATAATTAGATATGTCAAATCATATTTGTCGGAGAGATCATTATAAAGAAATTTTTGATAATCCTTCTTTAATAGCCTTAAAGATTAAAAGAGATAACAGCAATTAAAAAAAATTATGGTATTTTGTATTATTCGGCCTAGTGAGTGTCCATATATCATTTAAAAAAATATTTTGTGTGAAAACTATGTACTGCTTCAACTACTAGGAGGTTCAATTAATCTCACAGAGTACAATCAAATATCGGTATATTACCGCAGCAATCCTGCATTGTTAAGATAATTAATAACGAATAAAAGAATCAAGTGTAAATCTTCAATAATACTCTACCGAGTTATTGTTACTTGTGGTGGCCTCAACAATTTTTCGGCATGTGAATTTGGGTGGAATATGGGGAGGTGTTTTACATCTGAGTAGTGCCCAATTGATACCATCAAAAAATTTATGGTGTTTAATTGCGGTCGCCCCCATGGTTGAGCCCAATCTCCTAGCCGGGTCCTTGACGAGGAGCCGCCCGATCAAGTCCTTTGCGGACCCGGGCACGTAAGGTTCTTTGGAGAACTCGAGTGCCCGGGCCACAACATTGGCAAGTGTGAGTTCATGGTCAAACCCTTTGAAGGGGGTTACACCATAGAACATTTCAAATATGAAAATACCTAAGGTCCACCAATCCACGGGACTCCCGTGTCCTTCACCGGAGATTATCTCCGGCGCAAGGTACTCGTGAGTCCCGACAAAGGACATCGAACGAACATCAACTGGCTCCGCCACGATTTCGACCGCCCCGCGATGACGGTTAGACTTCCTCCTCCTCCGGCGCCGGGGGTGGAAGCAAGAGACACGTGGCACCATACAATCGGGCATCATGCACGGTGACGTGGAGGATTGCGTGGCACGGTTGGCTGGGGAATCATTCACTGTTTCCGAGCTGATTGGCGTGTTGTGCTGGGTCATGATCTGAGCCGTTGATGATGAGTTATCATCTTTTAAGGAGAGATCGAAATCTGTGAGCATGATGTGGCCGTCGGATCTTACGAGTACATTTTCGGGCTTGAGGTCGCGATATATAATTCCCATCATATGAAGGTACTCAAGGGTTGCCACTACTTCTGACGCGTAGAACCTGTAATTAATCAAAATTAAAGTTAGATTAGTCAGTTTAATAAATATTTAAATATTTGTCCGTTTGTTGGTTTCAAAAGCTGAAGTTAAGCTCAAAAAGCAAAGGAAAAAGATCGTACTCGCCCAATTAGGTATAGTAAAAGCAAGATTCTTCTTGTTTGTTCAAAATCATTGATGAGTGGAAGTTTCTTGATTCAATAATTACAAGGAAAATGCTTTAGGTAAGACTATAGCATGCCAAATATCGAGGTTGCTCCCTTTTTCATCATTAGAATGGATATGCCTCCAATTATAGTAATGTGCACGCAACGAGAGAGAAAAAAAGAGCTCCATCTATTGTTTAGTATCAAAAATAGATTAGTCGATTTATTGGATGTCTAGAAATAAAATTGTTTCAACCAAAGAAAAAATTCCATGGGCCACTATAATTATGCTAGCTGTAATTAAGAACAATAATCTCAATTTTCAGTCCAAATTAGACCCTACCATCAATGGACAGCCATACGCAAACAGTAAACTAAGGCCCACTCATAAATGCCTATCATTTCCCATCATGAACATGACGATGAACAATATCCTTTTAATCAATTAGTAAAATGCAAATCAAATTATGTCACGTATATATGTACAAATGTGTCACCCGCATATATAACCCCAGATTATACCAATACGTAGATTTGAAAATACTCGACTCTATAATCAACGACCAATAAAAAATAGCATACCGTACGGCGGACTCGTCAAAACGTCTTTCGGGTTGGCGCTGCCGGAGAACGTGGAGGTCACCGCCGGGACAAAACTCCGTTAGTAGACAAGACCACTTCGGAGAGTCCAACGTTGCATACAAGGTAGGCAAGAAAGGATGATCCAACATTTCCAATATCTCCATCTCTATCTTTGCCCTAGCTTCCTTGTTCCTCGTAACCATCTCTTTTTTGTCCATGACTTTGGCAGCAAACAAGCATCCGTTCCCTCCCTTGAGCTCGACGAGATATACGCTCCCTATGTCGCCGCACCCTAACCGATGCACGAAGCGCATGTCGGCTATGGTTAGGGTTTGGTCGGGAGAGTTGGCGCCTTGGAGTACGCGCGAACACGAGTCGCATGGAGGCGCTCGGTGGCACTTCGAGGAAGTAGGCGGCGCGCTTGGGGCCGCGCACGAGGTGCCAGCGCTCGAGCTTGTGCTATTTTTGTTAGCATCAAGCGCGATGGTGGAGGAGGTGGTGGCAGTAGTAGCAACAGTAGTAGTAGTAGACGAAAAGCTAAGATCCTCAATATCTTGAGAGAGATCTTCCACCGGTGGCTCCATCGTAGTGGCGCCGCGGAGGCGGCGGGTGAGGAGGAGGAAGAGGGTAGGAGAGAGCCACTCTTTTATTGTCTTGGAGAGGTTGGGATTCTAGCAGGAGGTAGACATGGAATTATATGGTGATGAGAGTGAAGGAGAGACATTGGTAGGGCAAGGTTCTTGAAGGCAACAGGGAAAAGTCAAATTGGAGCCGGCAGCTTTGTGTTGGTCCAAGTGTTTTTTTTAGTGAGGAAAGAAGCAACCGGGACCCGGAAAGCAGAGCGGGTCACTTTTGGATTTTTTAAATTATTTATATCAGTTAATGTCAAAATCGTTGCAGCTATAGGTACGCATCTCGCCTAGTTACTAATAGTTGATTGGAATAAATTAATTAATTAGTCTCTTGCTTATGTATGAAATGAATAATCAAGGCGTTACATTCTTGTCACGGTTGTCATCATGTGATATATATAATCCAGGCATGAGGTTGAAAATTTCAAGTGGTATTGAAACTATGGAATATTCTCCTTTGATCGTTTTATAAGGCCATTTGGCAAATCATACTACATTAAGGATGTGAAAATTGCTGTTTCATTATGGCCAAAGTTGATAAAAAGTGAGTTGTTCTATCTTTACCAAAAAATTTCAAGTTCAAATTTTTGAAAATAGAGTAACGTTAAATACTAGACTAGTCGTGAAAGTTTTGCCATCATTCAAAAATCAATCTAGATTGATCTAGTAAATATCCTATAAGAATATTGGAACTATGTAGTTTTGGTTGTTAGCAAATGGATAATGACAGAGAAGAATATTGTTTTAGTAACCAGTTATGCATAACGTTACGCCAACAATAAGATACGGCGGTTTCTGTTTCTCCTTTGTTGTCCGTACTCTTCAATTTTAATTTATCTCGAATTAAATAATGTTTTCTAGCCTGTAATGTCTTTTTTTCTAAACTAAGCTTGCACCGGTACAAGAAGAATATGTGTTCTAAATTAAAATGTGAGACTTGGTTGAGATCTTTGGATTTGTGAATTAGAAATCCGTAGGTTTGACCGAGGACTTTTAAGATGCAGGGACCGAACTTTCTTTGAACGATTCTTATGACACTTTAGTAATTTAATTCTTAAACGAGGTGGTGATGTGTCGTTTATTTACACGGCAGTAGTCGATAAAAAATCAAGTAAGAATTTATCAAAAGAAATGTCAATATTGACAACACAAAAACGAACGGTAAAAATTCACTTAGGTACCGTATGATTTGATCAATTTGCATGTGATTTAGAAATATCTGACCAAGTGACACGGATTTTCATAGTTCACACCCTACCATTTGAATAATTTTTTTGGACAACAATATCTATTGGGTCTACTATTTCGTATTAATAACAACACGGGCTTCAAAGTATGACAAAACTCTTTCGACCAGGTTTTAACATGAAATTATCCTCAATACTCAAATTTCATATTTCGGACTAATCTAAAACAACTAAAAATAGGTTCATCTACGTGATCGGAAGTAACAAATTACCAACATCTACACTAATCTCTTCACATTGTAGCTAATGATTAGCAACACTTTCTAACATGTAAGATGACAATAACTTGAAGAGTGCTTCGTAGGCATCATTTCTCTTTCATATTATTATCATTCGAGACGGCTATCTTAGCCAAAACAGTGCATATACGTGCCTGAACAACATTATGAAACTCTACTCTTCAAAATCATTTCATGTTTCAACCAACACTTAGATCAACTAACGAGAAAATTACTATAACTTAATTAAGATGTTTCAAGTTCAAGCCTTGGAGAACACAACATTGTTGGATACTAGTTGGGAAGCTTTGATACCATTAAAAGATCCTACCCAGTTCGAACTTAGATTAGTCGGGTCATCCTCCTACCAAGTGTCATCAACTAAAAAACACAATGAAACTCTATTTGACTCCCTAAACTTCTACCTGAACATAGTGAAAGGCTTGGAGAAGTAGAAAGCACAACAAATTCAGTTGGAATGAGATTCTCCCACAAGTGGTCAATCTCAGTTCATGAATTTATGTATCAAGTATGAATTGTAAGCTATTATAAGGGTCACCCTGTTACAATTCTTCCCAATGATACTAGGCTAGCCTATTTCCTGTCCTAGTTAAGATGATCTTTACATAAGAATGCAATTGTAGATATGAAAGTGTGGATATTAAACCAAATAAAGCTCAATCCACCCTCGTGATTTCGAAGAGAGACAAGTAAGTGTACCGAATTTGACAAGCTTATTCGGTTATTACTATCGGTTTACCTATATATGGGAGAGCTGAAACCTCATACTATGTAGGTCTGTTTCAAGTTCTTCCGCCCGCGTCTTCTTGGATTTGCACTGATCATGCAAGAGAAAGCATTCACGAGCTCCGAGTCCTCGTTGGTTATGAGCATCTTAGCCTTGTTCGGGTCCTCGAGTAAAAGCTTTGCCACAAGATACCCTGCGATGGACCACGTCTGGTACAGGCGTGCTTGTTTCCCAATAAACCTTGCTCTTTTCGTGTCGTAGTATTCAGGCCACTTGTCCTGTGAAATGCGTTTCTCGGCAACCTCAATAGCTCTTGCCGCAAGGTCTGGCCGGTTCATTTTTATGCACGCAACTGCCAGCTGAAAACAGTTTCAACTATATCAGTAGTCAGTATCGTACCTCTGATGTCGAGTAAAACCATCTACTCTCGATTCTGACCCACAAGGAATTAGGAAAGAAAATTTTCGGAATTCACATTACTAACCTGCCATAGCAGAGTTGGCCACGAGCCCGCATTGTGGTAGGACCACGGCCTACATGAAAATTTAAGAGCGGGCATAACGGAGAGCAGTAAATTCAACGAATGCACTAAGGAAGGACACCATAACCAAACACAACAACATAGAGTATCAGTCTTACGTGTTTTTAGGATCGCTGCCTGTGATAATCTGCCATTCCTGGCCTTCAAGAGCAGGATAACATATTTTCAACGGCATTTCTGCAACCAAATCTGTCCACTTGGCTTCAATGAGATCTAGTATGGCATGTGATTGATCTTCTGTGGCCAGACCACTTACGACAGACCACAAGTTCCCAAGAGAAAAGAATCTGAAATCCATGTGAGCCGGTTGCAGGTTTCCAATCAGATATCCTCCTCGGTTGGGCATCCATTCAACCAACCAAGGAGATATCTGATCGGGGTAAATGTTGAACTTATTAACTGCATCATAAGAGTACTCTTCTGTCTTGTAGCGGTATATCTCGTTTAGCTTTCTCATATCAATCCAGTAGTACTCCCTGATGTGAAATGACAGAGCTACCAAACGGTTGTTTAAAGCTCGGATGAGATCAGCCGATCCATCGTCAGGAGACAGCATCTCTCGTGCAGCGAGTAAAGCTGAATAAAAAAGTGCCTACATGTACATAAAACCAGAGATCCAGTTCAAGACAAGTAAGCGTTTTATGTCTTCTTCACAAGGCATAGCTTCAAACTCTTCAGAAAATGTAGTCATAAGTATCATAACCTAACAATTCAGAAAAAGAATCATAGCCAAACTCTCAAGAACATTGAAACACAAGAATTAAGAAACATGCATAAATCACGCAAGTCGCTAGTCCATTCTGTCCATTTTCGTGCAAGACAAGGGATTCAAAAGGAAAAAAAGTGAAGGGGAAAAAATTCGTAGATAAAAGCGTGACACTAAGTAGTAAAAAAGCGGTAATGTCCCGAGAAAAGTCAATCTCCAGGGCCCCCCTTGCAATTGAAAAAGAAACTGTGAATATCTACTACCTGAATTTCAAGAGGGTGGCCATGGATTCCCATTCGACGGTCTATCATGCATGAACCATCGGTTACCAACAATGTAGGGAACATATCGAATCCATCAGCAATACATAGCCTAAGAATCATCTTAATTCCAGTCTGCACATCAATCCTTTCCTGAACTGACAGGTCACCTGAGCATTTTCCATATGCACGCAACAAGATGATCCACCATAACCCTGGTAACAACAATTATTACGTTTCAGAAACATTCCAAGCTGAATAGGTTTCCGTTAAATGAACCTAGCCAACAAGGAACTCTGTTTACCAGAATCCACAGGTGCAACACGCCCAATTGCTGCCTCCCCGAAGTCAGGATCCAGGACCTCCTCAGTTGCAGATTCATCACCATCCAGGGGAACGGTGCGCACCTTGAAACTTGCAGGCATCAATCCCTGGCCAGGACTATGACAGTCCATCGTTTTCTCCCAACTCTGTGAAGTACAATAGTCACAAACGGTGTCAGCAGAAGAATAAATTTCTGTCTTAAAGGAAGTCACAATTGGAACACCAACTGTGACCAGTTGTGGCACAACCACCTACTACTTCTAAAATTTTCCATGAAACGTTATACACAAAAAAATAATTATCAATGTCTCGTAAAGAACATTTGACAATTACTTCCAGCAACAACTATTTAAGCGAAGTCAATCACCTGCAATTGAAGTGTGTGAAGGATGAAGTTGCGAACAATTTCATACTCTCCCTTCAAAAGAAAGGCCATGCCTGAAGGAATGAAGTCCCTAATAAAGACTTGATCATAATTCAACATATTGGAACCAGTGGTTGGGTCATTGGCAGCAATTGTGCCGATGGGACTGCCACAGTAGTAAACCATAGAATCCCGCAATAGCTTCCATGCTTCATCCTCGATGGAATCAATCTGGATCTTTGCTGAGGAGTCTCTATCTGTTTCCTGCTTCACACCATTCGAGCTCAAACTTTCATCTCCCTTGTTCAACTGCCGTACACTGTCAAACTCCAACACATTCCCATTCATCACCTCATTTAGGTTTAAAGTCTTTGCATTATCCACAAACCATGATCCATTTCCATCTTCAGCAGTTAAGCCACCAACACTTTCTGCCTTCTGGCATTTGCAACCCAGAAGCTGCAATCCATTAACCGCCAGATTTCTACTGAGACCCCTCTCTTTCAAAACTCTAAACGAAGGTGTTCCAATAAGATTCCTCGGATAACTTGAACAACTGAACTTTTGCATATACCTTGAAGACTTCTTCTTTGAACAATTTACGTGGAACCTCGAAGGATATGAAGAATCCAAATTGTTGAAAAACATGTCATTGCCGAAGACATGTGGACCCGTTCCAGATAAAACTTGCAGAACAGCCTCACAAGTCCCCATCCAGTGATCCTAACTATACAACCCGAAATTTCTTGAATCAAATCGAACCCAGCAGTGCTGCTCAGTCAAGATTCCCTAGTAAGTACAACCACGGTTAGAAAGCATTCTGTTGAAGTAAATCAGAAGGGATGTCCAACGACACCCTAACCGGAACAACGCACAAAATTCGTCAAAAACAAAACTTGAAACTATCAATATCAGCATCAATTCTCTGGTAAAGCACAGTTCTTTAGGCATCAACCACTCCAACAGGAGTTGCTAAAAACCTTTTTTTTTGGTGGCAAAATCTCTGTTTTCCAGAGTCCAGCACTGTCAGACAATATGTAGGAGGCGACTCTTCCGATGGTGTCTTTTACATCAAGACTTGAACCCAATACCTCCTTAAGCGAATCAAATCGCTTAACACATAGACCAACTCCCTCCCATTGGTTGCTAAAAACCATTAAATTCAAAAAAACAAAGCATCCTAATCACACTATTGTAAGATCAAACAACAACCAAACCCCAAAACATAAAGTTCCAACCTTTAACCACAAAACAATCAGAACCACACGAAACCAATCAATCCAACAACAACCAAAGCCGAAACCGCATCTGGGTCGTTCCTTTTACACCAAATAATCAACGAAAAAGCCAACAAGACGAGGTAAAAGCGAAGACCCAGGTAAGTACATTACTTGGAATTGAAGTAGAATTAGAGAGCCCTCGTGGTGTACCTGATCAAAGGAGTCCACAATTAAGGAGAGATTCTGGAAATGGGCGGAGGAGGAAAAAAGGAATATAAATTAAAAAAAATCTTCTTTTGATTGTTTGTTTTGTACATTTGTTTAGCTTTTTTGTGAGGATGGTTTTAGTCACGCGGGGAACGGAAGTGGTTTCTGTTTCTCCGCGATTGGCCCATCACGCTTTTGATATATACCAGATGTTTTTTTCTCTACATTTATTTCACATGGACAATTTCGAAAATATCGTATCGTTAGTTGTATGCTCGTTTATAATAGTAACGGTTGAGAATTTCACATCGTTTAAAATACGAGCAGGAACAAGTTTATAAGTGTAGAAAATCTACCAACATGTAGACTTAAGGTTTTAGGTTGGATATGTAGATTTTAATATGGTATCAGAGCGGGTTGATCCCGTGCCCATTATTGAACTCACACAACCACATTCTCGCACTTTCGCGAAGTCAAAGCCAGTGCAATTTTCGACCCAATGGATCGAGTAAAAAAATCTACAAATTAACTTATTTTACAATTTTTAGTTGAATATAAAATGTTTACTTGTTTAGAGACTTGAATTAAAAAAAACCTTTAGGAAATTATACAAAATTAACATACATCACGCTAAAATCTCTGCATTTAATTCAAAATTTAAAATTATTGGTAGGAAAATTTATTTCGCTGATAAAGATCAATCCTTACCATTTTTAACGTAAGCAACTTGAACATTTAGAATTTTAAACACTTATTAACTAAAAATGGGTTTTGTCCTTTCTTTTCTTGGGTCAACAAATGGCTTTCCTCCTCCAGGAAGTAATCGTATCCAATCCTATTTCCGTCTCAAAAAAAATTCTATTAAATATCTCTTGGCTTTAGCACTGATCATTAGTGCCACTTTTGAGAAGCTCGGACTTTGAAACAATTTATTTCTGAAGATAAACTTTCTAGAAAAAAATAGGTGTCATTTCTAAATATGCTCTGACAATGATATTTTCAAATGTTATCGATAATATTTCAAATTTGAGTGGTATGAACAAATCAGCATTTATAACTTGATGCTAAATTTAAGTACATTCATTGACTAATTTCAATTTGAATCGAATGAAATTTTAAAAAATGGCAAAAAAAAAAGACAAATATTTAATAAATTGTATATGCTCTAGTTGAAGCACTCATTTTCACCAAATACAACTCCACATTTTGCTTGCTCTGTGGATGGATAACGTGAACAACTTGGACTGGCTCCTCCAACGTGGCTCCGAAGAACACCAATCGCCAGCAACAAAAGTTCCAAGGCCCTTCCTTACCTACCACCAGAAATTAATCCAACCCCAAAAGAACCAACTATACGAGAAGAGGCAAAGAGTGCTCTTCGTAGCAACAGTTTGAAGCGGCAAGAGATTTATATTTTAACAATATTTCAACTTCAAATTTTATAAATGAAGCAGACATCATCAAAAGAATCACGTTAATTCAAATCAAACACGATTATAGATAATTAGGCAAATTATTCTCAAATCTCTAATCTTTGGTCATCCTCCCGCTAGGGTCCCTAACTTTTGGATTATGATTGTTCCCTCACTAAGTTTTGATGATAATAGATTCTTAGATTCCTGAAGCCAAAATATTCTTTTTTCTCCGGCGAACCCCCACCCAATTAAAAAAAAATCCTCATTCTTATCCCTTCTTCTTCCTCCCACTTCATCTCCAACCTTCAACCAAAACTCAAATTCAAACTCAAAAACAACAATAAATCCAAACCTTTTAATGAGAATCAAAACTAATTAGGGACAATCAAAATTTGAAAAATTCTAATTTTAAAATTTTCAATAGGAATTAGAAATTAAATTAGAACAATGTTGTGAAGAACATGAAATCCTCTAGGTTTCACCATTGGTCTCTTCCCATCGTTCTTCGGCAGCCGAGCAAACCTTGCAACCGTTACCAGAACCCAGAACCCGACCTCATTGGTCTCCCACACCGACCCCACCGCGGACCCATATGAAACGGTTCCTTTTACACCAAATAATCAACGAAAAAGCCAATCAATCCAACAACAATCAAAGTCAAAATCGCATCTGGGTCGTTCCTTTTACACCAAATAAATCAACGGAAAAAGCTGGTGAAAAAGCCAACAAGAGGAGGTAAAAGCGAAGACCCAGATAAGGAAATGATTTGGAATGAAAGTATTAGAGAGCTCGAGCGGCGTACCTGATCATAGGAGTCCACAATTAAGGAGGGATTCTGGGAATGGGCGGAGGAGGAAAAAGGAAGATAAATAAATAAATAAATAAATCTCTTTTTTAATTGTTTGTTTGTTTTGCTTTTTTGTGAGGATAGTTTTAGTTTTTTTTTGTGAAAACGGTGAGTGCATAGGACTATTTTATTGAAAGCTCATAAAGTTACATAACTAGGAATACAAACGTAAATTCTCTTCTAACAGAGGTAAGCAATTGTCCGGTGGATCACCTAAGACACAAAAGTCACTAGAGAACCCGAGAGCAAGGTTCGCGAGAAGATCCACCACCTTATTAGCATCTCGACGACAAAAAATGACCTCTATCTGCTCAAACAGACAAAACAGGTCTTTACAATTTTTCACGAGGATGAAGAGCGGGTTCGCTCTCCCAACGCCCTCGGTTAGGTACCTTACAACCAGCTGGGAGTCAGTCTCCACTACTAGTCTGGGATATCGCTTCGACCATGCTAACTGAAGACCTCGCCAGACGGCCCAAACTTCAGAGGTTGTCGCATCACAAAGCCCGTGATCTATAAGAAACCCGAGCACCATCTTCCTTCTCGATCCCTGATGGCCCCTCCGCCACTCGCTTGTCCTGGGTTTTCTTTCGAGGTGCCATCAGTGTTCAACTTGACCCAGCCTAGTGGCGGGGGGCTCCAGCTATGCATCGGTTCGCTCACATGAACAGACTATGAGGGCTTTCCCATACTGTTCTTCCAGGCTGCCTCGAAAGCTTGTGTTTGGCCATAGATGAAAGCCTTCCTCTCACCATGTACCAGCTCTCTTTCAAAAATAGCATTGTTCCTCCATCTCCATATCCACTAACACGAGGTAGCAAAGACTATATTCCAATCCGTTGCAGTTTGAACGCACTTGGAAAATCCCATATTTGTGAATAGCCAATCATGAGGATCCATCGTGAAGAAGTAGCTCCAGTTATTTTTTGTAATAAGTGACCTCCATAATTGACTTGTCAGTGGACAGTCCCGGAGCACGTGAATAATGGTTTCTGGTCTACTTTTGCAGGTGAGACAATATGGGTTAGCCGCAAACTTTCTCCGGACACGCTCTTTGTTTGTCATGACTCGACCTTTGGCACAAGACCAAAGGAATAGCCTTATCTTTTCAGGTACCTTAAGCTTCCAAATACAATTCCAGTTGCTGAACAAGGAGACTTGTGCTGGCTCCTCGGACGTGTATGACAGATAGGCAGATTTTGTGGAGAACTCATCATTACTCGATAGCTTCCACGAAAAGGAGTCATGAGTTCCACCTAGTTCGTCCACAAAGATTGCCTCTAATCTTGGAACCCAAACCTCTGGTAGAGATTCGGATAGCAGTTCCCAGTTCCAACCTTGGCTGGGAATCCAGTAGTCTGAGACTCGCTTTTCAATCTGATCCAGTGGAACTAAGATCCCTTGCTCAACTAGTGAAACCACTCCCGGTATCCATTCATCCTTCCAAAAGTTCACAAGTTGGCCATCACCAACCGCCCACTTGAGCCCTTGAGATAGCTTCTTGTCTATCTACATGAGTCCAGCCCACAAGGCAGATTATTTCTGACAAGGAGCAATCAACGTGTAGGGTTGGGAATCCTTCTTATATTTTGCTGTCAAGACTTGGGTCCATAAATCGTCAGGTTGTGTGAGATAACGCCAACCCAGCTTTGTGATCAAGACATCGTTGGCCTTTCTAGTACTTCTAATTCCCAGTCCACTAGCTTCCTTTGGTCGACAGATGTCATCCCACTTAACTAGATGCACTCTTTTGGACTCCTCCGAGTCTCCCCAGATAAAATCTCTACTGACTTTATCCAACTTCTCGCATACTCTCCTTGGCAACCGAAACACTTGCGTTGCATAAAAAGGGAGGGAAGAGATCACAGATTTCACCAAAGTAACTCTACCTGCCATGGTTAGTTGCTTCGCTTTCCAGCCCGCCAGCCTTGTTTGAGGATAGTTTTAGTTACGCGGGGAAAGGAAGTGGTTTCTGTTTCTCCACATTTGGCCCATCACGATTTTGATTATAATTCTTAAAAATTTATCAACTAATTATTTTATGATATTAAATTTGATATGAAAATTCTAACTCTAACGACCAAAAAAGAAGTCAGGAATTTGGTTGGTCAATGACTTAAATTAAAAAAAAACTTTAGGAAAGTATATAAAATTAATATACACTCTCACCACGTTAAAATCTCTACATTTAATTAAAATTTTAAAGTAATTGCATATTGGTAGGAAAATTTATTTTACTTATAAAGATCAATTCTTAACATTTTTAACCTAAACAACTTCAACATGTAGTATTTTAAGCACATATTAACAATGTTCTTAAATACGAAACAGAGGACGATCTATGATTTCTCTCATTTTTCATAACTGGTATGACGTGTTGAACCTATTTTTAAATAAAAATATATATTATTGAATTATAACTTTATTGAAAATCTTATAATTTATAAATATTAAAATCATCATTTAATAAGAAAATTTTGGAAGTTTGGTCTAGACCAGGTTGTCCAACTAAATGAACTGACTAATCCGACTGATTGAACTTTCGGTCAAGTTTATGTCCTGACCTGGGATTGATTCTGGTCCAAATCTGACTAATTATATAGTGGTTTTTAAACCATTGCATATTAACTAAAAATAGCTTTTCTCCTTTATTTTCTTGGGTCAACGAATGTCTTTTCTCCTCGGTTCTCCTTCGGGAAGGAATCGTATCCAATCTTATTTATTATCTCACGAGCTTAGCACAGATCATTAGTCCCATTTTGCAGAAGCTCGGACTTTTAAACAACTTAGTTCTGAACGGAACGACAGAATCAGACAGAATCAGTTTGAGTCATATGAAAATAGTAGCATTTATAACTTGATAATAAAAACTTTGGTCACCCATGTTATCATTATATTGCTATATTGATTAATCAATATTCAAGTAAAATTTTCAAAAGATGGTGAAGTTATCCTTACAAATATTTAGGATTATTGTGTTATAAAAAATTTGATCCCGAAACATCTTGATTAAATTGATTGGTGATTGTAGCACTCATTTTCACCAAATACAATTCCATATTTTGCTTCCTTTGTGGATAACGTGAACAACTTGGAGTTGGCACCTCCAACGTGGCCCCGAAGAACACCAATCCCTAACAACAAAAGTTTCAAGGCCCTACCTACCACCAGAAATTAATCCACCAAAAAGAGGAACCAACCAGATGAGAAGAGGCAAAAATGTATTTTGAAAATGTTTCGACTTCATATTTTACTGATGAATGAAGCATATAATATCATTAAAAGATTCACTGTAATTCGAATCAAAGTACTCAATTTTGGATAACACTTAAATCTGGAAATCCTTATTTATCTATAGCCTTTTCGTGGCTGTACAACTTTTACTCGGTGCAGCAACTAATAAGACGACACATTTATCGATGCACGTCGTATAAAAGATCGTAAATAGTAGGTTTTAAATAAAGTGGTAGAGTTTCAACTTACTTATTTCCTTACTCATTTGTATTAAAGAAAAAGGGATTTAGATTGGGTCTCGAATGTTGGAGTGAAAGACACGCGGAAGCTCTTTTGCAAAAAAAGTTAAAACATAGGGACAAAAATGAAAAAAGTCTGCGAGCGGGGCAACGGATTATCGACAACTGGGCATGCTATTGTCGTAGCACACGGGCCATTATCAATAATTGAGTTTGCCAGTGTCTTAACTGGAGCATGCCATTGTCAAAACCAGGGTTTGCCATTTTCGGTCCTTCAGTCTAAACGGTCTGGAATGACCCCTTCACTCTAAACCCAATCCACTACCAAGAAAAAGGTTTATTCACTTGCATCGATCTATGAAAGCGTTGTTCTTTGTTGAGAGAGTTTTAATACATTTTAAATATCTCAATCGGCTTGAATCTGGATTAGTCGGCCTAGTGGGTTCGGATACTAGATAGTTAAACCAAAAAAGTTAAACCAAAATATTTCGAATTCGGCCCATTAAAAATACAACTATATTTTTTTGATAAGTAAATACAACTATATATTTGTTGGAAAATTTTTACCAACTTTCAAAAATTCCACCCGACTTAAACTACATTAATTATACTCAAACATTTATAACAGTGTTTGAACTACATATTACTAAAAGGCTGTATATATATATATCATATTTGCAAGCATATTGTACCTGATTATGTACTCCAAATCTCACGCCAGATTGCTTAATCAAGACAACATGATCTCCATAAACCATTGATTTTTCAAAAAAATTCGGGAGAGAAAAATTATCTATAGAATTTACAATAAAATAAGAATTTCATAAAACTTATTCATTTAATATACCATGTAAAAAACTTTCTCTAAGAACCCTTATTTGAAGGACATTGTGAGTCAAACATTGAAAAATTCGATGGCATTTAAAATATACATATAAAAATGCTACATAGGTTATTATTACCATCAATTGATAATTAAATTAATCATAAAATTTTACTTACTATTTTTTGGTACGTAATTGAATAATTTAAGTTGAAGCCTACCTTAATATTATATCATATAAAATCTGACTTACTATTTAACTAAGCGGGACCAGACCCCGAAATCGATCACAATTTTCAGCAATAAGGGGGATTTATTTGCGTGCGATCAACCCTCTTCTCGGCTCTTGTCCGTACCCAAAACCATCTCAGGTAACTAGGTTTCTCTCAATTCTCTAATTTTTTTCATTGATAATCAGACCTCAACTTCACTTTGTTTGGCTCGCTGTTCATGAATCATGGCTATCAGAGCGGTTTGATCCCGTCCTCGCACGATGGCAAAGTTAAAGTCCGTGCACTCTTTGGTCCAATGGGTTTTGTTTGAGTTGGATATGACGATTCTAATTGTGCGACTTGGAGTATTGGTTTCTTGCATAGTCCAAGGGCATTGGTCATGGATACTCTCTCCATTGGGATTTGTGTGATGTGGGTTTGAGTCAAAATCCAATCTTGTAACTTGTTAGGTGGAAATTGGTCTGGCCTGCTAATGCAGTATTGAGTTGATGGTTGATCAGCAGCTGGGTCAACCTGGGGTTTCCGGTTTGATTCTGTAGTATTCGTGGATAGGAAGCGAAAATCGCTTCGTGTTTTGCGTTATTGAGTTAATTGATGGATAGCAATTGGATTTGTAAACCGGTAATTGCTGTTGGCAATGTTGGATGATTTTGTTTCATGGTCTGCAGTGGGAGTGTATGCTTTGGTATGTAGAGAAGGCTTAGAGGCCATGGCCGAGTCGAACCTCAAACTAGCTTCGAGAGATGAAAATTGAGTGGTTTGAAGCGGAAGTTGCTCTATGTGGCTGGAGAGTGTCGACAATGAGGTGGAGATCATGTTGCAGAATGAAGTTACAGGATGCACTCTAATTGGTTCTTTCTCGCTTCTATGAATAATGGATCATGGATTATGCAGTGCATTGCACGAGGGGTATGATTCGGTATAAGAACTTGCGGTATGATGCATTCTCTGCCGAGGCTCGTTTGCATAGCTCTTCTTTCTCTAACCAAAACTTGAGGGACTGAGGCAACTAGGCAGCCGAATTATGGATACAAGTCGGGAGAACTACTCGACTGCTCTTTGTGCGCTATTATCACATTTCTTTTACAAGTATTGTTTAGTGTACTGCGACTGAACTCTGGCTTAACGTGTGTTTGTTATTAGTTGGTAGCAATTATTTTATTAATCTTTTCAATGTAGTTCTACATGGAAGTTTCGTTCTCTTTACTCATACTTGGATCTGTTATACCAGGTCGAAGCAAAACTTGCAATGAATATTGCTGTGTGGTGTTATCGGCCGGAAGAAGGGTTCAAGAAAGTCGTGGATGAAGGAATCAAGAAGAACTCAAGAAAGCTGTGAGTTGATCTTTCTTCCTTCGAGTTCCTAGCGTTTCATACTCTTCTCAACTTAGTCATGCATTGCACTTTTGATATATAACCTGGATAATTACCATGTTAGGGTGTGTCTTCTGGAGGCATGTTAAGCATTCGGAGGGAATTGTGTTTGAAAAATGGCATCGGCTCGTATTAGTAGCCTAGTCGATAACTTTGGAACAAAAGTTCGAACCCCTGCTTCTAAAATGTGAAGCAAAACCGCCAACTTTATGCAAATTATCTTTCTTCCTTCCTGCCATTGCATCTTTGTTTTTTTAGTGTGGACTCCTCGAAAGAAGAAGAACTAATCGGTTTTTTTCGCGACAGTCTGTCTCCTTGTCGAATCAAAGGTTAAACGGGATGTTTTGCTGGTGACATTTGAATGCTGATACTGTTTAGCCGTTCTGCATCATTGAATCGAGTCCGCGATCTCGCTATGCAGGCTAGATCCCGGAACGTGGAAGGAGACTGATGAGCAACATTCTTTGCTTGGATAATTGCTTCACATTCGAACCAGATCTCATTCTTCAAACCAGTAAGTCCATGGCTCTTCCTTTACACGCCTAGCAGTAGCTGGTTAGCTTCTTTCTGTGCATTAGCTGGCTTTTCTCCAAAAGTTGCAGAAAGTTTCAATCCAACGGCTTCCCGGTCAGGTATATTTTTGAAATGTGTAATAAAATGGTGACTTCAAATTGAGTTTTGGACCGATGTTTTTAAAAACCGATACAAATTTACTTTCATTTCCGACGAGTTGGACCGCTAGTTGGAACATAGGTTTTTTAAAGTATTAATTATATTTAGCATCAAAATATCAAATAATTCGAAATATCCTTTAATCTTATTGCAAAGTTTAACAATTACTATTATCAAAATTTAATTTTTTCACTTTTAATCATAGCAAATCTTTAAACATCATTTAAAAAAATAAATTTTGGTAATTTGATATGGATTGTGGTCCAATCGGGTGAATTGCCGGCCAACGACATTGACTATTGGTCCAAATGCTTTAGATTTTGGTATAACAATGACCCGAAGAGACTGCGTTTTTTAAAACAAAACAAATATTAAAACGGGTTTTCATTTTCAAACCCATTTGTATTATGAAATTTGCATGGTTTTAAAAAACGACCCGGAGGCCGACCCGGGATTTCTCCCGTCCTCCGGGTCGGCCGGTCAGACCAGGCGAACTATCGGTCGGACCAAAATTTTTTATTTTTAAATATTTTAAATAATATATATATGTAGGTTAAAATATACTTATTTTCCATACAAAAAAAAGTAGACTTAATATTTTATCTCTCCACTCTATAAATCTATTTATTTATTTATTTATTATTTTATAAATTTGTCAAATCAATTTTTTTCCTCGAAAACTACAAAAAAAGTCAATTTCGCCTATTTTTTACTAACCGGGTTCGACCGGTCAGGATGGACCTCAAAATCGGCCGGTCTGACCAGATTTGGTTCGGTTAGTACAGACCCCGGTCAAAAGCTTAAAAACGACATGGTCTAAGGCCCATTTCGCGGTCGAATCGGTCGAACCACCGGTCGGACCGCGTTTTTTAAAACCATGGAAATTTGCCCAAGGTGAACAGGTTAGGAAACTATTTAGACGGAATTTCTGTTTTATTTTCCTAACTGCATTTCCCACTTTACCCTTCCAATTTTGCCGGGAAATCTTCCCCCCACAACTTCGGGTCTAATTACGCCTTTGGTCATGGATCTTTCCCGGAAAGTCAATTGGAGACGAACTACTTTAGTTTTTTCAATTTCATCCCCCGCTCATTAATTGAGACAATATATTTTTCCCACCAATATGCGTTAGAATTTCAGATGAAGAGTCGGTGTCCTTTGGTGTAACTGGTCACACGTACGTTACATGAAATTTAATAATGCCACCTATCAATTTCAGAAAATCATCATCCAGATTTGACCATTGTAATAAAAGCCCAAAAAAAAATTTCAACTTTCATTTTGTTGTTTTGATACCACTACAGTACTTGTCAGAATGATCAATTCATATTTAAGTCGAATAAAATTTTTACATTCTCAATTGCTAGAAATTTTTTTTAAAAAAAGTTATTCGAATATCCTTTAACCCCCGATACGTCACAAATTTCCCACATACCCAAAATCGTCATTCAGAACCTCCAAAATATCCGCTCCCTTGACACTCTCTTCTATATCTGTACACCACGACAAAGACCGATCAAGACCGTCCATTTTTTCGATCCAACGGCTCTTGGTTACCCCACCATAAACCCTAATCTCCACTAACGAAAGAAACCGTCTTTTCCCGCCTCCAATTCTCTTTTCCCCCCACCTCTCAAAGATCCAATCTTTTTCTAGACCCTTCTCCTAATTCTTAAAAAAGATGGATTCTTTTCACTTTTTCTTGCCAATTAAGATTCTTCTTCTCTTGGGGTTGGACTATTAAAGTTGGAATCTTGAACTCGTTAGGGCCGAGTTCTTAGGACCCAGTTCGACTCAGTGACGCGTCGTCGTTTTAGATCGTAACTGAATGCTCCCCTTTGACGGGATAGCGTAAAGTTTGAGGCTTTGTCTGAGGGGGGCTGGGTGAGTCGACTCGGGGGTGACTCGGCGGCGACTCAGTGGGCCGGGGGAGGGGTAAGATCGATTCCCGGGCTCGTTTTGGGGCGGCTGCAATGCCGTCTGTTGGGGGTATGCGGCGGACTAGGGTGTTCGGGCTTGTGAAGGGGGTCGATGGGGCCCGCGTGCTGCGCTCGGGGAGACTGCTGTGGCTGGAGCCCGGCGAGTGCAAGCCGAGGAAGCCCGTGGGGGACGGGGAGGACGGACTGTCCAAGACGAACAACGGAAAGAATGCGAAGGGTTATTCGGGGAGAAGTGGTTCTGTGAAGGGGAAGGAGAATGGATGGACCCACATTTCCAAACCAAAGCAGTTGCTGGCAGTTGCCAGCAAGGCTATGCCCGCGGCTCCAACCCGGGTACTTAGTAGCAGTAGGGATGTCGTTGATGAAAAGAAGAGGATGTTTGTCAAAGTTTATACTAGAAAGAGGAAGAGGGGCAGTGATTCCATGAATGGTATTCGGGTTTCTCGAAGACAGAGGATTATGAGCGAGCAACAGCTCTGCTTCTCTGTTGTCACGGAGGGTGGTTTGTCTTGTGTCAATGGGCTCGGGCAGTTGCTTGTCTCGGTTTTGTTTTACATGAAGACAGTCGGATTGAGGCTGTCTTTGCTGGGGGCTTTCTTGTTGTCCGAGCCAGTTTGCAGTGCTTTTGGTTCGATTGGAATTCGTTTCTCGTGGGTAAGTTTTGTTTCTACATGTGATATCACATTCCAGTGCCTCTTAGTTTATTGTTGTTGTCATACTGACTTGCTCTTTGGTCTTGATCTATTTTTTTAACCTTCAGGACCCTCCGCTGAATAGAATTGGAGTTTGCAAGCTTTTTGATGCCCTTCAGCTTGTGCCCCTGTTCAATGTCGATTTTTCATGTATTCCTTCCTGCTTCTTGTATATGCATCTCCATCTGGTTTTTAGAGTGAAGAGTCTATCGTTTGAACATGTAAATAACTTGTTGGATGATGATGACGACGACGATGACGATCATCCCTATGACTGCCTGAGAGATAGTGAAGTAGATAAGTCATCCATGTGGGTCAAGAATGAGTCATCTGACAGAAAAGCTAGCTTGCAAGAAGCTGATACTACTAGAGGCAAGGTTGCACATCCATCTGTTAGAGCTTCCAAATTAGTTGGCCGGAGCCGACAATTGAGAAACAATATAGGCTCTCATGGTATTCAGAAAACGAGGAGCTCTTTGAGACGGAAGAGAGCTGGGGGTCATATTGTTGGCTTGCAGAATGCCAGTGGTTGCATAGTCTTAGCTCTACCCCATAGTGGCAACAGCTTTGTTTCCTGTCCTGTAATTTCTAAGAATGGATCTGTTCGGAGCTCTGTAACCACACGATCTGCAGGCAATGGCAAAAAGCCAAGAATTAACTCGGAACTGGGTACTGTCAAGTTATGCTCTACTTTGGCCAAGTTGGTTCAGGATTCTGTCAAATCAAAATCTGCTTCTCCGAAATCAAGGTTGGTTCAGGATTGTGTCAAATCAGTGTCTGCTTCTCCGAAATCATCCCAGGTTTCTGTTAAATCAAACAATGCCTTGCATAAATTGGCCGAGGATTCTGTTGAGTCAAATCTTGCTTTGGTTAAATCAGCACTGGATTCTATAAAGAGTTCTTCTAGTTGCTCTGCCAATTTGCTCATCGTAGAAGCTGATAGATGTTATAGGATAGCAGGGGTCACCATTGTGCAAGAAGTGTCAAACTTGAATGACTGGGTGCTTGTTGTGAAGAAAGATGACAGAACCTTTTGCAGTCATTCGGCACAGAAGTCCATGAAGCCTTGTTCTTTTAACCGTGTTACACATGATGTGATATGGACAACAGATGAGACTTGGAAGTTGGAGTTTCCTAATCGGCAGGATTGGTTTATTTTCAAGGAGCTCTACAAGGAATGTGGTGATCGCAATAATGTGCCTACTATGACACCTAAGGTTATCCCTGTGCCTGGAGTTCATGAAGTTCCTGATTATGAGGATACCTGCCGTGCTTCCTTCTGCCGGCCAGATTCTTACCTATCTGTAGACAGTAGTGAAGTGGCAAGAGCTTTAGCAAGAAAGTGTGCAAATTATGACTTGGACTCTGAGGACGAGGAATGGTTGAATAGTTTCGACTACAACTCCGCGGGAGAGAATGAGAGTAAAGAGATTCTTTCTGAGGATAAATTCGAATTGATGATTGATACCTTTGAAAAGGCATTTTATTGCAATCCGGATGATTTTATGGATGAGAAAGCCGCTGCATGTCTTTGCAAAGAGATTGCTGAGAAGGAAGTGGTTGAAGTTGTTTACAATTACTGGATGAAGAAACGGAAGGAAAAACGATCGACCCTTCTGCGAGTTTTTCAGGTACAATAGTATTCTTGTCTAGTTACTCCTGAATTTTCATTGATAATAGCACCATCACGGTTAGTTTATTGAATCCGCGATGCACTTTTTTCTTATTTAGTTTGCTCAGAGAAATGCCAGTTAGAAATGCTAACGCTAGAATAGTTTAAGAGGCAAACTTTTGCGTCTTATGCTTCCCGTCCTGAGTATCTTGATGCTTCCTGTCCTGAGAATCTTGATGCGCCTTTCTCACCGAGATATGCGGTTACTTTGCAGGGGCATCAACCAAAGAGAGCTCCAGTGATTCCAAAACCTGCTTTTCGGAAAAAGAGGTCTTTTAAGCGACAGCCTAGCCTAATTGGGAGAGGCAAGCAGCCAAGTCTTTTGCAAGGTAAGCTCATCGGCGGGGAAGTCAACAACTTCAGATATTCATGGCAAGGAGGACTTCAATCTTTCGGCATGCTTCTTCATTTGCCTGCAGCAACGGCAGCCGAGCATGATGCTCTGCAAGAGCAGAATGCTGCACAAAAGGTAGACGAAGCAAAAGAGTCTGCCAAAAGATGCGTAGAATCTGCTATCGAGAAACGTCAAAGAGCTCAACTGCTTATGGAGAATGCCAATCTGGCGGTCTACAAGGCGGTAATTGCACTTAAGATTGCGGAATCCGCGTCTTGCACTGGTGCAGCAGTAGATGTTACTGCCACTTGTGACATTGATTGGCAGATGTAGGAATTCTTCGAATCATCTATAATCGAAAAAAAAGGAATCTAATTCGAACCAAAAGAGAGCTATTTATAGCTGGGGAAGATAGGATGTGGGATGGATTACAGCTTCATGGCTGTTTTTGAAAAGCCTTTGGAGGAGGGAGCACCTTTTGAGTACTGTTATCTTCTTTTTCTGTATAGGTCACTGAATGTACATTGTTGTACTCCTGTATGACCTTTCACCAAATATTTTACCAGGAATTTGGGTTAGGTTTCCTCAGAAAGAAAATAGTAAAAAAAGGGAAAAATCTTGCAGCATTTCTTCTGTTTGCCTTTTAAGATCGTTTGAAGTATACCAGGTCTTTTTCCTCTTTGGATGAGAATGGCCAATGATATGATCTTAGTTAATGTCTAGTAATTCAGGTTTGAGTTTCACATAATTTTTGAATTGTGGTAGTGTTCATCTAAACTACATTTAGTTCATGTCGTTATTTCTGCTTCGAGTGGGGAATACGTTTGATAAAATAATTTCTCGTCTTACAACATATATGTTGCATTCTCAAAATTTGAATTAGTTTAACTAGAATAATTTTGCTTATTTAGGGCCAAGTGAATTTGAGCCCTTTGACTTGTGCATATTGTCTACCAAAAATTTCCAAGTCATGGTTTAACCCATCATAAAAAATTCCCAAGTCAACTCCTACATGGTAACTTTATTTTTTGAGAAATTACATAGTAACTTAATGCAACAGTTTACAAGCCAACTTCTACATGGTTACTTAATACTTGGTCAGCCGAAATGTAACTATCCGGAAACGATTCAAACATCGATTAATTAGTGCCGTGAATACACGGACACAATATATATCAACCAACAAAAAAAACTTAATGCTTAGTATTCTAAAAGAGCACCTACTCTCCTCTTTTGTGTCTATGAATCCACTTAATATATAACACACGTCCTTAAAATCATCAAGAAATCATCGGTCTTAACGAAATTAAGACACTTAAGGGATAAGTAAACCAACTGTTGAAGACCCACAAATATCCTTACTTGGAACCCAACAAAATAAAAAAAAGAAAAATTTGCGGCTTGGTATTTTTTTTTTGACTAATGGGTCCGGATTGGACCAAACAGAACGTGCTCGAAATGAGCATCTTTAGTGTAGTTGGCACCTCAAGCCATGTTGGCTTTCCTAGAGCTGTAACGTTGTAAACTAGGAATGACCAACTTTTTTTTCTTTCCTAATCTATCATGGTCGAGCATTGTCGAGTGCTATTCAACAAGTGACTCTCCAATAATATCTTATACATTTGCAAGACTTAGACTCGAGACTAAGAGAATCCAAGCGGTAACCGCTTGGACCAACCGCTATCGATAGGAATGACCAATTCTATGATCTGAGACAAGCTGTATACAGGACAAATTTCTGAATAAATGTTTCAACTTCCTACAAGCTCTTCAAATTCCATTGCTTGTCACCTTTAGGACAGCCATTCCTGCAAAGCCACCTTCACCAATTTATCCTGTTTATGTATATATACCAACAGCCTCAAGAAGTGGATGTCCAAACCATAGTTCAAGTGTTAGGCTTGGAGAAGGCGACATGGATGGTATTCTAGCTGGAGATGGCCTTGCAAGGTCGATGAGATCGCTTAGCACGCGGCAGCTGAGCAGGCGAGGGAGCGTGGCCGCATCGGCAAGCGTGAGAGGCTTCGCCTCGGCCAGCATCCGCGAGGTGTGGGGCAACCAAGGCGATGCATTTCAGAAGAGTTCGAGGGAGGAGGACGACGAGGAGGAGCTTAAATGGGCCGCGTTGGAGAAGCTTCCGACGTATGATCGCATCAGGAAAGGGATCCTGAAGCAAGTCCTGGAGGATGGGAAGGTTGGCTTTGAGCAGGTTGAGATTGCCAATCTTGATGTGCAGAACAAGAAGCAGCTCATGGAGAGCTTGCTCAAGGTCGTCGAGGAGGACAACGAGCGGTTTCTTATCCGGCTTAAGGAAAGGATTGACAGGTTCTAGCTTCTGCTCTTCCTGTTGATTATGTTTGTCTTTGAGAACTTCTTCTCAAGCCATCTAATCTAATCTTCTTTTGTATGTTATTCACATAAGGGTTGGAATCGACCTACCGAAGATCGAAGTCCGGTTTGAGAATTTATCAGCAGAAGGAGATGCATTTGTTGGAACCAGGGCACTTCCAACCCTTCTCAACGCCACCTTGAATGCATTTGAGGTGCATTCTTCAGGCCTTCCCGTGTCATTTCGCGTATCCGAACAAGGACTTCTGATCCTCTGCTGATAATGCTTCTCATGTCCTTTCGATTTTGATGCACAGGGAGTCCTCGGATTTCTTAGAATCTTCCCATCTAAGAAAAGGGTAGTCCAGATTCTCCATGATGTTAGCGGCATAGCGAAACCGTGCAGGTAACTTCTATACCAAGGATCATATACATCTCGGAACTTTGTATCTTCAATAGTCTTTATGATATTTGTTTCTCTGCAGAATGACACTGCTTCTAGGACCTCCAGGATCAGGAAAGACTACATTGCTCAAGGCGGTCGCCGGGAAATCGGAGAAAGATCTGAGGGTATCAGGAAAAGTCACTTACTGCGGCCACGAGCTGAGGGAGTTTGTTCCTCAGAGAACATGTGCTTACATAAGCCAGCATGATCTTCACCACGGTGAGATGACGGTAAGGGAGACGCTGGATTTCTCGGGGCGTTGCTTAGGAGTCGGGGAAAGGTACGAAATGCTGGTAGAGTTGGCTAGAAGGGAGAAAGAATCCGGGGTGAAACCTGATCCTGAGATAGATGCATTCATGAAGGCAATTGCAGTGGCAGGCCAGAAAACCAGTCTAGTCACCGACTACGTTCTCAAGGTTTCTTCCCGTCCAATGTTCAATCTTTATCCGCGTCGTAGTTCGAGTTTCAGAAGATTTACTAGCTAGTTCTCTGTTGCAGCTTCTTGGTTTAGATATCTGCTCAGACATAATGGTGGGAGATGAAATGAGGAGGGGAATATCTGGTGGTCAAAAGAAACGCGTCACGACCGGTATGAATGATGATTATAAGTGCCTTTGGCCCGTCTTCTTCGAGGGACTAACGAGCTAGTTTGTTGCGATTTGAGCAGGGGAGATGTTGGCCGGACCGGCGAAAGTGTTCTTCATGGATGAAATATCAACTGGCTTGGATAGTTCCACAACTTTCCAAATTGTCAGGTTCATGAGGCAAATGGTTCACATCATGGATGTGTCCATGATCATCTCTCTTCTGCAACCTGCACCAGAAACATATGATCTCTTTGATGACATTATCGTACTCTCCGAGGGGCAGATCATTTACCAAGGCCCGCGAGAGCACGTACTCGAATTCTTCGAGTGCGTCGGATTCAAGTGTCCTGATAGGAAAGGAGTTGCAGATTTCTTGCAGGAGGTGACTTCCAAGATGGACCAGGAGCAGTACTGGTGCAAGAAGGACCAACCTTATCGGTACATCTCGGTGCACGAGTTTGTTACTTGCTTCAAGTCCTTCCATGTAGGCCAGAAGATCTTCGAAGAGCTTCGAGTTCCTTACGACAAGTCCAGCGCCCATCCGGCTGCACTAGTGAAGGAGAAGTACGGCCTGTCGAAATATGAACTCTTCAGGGCAAATTTCTCGAGGGAGTGGCTGCTGATGAAGCGGAATTCCTTCCTCTACATCTTCAAGACAACTCAGATCACTATCATGTCGATAATCGCCATGACAGTGTTTCTGAGAACCGAAATGAAAGTTGAAACCGCGAAGGATGGAGGAAAGTTCTATGGTGCATTGTTCTTCAGTCTCATCAATGTGATGTTCAACGGTATGGCAGAGATGGCACTGACCATGTTCCGGCTTCCCGTGTTCTACAAGCAGAGAGACTTCAATTTCTATCCGGCTTGGGCCTTTGCACTGCCAATTTGGGTGCTCAGGATCCCAGTCTCTCTGATGGAGTCAGGAATTTGGGTCATCCTGACTTATTACACCATCGGATTTGCTCCTGCTCCTAGCAGGTACGATCCGAGTGCCAACTAGTAAGCTACTTCGATCTTCTTACGCGTTCGCTAACCGATTCTGCAATGATCATCAGGTTCTTCAAGCAGTTTCTAGCATTCTTCAGTGTGCATCAGATGGCGCTTTCGCTGTTCCGTTTCATTTCTGCTGTAGGCAGAACAGAAGTGATCGCGAACACGCTTGGAACCTTCAGCTTGCTCGTGATCTTCGTCCTCGGCGGTTTTATTGTAATAAAAGGTAAATTATCTTCTTGATTATGCAGAAGACACTGGACTATTGATACCGATGTAATGTCCTCCGAATCTGCAGATGACATTGGACCATTTATGATCTGGGGCTACTATGTCTCTCCGATGATGTACGGGCAGAACGCCATAGCCATCAATGAGTTTCTCGACGAAAGATGGGCAATAGTAAGGCGCCATACCGCTATATACGTTCGACAGTTAGACCCGGCCTGGACCGTCTTCTTCGCTTCGGTTACACTCAACTCTGCTTGCTGTTTTCTTGATGCAGCCGAACAATGACACGAATAGCGCGCAGCCTACCATCGGCAAGGTTCTTCTGGAAATGAGGGGCATGTTTATGACTGAGAAGTGGTATTGGATCTCTATTGGTGCACTCCTGGCGTACTCTTTCCTATTCAACATCCTGTTCGTAGCTGCTCTGACATACCTGGATCGTGAGTCGTCTATCCGGCCGAGATTTTAGATTCGATGTTCTAAAGTAGGAACAATGCCTTCAGTTTGACAATGTGTTGAAACACAATGCAGCTTTGGGAGACACCAAGTCGATTCTAGCAGACGAAGACGAGAGTAAGAAGTCATCCGGACAACAGAAGACGAAGTCCATCGAAATGACCACTACATCTGCTGGTTCTATGGCTGCAGGAAACGAGAGTTCGGCTATGGCAGCAGAGCAGGCATCATCGAAACGAGGAATGGTGCTACCGTTCCAGCCCTTATCGCTCGCCTTTAACTGTGTGAACTACTTCGTTGATATGCCGGCCGTAAGTCCATTTTCAGATGGAAGATGTTCTGCTTGTGTCTGATGAATTAGGAGATCTTGTTGCTGATGGTCTTGCATTTATCAGGAAATGAAAAGCCAAGGGATAGAAGAGGATCGCCTTCAGCTACTACGAGACGTTAGCGGAGCTTTCAGGCCTGGTATCCTAACAGCATTGGTTGGTGTAAGTGGCGCGGGGAAGACTACATTGATGGATGTTCTTGCCGGAAGGAAAACTGGAGGGTACATTGAAGGAGAGATCAGCATTTCCGGCTACCCGAAGAAGCAGGAAACGTTTGCTCGGGTTAGCGGTTACTGTGAACAGAATGACATCCATTCGCCACATGTTACTGTCTATGAATCCCTCATCTACTCGGCCTGGCTGCGCCTCGCCAAGGACATCAACGAAGGGACTCGAAAGGTAATTGAAGTATTCGACAATGACAAGAAAGAAGCGAAGGAACTCGCATTTTCCGCATCTGCAGCAATGTGTCTCATTGATGATAGTGTTTTCTTGTTATAGATGTTTGTGGAAGAAATCATGGAGTTGGTTGAGCTTACGCCATTGAGGGACTCGATAGTAGGCCTTCCGGGAGTGGACGGTCTTTCGACAGAGCAGAGAAAGAGGCTCACCATAGCCGTAGAGTTGGTAGCTAACCCATCCATCATATTCATGGATGAGCCAACATCAGGCCTCGACGCAAGAGCTGCTGCAATTGTCATGCGCACGGTGAGGAATACGGTGGATACCGGCCGAACTGTCGTCTGTACCATCCACCAACCAAGCATAGACATCTTCGAAGCGTTTGACGAGGTAGGCGAATCCCGAAAGACAGATGCCTTAAGGCCTGATTCCATTTCAAGCAACTCACAGCTGTCTTACTTGATGCCACTTCATCTGCAGCTACTTCTGATGAAGAGAGGAGGGCAGGTGACTTACGCAGGACCCCTCGGCCGCCATTCCCACAAGCTGATAGAGTACTTTCAAGTGAGTACCAGTTACACATCTTCTGTTACTTTCAGGTTCTAAAATCTCTGGCAATTGTTCTGGTTCAAATCTCCAAAAAATTTCAGGCTGTTCCCGGAGTTCCTACGATCAAAGATCGGTATAATCCTGCTACGTGGATGCTCGAAATCAGTTCTCCCGCGATGGAGACCCAGCTGAATGTTGACTTTGCAGAAATCTTTGCCAATTCTGAACTCTATCAGTAAGAACTTTACAACTTCAAACTGAAGATTTTCCTCAGAATCCTTCGAAATGATTAGTCTTATACCCGATCTTGCTTTGCTTGCAGACGGAACCAAGAACTCATCAAGGAACTAAGCACTCCGGGACCGGGATCCAAGGACCTCTACTTCCCAACGCAATACTCTCAAGACTTTTTAACTCAATGCAAAGCTTGCTTCTTGAAGCAGAAATGGTCCTACTGGAAGAACCCGCGATACAATGCCATCCGAATGTTCATGACAGTAGCCGTCGGCATCATATTCGGACTCATTTTCTGGGACAAAGGACAGAAAATGTAAGTTCCATCACTAGTTCTTCTGCTCCCATCATTCAAATACCAGACAGTCCATGTTACCGAGCTGACGCATTTCAAATTTCTGATAAAAACAGACAGAGAGAACAAGATCTACTGAACCTGCTTGGAGCGATGTACTCTTCTGTCATGTTCCTTGGAGCAACTAACACATCCGCTGTCATGTCCATAGTCGGGATCGAAAGAACAGTCTTCTACCGCGAAAAAGCAGCAGGGATGTACTCCGAAATGCCTTACGCAATTGCTCAGGTAAACTGAATCCTACGCTTCCATACCAATCCAAATTCCTACACTTCATCAATGAATACAAACCATTGACATACTCTCTCTTGCAGGTGGCAATAGAGGCAATCTATGTTGCCATCCAGACAATTGTCTATAGCATATTGCTCTACGTGATGATCGGGTTCCCTTGGCAAGTAACCAACTTCCTGTGGTACTACTACTTCATCTACATGTGCTTCATGTACTTCACCCTATACGGAATGATGCTTCTGGCTCTCACCCCGGGCCACCAGATTGCTGCCATTGTCATGTCATTCTTCCTCAACTTCTGGAACCTCTTCTCCGGCTTCCTTATCCCGAGAACGGTAAGTTCCTATTCGACCAACGAGAATGAACCCTCATAAGTTTGCTCCTCTAGTAATCAATGCGGGGTTCTCAACGCACCTTCTAAAACGAGGCCTATCAGGCCGAAATTCGCACCGATTTGACTTTGCTGAGTCCTAACACCTTTATACCAACAACATTGCAGATGATGCCAGTGTGGTGGAGATGGTACTACTGGGGCTCACCAGTGGCATGGACCATCTATGGACTGGTGACCTCACAAATTGGCAACATAGATGCGCAAGTCGAGATCCCCGGACAAGGGTTGGTGCAAGTGAAGGACTTCCTCAAGGGCTACCTGGGGTTCGAGTACGACTTCCTCGGAACAGTTGCAGCTGCTCATGTGGGTTGGAACCTGCTCTTCTTGTTTGTCTTTGTCTATGGGATCAAGTTCCTCAACTTCCAGAGAAGATAAGAAAGGAAGACAACAAGTGACTTAGCCTACGAGAAGGATGTGTCTAGGAGGAACTGGTCTTAAGATGAACTTTGTCCATAAATGTCAATAAGTTGCAATTCTGGGATCATGCTCCTTGTATATTTTTTTCCTTCGTTCATAAGTGTGATGTTTGATTCTTTGGTTTAATACATCAAATCTCCAAACTTACATCTCTTTTTCTTTATAGAGTAAGTCTCTTAGTAATCGAAGGTTCTAAACAATATTTTTTGTTATACAATCTCTGTGGTGTCCCTTTCCGGCCTATCATATCACAGACAATAACTAATCCAAGATCGAACATAGTAGAGTGCGGCTTTCTCAAATGTGTGCTTCCCATTCATAAGTTTCGAGTTCAGGAAAAGTATCACAGAGTTGCTCTGAAAATCGTTCACCCTGGAGATCCTCCTAAGAGGGCCATTATACCTATGTGAACCACTTTGGAAGCAACGAGAATTTAGGAGCTTCCTAGGGAGAGACATTTGACTATGTTCAAACACGACGACAAAGGAGAGGACTTTGCCATATTAGGACATGTCATGTTTCAGGAGAATCATGGAGCCAACATGCCAGTTTCTGTCTGATCAGATTTCTATCGGGCATCTTAGATTCTGCCCAACTAAGACGCCAAATTACAAGTTAAACATTACCATTCACCGTAACATTGTTTTTCGACTTCTATCGGGTCCTATTTAAAGAACAGTTTTATTGGTAATATCCCGAGTTAGTTGCTTAGAGAAGGTTGACTCTATAGCCAAGTGAGAAAGCATCATCTCCTTTGTGCTCAGAACAATGGCAATTTGCTAATTGGAATTCATTCAAGAAACACAGAACCTTACAAGCCAATTGCAACGTCTTCAATTCTCTGTTTAGGCCATAATGACACACACGTTCTATATGGAAGTACTGACTATTTAAAGACCGAGTTTGGCAATATGCTACATCACAAACCTGGGTATGAGTTCTGCACAAAACACACAACAATCGGATGTCCGGTCTCAGTCAATGGTGTCACATGTCGCTCCTTTTAACCGGTGCATCCGCCAACTCCTGGATCTCCTTCTTGCTCTTTATCGATATCCGCTGCTTGGTATGGGAGTCGAGTTTGTCCAAGTCATCGGCAATCCCCAGGTACCCATAAAGAAGCTGCTCCATGATCTTGTCTCCTTGAGTTCCGGTATCTACGTTGCTACTGCTGCTGCTTGTACCGGATAAGTCTCGGTGAAATTCGACCCTCCCTCGGTTATTGTCAGAAAAGTACTTGTGGATCCTCTCTGCGCTACTTAGTCCAGTAAAAGTGCCCAAGAACGTCAGTAATATGATACTCTGGTCAGCTGGTTTGCCCAACGCAACCTTCATTTTCCCATCCACGAACCCTTTTCCTATAATTGAAAACAACGGCAGTGTGTCAGCGAAATCCCAGAGAAGCCTATCGGCCTTGAAGTACGATCCCAAATCCTTTGCAGAGTTTATTTAGTCAACAGTTAGCCTTCACATAAATATAGAGGGGCTAGAAATTCTTTTTGAATGCATTTCCAAGTGATCATAGATCAGCAGGCAGGTAGAAATGGATCTATTTCAATGGGTCTCACCTCTGAGAAAAGATGCAACCATCTCGATGGGTACAACTTTCTGGCTTTCCGGATTGTTATTTGACATGGAAATGTTGTGGATGATAACTAGCGGAGACCAGAGAATCAGGTCCTCCTTCTGAGCAAGAGCTTCTGGATCAGGTAGAACCTCGGGAACCCATGTTATGGTATCACAAGGAACACGTGTGTTCCATCCCATCAAAACACATATTGCTTTGTGAAGACCTAAGTGCTTCGCTCTTAAACCTACCTTGTGAGACATAAATGCATGTGTAACCAGGCGCTGAGTGTCCAGGAACTCCTTTGATAACCTGTCAGTGTGTTTGAAATGAGTAAGAAATGCAACACTCGCGAAGTTACACATCACGGAATGATGTCGACATAGAACCGGTTCATGGAAGAAACTAAACTACGATAAAGAATGATTGCACAATTAACATCAACAATATGGCAGGCGCCAACATTATCATGCAAACAAAATGATGCAGCAAGAAAGTGATTTATTTTTTTCCACTATTAGCGAGAAAGGTACCAGAGCATTTTCGAGAATCACTTGCCTGATAATTTTCTAGAGAAGAAACCAGAAAGTTCGTCAAGAATCATGAAAATATAATCATTCTCAAGTGCATATTGAAGAAACAAGGAAAACAAACCTTCTACTGCACACAATGCAGAACAAACTACCGGCTTTTCCTTGCTCCTTGTATCTTTTCTGGAGGGACGGATACAAATTCAAGCTTTTGGAGTATGTTAAGAAGGCTTCATTGACCAGCTTCTTGAATTCCTCCGATTCTTCAGGTGGCTCAGTTGCGAAACCTTCTGGTGCACCATCACCATCGACACCTACATTTTCAATGTAACTATCGGTACTCTGAATAATCTTCTGCTGTCTATGAAGACCGGTTCCTTTAGTCTGATGTGATTTGTTCCACCTTAAAGAACCTGATTTATGTTGGCTATTCATAAAATTAACTCCCAATTTATAATGTTTTTCTGGATTCCTCCGTTGATATGTCGGAGAATCACGAGATTTGAACCGAACTTCAGATGATGAATCCCTTGGTCGGTTTGGCTCATCATACATCCTTCCCTTTGAGTATCTCAACGAGTAAGACCTATCATGCCTTGAAGAGTCTGGTGCATCTACATATTCATCAATCCACCCATTATCATAAGGATCCTCACATTCTCTCGCTATAATTGAATCTCTGGAAAAGATAGTTCCTGTATCATGTTGACCAACATCTCCTTCCATGGAATAATTTCTGTTAGGAATTGTATCTGGTGGATTGTACATCATGGCTATCTCCTCCATTCTCTGCCTCTTGGGAGCTCTAAGAGATTCCAAATTATCACGCATGGGCATGTCTCGCAATCTATTCTTTGAATATTGAGAGCCAGCATCTCTCCTAAACCCATAACCCGGTCTCAAGTGAAAAAATTGGCGATCTTCTGCAATCCCCGAATATAATGCTGGGATATCTTGCGACTCGTTGATCCCACCCTCCATTTGATAGTATTCAGAGGATGGATGTTCACCTTTACGCATTGGTGAGTATATCCCACATTCATCAAGGCTCTCTAGTGCTGCCTCCTGACGTAAATCAGGATGTATTCGGTCAGTATTTGCTCTCATATTCCGCAAAGAACCTCCAGCACGATCAATCCTGTCTTCAACAGGATGCATAACAATCGATCCAAAAGATTCCTCATGTTCATGATCTCCACAAACGTGCTCATAGTCCAGCTGAGCACGTGGATGCATAACTCGTCTGCTTATATCTTCAGAAGGATAAACGTCATCATCAGAGACATGTTCCCGTGATTCATGGTCAAGATACTCATCATACTTATATCTGATAGACCTGCAGTTGCTGTTTAGATCACTTCTTATAAGTCTCTTACCGGTTCCAATATCTCTTAAAAAATTTCTTGGATCACGATTGTTATAATCCTCAGATTCCGTGAACTCCACACTGTTCCTTGAATAATCCAGTGAGGCAGGTAACGGTATACCCTCCTCATGTGAACTTGTATACTCACATCTCAAGACTCGTGAAGATGAACAAGGGAAATCATCATCTCGAGTTACACGCGCAAAATTCTTAGAATATGATGCTGGTACTGGTATTTCATTATGAAACTTCCGGTGATCACCAGTTGTCCGATAGCTAACTTTCTCAAAATGACTAGGTTCTTGATACCTAATTTTTGCATGCTCAATTGAATCCAGACGTGATGGGTTCACTTCTTCTAAAGGTTCTTGGCGATGAAATCTCTCATGTTCCCTAAACCGAAATTGCTCATGCTCCATAGAATCCCGATAACAAAGTCTCTCGGGTTCATCATTCTCCTGGTAACGGAATCTCTTTTGTTCAACAGCATCCCTAAACTGGAGTTCCTCGTGCTCAATTGATTCCCGATAACATGATTTCTCACGCCTAGCCTCAGGACAAGAAGGATTGTCATTCTCAAACTGTCGGAACTCTCTACTACGAGACACCCATGGTACAGAAGCATCATCGTCTCCATAACTTGACGTAGGAGCCATCTGCCGAGGGACCATGTGAGATCTGCTAGTCATCCCATCCTCCATGTGCAATGACTTCTGCTCCCGTATTCCACGCACACTGTGGATGCCACTCTGAACATAGTCCTCATTGTTTACTCTAGAAGCTGCACCATGATACTCATGCCTGTACATAGACTCTGCTCTGCTGCTTCTAGGATTCTCATACTCCATATACTCAACATAGCCATCTTTTTTTGGATCGTCAAGATAAGTCCTCTCACGCTCCAGAAACTGCTGAGGCGATCCCTGTCGGGCCTTCCCCCTTCGGGCTGCACCCAAATGCCATCCATATTCTCTCCTCTCACTTGGACCGCCCGTGCCCTCATGAAGCGCCACCTTTCCAGAGCCCTCAATCTGACGACGAGGACTCACCTCAGGACGAGACCTGGGGTTCCCCATTGACCCCTGCTTGGTTCCAAATCTTTGTTGTCTACGCAGCCTCGAAGGTGGGGATACCGCCCCATGATCCTCACCCCTCCTTGATTGCATCTCTTAACTTCCCACCTTTGCACTTAACAACCAGATACTAAACCATCAACTCCCAAACCAAAAACCAACTTTCAGGTCATCTAAAAGCACCTACTAACAGCACTATTCAGTCCCCATTAGATGTGCAAAACCTTAGAACTAATAAACCTCTAACCCAGTAAAGCTCCTTCCTTTATATACCCCAATATCCTAAAAACCACCTCAAATTTTCCGCCTTTCTAAACAATTTTACCTACTAACAGCACTTATAATCCCACATAGAAGTACAAAACCTCAAAAACAAAGAATACCCAGTAAAGCTCCTTCTTTGTATAGACCAATTTCCTATAACCACCTCAAATTCTGATCTGAGCAAAACCCAGAAAGGAATTTCCCACCTGGACGACTAAACAAGCAGTGTTCCAACAAGTTACTTGACAAGTTACTAACCCAGTAAAGCTCCTTCCTTTCTGCAACCCAATTTTCCAAATCTACCTCAGATTGTAATCTGAGCAAAACCCAGAAAGAATTCCCCACCTTTATGACCAAACAAGCAATTTTCCAACAAGTTACTTGACAAGTTCCTAACCAAGTAAAGCTCCTTCCTTTCTGCAACCCAATTTTCCAAATCTACCTCAGATTGTAATCTGAGCAAAACCCAGAAAGAATTCTCCGCCTTTATGACCAAACATGCAGTGTTCCGACAAGTTACTTAACAAAGCAGAAAGGTCAAACCTTTGTTGGAACCACCACCACCCCTAAAAACCCCAACCATCTTTCCAGTTTGGTCCTTCCAATTGAGCTAATAGTGGATCGAATAGCTTAAACCCTGATTCTTTGGACCTCTTCCCCAGCGTTTAGATTGGTAATATTGGGAGAATTACGATGGCTGCAGAACTTGGAGATGAAAAAGGAGACGGGTTTCGATTGAAACGAGGGGGATGAGCTAGGTAGCCTACTTGTCTCGGTGATCTTTTGCGTTGTACACTTTTTCCTCTTTTTTTCTGTTTATTACCCAGGTAGAAATTGATTAAAGGCTTTTTGTAGTTTTTAAAATACGGATTTTGGTAGGACCTGATTTTTGTCTGTTTTTTGGTTCGATCGATCAAATTATAAGTCGGATCAGAACTTTTTATTAATCTTTTACTATTATTCGAATAATATATGGATCAAATATTCAAAATTTACATTTTATAAATATCAACCAATTTATAACATATAAATTCAATTTTTCTTTGTTGATTTAGAGAAATCGAACATATGATAAGACTCTTTTTTTTAATTTTTGCTTATTTGGACAAAATCTAGTCAATCAGGCTGTCTGAATCAAAAAAAAGTATGAACTGCCCGGTCCGACCGGAGGACGTATAAACACTAAAAACGACCAGCTTTCTTGATCAATTCACATCCGATTGGTCGGACTGTATTTTTAAAACTACGTTTTTCTTGTTTTTTTTTTGGAAAAAGTGCTTTACAGTATACCATAATTTCACCAATTTCGTATTTAGGATTTCTGATTTAAAATTTTTAATTCAATCCATGTAATTTTTTAGGGCAAATTACCCTCACATCCCTGAGGTTTGGTCACCCTCCCCCTAGGGTCCCTGACTTTTGGAAAAAGATTGTCCCGTCCCTAAGTTTTGACGATAATAAACTCTTGGGTCCCTGGCTGACGTCATCGACTCTTTTTTTCATTTTTGGTCATGGAAATGACCAAAATACCCTTAAATAAAAAATAAAAAAAAATTAATTAATGCCCAAGAACACAACCAATCATCGACGGTGACCATATTTGACGTCAAAGACGAAGCTCCTCCTACGCCGACGACACAACCAAAATAATAAGAACCATAATCATCATTAGAAAGCTTTGAACCTCAATTCCTTCTCCAGAGCTTCTCTCTCGTCGACAACCCCTCTCCCTTGTCGTCATTATCGGAGAAGAAGATGGAGGCGGAGAGGCCGAAGACCCAGAGGTCGTCATTATCGGAAAGGTTGGGGCAATTTTAATTGGATTTCTTGATCTAAATTTTTTGTTTTCTCGATCTGGAAACTCTGACTTGGTGCGTTGGATTCCGACGTCGACTTCTTCAATACCCTCCCCCTTCCGCTCCCGCCCGCTCCCCCCCCCCCCCCCCTCTCCCCCACGCTCCCGCTCCCCCCCCCCCCCCCCCCCCCCCCCGCTCCCCCCCTCCTCCCGCTCCCTCCCTCTCCCTCTCCCCCTCCCGCTCCCGCTCCCGCTCCGGGCCGTACGGCCTCCCGTCTTTTAACTTTTTTTTAAAGGGTATTTTGGTCATTTCCATGACCAAAAATGAAAAAAAGAGTCGATGACGTCAGCCAGGGACCCGAGAGTCTATTATCGTCAAAACTTAGGGACGGGACAATCTTTTTCCAAAAGTCAGGGACCCTAGGGGGAGGGTGACCAAACCTCAGGGATGTGAGGGTAATTTGCCCAATTTTTTATAGTAATCTGACTTGGCAACTGCCCAGCCATTTGGCAATCACGCAGGCTGAAATTTCTCCAAAAACATGTCGTGCGACACCCGACATGGCTATTTCGTATTTTAAATTATTGATAACGTGTTGTGTATGAATTATCAAAATAGTCTAAAAACCAATATAATAAAACGTTTATTTTCTCTCCTTTCCAAAACCTATCCCACCATTACATCGCTTTCTTTGTTTATAACAGTTTTTCTCCAAATTGAAACCCTTGAATTGCAAATTCCGCTACGCTTCCGAGAAACTTAGCGGAGTCGATCATGGACCGGATTTTGATTTATACTTTATACCATCGATCTATCGAAAAGACTAATCTAAATTTGAGACGGATTACATATTTGAAAATTTGCAAAATTAAAACAACTTCACATTAGTTGCTCTGATTAAAAATTTTTTTGTTGAATAATAGTTTGGCTCTTACTCCAATTTTTTGGTTAAACTAAATCTCTTATCCCACCAGAAATTTTCTGGTTCGTGGTGATCTTATCGTAGAAATTCTGTAATAGCAGGTTACCGTTCATCGGAATATTTTTATCTAGAAATAATAGATATGATTTTTATCTAACAGATAACATTGATTCAATGTCCAAGAGAGACATTAACAAAACTATAATGTCTCAGACATAGTTTAAGTGACAAAAATTATGAGGGTTTGTATTTTATTAGGGCCTGGATTTGGCACAGGGAGAGAGGGGTTTCATATACCAAACATGATTTAGTATGGTCCCTTGATCTTGATGACTAGGCGCGCGTCGGAAATCTGACGGTTGTAATTCGTATGGGCATTTTCATCTTTTATCCACCCTCCTCTATTTTTTCCTTCTCTCCCCTCCCTGCCATATTTCTCTTTTGTCTTTTACCCCTCTCTCTCTTACTCCCTCATCTCTCTCTAATTAAAAATTTATAGTTCCAGATCTTAGGCCGACGACGTTGCCACGAGCCCAACGCTGACCACCACTCCGACACCGACAAGGAGCAGACCGGAGTTCGATTGTGAAGAAGGGGCGACGGTGAGAAGCGGTCGAGGATTTCGGTTGGAGAGCCACAAGTTCTTACTCCGGAGTCTGATTGAGGTGATTCAATTTGTTGTGTAAAGCTGAGATGTAGATCTACAACTTTATAGTTTATGACTTCTCCAATTTCGAAGTGAAAGGATGTCGAAAGTACGTTTGAAGCCACAAGTCGATCGAGTTACGAAAATATATTTCGGTTAGGGGACAACAAGTTTTTGGAGTCTGATTAAGATGATTCAAGTTGCTGTGCGAAGGTGAGATGTATATCTACAACTTTGTAGTTTATGACTTCTCCAAATTCGGAGTGAAAAGACATCGAAAATATGTTTGAAGTCTAGTCGATCAGGTTAGAAGCTCAGGTTATGTCAAATGGCATGCCCAGATTATGTCAAATGACATGTCAGATTAATATTGAATAAAATATAATTAATTAAATAATTAATCAAATAGTAGGTCCGATTATGATTAAATGGCATGCTTAGTTACGTAAAATGGCACGCCCAATTATGTAAAACGGCATACCCGATTATGTAAAATGGCATGTCCAGTTACAATAATATTAATTAATACTTATAATAAAAAATTAAATAATTAGTTAAATAAGATATTATTTTGCTTTGTTTTAGTATAATATAAGAATAAAGACAAAAAAAATTAAAAAAGAGGCATGTGCACACTCTCCCAACCCCCTCTCTTTTCTCCTTGTGCGTATCACTTTCCCCATTGTTGTTTGACTATTTTACCCCTCCTGGACGGTACAGGAAACAGCGATCATGTACCGAATCCAGGCCCATTTTATTATTAGAGTTCAGACCTTAGAGTAAAAATTATCTTTTTATAAATAAAAAGTGTGAAAACTATTTTTTTTCTTTCAAATTTAACGAGTCTTCCATATACACCAAAAGATTAACATGCCACGTCATGATCAAGAACACAAACCACGTCAAAGTCCCTTGATTTGACTTCCTTTAAGTGACCTCCCGGTCTCTAGCTAACAACTCCTTAGCTCGATGGATGATGGTCGCCAAGGTGATCGCGTGCAACATGACGTCCGATACAAAGTATGTCCAAAGACAATGATCTTAATTTGTATATACCTCCTACCTTTCTTTAATTTGGAAAATCAAGAGCATAGGGGAAACCCATGACTCTTTGCTTAGAATGCGATATTTCAACTACTTTTGGATTGGCCTAATCATATGAGAACATGGGATTTTACACTCCAGGACAGATTTTTTTTTCTTTTGTCAAGCGAGGACAAAGACTTTGGATTGACCTAATCATAATGTTTTCCGATGTTTTTAAATTTTGTTAATTACACCACCACAATGTATATCTATTAACTTATCGATCTAAGTGCTAATAGATTTAGGTTTCATTAGAATGTCTCAAATCCAAAATTTGTAAATAAAGTAGACATCATTGAGAAAATCACGTCCTAAATAAAAACGGATAGTGCTCGATTCTAGATGTCATTACTCCGTAGATATTACATCAGATGATAATAGATAAAAAAAACTATCTATTAATTCTCAATTACTTAAATCCGGACTATTCAGTCCACTTGATCGAATATCAGATAATTATGAAAAAAATGGGCCAACATAAGGGTGGATGGCTTTACAAAATATCAAAAGGTTAGCTTAAAAGGCCATCTACATAGAATACTACAAGAAGTAACTTTCTTAAGAGAGTGCAATTTCTTTATCTTCAAGCAGATACCAGATAGAAAGTGCAGGTGGTTCTTCCTGGGAAAAGGAAGTTTAGAAGCATTTGGATTTTTTTCTCCATACTTTATCAGGACTTGTAGTCTAAAGGAAGCAAGTTGGTGAACTGGTCAGAGTTTTATTTAAGCAAAAGCAAGACATGGGATATGATGTACATAAAAGGAAGCTCCATTATAGCCTTCTTGCATGTTGTAAAGTATATCAGCAAAGTCTTATAGCAACAACACGAAAATTCTGCAGAAGACGAAACATGACGAGCAGTGGGAGATCGTTGATGGAAGATAACGAGGACGAGGAGATGACGAGATTGACCGTCTCCTCGCTGCAAGCTAGGGAGGAGGAGATTGAGAGGAGGAAGATGGCAGTTAAAGAGAAGGTTGAACTTCAACTAGGACGCGCCGAAGAACAAACAAAGCGGCTGCAACACATTTGGGAAGTAAGTTCAAGTCGAGAAAATGCACTATACCATGTTGAGAATTGTACATTCAACTCGATTTAGTCTGTTCATGTTCATCTCTTTTCTACTTGGGATCATCCATCAGGAGCTTGAGGAGCTGACTGACCCCATGAGGAAAGAAGTTGGTGTTCTTCGCAAGAAAGTTGACATGACTAATAGGGAGCTCAAGTCACTGGGTCAAAGCTGCCAGAAGAAGGTATGGAACTTGAACAACTTGCAACTTGTTAACTTCGTTTCTGATAAATCTGCAGATAAGAAGGATCATGAATCCGGTATATATGACACAGCCGATTTCTCGATAAACAACAGATAGCAATTAGCAAATATCATATAAAACAGATTCGATTTAGCAGCGAGCGAAGATTGATACGGAAAGACTATTGGCTTCCTCAAATATGCCATATGCACAAGTAAAATCTGCTAGTGGTTGAGTTGGTAAAAGAGAGAAGCAAATAAAATGACGGTGACCAATTATAAAAGAAAGATCTTTTTGGTTCTGCTTCAGGAGAAAGAATACAAAGATGCCCAGGAAGCTTTCAACGTAAAGAACAAAGAAAAAGCTCAGCTAGTTGCAACATTAATGGAGGTAATTAGTCTATACCATTTACCCATAAACAGTTCTAATGTATTCCAGAAGTTTTAGCTGATATTGATTTGTCTTGTAATCCTCTCATGCATCACTATTATTTATGCAATTGCCATCAAGCAGATGCTAACGGAAAGCGAAAATCTGAGGATGAGGAAGCTTGAAGAACTAAGCAAAAATGTCCGTTGACAGACCCCATCCTCGGAACATTATTTGATGTCCCTGTACCTTTGTATGATGTGATTCTACATAATTAAACCTCTGCAGATGAGAACATTAATAAGTAAAGTAAACCAGCTTTGTCTCTACAAGTTTATTACATTACCTAAGCATATGTTGTGATAGAAACACAGACTCGGGTCTGGCCATCTTGGATTCATATGTAATGCAGTTTTTATACAAGAAGTTGTGGTTTTAATACAAAGAAAATTCCGGCAAAAGACCGACACTTGTTGCTTCGTAAAGCTGGACGAATCTTTATGATTAAAGAAAGAAAAACTCAGACAAATGTAAATGCGATCATCATCTCCATTGATTAGGGTTAGGTTGGACGCAACTCACAACTTGATGAGACTCGGAAGGAGCTTGCAGGACAGCCGTGAGGAAATTACTGAATAGTTCTTCCATCAGATAAAAGCTGCTTGTATGCTGACAGCAGTCTCGGAATGTCATCAATCCGCAACTGGAATGTAATGAGCAGATGTAAATGAGAATCAAAGCCAAGTGGTGATTTATACCATTAACTCCAGGAAACAATGACAATAGCTATTATGAAATTGTGCACCACATGATTCACACAAACCTGAGAAGCATTTTTCAAGTGATAGAACAGGTAGGCGTCCTTCCCAGGGAAACCAGACTCCAATGAGCGGAGGTCATTCGCTCCCTTTTCTCTGTCCAAAAATAGATTATAACTTACCAATCAGATGAAAAGACGAATTATGTCAACTTGATAAGAAATGAGTGTCAGAGACCTACGCTTCTTTAAGAACAATAAAGGATAAGGAAGAAATCAACAGGCTTCACATCAAAAGCTAGACAGTGTGTACAAAATCTTCCAAGATCTAATTAACCCGAGGAGAATTCTAAGGCTTTACACTAAGAATTTAAACAAGGGACTTCTTTGTTTCTTAAAGCAGAGCAAGAAGGGACTTGATTCGTTCAAATCATGCCGACGGACTAGATAAACTATATTGTCATTTCAATATTTTGATGGCTGTCTTCTGCCATGAGAAGGGACATCATGGATAAATGTTGCCAGAAGGAAATTGCACCACCCAAGATTCCATCATTATATGCTACTTATACGTAGCCTAACGTCTCCAGACATCCCAGCCCAAAGGTCTAAGGTTTCAACTATCTAAAGGGTTGGAAGAAAGATAAAATGACTATTACGGCATCTGAAGTATTGTTAGGTTTCAGAAACAAGTGCCGATGTGCAATTTCACAAGACCAAGATCAGAATGACGAGTAAGATATCTCTTACAGATGATGGCAAGAAATCAAGCGTTGATAGTCCCTAAGCAAGGGACCAAGCTCCTTTAGTCGTATGGACCTAGGTTCTGCATTCTTCCAGTGTTCTCGCAGTGCCTGAATTTCTTTCTTTTCCACCACAGAGAAAAAAAATTCAATATTGAATAGACAAAAACGAAAAAAGAGAATGCAGTAAATTTTGATGATCATTAGCACCTGTCCAATGTTAGGAACTCTATCTTCAACCAGGCTTGAGGCCAGTTCAACAAATTCTCTATCTTCGAGCTCATCTACTATTTGCAAGCCAGAGGTGGAAAATGAAGCTGAGATTTCTAATCTTCTGCCCAATTCTGCTACAGCTGATTCATCAAATTGGCTTTCCTGTGAAGCACACTATGGGTCACCTTAAGGTACTGCGAAATTGAAGAGGGTTTAAAAAGGTAGCTGCGGTTATACCTTGTGATTGAAATCATCACCATGACTTCCCACACTGAAATCCTTATTACTATCGAGATTTCTCGAGGATGATGCATCCAACCGTTTCACAACAGGATCATCTGTGGCAAGTCAAAACTTTGCAATTAATAGAAACGTTGATGTAGACAGACATCAAGCTGTACTCCCTAAGGAATCCAAAACATAAGAAATTCATCCATTCTGCTTCAAAAGGAAGACAGAAAAACAGATAAGTAGGATCCTCAGGCAACACTTGCCAAATTATTTCCAGCTTTTGTTAACATGAAAAGCACCGATTGACTGTTTCAGCATACATAATGATGGAGACTATTTGATACAGCGGGCAACAATTTTCCAAAATATGAGCTTTGAAAGGTAAACAATGCAGCAAGATCTTTGGATTGAACTTAAAGCAGCAGCTTAATATGATACAAGAAACAAAAGTAAAATAAGTACCTTCAGGAACCAACCACCACAAATCATCATATGTTGTTTTCCCATCAAAGCCACCAATCAACAAATGTCGTGAGCCAATGCTTGTCATTGTATGATAGGCTCGAGCAGGAGGGGGCTCATTGCCAATAGGTAAGCGCTTCCATTGAGCAGAAACTTCAGGGGAAAAAAGTTTGAAGTTAGAAAAATATGGAATATTGAACAAAGGCCAACACTTAACTGGAAATAACAATTTTAAAAAATCAGAAGGGCATACCCCGGTCTAGAACAATGCAATCGTTGTAATAAATATCATAGCGACTCAACCAACCACCAGTACCGTGCCCTCCAAACAGCAACAGCTGAGACGAACAAACAAACTTAAAGACCAGGTCCAATTGAAATAAAAGGTTACTAACTAAGATGTATCAACCAAGTGAACACACGAACCAAAGCTTACATTTACAATTTAACCATGTTTAAAGTTTAACAACTTCAGTTGTACAACTTTACACAGAACTTCAAAAGGATGGAGAAACATACATAAAGCCCACCAGATGTAACGGTATGGCCACAACGAGCTGTAGGAGCTTGGCCAGGCAGTTTCAATTGGGTCCATCGAGGAACTTCATTCTCTTCCTTGCACAACCAATAGAAGACCAAATTCAACTTAGTGGAATGAAAACCCACAACACAGCAATAATTTTTAGATATCCAGTTGATACTGTGTCAAATTCATGTGCTCCTCATCAAGACCAGCAAAATCACCAAAATGCACTAAATCACTTCGAGGGATAAGTAACTAGATGAGGGTAAAAATAAAGGTATACATGCACTGCATTAAGCAAACTATTTGCTGTATCCACCATGCGGATGACATTACCTCTGGTGGAGCATTTGAATATGTTGCCAAATATGACAGAAGTGATTAGCTACTAACCTTCTTCAATGAGACCCTTCAGAGCCCATAAATCACCCATGATTGGTCCACCACCACCTATCAAAGTGGAGAACATCAATGACTGGTCATTATAGCTGAGGAAACCTAGCAGTTCTGACACAGAGGACCGGAGCAGGCCAGTGAATTTTTGTCTCAGATTACTATTAACAATCTTAAAATGTGGCTGAAGTAGCTACAAACTTCTCTACATATGTATGCATCGCATGAACAATACAACTAGCACCAACAACATCATTCAGATATGTGTAGATAGAAGTTGACAATGTTGCAGAATACATCAAAAAGCAACAAACTTGTCAAGGATGCTCAGACGAACTTCACCTCTTCCACCATAAACGAGTAATCGCTTCTCAAGCATTGTAGCAGTGTGTCCACATCTAGGTGGAGGCAATGTTCCAGTAACCGACAACTCTATCCACTCTAGTGATACTGCCAAAAAAAGCACACAATAACGGGTGTAATTACTTCCACTGAATATCACATTAATGTGAGCAATCAAAATATTAAAAATGGGGGAGAAAAAGTAATTTTGAAACCAAACAAGTTACTTACTTGTGTCCAGAACATAGACATCTGACAACCACTTCTTCCCATCCCAGCCTCCATACCTGCGTTTCGATAAGATTTACTACTAAACACAAAGGGAGATAAAATTCAAGCTAGCTGAGCTAAAGTTCAAGTTACCCACATTACAATTTTCTGAGTACCGATGGAGGCAGCAGCAGAAAAATCTCTTGGAGATGGTATGTCCCCGAAACTCGTCAGCTCTGACCACTGCCATAGATCTAGAATAAAGATGATCCAAGAAATTCCATCCATCACAAAGGGAATTCATTAAGCACCAAGCAACGCCTTTTAGAGCGATGCAGAGAACTACAACGACCACTGATAAACGATTACTTACCAGTATCGAGAACCCAAAAATCGCCCAACCTGCCACATCCAAATCTCTTACCAAGTAAGCACACTACATCTTTCCCGTAACACAAATTCGTCAAACAAGGGGGCAGTCAAAACCAACAAAGCACCAACCTTTTGCCACCAGAGCGGCCACCAAAGATGAACATATTACAATCGATCGCAACAGCAACATGAAACGCCCGAGGACTGGGGCCCACCAGCCCGTCGGAACCATTTCCCGTGCACTCTGGCTGAAACCATAGCTTGTTCTCTAAACAACACAAATTGATGATCATTCGTAAAGAAAACTTTCCAACTCAACAACAGAACCCATCAAGAACACAACTCTAAAGAGCCTCCCAATCCCACATTCGAAGTCCGAAAGGGTAAGACTTTGACCAAGAACATCAAATTGGATGAAAGGTAGGGACTTTATAAAAGGGGGGATGCGTTAATAATTACCGGTGTCGTAGACGACGATGTCGTTTAGGAACTTCTTGTCGATGAGGCCACCGAACACGACCACATGGGACTTCCCGACGGCAACAGCGCTATGCCCACTTCGAGGTTGGGGAATCGTACCGGCGAAATCAGAGGAAGAAGCTCGGACCCAGTAGTGCATTCTCTCTCTCTAGGCTCTCTCTCTCTCTCTCTCTCTAGGCTCTCTCTGGCTCTGTGACTTTTTTACATTCGGAAAAAAATTCTAGGGAAAACATCATTTTTGATACTTGTGGTTTGACAGATTTTACGATATGATCTTGAGGTTTAGAAACGATATTTGTGGTACCCGTAGTTTCTCTCTCTTTTTTTGCCTCCAGGACTCAAGTCCCGAGTCAAAAATCACTCTGAACTTAGAAATTGTGTTGTTTTTAGGCTGAGTTGGCGCGCCATGTCAGATATTTCCTATTGTGATATAGTACTAAAAAAATTTCATGTTGTGCTAAAATATTTACGAAAAAATTGTATTATATTTGAACACTTAAATAGGAAAATTTTGAAAAAGGACCCATAAAAACTCGAAAAGCAACAATTTAGTTGTAGTCGTTGATTGATAAGGTACGGACATAAACAAATACCAAGGCATGAGAATCCAACTGTATAGTCATTTACATATATTGACGTTGAAGAAGGAAACGAAAAGAAGCAAATAATTGTCGCTTGAATATTACACCATCGATATATTTTATGTTACTTACGGTACTTTTTATTTAGGGAATTAGATACTTACTTTAGGAATACGATTTTTTCTCCACGGTCGAGTAAATCCTAAGAAATTAGAAATAAGAAACCATAAGCTCTATTTTTTAGGTGATAAACTATCTTTAGTCCCAAGTTATCTCAATACCCAAGAGGCGTGTAATTAAGTTATAAAAAAATATCATTATTAGTTGATCTAATATCCGATTAAATTATATTAATATAATACACTAACTTTTGTGGAAGACATAGTACAGTAATTTGAAACAACTCTAAATCATCTTTTTTTTTAAATAACATTAAATTACGAGTTTTGTTTGTCGGGATTAAAATTACAAGCATACAAGCACCGACAAAAATTTCCTTAAAAAAATTGTTATCAGATTCAGAACTGACATTGTTAAGATAAAAGATGTCAGAGAGAGCCCACGACAAGTGAAAATGATAATGGTTTTGCCCAAACACTGAAGAAGGTTAGTTCACAAATGGCCTCTAAATGAAGAAAGAACCTTCCTTTTCCCCAAATCTCCATTCCCAAAGCCCCCAACAATCATTTCCCCTCCTAATTATACCTATTTCACTTTTTTCGTATGTCCAATACAGATTCGAGCATTATCTTTCTATTTTAAAAATAATTTTTTTAATAATATTTATTTACATTTACGAAATACCACCTCAAATAAATCATAATCTCCTCTTTCTCTTTTAGTTGAGGAAACTAGGAAATAAAAAGAAAAAAGCCCAAACTTTGAGGCTCTAATTTCCATGCTGACCATCAAAAGATATCTAATTAGTGAGTCGCTTGGAAATGAAGGTAAGGGCCCCACTTCTAGTTAATATTCCCCCCTCTCTCTCCCCCCTCTTTGTTGGGTTCTTTCCCTTGGTCTACTATTATTATACTACCAAAAAAAAAATATATATATATATATATATCATCTTTGTGTAAACCACACTCTTGGGGTATGTTTGGTCAAGTTCCAATATTTTTTTGGGTACTTTCTTCTGCTTCTCTCCCTCTCTTGTTATAATTTAATTTTAGGTGTAGGAGTGGACTTCCTGAGTTGAGCTCAAAAGGGTGTCTATTGGTCAAAGGGACACTTGACAAGAAGATGAGCAAGTCTGAGCTAGAGAGGGAAGAAGAAGTTCAAAGGTGAGATTTTTAGCTCTGGGTTCTTATTTTTGGTCAGAAAGATTTGAGCTTGGAATAGTTCATGTCAGTTTCTTGGTGGGTTTTGTCTTATGATTTGTGGGTTCATCTTTCTTGGAGAAGTTAGGACAAGGGATCTTCTTTCCTCCATTTTTTTTAGGTCAAAACCTGTAGATTAGGTGTTTTTCATCTAAAGCTACTTATTTTTTTGGATCATTTGCTTGTATTGTGCGTGTGGTCCATTGGTTTGAAAATTGAGGGGAAGAGTAGACCTTTTTGCTTGTGAATCTGTTGCTGTGCTAATAGTCAACCAAGACTTGCTAAGTTGACTTGGTGATTTGATCAAATGGAAGCTTATATACTTTCATTGGAGATGCTTATGCGGGTAATTAGATAGCGATTTGTTTAAAGGTAGGGGCTTATGGCATTCAAAAGTTTCAGTTCGTCGAACTCGAAACTTGTTATAAACACTTGACTTGGATCTGACTCGTGCTTCTCTGTTAGTTTCGGTTTCGTGGTGTCAATGTCGTATCTATGTTCGTTGCTGCCGTTTTAGTTGGGAACTAAGATCTGAATGCTTCAAAGAATGCTTTAGTGGGAAAATGTGATAAACGCACATGCTTATCCGTTTCCTTGACAATAATGCATGAACCAATCTCTTGTGATTAGTGATCGAGGTTAACATAATGATTGCTCAGTAAAATATTGTTGGTTACTAGAGCAAACTCTGGAATGGAGGATTCCAATATGACCATCGAGTTTCTACGGGCTCGGTTGCTGTCAGAAAGAACTGTCTCAAAATGTGCAAGGGAAAGAGCTGATGAACTTGCTAACAAGGTAGGTTCAAATCCTGGTTTATTTATCCTTAGCCTTTTTCTTTCTATTCGTCCCGCTCCTTTTTCGCTCTTTGCTTCCTTAAAGTTGTACGTACCTGAATCAGGTGGCAGAACTTGAGGAACAGATGAGAATTGTTTCTTTCCAAAGAAGGAAGGCTGAGAAGGCAACTGCAGATGTTCTTGCTATTTTGGGAGATCATGGCGTTAGTTATGTTTCTGAGACAGTTGATTCGAACTCCGATGAGGAAATACCTTTTGAATCCAGAAGACGCAATAAACCTGCCAATGAAGAGGAGCAGTCTGTTAATTCACGAGTGCAGCATGAGTCGGAATTCTCGGGTTCTGAGTTTGAATTCACTCCACCTCCAGGTAGAAGCTTGTCTTGGAAAGGTCGCAGGGATAATAATACCCATTCTGCTGGAAGGCACAAGGATCCATTCTACAGACGGTGGAACAGCATTGCTTCTATCTGTCCTTCTCCAAGACATCGTACTGGAAAGTCATGCCGCCAACTACAACGTAGAGAATCCAGGTCTTTCTCTTTTGTTTTCCTTCATATACCAAACTTCCTAAATGATATCTTGTGCTTTATTTTTCGCCATTCAAGATTAATGAAAGATGTGATTCGACATTGAGATCCTTCTGTTGGTTTAAATGTGACAAGATGCATCTTTCCTCACTATGCAAAACTTAGTTGAATTCCTCTGCCAAGGACCTACTAAACCGTCATGGTTTCCTGCAGTGATTAAACAGAATATATGCTTTCATGACCTACTCGTCTTCCCGGACAATTCTGATTTTGCCTGTTGAACCAGATACATTCTAGAGGACCCTCTTATAAATGCCACGAGAGCTGACCCCCCAGCCAAAGAAGCCTCGATTGCTATAAACGTTCACTTGATAGATGGTGGAGGTGAGACTGCTGGAGTATTTGAAGATAGAGCAGGGCAAATCTTGTCGGAGGCTCATATTTTAGGCGCCATGGAGAATGAAGCAAATGCAAGTAGTACTGACTTAGACAACAATATGCAAGGAATAGATGTTGACATGGATCAGGCAATCAAGAGTCGGGCCCAACTGATTGGCCAATATGAAGCAATGGAACGGGCTCAAAGCGAATGGGAGGAGAAATTCAGAGAAAACAATAACAGCAATCCGGTAGGTGAAACTGGAACCTGTTTCACGCTTCCATCCATTTGTCCAAAGGCATTGGTAGATGCAGACAATTTATGCATGCTAGAAATATCTGATCTGTCACAACATCCCATTGGTCTCCCGACTTTGGACATTATCATGTTGTGTTTCTCTGACAATGAAATGGGATCTTGTGACTGATCAAAGATTTCTTATTTCTTCATAGAATTTGTGAGATCAGCTATGTTACTTCCTCTTTGAACTTATCGTTGATATCATTGGTCACTGAACTTGTGAAAATGTCTTTTTGTTTCTCGATCTCGTTATCTTGTAGGATTCATGTGATCCTGGGAACCGTTCAGACGTAACAGAGGAGAGATATGAGATGAAGGAGGAACCACCACTTACCCCTGGGACGATCGGCAAACGTATCAACGGGAAAAATGCTGAAGCCAATGTACCATCCAATTTTCATCAAAACGGAGTGTCACATTCATTTGTTTATCTTGGAGAGTTAAACGAACGGAAGAGCAGCGACGTGCCTGCTGCCAAGCCCCTGAATGAAGGATTTTCGTTTCCTCTGGAGAAGGCAAAAGAAAGCGCGGAGACCTCCAGAACCGACGACAATTCACGTTCAGATAACGGCAACTACGGTCCTCGTTCATCCAATATGCAAGATTTTCCAGCAAGCCAATCAGCGCTTACCACCCCAGCAACAACTCGTGTCAGTTTGAGTAAAGACGCAGTTCCTGTAGATGAATCGTATGCAATAGTGCCACGAAAAAAGTCGGAAGAACTGGGCGGTGTCCTGGAAGCACTTAAACAAGCAAAGCAATCCTTGCAGCAGAAAATCAAGGATGTGCCGTTGGTAGAAGGTGTTGCTCTTGTACCTTCTCTTCCCACTTCAACTTTAAGGGGCACGGTTAGCCATCCTGTTGGGCCGATCGGACTTTTCCGACTTCCTACTGATTTTGCTGTAGAAGCCAATATTCAAGCACGCATCCCCGTTTCAGCCAACCGATTAACATTGCGAAGCCATTATCCTGATACAGCCATCTCATCAAGCGTCAATGGTCGACTTGTCGGCAGTTCTTACTTGGAGACCGGGTCTACTAGCACCTACACAGACCATATACTTTCCAGGCAATACCAGGGTCAGCCAGTAGCCTCTACTCAGACACCTTATCTTGATGATCCTTCCGTTTATAGACGGGTCCATCCCACCGGACGCCACATTTCATCCGAGGATCAATGGATCAATGCACCGAGTCCATATTCGGGCAGATATCTTCAACCAGGGAGCGAATTCTCATCAGGCAGATTTGCAGAATTCGGGTCAGGAATCGCTTCTCGCGGACCGCTTTCGGATCCTTACGTAGGCGCGGGCCTACTCAACTCTGCCAGGTACACCTATCCAATTCATAGCATGAATGCTGCCTATCAGAATCCAATGTACCTGACCTCCGCTGGAGAAGCTCTCTCATCATCCTTACCAGGTAGTAGTTTAGCTGATAATTTACCGTTCTCCAATGGCACCAGACCAAACATGTATAGATAGATATTAATTGGCATTGCCATAGTAAATAGAGATAAATTTTACAATGTAGGAGTAGGGAATTTGTGTGTAATATTCAATGGAATAAAAAATTGTGAGAGTTGTGAATTATATATACGGGTATTGTAAGAGTTTCTCCTCTTTTAAATAAAAAATTCTGAGCAGTCGCCGGGTTAGTTGGTCGCCTCTTATTATTATATTTTCTTTTTAAAAAAACAACCCATTTGGGAACAATTATTAGTTTTTTACTTTTTTTCATAAATTTCGGTAATTATTTGATCAAATATAGTTATGCATTATTTTCTAAAAGGATGTACTTGCAGGATTAAATATAGGTATATATTATTGTCTAAAAAGATTTTTCACATGTGATTCAAAACAAAGGTGACAGAGGAAGATGACGATTTGTCAAATATATTCACAAAATTTGCAACCTTTAAATAAGGTTTCTTGATAGTTCCTGGAAGCTACGGTTATGGTTCTAGAACCACCGGTTACACGGTTTCATTTTTATTTTATTTTTAAGATTTTTTGGGAAAAAAAATAAATTAAAGTTTGTGTCAGCTTGTACTAAATTAAATTGTCAAGATCTTTATGAAGAGATAATACTTATAGAGATCAATTAATTAATAGAAATTAAAGGAGAATTGAGAATAAATGGTGTTATTTTTAAAGGATGGAATGAAGTATTTGTAGAAATTTTGATTTTATTAAAAAAATTAGAAAAAGAAACGGTTCTGGAATCTCCCGTTATGATTCCTGGACGATTTTTAGAACCTTGACTACAGTTTCGAATCTAGTTATTAGAACTGTCAGTTTCGAAACCTCCGGTTCCACGGTTCAAGTGGATTCATGTTCACCCCATCTCCGGCTGACAATTGAAGGAACCTTTGACCAAAAATGGGCCTAACCACTTCCCACAAAAGAAAACAAGCATTTAATTATCATTTTTTTCCAATGAAGCATCGACCAATAGTCCCTGGTATTATTGTCCAAATATCTAGTCATTGATCTATGGTTAGATATTTAAATTTAAGATTTAGAGTTATTAGATAGACAAATAGTATGATAATACATGTTGTGCAAAAAAACAAGAGGAGAAATCACGTTAAATTTATCTAACAAAACTCCATATTCAATAACATATCGACTACCGAATTACCTTCTCGTCAATTATGAATAAGTTAAAACTTGTCATACTGCTAAAGATATTTTTGAGACAACGCAATATTCTATTTGATTTGCATATGTAAACAGTGACATAGTTGAGCTTCAACTTAATGTCGGCTTGCTAGGGAGGCAGATGTATAGGGACAACGCCATGAGCTTAAACTTATTGCTATGATTCGCTTTTTACCTATCAAAAGAGTCTGATTTTCAATATTCATTGAACCGATTTTGAGAGATATTTTCGAGAGATATTGTTTTTTCTGATTTTATATTTTCATTACCGTTTGCATAACGTTTGCCAACTAATCAAGCAACCATTATTTAAAATGTTTCAGTTCTTATCTTATAGTCTAGGTATTAAATTTATCAAACCTTAAAAATAACCTTAAAATAAATGTCGGAAGCAAGTCTCATCGATAGGTTACATGGAAGAAAAACAATTACATTTATTTTTGTTGTGGTAGAAAGGTGGTAGAACGTTAAGATAATTCGAGACGAACTCGGAGTGGTCGTTTCAAGGTCGGCCTAAAAGAGGGAAAAAATGGCTAGGAAAGAAAAAATATAACAAAAGAAGAGCTTGCATTTTTGTGTGTGATTTGTGGTATCCTGCTCCTATGCCCAAAGTCTCCTTATATAGAGAAGCATAACTTAGCCCCGGCCCAATAAGAAAAACTTAAGCCATGGTCAATATAGGAAAACACAATGTAGGCCGTGTTCAATATAAGAAAACCTAACTTAGGCCGTGCTCAATTTAAGAAAACCTAGCTTCGGCTTAATATAGGAAAACTCTGACATATTAGGGAAACCTAACATAGCCTCGGCCGACTTCGTAAGCCATATTTTGGTACGGGCTAAACCACCCGAAGCCCATCTTTATCCGCCTTTGAGGCTCATCCGATCTCTAGAGTCCATCTCCGTCTGGTCTTCTTATGAGTCTGATCCAATCTGGTGTCCTTGAGTCCGAGTTCATCAGGTCTCTTCTATGGGCTCCCATCTTTAAGGCGGGCTACAAGGTCATGCCTTTTAGAGCCCGCATCTTTCATGGCCTATGCCCTTCAGGGGCTGCGCCACCTACGATTTGCGCCCTTCACGGGTTGGAACGACAGGTGGCAGCTCCTCTCAGGGTAAGCCCTTCACGGTCTGCGCTGAACACGGTATGCGCCCAATATGGGCCGCGCCCAACATTGCTCGGCGTAATAAGAGTACACATTGGTGTGGCGTCAGCCTCGATTGGCACAAATCTTTGCATGATCGGGACTCCCTTACCTAGATCAAGCTCCATGTGGTGCAGGCTTCTTCGACCTTGACTCAGGGCTCAACATGGCACAGACACTCTCTTAGCTTGACTCAGGCTCAACATGGCACGTGCACTCCCTTAGCTTGACTCATGTTCAACATGGCACGGGCACTTCCTTAGCTCGACTCGGGCTCAACTTGGCACGAGCACTGCCTTGACATGGCCTTCATGCGGTGCGAGATCTTACCTCAACTCGGACCCATGCGGTACGAGACCGTACGAGACCTTATCTCAATACGGCCTCCATACAGTACGAGACCTTACCTCAACTTGGACCTATACGGTAGGAGATTTCCAAGACTTAGAACTTCTGTGTCTCAACATTGCCCGTGGGTGCAGACAATGTGGACGTGGACCTCGAGCTAAGCCCTTTCTCCACAAGCGTGGACCTTGAGCTAAGCCTCACCTCCGTGGCTATGGACCTCGCATGGGTGTGGAGGTTGAGCTAAGCTCTCCTCTATAGGCGTGGAATTTTCACACTCCAACAATTTTGAAAGAAAAACTTCATTTATTACCCCCTAACTTTACAATTTTTTATTTTTGTGCAATGTGTGATTCTAGAAACATCAATCTATATACATATAGTACTAAACAAAATTTCCCACTTATTGTCACGCCTAATCTCCACTTCCAAGGAGTTTTTTTTGAAATAGGCGGTTCAAAAGTTTTTCATTAAATAAGCAAATTGCAATTCAACTTAGAAAGAAAAACAACCAAAATAATAGATATTTTGGCAATATTCCACAACTAATCTACGTTGTTGATTGGAGTGGTTGGTCGTCTTGGTTCAAACATCACCTCCTGAAATCAAACTAACCTCGTACAAGAGGTAGTTTACCAAGATACAAAGAACCAAAAAACTACTAATCACAATGACAATCTTAATAACATTACATACACGATGACTAGGAGATAGTCTCCAATAGCCGAGGACATTAATTCCATCCAAATACCTGAAGCAAGAGTTGGTTAATCTACCTTAAAAAACAAAAACAAAATAAGGGTTGTGTGTTTCCCACTTGACCACTTGCTGCTTAATAAAAGACAGTAAAAAGCATCCAAGGAAGAGCGCTTGACGTCCTTTCCTTACCCTAACCAATAGAAAAATAATTTCACCAAAAAAATCAATAGAAAAAGAAAATTAAGGAAATCACTGGTTTGAGATGTGATGCAATCACGTTAAAAATAGTTTAAATTTTTCATGACCTTTTTATAAAAGAAATTGGTTCGACTATGTCTCGTGTGCTATGAAATAACAACTCATATTTTTTTTAGCAAATTTTTGCATACAATTCAAAATCTTAAAATGATTGATTGAAAAATTTCGGATGCCTCATATCCACAAAGCCAAAATTTTCTGTGTACATAAGACCACAATTTCAAGTGTTATTTTGGTGCAATATTAAAAATAGAAAAGCTTAACACGACCAAATTATCCTTCAAAAAACACAGCCGAATTTCAAAGTTATGGAAATACACAAACAAACACAAAAACAAAATATATAAAAAAGAAAAAATCCATCCATAAATTCCCTAGAAAAAAAAATAAACCATCCCAAAACTTTGTAAAAAGATTCTAGTTCAGATTTCAAATTTTCAAAACCATAGAACCATAATCAGATGTTCCAAATTTTGCGTAGGGCTACTCAATTATCTTCTTGTCAGAAGCAGATTGGGACGGGCAATAGGAGACCTGCAGTATCATGCTGCAGGTTTGATGCGCGTGCGTGTCAGCAATTTTTAAAAGTGATTTTGTGCCAAAAAGAAGTGTTTTTTCAAGGTCAAAACTGCCAAAACTTCTATGGACCATAATGTTTTACTCGTTTGGAGTTTTCACTATTATAATATATTTTCGAAAAGAAAATTTAACAGTCTACATTTTTAGCGTAACTAACTTTTGGGCCAAATTCGTAGCTGTTTGAAAGTTACAGCCATTTTAAGATTTTGTCGAAAATTCGAAGTAGTTTTTTTTGAATTTTTTATTCAGATCAAATTTAATGTCCTACATGTCTGATATAAATCATATAAAATATTACAAAGTGGATTATGATGTGTTTCGTCCTTGTGTTCTGTATTTTAATTGACGTGCCTTTGTGTATTGCCTTGTGTTTGAACTTGCTGTAATTTTTGGTTTGAAGTTGCTGCAAAATTGCCTTTGAACTTATTGCAATATTTGTTTGATGTGTGCCCTTGTATTTTTGCCTATAAAATTAATATTCTTTTATATTTTTGCAGTAAGTTGATGTGCCATTGTGTTTTAGCATTTAAAAAGGATGTGCCTTTGTGTTTTTCCCTTTAAAAATTGATGTGCCGTTGTTTATGTGTGCCATAGTGATGTGCCATTGGAAAACTGATGTGCTATTGTGACATGCTGTCAGAATGATCTGCCGGTGTAATGTACCGCCGTAGTGATGTATTGCTAGAGTGATTTATCGTTGGGATGTGCCGCCAGTGCGATTTGCCGCTAGAGTAATGTGCCATCAGTCTCCATGTTGTCTGAATAGTGCTGCTGAAGGGTCAGCAGTACCGAATCCAATCCCTTCTTGTCAATTGTGACTAAGTTGGACTTGCCATAGTTCTGAAGATATTTTTTAGACAACCCAATATTCTATATGATTTGCATATGTAAACCGTGACATAGTTTAGCTAAAACTTAATGTCAGCTTGCAAGGGAGACAGATGCATAGTGACGATACCATGAACTTATACAATTGCTACGAGTCACTTCTTTCCCCTTCAAAAGTAGTTCGTCGTCTTTCATTTTGAATATTCATTCAATCAACATTCATTTTAAATATTCATTGAATAGACTTTGGAGAGATATTTTTTATATTGTCATTATCGTTTGCATAACGTTTGTCAACAACTATTATTTAAAAATATTTGGGAAAAGTCCACTTTAATACCTTATAGTATAGCCGAAAATTATTTTAGTAACCTGTGGTAAAAAACTGACCAATCGAGTCATACTTATTCCAATTAACATAAAAAAGGTCCACAGACAGCTTCCCGAATTTTGCCTGTCTAAACGACAGCGTTTTGTTTACGAAGTGGCAGTCCACGTCGAATTTTCTAGCGTACTTGTTAACATGACATGGCAAGGTAAAAAATATCAAAATAATCACTGATTTATTAATAATATTTTAAAAAACCCATCGCATACTAAAACTAAGACTAAGAACTAAGAACATCGTCTCCTCCCCTCGTCTCCCTTCCTCCTCCTCCTCTCTCTCCCTCTCTCCCATTTCCCACAAAACTAAAACTAAGAACATCGCATGCTCCCGACACCAAAACATAATCATCTTCAATCTTTATAATTAAGAGCCTCAAAACTTAAGAACCCAGAAGCTTAATTTAAAATCCAAGAACAACTAGGGGTGAGCATTTGGTATTCGGTATTCAGGATTTTCGGTATTCGGTATTTCAGAATCGATATTTCAATTTACGAAATTTTATTCGGTATCGACTTTTGAGAAATTTCAGTAAATTTTGATATTCTGTATAATTTTGGTATATACCTATATTATTTCGGTAATACCAAAAATCTAGAAATACTAAAGTGTAAGTTTACCAACCTATATATATGGAAAAAAAACTACATCCCACTTCCAGAGAACGGTCTCCCCCAACCCCACCCCACCCACTTCCTTCCTTTCTCTCCTCTTCTCATTTCCTCCCTCCCTCTCTCTCTCTCTATCGGGAAAAAAATCAAAGGGCTCACAGAGTCCACCGGCGACGCCACCAGCCCACCACCACGGGCCGAGGTCGCGACCACCCCTCTTTCCTATCTTCTCTCTATCTCCATCTAATTTGTGAAATTTTTTTCAATTTAGGATTTCAAAATTTAAGAATTTTAAAATTAGATTATAAATTTGTGCCTAATTTGAGGATTTTCAAACATGCAATAATCTGAGTAGTCTTGGCTCTTGTGATTGTTGGAACTTTTTTAGTTTCCCGTAAGCAACCGTGGGAAAAGGTTAAATATTTGCTATTGTGGTTAGTTTTTAGTTGTTCAAGGAGATGTTCATTTTTTTTAAGATTAAGAAGATGTTCATTCCAAGCGAAGGAAAATCTGAATTGAATTTGTATTTGTAGGATTAAATTTAAAGTTTGATTTTCTTTTTGAAAATTTTGGTATTTTCGGAATTCGGTATAATACCAAAATTTTAATTCGGTATTCACGAGATACCGAAATAATTTTGGTTCGGGATTGGTATGAGTTTTTTTTGTAACTCGGTATTTGATATATTTGGTATTCGGTATTCGGGATCTGTATATACCGAATGCTCACCCTGAGAACAACAAAGGTCCAGAAACATAATCATCGCATACTACCGTTTGTGGGGGCAGTGCGTGAGGCGGAGAGGAAGGGGTCGGGTCCTCCGCCGCCGCCACCGTTCAAACTTCAAACCCGAGGTATGAAGGTCGCAGATGTGTTGGTTGGGGTGGTGGTCGGAGCGATGACTGTGTTGATAGTCGGCCTCGTGTTCTTCATGTGGTACCGCAATAAGAAGCAGAGGGAGATGGTGATAAAATTGAGTTTTATGAACAAATAAGTGATTATTTTGTAATTTATCATCTTGCCACGTAATCTTACAATTTTTGGAGAAAATCCGACGTGGACTGCCACGTCGTACACAAAATGATGTCGTTTAGACGAGCAAAATTCGGGCAGCTGCCCGTGGACCTTTTTATGTTAATTGGAATAAGTATGACTCGATTGGTCAGTTTTTTACCACAAGATACGAAAGTAATTTTTTACTATACCACAAGGTACTAAAGTAGACTTTTTCCAAAATGTTTTAGTTCTTATCTTATAGCCTCAGTGTTAAAATTATTAAACCTTAAAATACACGTCGGAAGAGAGTCCCATCAATAAGAACATGGAAGAAAAACAATTCCTTAATTTATTTTGGAAGAAAATTATCATTCAGTACCCCCCCTAACTATAAATGTTTTTACTTTTGTGCAGTTTGTGATTCAAGAAGCATCAGGTATATATATATATATAGTATTATGAAAAAATTTCCACTTGTGATCACACTTCATGTCCAATTCCAATGAGTTTTTTTTTTAAATAGATGGGTTAGAAAATTTTCATTAAATAGGCAAATTGTAGCACAGACTAGAGAGAAAAATAACTCACGTGATAGATATTATCACATATTCTACAACGAGACTGCGCCGCTATTATAGTGGCCGGTTTTGTTAGTCCACACATTAGTTCCTAATGCTAAAGTAACTTCCATACAAGAGATAGCATGTGTCAAGATGCTGATAATAAAAAAATCGATAATCACAATGTCGTCAACTCACAATCTCAATAATATTGCATGCACTATGCAGGTAGGAGAGAGTCTTCAATGGCCAAGAACCTTAAATCCAGCAGAGCTTAAAGTCCAAACAACTAAAGCAAGAGTCGGTTAATCTAACCTAAAAAACCCAAAAAAGGCTTGTGTTGTGTGTTTCCCACTTAACCAACCTCTTGCTGCTTAATAAAAGACCAGTAAAAAGCATCCAAGGAATGGTACTTGACTTCCTTTACTCACCATAATCAATAGAAAAAGAAAAAAAAAATCAAAGAACTCACTCGGTGTGAGATGTGATGTAATCATGGTAAGTTGGCGACCAAAAAAAGTTTAAAATTTTAGTACCCTAAATAACTTTAGGTTTGACTTTATATCACGTGCTATAAAATTAATTACTTGTATGATTATTACAAGATAATCTCATCTGATATTACATTTTCAACAAATTTTTATATACAATTCAAAATCTGATTAACAAATTTTCTACATATAAATTTTGCACTATAACAAACCACAATCCTGTTCGGATGACTCCACAAAGCCAAATCTCTTTTTGTACATCAGACCACAATTTGGAGTGTTATTTTGGTGCAAAATTGAAAAATAGAAAAGGTTAACAAAGTTATGAAAATATACACAAAACTCTTGAATTCTTTCTGCCAACCACTTCGAGTCCAAGTTAGATAATGTTCCAAATGCCACGATTCACAAAAAAAATTCAAAATAAAAATGAATTTAAAATGTCACTTGAATTACTCAACCAGTCTCATTTTTTTCCAAGCACATATATCCTATCTAACTTCAACTTCACTCGATAGTAATCAAATAGGTTTTTTTATAGATCAACAATTCAAGTTCGAGTCAGATATAGTCATTAAAATGTGACAACATTTGTTCAACAAAATTATTATTTTTCTAATAACTCAAGCTCAAATTTTTTATTTAAACTGAAATAATTCTCTCATTGTTAATCTAAATTATTGTTGGTTAGTAATCAAATGGAAATGGATAAGTATTCAAGTAAAAAAACTACCAAAGAAAAAAAAAGCAGACACACAAAAAGAAAAAAAAAAGCAGACACACAAGTCAAGCTCAACTGGCTGTTATCCTTAGCAACACAAAAACAAAATATATAAAAAAGAAAAAATACATCCATAAATCCCCTAGATCCCATGTCACTCCACTCTCCACACCCCAACCCTTCCTTCCTCTTCACTCCCAAAAAGAGTAAATAGAAAAGAAGAAGAACACCAAAAGGAAAAAAAAAATTAAAAAATGCAGCCTTTCTTCTCCCTTGGCTCCTCTATACTATTATAGCCTCTTCCAATTCCCACCATTGCCAAAGTACTTGTCTCTCTCCAACCTCAACCATATTTATTCCATAACAAGGGAGAAAAAAAAAGCTGCCATCTTTTTGTCTCATTGGATAAAAAGTTGCTACCTTTATATAGCCCATTAGTCCATTGTTTGTTTCAGGTACAAATATGGGATTTTGAAGGGGACCCAGTTGGGGATAAAGTGTAAAGTTGAAGTGGGCTTGATAAAGATTGAAACTTTATCTCATCTGCCCTTGTAATTCTTGTAAAGAAAGATGATAGCTTCGGGGATGAATTTGGTGATGACAGTGATTGGATTTGGTGTGAGCACTATGTTCATTGTGTTCGTGTGCACTCGGCTTATATGTGCTAGGATTCACTTGAATGCCACAAGAAGATCTTTCCCTGTCTCTTCCAGATCTGATCTTAACATGGTCAGTGTTTTCCTTTTGTTTCTCTAGCTGTTTGGCTTTGGGGGGATGTTGTTTTGGATTTGCATTGACCATGTCAGGTTTTGAACCCGGGACTTATAGTGTTAGTGTTGTCTGTTAAGACTCATGAACTAGAGGGATCTTCATTTAGGAGACTGGGTTGCGGGTAGGATGTTTATTTAGGATGTAATTGAATTTCTATTTTCGTACTTATATATCGGGGATCGCCCCTCATTTTCTAGCAAAAAAAAAAGTTGGAGGCTTCCTAGTTGTCTTTTCTGCTGTTGATGAAGTAAGTTGGTGAAGAGGTTCTTGTTTGGTTATAGGAGCAATATTATTGTTTGTGTTTAGGAATCTTAGCTGATGTTGGTTGTTGTTATTGTTGTGTGTGATGCAGTTGGAAAGAGGGTTGCATGGAATTGAGCCCCTGGTTGTGGTCAACTTCCCCACCAAGAAGTACAGTGAAGGCCTCTTTTCGGCTTCGGAAGATGCGCAGTATGTTCTTATCTCTTTAGGAAGCTATTGTTTTGTCTGGCTTTTTACATGATTGCTAATGTCTCCATTGGTGTGATTGCTCGTTGTGGCGATCTCCAATCCTATGATTAAGTGGTTTCTTTTCCTGTTATAAGCTTAACAAAAGGCGATACATTCTGCTTGCTATTTTTGCCTTTAGGGGAGACCTACCTAACTGTGATCTAAATATAGCAAGTTAGGTACTTTGCTTATTGGTATAACATCGAGATGAGTTTGCTATTAAGTGTATGCTTGTTTGGTTTGTCATGTGAATCGAAGGCAGTTCAAAGAGGATATTGAATCGGCAATTGCAGCAATTTCTATTTTCCTTTCTTTTTAGTAAAAGCCAAGAAGGAAAATAATTGGTAGATCTTGTCATGTTTTGGAAAAGATATTGAATAGTTAAGCTCTGGTTTTGACTATTTCAATATTGCCAATGTCATATTTTTAAGTACTCAAAGGAGTCGGAGCCTTCTTGTTCTTAAGAAATTCCTTTGAAGTTTTACCGTCTCTGCTCTGGTGCTGAATCTTAACGTTTATTATACTGTTCAAGTTGGTCGTCTAGTGTCTATACCCTTTCGCGTTTTCCTCTAAGCTCAAAAAATGATCCATTTGTTTGATTATTTGCGAATTCTTTTCCAATGATAGTCACCAACATGAAATACTTCCAGTGCTTTCGGAAAAAAATGCATGTTTTGCAGCACAAGTAGATTAGGCAGGACTTTATTCAAATGTCTTACATGTATTCGGGGGAGGGAGGAATGGAGCCGAAGGATGAGAACTGGCAAGTTGTTAATAATGTAATTTAGGAAATTATATCATCTGTTTATTTTGTGTATGGCTGCACTTGTCACCTGCTGGGTTCGTGGTTAGCTTATACATGAACCATCGTGGCTATTGTAGCAATTCCCTCTTGAAAAGTGTATTGATATTTGCTTGAAAATGGCAGATGCACGGTATGCCTTGCGGAATATCAAGGAGAAGAGATGCTCCGCATCCTCCCTCACTGTGGGCACTCCTTCCACGTAACATGTATAGATCTATGGTTGAAGCAGCATTCTACTTGCCCTGTCTGCCGAATATCGTTACGCGAATGTCCAGACAAGAAGCACGCGATGCAACCCTTGTTCAGTTCAGCTATTCATTCTCAGTTCAGATTCGAGACCGCGGGTAACCAGGCCTATAGTTTCTCGTTGGGTAGACACAGCGGCTTGCCCTCGAGAATCCCCGGCTGCCAAGTAGCAGATTCTACGCAAGATAGCAACTGCACAACCGTGCCTGCTCCAGCAGAAGATGCAACCGAAGAAAGTCGGATTACGAAGGCCTCAATAAACAAGCATGTAGAGAGCCCATCCAGTCTATGAGTCACGAGACGACGAGTGAACATAGAAACCACGTCCGAAAATGCTTTCAAGCTCACACAATTGTTACACTTCAGCTACAATGCAGAAGTATTAGAGTCCAATTCTATGGAAGCTCACCCAAGAAAATGCATTGTTTTCTCCCTCCCCCTGATGTACATATACTTCTACTTCAGGTGTAATTCTTCTTTCTCCATGTTCTATGCTTGGTTTTCGAAGAAATTTTGTTGGTTTCAGTGTAAAACTAGAACCAGTTTACCAGCTTGATCAAGGTAGCAGATTTCTCTCAACCACTTAAAAGTTCATGCATATATAAATGGCCTCTCTGTTTCAACATTGTCCTCTTTGCCTGAAGAAAAGACATTGTCCTACTAATTAATGCTTCTTTTTTAAAAATTAAATGTGTTAGTTTGTTAGTGATCACCTAAACTATGAGAGTTTTTCCTCACTAGGCTAAAGTGTACACTCGATCAGAAGTTCTTTTTTGGATAAAACAAAATTGGTATTATGTATTTATTGAATGACCAATTCAATTGACTCATGTTTGAGCTGTAGTCTGTAGGTTTGACTTGGGTTCGAGCTCAAACGCAATACTTCACTTGGTTGAGAAAATTTTGTCGCTCTTTGTGATTAGAACTGACTCGAACCTAAATTAATCAGTTCGTTAATTTTTTTTTAATTTTTTAAAGTGAAATATCATTTTCTTTCTCGTTTTATATCTCTTGTCAGAAAAAAGTGTGAAGCTTAAGATAAGCCAAAAACAGGTGATTAGGGTGACACTTCCTTTACGACCATTAAGTTGCTACATGGAGAAAAATCCATTAAGATTGGAGGGCCTGTCGACCTCAAGATCGTTGAGACCATTAGTGGATGATGCTATTGCTTGCGAGATCAAAAGGCTCAACGACAGGCCACTGAAGTGGAAAAACTATGGATGTTCCAACTAAGACATGAGGTTCTGACTTTTTTTATTAGTATTTAAAGTTGAGTATTGTCGGACACTATTTAAAAGAAGATTTTGTTATCGACGCAATTTTTTCACTTTTGCCACTTTTTTCTCATTGAATTTTACCTTCGGTTACAACCCTCGCACTATTGTGTGACTGGAGTCACCGCTCATTACATAGGGATCATCCATGGTTTAGATATTATTACTATATATGTTAATTAATAAAGAAAAATTACTTTTAAAAACCCAAGATATTTTAAATAAATTTAAATCCGTTAATACTCGGACCAATTCCTTTCTCATTTTCACAGATGCTACTTTGTCTTTGGGTGGGAGTGATGGATGTTATTCTAAATTTAGATGGTGCCATGAAATGAAATCATGAGCCTTCAACGAACACAAAAGTCGTTGAATGCGAATGCCGATTTTTTTCGACACGTGATTGTTGAATCGGTTATTTTTTATAACAGAAACACAAATTGAAAGTTTAGAATAAAAAAATTGTATATCAAGATTCGGAATTGATGGTGCACTATAGATTTTGGGAAAATTTTCTCCATTCAATCTTAACCACCGAATAAACATTTACCGTAACTTGATTTAGAACGTCCTAAAACCTGAACTTGGCACTCGAGCATGCATGGCTTGACTCATTCTAATGTTTCTGTTTTTTATTTTATGATTACCTTACAGACTTTCGAGATTTGAGATTCATTTTCGGGATTATAAAGGAACTTAATTACCACGTTATACCCGAATATTTGTGTTCGCTGGGTATTTGACCCAAATTAGATGATTGGGTCATGACTTGGAGCTCAGTAAATTATTCTATATAAGTAGATCTATGTGTTATAATTGTGAAATTTGAGAGATTCCTAAAAAGCTTCACTCTCGCCGGGCGTTCCTTTGTCATTTTGCTTTATCTATTGAATTCCTTTATTTGCATAATAGACTTTCCTTTGTTGATGGTTTTTTATGTCTTGAATTTTTAACATAAATTTGGTGTGTTGTATATTCTAGTTTCATAACAAATGATGATTAACCATGTTTAAAGTATTAATCTATTGTTATGCGTTGTCAGATTCTATTTAACAGCGATATTCTTAATTATATTTTTATATTCGTAATAATTGTGTGAAATTTGAACACAAATTTTTTTTGAGTGAATCTAAATCTCTTACTATTTGGATAACTTTTACTGTTAGATAGGTGCCAACTTTGTGATCACAAGAGAGCCGATCTTTTTTTACGATTTTTTTATATTCAGATTCGGGTACTATTAGACTCTATTTAGGTGATGCTAGAGAGCCGATCTTTAGTTCTAGATGAAGTTTGTGAAATTACTACACAAACTAACCAATGAAAGTTGATCTAAGTAGTAATGGACTTGAATTCACTTAAAGAGATCTTGAGTTCAAGTCTTCGGAATGTAAAAGACTCTATTAACAGAACCACTTCCTAAAATAGAACCCGGCAATACCCGACGGTAACACAAGATTCAAAAAGTTACTACACAAACTTACTGGGCTTGAAAATCAGCCCACGTGGACCTGGTCCGTGGATTTGCACTATCCATGTAATACGTAACAATATTTTATTTTCCTCGTTTGTGAAATTAAATTTGAAAAATATTACTAAACTTGGAACTATTTTTTTTAGGGAACACCAACCAATATATAAAAATCTTTAAGTGAGAAAATTTACAAACAGTAATATATTAAGTTCAAGGGATAGACAACAAACTAGTCTCTCGAGAGCACGTCTAATCTAACCTGCTTACAAAACCAATCAGCTAATTGGTTCAGAGGTCTTGGAATGAAAAATAGCGAACACAAAGATAAATTTTCCAACAACCCACGGATACGAATGACAAGGTCTTTGACTTGCCAGTGGACATGAGCTGTTGGATCATTTACAAAGGAGTACGCCAGATAACAATCAGTTTCAACTTTCGAGGAAACGACATGAAACTTCCGCCCTATTGAAGAAAGCGTTAGTTCAATAGCCATAAGTTCAGCCTCAAGTGGAGAGGATGCAAGTCTTGCATCGGTTTGACCTACCTTCAATGATAAGGCCTAAGTGATTCCTTGCAATCGCCACGATCCCAGCCGGGTAGGATGAATCCAGCCAAGAAGCGTCACAATTGTACTTCACAGTTCCAACGTAAGGAACAGTCCATGAAGTTGGTCGTGTCGGACCCGAATTCTGATCCACAACATTTGCCCCAACAATCTGCAAATATTCAAAGCACCAATAAAAAACTTTCTGCCCAATTTCAATCGGATCAATCTTGTCCCCATCAAAAAAGAATTTGTTCCTGGACATCCAAAAATTCCAGCAAGTGAACAAACCCAAAGAGACCAAGTCATGATCCACATGATAAAGAAACTGCAGGAGGAGAGCATTCAACCAATGGCAAAAAGTCACATGAGTTGTACTGTTGAAACTAAAATTAAACTAGCATGTCAAGTAGACCTCGCATGAGGGTATTAAAATAACATATGCAAAGTAGTTTCATCAGCAAATCTACAAACAATACCAAGAGGAGATCTAGAAAGACATCGCCTATGTAAACTTGGAACTACTTACTCTCCCCTTCCCTGTCCCCATTTACTCTCTCTCTACCTTAGCTCACTTCAGCTCCCGAGAAGCAACCCAAAACTTGGTGAGCTTGTTTTCTCTGGGGAGTAGAAATGAAGCGCAAGATCACAGGGAACGGCGAGGAGAATAAACCAACAAGGCGCGTGGTGACAAGGTTTCAGGCGAAGCTACGTGCACTTGCTACTCCAAAAAAGCAGCCACCAACCACCTCCTCCACTAATCGCTTCGGGGTTTGAAATGCTGTTGGTGTTCTTGTTTGTACTGTTTTAATGGAGTTGAGGGATGCTAAATCTAGTTTTTGGTTGCTTTTTAGTGTGTTTGTTAGTAGAAAGATGAGACCCATTTGGTGTTTAAACGTAAAGGCAGAAGCTTTATGCTTTTAGTATTAGGAGGGAGCTAGTTTGGTCTGGGTTTAGACAAGAATTTTGTCTCTCTTTGTAGTTCTTTAACGTAAAGTTGGGGACTTTTTTCAATTTTTGGTTGCTAATTTTGCGTGTCTGTTTGTACCACGATGAGACCCATTTGGGGTTTAAGCGTAAAGGTAGAAGCTTTATGCATTTAAGGTTAGGAAGCAGCTATTTGGTCTCTGTTTAGACAAGAAATTTGTGTCTTCTTTTATAAAAAAATTCAAGGTAAAGTTGGTGGCTATTTCTATATTTGGTTGCTTTTGTGTGTGTTTTGTTTGCTTGTTAGTACGAAGATGAGACCCATTTGGTGTTTAATCGTAAAGACAGAAGCTTTAGGCTTTTAATGGTTAGGAGGCAGCAGCTAGCTGGTCTGGGTTTATAGACATGAAGTTTTTGTGCCTCAATGTAAACTTTTTAAGGCCAAGTTGGTTTCTTTTTTGTGTGTTTTGCTTGCTTGTTAGAACAAAGATGAGACCCATTTCATGTTTAAGCATAAATGCTGAAGCTTTATGCTTTTAGGGATAAGAAGCAGCTACCTGGTCTGGGATTAGACAAGAATATCGTGGCTTTTTCTTTTTTTGGTCTATCTTGTTGGTGTTTTGCTCGTTTGTCGATGAGACCCATTTGGTGTTTAAACGTAAAAGGAGAAGCTTTATGCTTTTATTACTAGGAGGGAGCAACTAGCTGTCTGGGTTTTACCAACAAGTTTCGTGCCTCCCTGTAAGTTTTTAAGGCGAAGATGTACAGCTTTATGCATTTAGGAGGCAAATTGGGAGGCATATGTGTAATTTTTAGGTTGTATCTGACCCGAGATGAACTTTGAGCTACTAAACCGACAACGGCCTTTTGTTTTCGTGCTTGTTTTGAATGACTTGAAGGAGAAAGATGTGGTGAACCAAAGCAGAGAAAAAAGATGTCAACTTTGCAAGGTTTTGATCCTGATTTGGCTTTAATCAGTTACTTCTAGGGAGATTGATTGACAATTTGGCTAGTACTTGTAAGTTGGTTACTTCTAAAAGAATAGCGAACATGGTTTTGCGGGTACAAGATCATTCGCCTTCAAAGTTAGCAATGGCCCTTGAACTGAACTTGTGAATGATAAGAAGGATTCCTTTATGCTCAACTTTTCAAATGTTATATACTTGTTCATTTAACCTTTGAGGTCAATTTGTTCAGGATCCATCCCCTCCGTTGGCGTGCTTTGTTTCTGCATCAAGCAGTGACTCTAACTGCCAGGGAACTACTTCCCCCACTACAGATCAGTCCCTCCGTTCTCTCGAATTAAACGATCATACGGAGTTGGGAGGATCAAGTGCTAAGACTCCGCCACAGGTCAGGGGCTCAGGGCCTTGATTGATGCACTTTCTGAATCTGAATCTGAATCTTTTCATGAGTATGGCTTGTGTGTTGTTGCTAACTAAAGCTTTGCTGATATGTTTATTTCCATAAAGCAAGAAAGTCGAAGTTCGCAATTATAAGCTAACTACTGCTAACTACTGCTAACTACATGTGAGGATTTATTTTGTTTAGCATTTATGGCTTAGAACTTGTTTAATTGGAAAACCATTTTGTTCACTGTCTTTGTAGGTTGTTCCATGTCCATCAAGCTCTCCCGTTATAGGTCCTCGATTTTTAAGTCCGGGCTCGAGCTTCAAGCCAGCATCAGGGGATGTGCAAGTTGCAGAGCCAAGAGAAGTTGGAAGAACTGACACAACTGCCCAACAGTTATGGCCTGCAACAACATGTAGGAAATATTTCTCACGGATGAGTGGTCGCAAAGCGTGTAACCCAAAGACGCCTTCGCCTGTTGATTATCTTTCTGCATCTGCAGCAGATAAGGTTGTTGCAGTTACTGATGGCTTTTGTCCAACTTCCGTTGCTGAAAATGCAAAGCCGTCATTGGAGTTCATTGAGGATCAACCCGATCAGCATGATATTCCAGGTCCTGCTTGCAGTATGGGCTTGACGGATTATGTGAATATGATGGATGGGCATGATCTCGGTGAGGAGGATGTTGAATCTGTGGGCTTGGTCACAGTTGGAAATTATCGAGTAAAACCATCATCCAACCCTACACTTGAACTCATATTCCACAAGTATGGGGACATAGCTGCCAACCTCGACATGGAGATATTAGAGAACCGATCTTTAGTTCTGGAAGAAGTTTGTCAGATCATCCAGGCATTTCAAGTAAAGAACTTGACGGATGTTTCTCAGGTTGAGCTTCGGATGGCGGTTGAGCGCCTCCGCCATTGGAAGAAATCAGGCTTAGAGATTCTTTGGTTACTGGAAAGGTTGGAAGGTGTTTTGGAGGCACGCCAGACTCTCCATCGGTCTTCAGCTCTGAAACACGAAAAGGACAGAAATGCTGAAGCCTTCAAGAGCAAGAAGAGTGAAGTGGAGGAACTAGCACAGAAGAAGATATTTTTCAGAGAAGAAATACAAAAGATGATGTTGGATGAGCAGGCAGTTACACAAAAGATGATATCATCCAAGCAAGAACTGGAGGCCACAGAAGTAGAGCTTCAAAAGACGAATGAAAAGATTTCGGAAGCAAAAAGAAAAATATCACCATATGTTTGTTGTCCAATCTTAGACAAACTACTTTGAACATGTTTGGTTCTTTTAGTCACTTGTTCTTTTAGCTAAATTCTAGCTCTTGAATCTTTGATTATGATCCTTAAACTCTAATGCCTTATGATGTCGGGTCTTATTCGTCTCAAACCTTTTACATTTCGAGTTCTTTCTAATTGAGTTTGTATACAGCTGCATATTAGGTGCAGTTTCAGGCATCTTCTATGCCATATCATGGTCAAATATAGCAGCAGCTGAGAGAAAAATGCAGAGCAGATTGAAATTTTGAACATAGGACATGTTTGATCAGATAGATTGAACTCAGATGGTGGAGCCGGTAGCTGATTGTTGTTCTGATATATGGTAGTCGATTGTTGATTAAAAATTTAGCATATGGTAAGAATTATTTGTATTTTTTATGTTAAATTACAGCAGCTGTAGTTGTTGTTGAGTGGTCTAATTGGAGCCAATTTTGTGCAAGCACTACTTGACGAATGCAATTCCCAATAGTTGGAACTCGAGACTTTTACTAGAACAATATTTTTATCGATTGGTGATTAGGTGCTTGTTGGTTTCAAAGGAGCTTCCTGACCAAGTCATACCAGGATTTTTGTAGATGGTGATTAATAATATTTCAAGGTATTCATTCATTGTCACGAGGTATTCTTTAAATAAAAAGGACCTAGGGTAGACCATGAGAAAATATCTGAAGTGGTGACTATAATTGTACGATTAATTTATCTAGTAATAATTTGGTGTGGTAGAGTTTTGTCCAACTAAATTTGCCAAATTTTTTTTGTCACATTAGATTCAAATTTGATTGTTGAATCAGTTATTTTTTAAAACAGAAACACAAATTGAAATTTTAGAGAGAAAAAATTGTGCATCAACATTCGGAATTGATGGTGCACCATAGATTTTAGGGAAATTTTCTCCATGCAATACTAACCACCGAATAGACTTTTATCATAATTTGATTTAGAACGTGCTAAAAACTGAACTTAGCACTCGAACATGCATGGCTTGACTCATTCGAATGTTTCTGTTTTTAATTTTATGATTACCTTATGGACTTTTGAGATTTGAGATTCATTTTCTGATTATAAAGGAGTTTAATTACCAGGTTATACCTGAATATTTGTGTTTGTTGGTATTTGACCCAAAGTCTCAGTAGATTATTCTATATATGTAGACTTATGTTTAGATTGTGTGTGTGTTGTTTACAGTTGTGAGAATTGAGGGATTAGCAAAAAATCTCACCCTCCGCGAGTCTTTTCGTCATTTTTTATTTATCTAATTTTTAGAAGTATTTTTTTTGTTTTATCTATTGAATTCCTTTATTCATACAATAAACTCTCCTTTTTATAGTTTTTTCGTCCTGAGTTTTTTACCTAAATTTGGTGCGATGAATATTCGTTTCATAACAGTATTTTTAGATGATTATTAACGAGACTAACCTTTTCGACCTCGTACGTAATCTGCCAACTTTTTTTTTAATTTACATATTTAAAATGAAGTATTTTTGGGCTCTATTTAACAAGCAATATTTTCAATGATATTTTTATATTCATAATATTTATATAAGATTTGAACAAATCAAAATCTAACTTCTATTGTTACACAAATGCTAGGTTTGTACTCACAAAAGAGCCAATTTTTTATGATTATCTCATATTCAGATTCGAGTATTTTCATATCCTATTTGGGTGACGATAGAGAGCCGATCTATAGTTCAAGATGAAGTTTGTGAAATTACTACACAAACTAATTGATAGTTGATTCAAGTTATAAGATATTTGGATTCACTTAAAGAGTTTTTACTTACAAATGTTAAAAAAAATCTATAAGCAAAACTCTTTCTTAAAATAGGATCCGGTAGTACTCGAGATTCACGAAAAAAAATTACTACACAAACTTATTGGGCTTGAAAATCATCCCATGGTGGACTTGAACTATCCATCTAATACTATTTACTGTAACAATATTTTATTTTCCTCGTTTGTGAAATTAAATTGAAAAAAAATTACTAAACTTGGACTGCTTACTTCCCCCAATCCCTGTTCTCATTTACTCTTTCTTACCCATCCGGGTAATAAAGGTTACTGTCCAGCTCTTACCATTTCAAAGAGAAGAAAAAAAAACCAAAGGAAGCTTTAAGCTCACTTCACCTCCCTAAAGAAAGACCCCACAACTTGGTGACCTTGTTTTCTCTGGGGTCAAAGAATGAAGCGGAAGATCATAGGGAACGGCGAGGAGAACAAACCAACAAGAGAGAAGTTGGAAAGTGGGCCCCCAATGCGCGTGGTGACGAGGCTTCAGGCGAAGCTACGTGGTCTTGCTACGCCAAAGAAGCAGCCACCAGCCGCCTCCTCGACTAATAGCTTTGAGGTATGCAATGCCGTTGGTGTTCTTTTCTTTTCTGTTTTCGGTTGCTTTTTTTGGTATGTTTTGGTTGTTTGTTAGTGAAAAAACGAGACCCATTTGGTGTTTAAGCGTAAAGACATGAGCTTTATGCTTTTAGGGTCAGGAAGCAGCTAGATGGTCCAGGTTTAGACAAGAATTTTGTGTCACCTTGTAATTTTTTATGGTTAAGTTGGTGGCCTTTTCGGTTTTTGGTTGCTTTTTTGACCCATTTGGGGTTTAAGCGTAAAGGTAGAAGCTTTATGCTTTTAGTATTAGGAGGGAGCTAGTTTGGTCTGGGTTTAGACAAGAATTTTGTGTCTCCTTGTAGTTAGTTCTTTAACGTAAAGTTGGCGGCTTTTCCAGATTTTGGTTGCCTTTTTTTTGTGTTTGGCTTGTTTGTTAGTTCGAGGATGAGACCCATTTGGTTTTTAAACGTAAAGGCAGAAGCTTTAGGCTTTTAATGGTTAGGAGGCAGCAACTAGCTGGTCTCGGTCTGTAGACATGAAGGTTTTTGTGCCTCATTGTAAATTTTTCAAGGCAAAGTTGGTTTCTTTCTCTGTTTTTTCGGTGTTTTGCTTGTTTGTTAGTACAACGATGAGACTCATTTCGTGTTTAAGCGTAAATGCAGAAGCTTTGTGCTTCTAGGGATAGGAAGCAGCTATCTGGTCTGAGATTAGACAAGAATATCGTGTCTCCTTGTAATTTTTTTAATGCAAAGTTAGCGACTTTTTCTGTTTTTGGTTGATCTTATTGGTGTTTTGCTCGTTTGTCGATGAAACCCATTTGGTGTTCAAACGGAGAAGCTTTATGCTTTTATTATTAGGAGGGAGCAACTAGCTGTCTGATGTAAAACTTGGTGCATTTAGGAGGCAGATGTGTAATTTTTATGCTACAATTGACCCGAGATGAACTTCGAGCTGCTGAGTCGACAATGGTATTTCGTTTTCGTGCTTGTTTTGGAAGACTTGAAGGAGAAAGATGTGGTGAACCAAAATAGAGAATAAGATGTCAACTTTCTAAGGTTTTGGATCTGATTTAGGCTTTGACCAGTTACTTCTAGGGAGATTGATGGACAATTTGGCGTTAGAAACCTTGATATTTAAATTCCTTTTCTAGCCGTTGCTCGGTATCCTGCACTTCTACATACATAATCATCCTTTTCTCCATCAAAAAATTGCGGTTGGAGACCATTCATCTTTATGCTCTTCAAAACAAGAAAACACAAAACAAAAAGAAGAAAGCTTAGTCCATTTCTACCATGAAAAGAGAAAGAAAACCCAGAAAGGAAAATCTTCAAAGGAAAATGGAAGCCGGAGCCTGCCTTCCTGATGAACTCGTAATTCTCATCCTTTCGTTCCATCAGGAAGGCAGGCTCCGGCTTCCATTTTCCTTTGAAGATTTTCCTTTCTGGGTTTTCTTTGGCTTTTCATGGTGGAAATGGACTAAGCTTTATTCTTTTTGTTTTGTGTTTTTTTGTTTTGAGGAACATAAAGATGACTGGTCTCCAACGGCAATTTTTTGAGAGAGAAAAGGATGATTATGTATGTAGAAGTGCAGGGTATCGAGCAACGGCTAGAAAAGGAATTTAAATATCAACCCTAACTCCGCCCATCCAAATCAGTCCAACTGGCAATTGTCTTGTACCAAGCGCGAGCTCGGTCTTTCAAAGAAAAGTGGAAGAGGCGCAGTTTCACAATATCATCATGTGCATTTTGGAACTTCATGATGTGGCAAATGTCCTCTAACCGAAAAAGATAGTCTCGAGGGTCTTCACTTGGTAATCCGCCGAAGGGGACCGACATTTGCAGTAATTGGACCACTGCCGCTGTGATCTGGAAAGAGTTAGCAGCTCCAGGTGGTTGCTGCACACCATTAGGGTTCCCATCCCAAGTAGGAATGAATGATTCCAGCAGCGTCCTTCTTCGTGGAGCGTCCACTAGAGCGTGGTTCACTCCGTTTCAAGATCCTTGTTCTTGGTTACGAACATGATTTTGTGGTTTCAAGATCCTCGTCCTTCAAAGTTAGCAATGCCCCTTGAACTTGATCATGTGAATGAACAGAAGGATTCAAATGTTATATAATTGTTCATTTAACACCTTTGAGGTTGATTTGTTCAGGATCCATCCCCTCTGTCGGCGTGCTTCGTTTCTTCATCAAGCAGTGAGTCTAACTGCCAGGGAACTACTTCCCTCACTACAGATCAGTCCCTCAGTTCTTTCAAATTAAACGATGATACGTGGTCGGGAGGATCAAGTGCTAAGACTCCGCCACAGGTCAGGGCCTTGCTTGATGCACTTTATGAATCTGAATCTGAATCTTCCCACGAATCGGTAATGATTTGTCATCTAGATTTATCATGAGCATGGCTTAGAACTTGTTTAATTGATAACACCATTTTGTTTACTTTCTTTGCAGGCATTTCCACGTCCATCAAGCTCTCCCATTAAAGCCCCTGAATTCGGAATCTCGGACTCAAGCTTCAGGCCAGCATCAAGGGGTGTGCAAGTTGCAGAGCCAAGAGGAGTTGGGAGAACTGAGACAGCTGCCCCACAATTATGGCGGGAACAGTTATGGCGTGCAACAAACTATAGGAAAAATTTCCTAGAAGCACATAACCCAAAGGCGCCTTCATCTGTATCGATAAAGCAGCAGCCTTTGCTGTCAACAAATGAAACAGCTGCTACATCGGATATTGCTGCTGCTGATAGGACCAAGGAAGGCCCTTGGAGGACATCAGTGAATGTTTCTCACAAGACTCATACATCAGCTGTTGGTAATCTTTCTGCATCTGCAACAGATAAGCCCATTGCGATGACAAATGTTGCTGCTGGTGGGCAATGTCCAACTACTCCCGCGGCTGCTACTGATGGCTTTCGTCCTACTTCTGTTGCTGAAAAGACGAAGGAGTTCATTGGGAATCGACCTGGACTATGCTCCGATGATCCTGATCAGCACGATGTCCCGGGTTGTAGTTGCAGTCTTTCCTTTACGGATTTAGTGAATATGATGAACGAGCAGGATTTTAGTGAGGATGATGTCGAGTCCGGGGCCTTGGTCACATTTGAAAATTATCAAGTGAAGCCATCATCCAAGCCTATTCTTGATCTCATATTCCACAAGTATGGGGACATAGCCGCAAACTTGGAGTGGGAATTACCTGTGAACCGGTCTGCAGTTCTGGATGAACTCTGTCAGATCATCCAGGCATTTCAAGGGAAGAATTTGACGAATGTTCCTGAGTCTGAGCTTCGAAGGGAAGTCGATCGCCTCCGCGTCTGGAAGAGACTAGGCTTGGAGATTCTTTGGTTACTGGAAAGGTTGGAAGGTGTTTTGGAGGCACGCCAGCTTCTTCATCGGTCTACAGCTCTGAAAGACGAAAAGGACACCAAAGCTGAAGCTTTCAAGAGCAAGAAGAGTGAAGTGGAGGAACTAGCACAGAAGAAGATATTTTTCCGGGAAGAAATACAAAAGATGATGTTGGATGAGCAGGCAGTTGCACAAAAGATGATATCATCCAAGCAGGAACTGAAGGCCACAGAAGCAGAGCTTCAAAAGACGAATGAAAAGATCTCGGAAGCTAAAAGAAAAATATCACCATATGCTGGTTGTCCAATCTTAGACAAACTCCTTTGAACATGTTTGGTTCTTTTCGTCACTTGTTCTTTTAGTTAAACTCTAGCTCTTGAATCTGTGATTATGATCCTTAAACTCTAATGCCTTATGATGTCGGGTCTTATTCGTCTCAAACCTTTTCCATTTCGAGTTCTTTCGGATAGAGTTTGGAACAATGTAGGACATGTTTGATCATATAGATTGAACTCAGATGGTGCAGCCGGTTGTTGATTGTTGTTCTGATATATCATATATGGTAGTCGATTGTTGATTAAAAATTTAGAATATTGCAAAAATTATCTGTATTTCTAATGTTAAATTACATAGCAGCTGTAGGAAGGTACGCACAACTTCTTTTCTACCTCACATTGCCCTTTTGAAAAAGAATTCAAACTCCTAAAGTTTAATAGAAATAGAGCTCTTTTCGATACTTAAATGATCTAAAATATAGTATTCTAACTAAAACTTGAAAAATACCTAAAAAGTTAAGATAAAGTGTCTCTAGTTTAATTAGAGATCTCGAAATATAGATTTATCAAACTTACTGGTAGAGAGAACTTGCATTTTTATAAGTAGAGATATGAACATGAAAAAACTAGCCATTGTTGAGAAATATCATTATTCTTGAATCTCTCTACTTCCACCAAGCAAGTGAAGAGTGAGTAACTAGAAAGCCTAAACGAGAAACTAATCTTGCTGATAAGGTGTGACATCGTTAACTCATTTTTTGTAGTCTATTATTTATTAGAGCGGTTAATTTAAATTTGAAATAAAAAGACAGCAAAAATTAGCAAAACTTGTAGAGTCAGTGAGCCTAGGAGGATTAATGAAAGTTAGTCTAAGTAATAGCAGACTTGAATTTAAATAATAGTAATATAAAAAATATTATTAAAAATAATCCATAAATATATCTGATAGTGGTTAACTTTAAATACAAAAATGTCAATGAAATAAAAATAGTCAATGAGCCGATCTGTTACAAGACTGGGCAGCCCAAACACAAACTTACTGGGCTTGGAAACCAGCCAATGTGGGCCTAGACTTGCACTATCCATGGTCTCATTGCACGCTAAGAACTTTTTTTTTAATTACTATGATCGGTATCGAAGATTTTCCGGTTATAATTAAAATTAGTTTTTCTATAACAAAATATAAAAGGGTTAAAGACATTTTAGTACCTTGTGTTATTTAAAATAGACACTTTAGGTCTTATGTTTTAAAAACCCCCAACAAGCTACCTTGTGTTTGTTACCGGCTGCCATGTAATTGCCGGACTAGAAAACTCCGTAAGCCGATGATGATGTGGACAAATTGATAGTGATGTGGCCAGCATGACTAGACAAAGGTTGACGTGGGTTTTTTTTAGGAAAAAAAATTGTCTTCTTCCTCGTCACCCAAAGAGAATCATCTTCTTCCTTCTTAACCCAAATAGAATCGTCTTCTTCCTCACAGAACCATCTTCCTCCAAATTCAGATAGACCCATCTCCATCCTAACCCATATAGACCCATCTCCATCCTAACCTGTACAAACCCATCTTCTTTCTCGTCTTATTTCCAAAGAAATATATCGTTTTCAAAGGCGCCGTCGACATCGTTTTCAAATCACCCGAATCTACGTCCTTCTCGCCTCAACTGGTTTCGCCATCCTCATTGTTGTCGAGTTTGGGTCATCTACAACTGCTAGATCTTACTGGCGGATATGGTGGTGCCTTTTATTGGTAGCGAGAGGGAGGTTAAGCTCCAAGGCGGACCACCATGGAGACGGGGTGGGACAGCGATATAGAGGAAGAGAGGGGTGAGGAAGACAACTGATTTTTTTATTAAAAAATAATCCACGTCAACCTTTGTCTAGTCATTCTTGCCACGTCAATATCAATTTGTCCACATCATCATCGGCTTACGGAGTTTTCTAGTCCGGCAATTACATGGCAACCGGTAACAAACACAAGGTAGCTTGTTAGGAGTTTTTAAAACACAAGACCTAAAGTGTCTATTTCAAATAACACAAGGTACTAAAGTGTCTTTAACCCAATATAAAACTAGTTTTTTAATTATATCTTTCCATCACTAACTCTTACTTAAGAATTTTTAAAAATAAACAATTTTTAAAAATAAACAAACTCTCAATAACTCATTTAAGCGTAAAGGGGGAGAAGCTTTATGCTTTTAAGATTAGGAGGGGAGCTAGCTAGTTTGGGTTCAGACAAGAATTTTGTGTCTCCTTGTAATATTTTAACTACAGTTGGTTTCTTTTTCTGTTTTCTGGTTTTTTTTTTGAGTTTAAGCTTTATGCTTTTAGGATTAGGAAGAGCTAGTTTGGTCTGGGATTAGGCAAGAATTTTGTGTCTCCTTGTAAAAGTTCTAAGGTAAAGTTGGTGGTTTTTTCTTTTTTTGGTTGATCTTATTAGTGTTTTGCTCGTTTGTTTTTTTAGAGTAATTTTGCTCGTTTGTTAGTACAACGACAGGTATGTATGCACAACTTATTTTCTATCTCACGTTACCATTTTGAAAAGAATTCACACACCTAAATTTAGTAGAAATAGAGCTCATTTTCTTACAAAAATAGTCTCAAATACAGTTTGTAACTAAAACTGGAAATTTTTAACCTACAACGCTTAAAGAGGAAGTTGATCTATTTTAATTAGGAATTTAGTTCACATTTTTTATAAGTAAAAATTTATTGTTCCTCAAAAAATTATCTAATATAATTACACCATCCATACATCGAGCACAACATCTAAAATACTAGATACACATATCATAACAGACTATGATAAATGTTATCTGGGTACATTTCCAAAAGAACATCCTCGCTAAAATGCTACAGTATCATTTTCAAAAATGTCCTACACCAAAAAGCAGAAAGTCCCGACTCCCTTGTTACACAAAAAATTTATCACATAAATTCTCTACATGACTAAGAGGTACAATTAATTCCCTTTACTAAGATTTGGACTATTTTGCACCCTATACATAACAAAAGGGCACAATTATCCCCTTTTTATCTCTCTTTTGGTGACTGGATACACTACATTGTCCAACATGGTGTCCAGATCGGCGTGTTGACTAAAACAGAAACTTTTAACCAACTATTGACTCCGTAAAAAACATATGGACTCATTTTCACGATGAGATTTTTTTAAAAAGGTAAATTTTATTCCACTCCAATTATATTCCACTCAACGTACCCGGCTAATTAACCACCTGGATGTATTTGGAGACTGGAGTAAGATTAACAGGTGTCAATTGGTTGATAGTTAGGTAAATCATCTAGCATATTAGAAAATTAATAAAAAAAGTAATGGTGTTTCAAATCAAGCGATAGTAAATAAATTTTATTCTTATTTTTTAAAGTTATATTCATAATAATTGTGTAAGATTTGAACACAAAATTTTTTTAGTTAAATCTAAATCTCTTATAACTTGGATAATCTTCCATTGTTAAATAGGTGCCAATTTTGCGATCACAAGATAGCAGATTTTTTTCTTTCGATTTTCTCATATTTATAGTCGAGTATTGACAAACTCTATTTAAGTGATAAGAGAGAACCTATCTTTAGTTCTAGATGAAGTCTGTCAAATTACTACACAAACAACCCAATCAGAGTTAATCCAAGTACTAATGAATTTTGGATTCAATTAAAAATATCTTAAATTTACGTCTTATGAATGTAAAATTTTTTATTAACAAAACTGTCTCCTGAAACAGGACCCGGCAATGCTCGAAGCGGATACAGAGATTCACCCAAAAAAAATTACTCCACAAACTTATTCTTGAAAATCAGCCCATGTGGACCTTGGTCCCTGCACTTGCATCCATTCCTCATTTGTGAAATTAAATTGAAAAAAATTGCTAAACTTAGAACAACTACTTTCCCCTTTCCCTGTCCCCATTGACTTTTTCTTACCCATCCTGGTAATAAGGTTTACTGGCTTCAACTTCCCTCCAGCTCTCTACCATTTCAAAGAATGAAGCTTTAGCTCACTAAACTTCACCTCCCAAAAAGAAACCCCACAACTTGTTTCTGTGACCTTGGTTTTCTCTCTCTTTTGTGGACAAGATGAAGCGGAAGATAACAAGGAACGGAGGAGGGGAGGAAAAGAACCCAAGAAGACGGGAGATAGGGAAGGTTGAAAGTGGGCCCACAAGTCCCCGCTTAACAAGGCTTCAAGCTCAGAAGCAACGTGCTCCTCTTGCTACGCCGTTGAAGCAGCCACCGGCCACTTCCTCGGCTAATCGCTCTAAGGTTTGAAATGCTGTTGGTGTTCTTCTTTTTTAGTGTCTTAATGGAGTTGAGGGATGCTAAAGTTGGTGGCTTTTCTAGTTTTTGGTTGTTTTTTAGTAGCAAGATGAGACCCATTTGGTGTTTAAACGTTTAAGATTAGGTAGGAGCTAGCTGATCTGGGTTTAGACAAGGATTTTGTGTCTCCTTGTAGTTTTTTAACGTAAAGTTGGTGACTTTTTTTCAGTTTTTGATTGCTAATTTTGCGTGTTTTGCTTGGACCATGATGAGACCCATTTGGTTTTTGCATGTAAAGGGAGAAGCTTTTTGCTTTTAAGGATAAGGAGGCAGTTAGTTGGTCTGGATTTAGACAAGAATTTTTGTGTCTCCTTGTATTATTTTTTTAAGGTAAAGTTGGTGGCTTTTTCTGTTCCGGGTTGCCCTTCTTGGTGTTTCTGTCTGGGTTTTACAAGTTTTGTGCCTCATTGTAAATTTTTTCATGGTAAAGTTGATTTCTTTTGCTATGTTTGGTGGCTTTTTTGTGTGTTAGCACAACGATGAGACTCATTTGGTGTTTAAACATAAAGGCAGAAGCTTTATGCTTTTAAGGTTAGGAAGCAGCCATCTGGTCTTTGTTAGACAAGAATTTTGTGTATCCTTGTAATTTTTTAAGGTAAAGTTGATGGCTTTTTCTGTTTATGCTTGCTTTTTTTTGTGTTTGGCTTGTTTGTTTGTACGACGATGAGACCCATTTGGTTTTTAAGCGTAATGGGAGAAGCTTTTTAGTCTTTTAATGGTTAGGAGGCAGCAGCTAGCCGGTCTGGATTGTAGACATGAAGTTTTTGTGCCTCGTTGTAAAATTTTTAAGGTCAAGTTGATTTCTTTTTCTATATTTGGTTTCTTTTTTGTGTGTTTTGCTTGCTTGTTAGAACGAAGATGAGACCCATTTCGTGTTTAAGCGTAAATGCAGAAGCTTTATGCTTTTAGGGATAGGAAGCAGCTATCTGGTCTGGGGTTAGACAAGAATATCGTGTCTTCTTGTAATTTTTTAAGGTAAGGATGGTGGCTTTTTCTGTTTTTGGTTGATCTTGTTGGTGTTTTGCTTGTTTGTCGATGAGACCCATTTGATGTTTAAACGTAAAAGGAGAAGCAATTAGCTGTCTGAGTTTTACCAACAAGTTTTGAGCCTCCCTGTAAGTTTTTAAGGTGAAGATATAAAACTTCATGCATTTAGGAGGCAGATGTGCAATTTTTAGGCTGTAACTGATCCGAGATGTACTTCGAGCTACTAAACCGACAATGGCATTTTGTTTTCGTGCTTGTTTTGGAGGACTTGAAGAAGAACGATGTGGTGAACCAAAACAGAGAAAAAAGATGTAAACTTTCTAAGGTTTGTGATTCTGATTTGGCTTTAATCTGTTACTTCTAGGTAGATTGATGGACAATTTGGCCATTACTTGTAAATTGGTTACCTCTAAAAGAATAACGAACATGGTTTTGCGGGTACACGGATCCTTATCCTTCAAAGTTAGCAATGGCCCTTGAACTGAACTTGTGAATGAACAGAAGAAATCCTTTATGCTAACCTTTGAGGTTGATTTGTTCAGGATCCATCTCCTCCATTGGCGTGCTGTGATTCTGCATCAAGCAGATACTCTAACTGCCAGGGAACTACTTCCCCCACTACAGATCAGTCCCTCCGTTCTGTCGAATTAAGCGATGATATGGAGTTAGGAGAATCAAGTGCTAAGACTCCGGCACAGGTCAGGGCCTTGATTGATGCACTTTATGGATCTGAATCCGATTCGTCTCATGAATCGGTAATGATTTATCATCTAGATTTATCATGAGTATGGCTTGTGTGTTGTTGCTAACTAAAGCTTTGCTGATATAATTATTTCCATATGGCAAGAAAGTAAGTTCGCAATTATAAGCTAACTACTGCTGACTTACTGTCTTTGCAGGCTTTTCCACATCCATCAATCTCTTCCGTTAAAGCCTCGGAATTCGCAATCCCGGACTCAAGCTTCAGGCCAGCATCAGGGGATGTGCAAGTTGAAGAGCCAAGAGGAGTTGGGAGAACTGAGACAGCTGCCAATACTTCTCCACATTTATGGTGTGCAGCAACTTGTAGGGAAAATTTCCTAGAGCTGACCGGTCACGAAGCGCATAACCCAAATGCGCCTTCATCTGTATCGATTAAGCAGCAGCCTGTGCTGGAAACAAATGAAACAGCTGCTACATCGGATATTGCTGCTGATAGGACCAAGGAAGGCCCTTGGACACATACATCAGCTGTTGGTAATATTTCTGCATCTGCAACAGATAAGCCCATTGTGATGACAAATGCAACTGCTGGCGGGCAAAGTCCAACTACTCGAGTGGCAGCTACTGAAGGCTTTTGTCCTACTTCTGTTTCTGAAAAAGTGAAGCTGTCACCAGAGTTCATTGAGGATCAACTTGGGGCATGCTCCGGGCATCATGGTCAGCATGATATCCCAGGTCCATCAAGCTCTTCCGTTATAGCCCCTCGATTTCTAAGTCCGGACTCAACCTTCAGGCCAGTACCAGGGGATGTGCAAGTTGCTGAGCCAAGAGGAGTTGGGACAACTGAGACAACAACCTATAGGAAAAATTTCCCACAGCTCAGTCACAAAGCGTGTATCCCAAACACGCCTTCACCTGTCGGCAATCTTTCTGCATTTGCAGAAGATAAGCCTGTTGCAGTTACTGATGGCTTTTGTCCAACTTCCGTTGCTGAAAATGCAAAAATGTCATCGGAGTTCATTGAGCATCAACCTGGGGCATGCTCCGGTCATCCAGATCTGCGCAATATTCCAGGTCCTACTTGCAGTTTGGGCTTGACGGATTTCGTGAATATGATGGATGGGAATGATCTTGGTGAGGAGGATGTTGAGTCCGCGGCCTTGGTCACAGTTCAAAACTACAAAGTAAAGCCATCTTCCAAGGCTACTCTTGATCTCATATTCCAAAAGTACGGGGACATAGCTGAAAACTTTACATTGGAACTTTCAGAGAACCGGTCTTTAGTTCTGGATGAAGTCTGTCAAATCATCCAGTCGTTTGAAGGGAAGACATTGAAGGATGTTACTCAGTTTGAGCTTCAAAGGGAAGTTGAACGCCTCCGCTGGTGGAATAGATCGGGATTAGATATTCTTTGGTTGCTGGAAAGGTTGGAGGGTGCTTTAGAGGCAAAGCAGCTTCTTCAACAGTCTTCGGCCCTGAAAGACGAAAGCGACACCAGAGCTGAAGCTTTCAACAGGAAGAAGAGGGAACTGGGGGAACTAGCACAGAAGAAGATATTTTTCTTGAAAGAAATAGAAAAGATCAGGTTGGCTGAGCAGGCACTCAAGCAAGAACTGGAGGCAACCGAAGCAGAGCTCAAAAAGACGAAGGAAAAGGTTTCGAAAGCAAAGGGAAAAATATCACCATATGTTGTTCGTCCAATCTTAGACAAACTCCTTTGAACAAGTCTCGTTCTTTTAGTCACTTGTTCATGGCAAAAGTAGTTGAGACATTTGAATGCCATGTAATTTGGTTAAACTCGAGCTTTTGAATTTGTGTTTATGGTCCTTAAACTTGAATGTCTTATGACGCCGAGTCTTATTCGTCTCAAACCTTTTCCATTCCGAGTTCTTTCTGATAGAGTTTGAATATACAGCTGCATATTAGCTGCAGTTTCAGGCATCTTCTGTGCCATATCATGGTCAAAGATAGCAGCAACTGAGAGAAAAATGCAGAGCAGATTAAAATTTGGAACAATATAGGACATGTTTGATCAGATAGATTGAACTCAGATGGTGGAGCCAGTAGCTGATTCTTGTTCTGATATAGGGTAGTCAATCGTTTTATAAAAAAATAGCATATGAACACAGAAGGATTCCTTTATACTAAACTTTTCAAATGTTATTTAATTGTTCATTTAACCTTTGAGGTTTATTTGTTCAGGATCCATCCCCTCCATCGGGGTGCTTTGTTTCTGTATCAAGCAGTGACTCTAACTGCTAGGGAACTACTTCCCCCAGTACAGATCAGTCCCTTCGTTCTGTCGAATTAAACGATGATACGTGGTCGGGAGGATCAAGTGCTAAGACTCCACCAAAGGTCAGGGCCTTGTCAGATCATCCAGGCATTTCAAGGAAAAAGCTTGAATGATGTTCCTCCGTTTGAGCTTCGAAGGGAAGTTGAACGCCTCCGCGGCTGGAAGAAACTAGGCTTGGAGATTCTGTGGTTACAGGAAAGGTTGGAAGGTGTTTTGGAGGCACGCGAGCTTCTTCATCAGTCTTCAGCTCTGAAACACGAAAATGGCACAAAGGATGAAGCCTTCAACGGAAAGAAGATGGAATTGGAGAAAGTAGAACAGGCCATGGCATTTCTCTTGGAAGAAGAACAGAGGATATCGTTGGCTAAGCAGGCACTTGCACTAAAGAGGATATCTTTAGAGCAAGAAGTGGAGGTTTCAGGAGCAGAGCTCAAAAAGACAAAAGGAAAAGATTTCGGAAGCAAAGAGAAAAATATTGACATATGTTGTCTTGGAGAAACTCCTTTGAACATGTCTAGTTCATTTAGTCCCTTGTTCATATAGGAGTTTCCATATCCTACCCAAAACCTTAAGGTAGTGAGTAGGTGGATCATTCACACTTATAAACAGGCCCAACCCACTTGCAACTTCCGATGTGGGATTCTCTCCAACAGTTCATGGTAAAATTAGTTGAGACATTTGAATGCCATGTAAATGTGTGACTATGGTCCTTAAACTTGAATGCCTTGTGATGTCGGGTCTTATTCGTCTCGAACCTTATCTGTTCCAAGTCCTTTGTGATAGAGTTTGAATACAACTGCATATTAGGTGCAGTTTCAGGCCTCTCCTCCTCCTGTGTCATATCATGGTCAAATATAGTAGCAACTGAGAGAAAAGTTGCAGTGCAGATTGGAATTTTGACATCCAGAAGGAAACAAGCTGCAAGTGCAGTTTGATTTGCAATCGCTCTTTGTTGTGATTATTACATTGCTAAAATTATCACATTATTAAACCAATTCTGACAGAAAATGAATCTCATTTCTAATTCCTAATGGTAATAGAAAGGAATCACTTTCCTATTTTCTTGTTTGGAATCATAAGTTAAATTTTGGAAATTGATTTGAAATATTACATAAACACCCTCCTAACAATCCCATGTGAGATAAAAAAGTTTCCTTCAAAAGATATAATAGACATTTTACTACCAAATCTAGTTTAGTCTCCTACAAATCCGATCTAATTTCAAAGAAATTATAAATCCGGACTTTTAAACAAAATAAAAATTCTTTTTCGAAAATATTTGGTTCCAAACACACTAAATTTTTTAAAACTCTGGAAAAGAATTCCATTTCTCATTTTTAAAATTTTTCAAACTTGAGTTAAGTCAACTGTTCTTATGAATCCCGTGGTTCATTGTTATCCTTGACTTTATATCACGGCACCTTTGGGCCTGACTGTGATTAAGCCTGGCTAGAGGCAGCCAAGAAAACTAAAAGAGGGGAGAAAAAAATCAAGGATATTCAACTCAAGACATGTTTGATCATATAGATTTAATGTTAAATTATTATTAAAAATATAATGTGTATATATAGTAAATTTTACATAATATTACTCCTTCATGATGAACAATTGTATATTTGTTAAGATAAATAATAAAAAATATAACCGTTATATAGCTTAGAATATGAATTATTGTAATATAAAATTATAATTAAACTTCAAAAATTATATTAATTTTTTAAAATCATATGAAATATATCAAACGTAATATAACTAAAAGCCACGCTTTTATGATTTATAGTCTATGTGTTTTTCAACAAAAAAATAGTTTTTGATAGTTAAATGTCATATTAATTAACTATATGAAATTATGTTCTAATGATTATATAAACAACAAACAATTGTTGATTGAAAAAGACTTAACTTTGATTTTTTTAATCAACGGCTTATTAGACCCTAATTAGGATTTAATTCAATAAACTATCAACCACTCATATCATCACAATTAAACATCCACTAAGTTGCGTTAATTTTTTTCTCTCATTTATAATTCAAGTAGAGGTGAGAAAGTTTATAGCAAGTCGGTGGTTCTTGCAAGTTGCATCCATTTCCAACTCCAATGGTCCATTAAATCATCAATACAATGGTCTTTATGACATGCTTAGGAACCGTTAATTACGTTGATATTACAGAGTTTGAGTCTCCAAATTCAGGTTGTCTTTCTCACGTAAACATGTAAACTTTTATAACCTATTCGGGGGTATGCTAATGAAATCATTTACCTATTAAAAACTAGAATGTACACACGTGGGACGGCCAACAGGGTTGCGAATTGGGTTGCACAAAAATCACGTTTGGCCCTTTGCGCACCCAATTGGCAATCCGACCGGTCTTTGGAACTTCAACTCCTTTTTTATGATGTAATATCCACCATGAATTACATATTTCCCTAAAAAAAATCATAAAATATAATGTAAAATGAGCACAACCATGGGAGAAGAATATATTCTTAATTTTCTTCAGTTATATAATTAAGAAAGCTTAGATTATAAGTTACATGAAGTCTCTCTCATCATTACCAAGCTTCAATTCATTCTTGTCCCAAAAGTTCACCCCTCCTTGGCCATGGTAGAAGCTCCCTTGCACTTGGCTGCTCATGTAACCTTGAGAAGATGACATATTATTATTATTATTATTATTATTGTTATAGTTGATGCTATTCCCTGCATGGACCTTCAATGCATCAACGAAGGCTGCATCTCTAGCCTCCATGCAGGCTCGCTCTTTGGACCAACTCTCGTGTTCACGGTCCAACCGGTCCTCCTCCCGCTTCACCCACTCATCCTGCCTGTACTTCCTCTCCACCTCACTCTCCTCCACACTCTTCATCACCCTCTCCATCCAAAACTCTTGGGTCTCCATCATTTCACCCATCCTCAACTCCACATAGTCCTTGACCTTGACCTTGATCTGCTTCCCCTTCGAGCGGTCCATCATGCAAGCGATCGCGGATAGACCATCGTCTACGTTGTTCTCCGAGGACGAGGTCTCGAGTTCCAACGTGGTGGTGGTGTTGGTAAAGCTACTTAAGCTCTGATCATGACTAGTACTCTGCTTGATGTTTCCTCCATAGATGGCTTCAAGTTGGCGAAAGAACCTGTAGTGTTTCCCATCTTGTCTACCGGCTTTCCCATCTTTGGTCTTCTTGTAGTACTTGTACAAGTTCTCGAACTTCTCCCTGCATTTCTTCCCACTTCTTTGGTACCCAAATTCTTCGGCCATGATCCTGGATCATCATAGACAACAATCATAAAAGATGATTTAAGTGGTCGGTTCAACCCGAATTTTAATATTACGAATTGAATAGACATCGCTAAGAAAATTGCTTGCTGTAAATAGAACAATTGTTATCTGTATTTGATTTTGAATTAGTTGGTACTCATATATGTAATCAGCCAATATAAACCGGGGAGTCAAATACGGGAAAATAACAAGTCTCAATTTTTCATTGAAAATCAATGATGTTTAAGTCATGGTCAAATACAAATTCGAAATGGCTTTCAATCTATATATATATATATATTTATTTATTTATTTATTTATTTGCTCTTGAGACTAGATTTAATTTAATCCATTGGGAATATGTGATTCCTAAACATCACAGAGTACTAATTAAGCAGGCATTCCATAAATAGCTAACACACATTTTGTTTTCCTTGGCAAAACTATATAGAAGTAAAAGTATAGTACTCCTCGAAAAAAATCCCAAGATATAGCCAGAGTTACATCACGAAAGAACTAGATAATAATTATCAAAGTAGAACTTACCAGATAAGAATTATCTAACTCTCCTAGAAGAAATAACCAAACAAAAACCCACAACGCAGCAAGCAAAATACAAAAAAGACCAGATAGTCTACTGCAGCCGAAACAGGACCCAAAGGCAAAACTATATATAAACGAACGATTTCAATTAGATCACCATATTTGACCTTGGAATTCCACAAAAACAATCCCCGTTATTTATTGTGCGTAAGATTGACAGACACGAGCAGAACCAACATTAATGATCTGCTTGGAATCTCCCAAAATCTCCGTACGTAGGTTGTCCCAATGAAATATCATGAATATAACTGATGAACTATCTCCAGAAGCTAGTAATATAATAATATTAGTATATCGTCTCATGATTCTCTTAATAATATCTTTTAAATTTAAAAAAAATATTCAGGTCAAATTAGGCACAAGTAACAAAGGTTAAATGATCATTTGCATCTCGTTTATTACCAAAGAGAAGATGGCTACTATTAAACAAGGGGAAAACGAAACGGAAACACTGAAAAGAAGATGGGTTTCTCCCAGTTGAGGAGCAATTTTTCTTTGTGCCGTCGTTTTCAGACACTAAAAAAGAACAAGCAAAGACAGACCAAATCCAAAAACCTGCCCCTAAACATAAACAGAAAATGGATGAACCCATGGAAACTAACTAGGGTTTCCCATATCCAGCAACCACCAAAAAATATAATCTAAATGGAAACTGACAAAACAAAGGCAATGTTAAATTAAGAAAATGTATCAAGATTGTTCAAGTGTAAGAAATTTTTTGCGAAAAGCAAAATTTTATTAAGCAGGTACATACAAGTGTTGGATACCATCAAACTAAGTTGCAGTCGCAATCTTCGTTAAAATCATGTCGTAGTAAACTCTAATGGCACAAAAATACAGTAGGGGAAAAGAGTGTCGAACGTTAATGGCGCTAGACAAGCACACGATGATACAAGGATACGCGGAGACTTGAATTCTCGACTCTAAATTTAGTCGTTGTATACCTGAGCGGATAAGCTCAAAGAAAGAAAAAAAAGGTAAGAAAATGCAAGTTGGTAATTACCTTGAAACCTCGTCCCATAAAGGGCCTTTGTGGTTGGCCTCCTTGAACCTGGCATCAAGCTTAGATCTGATCTCCAGGAGGTTAAGAGTCTCTTGCCTTGGCCACCTACTAGTTGTACAAGAATTGACACCTCCACTATTACACCCTCCAGGACTGATACTATTATAATTACTACTCCCAAACCCAACATCATCATAATAATTATTATTATTATTAGTGGTGCAATTGTAATTGTTATTGCTACATATTAGGGCAATATTGTTAATGTTGGAGGAGCCAAAATGGGAAATTGGCTCATGAAGAAGGGGAGGAGCTAGGGTTCTGGTTTGGACAAAGAAAGGGTCAAATATGGCTTGATGGGTACCCTCCAAATTGCTCCTTCCGGCCAGGAGTTGCCTGAGCTCCGGCAACCCGTACTGGTTGTGGTCGCCCATGGTTGAACCCCCGGCGAATGATAGAGAGAGAGAGAGGAAGGAGAGGTGTTTTAGTTTTGAGCGTAGATAATAGTGGGATATTGGATGAACGGATGGCTATAATTAACGAGGGGAGGCTTTTGGTTAGGTTTTTTTTTCCTCCAAAACTATGTACGAGTCGAATATTATCAGATATGGTGATTCTTCAAATTCAGTAGATATTTGTTATGAATATTGTGATATTTCGAGTGATTTAATTTGAATTATCCATATCAATAATATGCACATTCTCTTGAGAGAACTACAAATTTAAATGGGTTTGAACTAGGGCTATTTTAAGATGGGTGATTTTCCGATAAATTTTTAAGATGCGTACTAGTAAGGAAAAAATATACTAAAATTTTAGTTACAAATATTCACCAAATATTTTGAGACGTCTTTTCCATTTATAAGATTCAAATGCATGGCATTCTAACAAAATTTAAATATTTTTATCACTTTAATCAATACCCGAGTTTTATTTTCTTTTGCTTTAGGAAGGGTGGGGGGAGACAGGATCCGAGTCTACCGCAACTTCTCATCACTGCTTCAAATTGTTTTAACTCTTTGCCAGTAGAGAGAGGAGAGCCACAGCACATGAGGCACTCTATCCTTTGTTTTGATTGGACTTTTTTTATATATAATTTGACAAGAAAAATATGTAGTATATGTGGATGCTACACAATGCGGATAAAAAATTGTTTTATACAAGAAATTAAATAAAATTATTATTGTATTTTTAGCTTAAATTATAATTATTATTGTTTTCTAAAATTTATTAAAGAATAAATATAGAAATAAAGAGCACATGGATTTAGGATAGAGACAAATGCCAAAGCAGAAAGGATGTCATAGGGTTATGCCCTGTACTGAATTGGTGACACGTGTACAATACCACCAGGTTTGACCCTTTGACCGACCATTTTTCTTCATACTTGACTTGCCCTTCCTTGTAGATTCGGTGTTATAGCTGTGATTTGTGAACCCCTAAAAAACAAAGCTGTGAGGAGTAAGGTCCCGGGAAGACATAAAGGGTAATTGCACCCGTTTAGTATATGTTTTATTTTATGCTTATGCATATTATCTGGTTATACCAAAAATGATGTACATTCTAATGAGACTATTGTGAAATATTTACTTTAACGACATCCCAGCTAGCGTGAATGACAATGACAATTTGGATCGGAATTTTCAATCATAATTTTAACGACATTTTTAATCACAAACCAAAAATTTGCATTGTCTTCAATGCGAAGGTCAATGGGAGCGTGAATGGAAATTAAAAGGGAACGTTATTAGAAAATTAGTTCAGATTTAAGGAATATTTAATTTTTTTACTTTTTAAACTAAACACCTTCAGGAGGTAAAAAAAGAAATAAAATTTTCTATGAAGTATCTAACATTATTTTTTAATAGCTCAAACTCGAAATACGTTGATTAAGTTAAGAGAACTCTATTATTGATTGATTTAGGTATTTGTTAGACTCACTAACTCAGGTTCAAGCAGAGAGACACTTAAAAAGTGTAAAGCTACCAAACGGCATTTACCTGATGGTACAAGACGTTGACGAAGATCTTGTGTTCAATCTCTATAAGGTGTAATCATGGTGTATTTACATTTTTAAAAATTAAAATTCTTCCAACAAATATTTAACATTATTATTTTCAATGACTAAAAATATCTTAATTAAACTTAAAATACTCTTACTAATTGATCTAAGTGTTAGAGTGTATATATTTTTTAAAGTAAATTTTTATACCATGTCAATGCCAGGGTTTGAACCTTGAACTTTCTATATATTTAGAACGCTTTGTGTCGTTGAGTTACAAACTCTGTACTTTCGACTGTACATGTTGCATGATAAAGCCCACTTGCCATATTTTCCTGCTCCTTGAAAGGCAGCAGCAGCGGAAGTCCAAGAAGACTGGCAGACAAATTTAATGTTCATGTTACTTGTTGCAGGTGCAACCCAACAACCACCCCCTAGGTATCGACGAAATTTACAAAAGGGTTTTGAATTTACGAAGACAATAAAGATGAAAAGAATCGGATGTCCCTTATTCTGGGCTGAGACACACACAGTTACTTGCTAGAAGTCAGACTAATTCAATTAGCGAATCTTCATAATTCAAGTTTGATTACGTATCCCAGACGTCGCTGACGACCCAGTTCACTTGTAATTGCATGATTCCGGTGATCCATTCCGCACGGAATCTAACATGTTATCAGAATAGGTTCGATGAACTTCGGTCCAGCTCACTTGGATTTGTATACCAGACGTCTCGTCGCTTGACCCTTCCAAGTGGCATTTGCTTTGCACACTTTAATGCTTGTTTTCATGAGAAGGCCCATAATTTGCTTCAAATGCATGCTAAACTACATGTTTTTCAAATTAATCAAACAATTTGTAAGGCTTGGAATATCGAATACAAATTCATATTTTTCTAATTTGAAGATTTTTAAAGTAAAATTATAGTTTCTAGAATTGAGTACCATCGACTCTTATTTAAAAAAATAAATTTTTTTCGTAAAATTTGAAATCAAAATATAGTTAGGAGAATCCAGGTTTCAAATACTTTATTTTTTTTTAGAAGAAGGTTTCAAATACTTGGACGTTTCACATTTGAAGATAAACAGCGATACATGAAGACTTTGACTGAATAAAATCATAAAGAACTTATGCGCATATATATATATATATGATAGTACGCCCAATGTCAACAAGAGACCGCATAGCGCAGTGGATTAGCGCGTTTGACTTCGGATCAAAAGGTCGTGGGTTCGACTCCCACTGTGGTCGTCATTTCTCTTTTTGCCATTTTTCACTCCCCTTTCCTCTCTTCAAACTATGTCCAGACTTTTGTTCCACTTTGATCAGTCTCGACTTTGAGTCCTTCGGTACGAGTTGGTATAAACCAACTTACTACGTGACTCTGATAACATCCTGGCCGTTGGATTGGCAGGGTTGGTGACGTGGGCCAGCGCCAAGGTCCTCTGGCAGCTGTTCATTGTCTCCCTGGCTATTGTGGTGGCTGCTGGTTGCTTCCTGTTCGATGACATGAAACATCATTACATCGTAGTTCTTCTGGTCTGAATTAGGTGTGTTTCGCGTGTATTCCGTAGTTGAATTAACATGATTTGAGAATCAAAGATAGAACCTTCATGTGAGAGGATGGTTTTGGATTAAGTGGGGACAGCATAAAAGTCGTCCTCACGGAGGGAATTTCGTTTAGACCATCAGATTTTATTAAAAATTGTGTCTACATATTTGAAGTCATTCAAAACCATGTCTATAAGTATAATGATTTGATCCATTTCAGTGGGGACAACTCTTGTCCCCACTGAATCCGAACCCGGGAGATACCCTTCCTGCCACTAGGTTAGCCAAGATTCCTGACCGCGCAATAAGGAGCCCAGGGCTCTCGTAGCTCGGACCGCACGATTGTCTCTGCCGATACGATGGTTCCCGAGCTTGTGTCTGCTAGTTTGGTGGCTGCGTAACATTATCCTCCACGACAGGGAGTTTTTTTAATCTCCATCAGCTACTGCTAGTGCCTCCGACATCAAATGCTCGACTCTGTATGGTTCAACGGGATTGCTGCAATCTGTTCCGTTGAAGTAACCGGTTCTACTTGGAAAGCCTGCCGCTTTTACTTCAGTTGCTGCTTTAATAGAGGAGAATCCACAGGGGCAGGATCAGGTCTGGAGACATTTTCGGTTTTGCAAGCCTATCAGCTGTAGGTTAGTCATCCTATCGGGTGGAAACAGTAAGTTGATTGAAGTTCCGCGCCTGGATCGACGGGAGCAGTTGCTGACATCGATCAAACGTGGATATCTGGACGAAGGCATCTCATCTGTTCACGGCCATTAGGGTCTAGGGAGTACGACTGTTCTGCGTTGAACCAAGTTCGGGATGGCACATTCGTAATTCTTGAATCACGAAGGACCATCTTGTGAGTTCCATGGCGCAGCTAGCTTAAAACTATGTCAGCCAGCGGAAATAATGCACGTCTTTACGACGAGGGTTACTTTATGGTGAATTTACTGGAATGCATCTCTTCCATAACATGTAAATGAATCCACTGTAACTTCAAATAAAATCTTCTTTACCATTAGATAGAACAGGTACGCGGTTTACCGGCTTCACAGTATAGTATAACAACAAAGAAAAAGCTTAACAGATTCTAACTCATCTCGGCCGAAAAGGCAGCTACTTCACACAACATAGTTTACCATGGCCCATCAGAATTTGACTCCAATCTCCGTGACAAACAACAGCTTCGGATGCAGCCAGCTCCTGTATCATTTCCCATTCGAATTCTCAACAGGTGGATACAGGCACTTAATCTTCACTGAACTTGATTCTCTTTGGCGCAGGCTGGATGTCACCCACCTGGCAATACCAGGAAAAAGATGATACATAAGACGTTGATCCGCAGAAACTTAAACGACCTACCGTATAGTAATGCCATAAGAAAGAGATTTATCACACCAATAAGAGCATCATTCCTAATCGTATTATAGGATATCCCAGTGGTCAAGAACTACACTACGAGTCAGTTTCTGTTGATAGTACCTTGTGATACTTGCAAATATAAAACTAAAACTCAAGCGAAGAATGAGCTAGACGAAAACTACGCATAGGAACTTTCGTTTCCATAAAGTGGTCACTAAATATTCAAAAGCGAAGATACGAAATGCTTCCTACTTGCATGATTCATTTGGCACTCATGACCACTGTTTGGTTCGAATTGAGATATAAGTGATGTGCAGCAAAAGCCAACTACTAGCATCCTTTGCGTCTTTATGGAACAAAATAGTGAAATACAGGATAGCAACTTACAACTTGTGGGGATTCGTACTCAAGACCAGCAGCCTCTATCTTTTTCCTTCGTTTCTGATCTCTCTTCAAGATCTTTTCTGCCAGTTTCCTCTGCCCTTCAAGTGTTCTTTCCTGATAACCACAACAGACCATTTAGCTCTTTGTTTATTGATACTTGATAGTACTTGATAGTGCATGATATCAATAAACTATGAGGGCCAAGTAATCTACTATCACAAACCAGGCTCACCAGATAACATACTGGAACTAAATAGCATACATTATTAAATATGTGTTTTACTATTCAACCAGTAATACAATTTCAGAATCACATAACATTTGCAGAAAAAGTTAAATCACCGTACCAAAACAAATGCAGAAAAGAAAAAACCAATTTCCATTTAATTAGCAAATAACAAGATTCATTACTTTCAACAATGACCAGGTACCTTATTCTGTCGTCTTTGTTCAATTTGAACCCAGTTAAGTGGTTTAAACCAACGATTATAACCTTGCCACCTGCACATATCCATCAAAAGGAAAATGAGAATGCAGTAACCATGAAAGGTGATACAGAAACCACATGAGGATCATAACAATTCTTCACAGCTAAAACACATAATAGAACCAGTCCTAAAGCCTTCAAAAGCAGCTAACAATTATATCTCCAAGTGGTCGACCATTGCATCAGACCAAATACAATCCATGATTCATTAACACTCAGAATCTTATGTAAAGACAAACTGCATATAAGTCTGGAAGTGGAGTTCCAGAATCTTATGTACTGTTTACACTGGACACAAATCTCCACAGTTGAAGACATTTTGCACAAAACAAGTAACTTACAGTCTGGGATGAACGTCCTCTGTTGGAATAAGATAAACTTGGAGAAGATGCTCAAACAACAAATAGTTATGCATACAATCGGCCACAACTTCTGCCACCTGCATTTTCAGATACGAATCCATCGTCTCACACCAAACTAAAAAGACAAATCAAACACCAGAATGAATCACTTCACAATAGAAAATCCAACCTCGGGGTTCTCAAATTCAATAAAGCCATAATGCTTGGATTTCCCAGTCTGCAAAACACACAACCAGTTCAGCCTGAATACCAATCAACCAGTTGAACTCTTCATAATGAACTGAAGCATGATGAAATTATAAACCGATAATTACCAAAATATTCCGAATCAACCAAGCAAAACATTCTGAATCATCACCAGCATGAACCTATATAATGATCTAAAAACAATGCTTAAAAGATAAAAGATTGTTACCTTCTTATTCCTTGCGATCCTCAGCCGTTTAATCTTACCAAACTGAGAGAAGTAATCTGCATCCAGTAAAAGAAACCGATATTAGAACCTAATTCGCCCGACAAAGGACAAATTACGAACCCGCCCTCGCTACGAATACCGTAAGCACATACCCTCCATTTCCTTCTCGTAGAAGCCATGAGGTATCCGGCCGACGTACAGAACAGTGGCGGTGCTCTTCCCGGCCGGTTGCTCCGGTATCTTCTTCCCGGGCCCACCTGCCAACGGCTATTCTCCAGGCGGCGAAAAAAAATCAGTCTGCGCCAAATAAAATCTCAAAAAAAGAGGAAATTAAGGAGAAATATGGAGAAAAACGAACCAGGAAATCGGGGGATTCTTTGCTCTTCGAGAGCTGAGACGAAGAAGCCTTGCTTAGCTTCTTCTTCATCAACTTCTTCTCCCTCGCCCCCATTGTTTCGCTTCCCAGAGAGAGAGAGAGAGATTGGAGATTCGGCGGTTGAAGATGAAGACCTAGGGGCTAGGGTTTAGGGTTTGGGGATCCAATGGTAAAACCCTCTGGGCCGAGTTGGGCTGGGCTATAATTTGTGATTTGGTGCTTTTAACTTTGTTTGTAAATGCCGAATATTTACGTATTTAAGATTTTGAATTAGATAAGAAAAGTTGGGAAAATAAAAATAAGAGACGCTTCTTATTATATTTTCTTTTTGATTTAACCAATTGGTATCTGGTCCATCGAGTCGACTAATTCAATTTCGAACCGGGTAGGACGTTTAAAATGTGGTAAAGCTCTCCCAACAAGTATTTAACACTACTGCGTACCCAAGGATTCAAATCCGAGACCTGGTTAAGCTAGAATAACTCTCTCACCAGTTGATCTAACTGTCATTGATCTAAGTTGGGAAAATAAAATAAGAGACGCTTCTTATTATATTCATCTTCCTCAAGGGTTATCGTTTTTCTTATTTCTAAATCTTCTCTACTTTATTTATTTATTTGTTTTTGCATCTCCTCTTATTTCAGCAAAAAGAATGGAACTTGAATTGCACAGCTACAATGACCCATTGGATTTATGGCCATTGATGAAGACCATTGTCCATTTCATCTTCAACCAAAATTTTATTCGTTCATACCAAGCGATAATACATATAGTGTTAATTTTTCAATAAAACCCACCATAAAATTTTGATGTACTCATTTTTTGGTTTATACATTATTATTGTATCCGGATATTATTGGACCAACAAGCCTAAATTCGAGACGGATTAGATCTTGGCAAAAATCTTCCAATAACTGTTACATAAACCTGATTAATTATAATAGTTTATCTCCATTTAAGAAACGTACAATATTTACAGTATAGTAATCGGATATTTGCGGAAATATATTAGCTAGCGAACGCCATTAATGCACAACAACACTAAACAATCTACAGAACCACAAGCTAAACAGGCAACTCTCTGGTCTCTACAAATAGTACAACAGTGGCTGAGAGGGAAGCATGAACTAGGAGATCGTCCAAAAGAAGTCCCAAGCTGCGCAGAAATCATGGGGATGAAATGTATCAGAAAAGTCTAGTGAATAGTACCGAGATGCCATAATATAGTTTTCGATTTCGATTTCGAGTTCTTGGAAAAATAGACAAGAGAATGAGAGAATTGTCACTCTTTTGTACAACTCGTAGACTTGTTCAATGTTACAATTTACCTGAGGCTGCGGGTATGGCTGCGGCTGCGGTGGGATCTAATAGGCGGAGACGTGGGTTGATAGTTTCTGCAGCACGTCGACGATTAAGGCGAAGGAGGGGCGCGACGACGGCTCGCTGCATTGGACGAAAAACGATTCGCATTGGTTGAACTATGAAAACAAGAGATTGTATTGGAATGAATTCATGGTAAAAGGCAATGAAATTCACCAACCCATCGCCTTAAGGTTTTGGGTTAGATATGGAGATTCTTATCAAAGCTAATTACTCTTATGAGACCATGACCCGATGAGTTTCGTTTGAAACTCATCAAAAACAGAATAGATTTTTCCACTTACTTGGCCAAGCAGATGTCAATCAAGGAAGCTACTGCTGGATGAATGTTTCCCGGAATCTCAAGCCTCTGACCTCCAAAACCTACAGCTCCAATAATCTGGGACATCGTAGTGCAAAATCCTACTCAATATTCGTTTAGGAAATCTAGGGCATTGGCGCGGAGCATACCATTATCAAAACTTCAAAGAACTTCGTCATTGTGTTACCTGTTCTTGACTCAAGTGTCTCCAAGGCTGTTGCAGCGTCATGAGTTCCCACAGTATCACTCCAAAGCTGTAAACATCCGACTTCTCATTTGACGGCTCATTGCGAAGTACTTCTGGTGCCATCCATTCAGGCTAAAAGATGTCCAAGAAAAGAAACAAAAGCTGTGAGTCCCCGGGGAAATGCCAGTTAAGACACATATATGACAACTTTGAAGCATAGACTTGAAGCTCACCGTCCCAGCAGCCGTCCTTGAGGACAGGTATGTCTTCCTTTTTGTACGTGATAGACCAAAATCACAGACCTGAATGGAAAGTAGCAGATATAAAAGAGAGTATTTATTTTTTTCGGTAGGAAGGCAGTCGTTATTATAGTCAGTGTTAAGAGCAAAGCTGTCTGATATGAGCAACCCTTTATCGAGGTTATCAAGAAAACACGAAGGTACAAATTGTAGCATACGGAATCCATATACCGTGTAGAATTTAATGCAGCAGGTTCTGAACACTGACCTTAACTGTGAATGTAGTGTCGACTAAGAGATTTGGAGTCTTGAGGTCTCTATGTACAATTGGAGGTCTAAGTTGGTGAAGATAGTTCATACCTTTCGCCTACATGAGAAACAGATTTGCATTGTTAGCAACATATAAAGAACATATAAAGTTTGAGCCAACGATTATCCTATCGGTTACTGGGAGATGAAACATTCAAGATTAGGGGTTCACTGTAGAAGCATGTATACGTACCACATCAGACGCCATGTTCAACCGACACATCTCGTCCAGTCGTGGTCCAGCATTGGTAACATGAAGAAGTTTGTATAAGCTGCCACTGCAAAGTAAAGCACATTGATAGACCACACCAAGTTTATTATAAATGGCCATCTGACTTAACAAGCAAGGGGCAAGGAACTTAAGGAAATTGAGAGATCTCTGTTTATACTTGGATAGATATTCTGTCACTATGGACAATTTTGGTGGCTTAGTAACAGCACCCATGAAAAGAACAATGTTTGGATGTCGCAAACGCTTCATAATTGCAATCTGAAAGCAAAATGGATAATATTCAACTGAGAATGTAACATAAGAATCTCCATGGCTACTCGACTACGGATTAACTATCATAAGTTTGCATTGTTCTATGGTACCTCGCTCAAAAACTCCTTGTAATATTCTGCATGCAAGTCTTGTTCTGTGAGAACCTTTACAGCAACATCCTAGCAGCGAAACATGCAGGATTCAACGAAGTAGCAGTAATGACGGAGAAATAGTGCGCTGGAAGCCACTGTGACAGCGAGTCCAAGATGAGAAACAGATGCTTACCGTGCCACGCCATTCAGCACGATGAACAATTCCAAACGAACCTGAAAGAATTTTCCAAAATACCCGTCATGCACAACATGCCCATCGAGTTGGATTTATATGCTATTCTAGAAATGAACAAAATTGCTGCTACAATATGTTCCACAGTATCTCAAGAACCAGTACCAGCTCCTATTTTCTCCTTCGGAGAAAGTTCTGACCACATGATATCAAGGTCATCCTCTTCAAGGAGAAGTGGGCTTCTTGGCTTGTTCATCATATGTTGTTCTTCTGCAGATCATTTAGCGGTAATGATTCAGTTTGGAGAAGAAGCTAGAATATGCATCTCTGCCCCTGCCAGAAGGACTACTACTGCTGGATCTTACCTCGACCAAACCGCTCTCCTGTCCTGTTGATATTTCCAGAAGCTTTGAAGTCCTGTTTCGGCTCCTTAACTTTTGTACTAATCTTGCAATTTTGATCAGCAAGAGCACCTGCCATATTATAACATAGCACTAAAAACCAGCTGTAACTCTTCTACCAGTCATTACTCTGAATTCAGAAAAATATAGGTCCGCCAGCAGTTACAATTGATGCACTTTTCTCGGGTCGTTATGAGACCAACATCTCAATATGACAAGTTATGCCATCCTCTCTTCCTATATAAATTTCAGTCCATCTAAATACGTGAATAGACTTACACCATCCAGTTTCGGAATGGATAAATAAGAACAGGCTGATTGTGAATTGCATTGATCACCTAGGGAATTATTATCGAAACCAAGGATAAGTCCTTGGCGGTCGGAGAAATATAATCTGGCAAAGGCCCTGCACTCCTCAGCAGATTGGACAGGTTTCATCTTTGGCTGAGACAAAGGTGAAGAAACTAAAACCGAAGTTGTGGAATTCAATGATGAATCTGGCCTGCTTAAGGCTCCAGGATTCCCGATCAGATCAACCACATACTCCCTGAAATTTGTGGAACATAAGTTCGGCTCCTCTATTCCTTCGAGTTCAGGAGGGTGCAGAAACTAAACCAGTAAACTCAAATGAAGCAATTACGATACTGATGGCACGTACCTCTCCTTATCGACTTCCACTAGACAAGAAGCAGCAATATCCCGTCCACAATACTTGCAGCCTTTAGCAATTCTGCATGGTAAGCTGATTGAGTCCGCTAAGACCTGAAATCGTCCAAATTCAGGGGAAGACAAATTCATTTTCTCATCCGAAAAAAGACACGAAAGTGAAAAACGTAGAGGAAAACTAACTTTAAACAATAAGGCACGGTGAACGCAGAGCCCAACAGGTAAGCTTCCGATCGGAAATACGATGGAGTTCAAGCTCTTTTTGAGAAACTCGGTGCAATCTGCCCATCGATTGCAAAGGCTATCATCTTCAGTTGTATCTGTACCCCTACAGCAAGAGATTGTGCTGCTTAGATTTTGTGTAGCAACATGACAAATAACTGCAAATAAGGAACTCACCCCATGAGGTTACAGACTACACTGGCTAGCTGATTAATTGCCTCGCTCGTGGTCAGAAGGCTACTCGAGAGACTAATAACCCTGCTACGTATTTCCTGCAACCCAGGGTCCCTGAATCTGTCTATTGACACTACACTCATAGACGCGTCAATGCTGAGGGATCTCAGAGTTTCGAGAGACGGAATCCTGCCGGTGTCTCTGTAATCAGTACTTAAGGTCCAAGTATAGGGATCCATTCCATGAATCAGATAGAACCCGTCGGGGATTCTGTCAAAATAAGACAGGCATCCATTCACCTGCAAGTACAACAACAGGAGCACCTAAGAAGGAAATGTAGCAAACGCTACTGGCTACCGAAACCTCTTTATTGAAGTAAAGAGATGCAGTAAACTTAAGATCAGATGTCTGATATTGAATTCGGCGGAGTTCATGTAATGAACAAGAGATGTTGGCTCAGTTGGGATCAGCAACCAGCAAATGCGTCAATCAGTTTTGCATAAGAGTCCTTACTCGAGGCATCACCGAGCCAACATTTAACGACAAGCTATACACCTTACAGGAAATATTCAATAGCCTTCTCAACAAACAGGTTATAAGGATTCAGAATGCGATAACGGCCTGGATTGAACTGCATGTGAAGCAGAACATGAACAGACTAATTTGCTTATAACTGGATATACTACAACTGAACTCGAAATCTTACACCAAGGGTTGCTAATCCTTTCCCAATTATAAACCAGCTGTCCGTATCAGACATGGGAATCAACAACAGAGCATCTAAAGAGCCAGAGTTATCATAATGTACGAGTCTCCAATACCCCTTTCCCGCCACAAAAAGTCCACGGATTTGGCATTGCCTCTCGTACCATGAAACAGGAGTCGTGTGATGCGATCATAACAAGTCACGTGATCAACTACTCTCTTCGATACCATGTTGGATTGTCAAATCCAAAACCTTTAGGCGATGAATTTTCCAGAATTTAAATTAGGACTAACAAAACAACACACCACAATCAATATGAAATTTCTCAACACAAAACTAAAACTTAAGGCTATGGGTACCATGAAACGGGAGTCAGTGCGATCATAACGGATCACGTGATCAACTCGCTTGGAAATCATGTTGGATTTTCAAACCCAAACCCAAACCCAAACCTTTAGGAGACAATTTTCTATTATTTAAATTAGGTATAACAAAACAACACACCACAAAACTACACACTGACCATATTAAAATCTCCATATCATACCAAAAAACTTAAAACTATGGGTAGGTAGATATTTCACTAAGCAATGTGGGATTCTCAAAACTCCGGAAAACCGACAAAGAAATCAAAAAAGACGCATACCCAGAAACGATGGGACACGGCCTCAGCGGAATCAGAGGAAGAAACACCCGCCGTCCACCCAGCACCAGACTCCGAAGCGGCCTGGGAAGTGAGCCTGAGGGCGAGGGCCAGCTGTAGCTGGTAGCTCTCCTCCCAGCTCTTGAAAGTTCCCGTGGCCATCACGATTGAACTTCCGTCAATTCATTGTTACGCCTTGTGTCGTTCGGGCGGGTTAGTTTTGCTGCTGTGGATGATGTTGTGGTCGTCATTAAATAGTAGTAGTGGCGCTCCACTTCCTCTTCTTCTTCCTCCTTCGCCAACTAAGTCAGGTCCACATCTTTGATACGAGTCCCGTCCTTGTCAACATCGCTAGAGAATAAAGAATTTGACTTTTTGGAAAAGTTTTTGAGGACGGTATTCTACTATTCTTTGGTGACAGATACCGATGGTCCCTATACTTTTTCACAAGAAAAGTTCACTTAAGTAATCTGTAGTTTCACATTTTTTTACTTTAGACTACCCACAACAGCAACCCATCCAACCCAGTTTACGGAATAAACAAATAATTTATTTCTCATCCATACCCAATTCAACTCAATTACATATTTTCATACCCACAACAGCAACTTAGTTCACAGAATAAACAATTAATTTCTCTCTCATCTACATATTATCTACGTAAACAAAAGTTGGAATACTAAATTAGAACTGGGCGAACCTAGGACCATCCTGGAAGGCTCATTGAGCAAACCATTCTATCATAACTGGGCGAACTATTCCATCATAACTAGGCGAACCATTTTATCATAACTGGGCGAACCATCTCTTGTCTTAGGACGGTCCATTCGGTGAACTATTTCATCATAACTGGGCGAACCATTTCATCATAACTGGGCGAACCATTTCATCACAACTGGACAAACCATTTTATCATAACTAGGTAGACCATAGCGTGTTTCAAAAAAATCGGGACCGCTTCGGGCGAACCATTTCGTCATAACTGGGCGAACCATTTTATCATAACTGATCGAACCATCACATCATAACTAAGCGAACCATCGCGTATTCCGGGAAGGTCCTGAACAAACATACACGTCCAGGACCAAATCCGGTGCCTGGTCAGACACCTTCTAGTGACCTGGTTTGCCCGGAATAATAAAAATTAATGTTAATTATTTAATCTTATTTAATTCAGGACCAATATCTCCATTTCCACACTTGGAGGGTGCACATCACATTTGGTCACAATAAACATAACTTTTTAACAGTTCTCGATAAATATGTCAACTAATTCAAGCAAATTTGACAAATATATCAACAACAAAAAAATTTGTATCACCATCTTCATGTACTTCTATACCTTTTAAACTAATGTTTGAAGCTTGGTTTGGAAAAAATGTAAACCAAAGTTGGTAAATATTTGAATTTATTCAATATTTTATTATTTTTTTTCTAAATTTAATTTATTTTACCTTATTTAATAATTATTAGTATACAAAAAAGTCTAGTCTGACTGGTGACCCAACCGGGTAAACTAGGTGAACCATAAAATTAGAGATTTTTGGATCACCTCCCAAATTGGTTTAAAAAACATTATTTTTTAATAATTTTATTTACTAGTTTCTTTTATATAGTTAGCAGTTATAAAAGGCGAGAGCGTTGTTTTAACAGGGACTCGATTTTGATTATTAGAAAATATTTTAAAAAAAATTTACCGGCTCAGATCTGGATAGTTGACTCAATAAATTCAGATATCAAAAGATATAAATAAAAAAAAGTTAGCGGTTACAATTTCCGTATCTAAAATATCAAAGCATTTTAAATATACATATATATATATATATATATATTCAATTACAAAAATGTGAAACTCAAATTGGCCCAAAATCCTTACACTAGCATTAGAATTTCAATTCTACGATTTACCATGTGTTGAAATTTTCACTTTATCTTTCTCGATTTATACGGAGAGCCGTTGGAACTTCGAATTATGGCTACATTATTTTAATAACCGAAGGAGAAAAGAAACCTAAGTAATCATGAGCTCAATTCCATGGGATTGGATTTGGTTATGGAATGTTCATTTAAGGACGATTTTGGATGACCCATTTGGTAGACCATTTTATTTTAATTGAGTAGATTATTTTATCATAATCAGGTCGACCATTTACTATAACCGGGTAGACTATTTTAACATAACCGAACATACCATTTTATCATTACCGGGTAAACCATTTTATCTCACCTTCAGCCGATCACCAGAAACAGACCATCCCAATGTTATCTCCGCCGCCAATCCCCTCAAGCCCATCCCTCCACGCCCCTCCCACTTCCTCTTTCCTCCTCCGCTGCTCCCCTCGCCTCCAACAACCGACTCCTTCGTAATATAACTTAGTCCTAAATCCATCATAGTAGCAATCGTCCATCACTGTCGGGGAGAGGTAGTAGTAATACCAGAAGGAGGAGGCCGCAGGTTAGAGGGTCAGAGGCAATTGGTCTTTGGTTCTGACTTGTTTTACACGTCTAGGACCAAATCTAACCCCAATTATATATAAAGTAATTTTACTATTTTAGAAACACCCGATATTGTTTCAGACTTTCTGTGAGTTCAGATTGCAAGTATGAGAGGGCCCATCGGAATTCTGGTGTCTTGTGACTTGTCGTTTTGCTGTTCAATTCAATGGAAGAGGTCTATGATTTAAAATTTTGGGTTCATCACAAATTAGTCAAATCAAAGATCGTTGCAAATTTTGGTCCATCAACGTATTAAATTTTGATTTTTTTTAAAAAGGGTATTAAATCCTGAGTTGATCATATCTTAACTCATTATCTTGAAATATGTTATGATCTTTTACTTCGAGAGCATCTAAGCATCTATGAATATTGTGATATCTCATATTAGGTAAATCATATATGGTAAATCCAAAGGATACCAACAAAGCATTTTTCTTGATTAGGTTGGTGTGTTGATTGGTTGTTTGGCCATGGAGATGGAGGTTAGAGGAGAGAGGTTGGATGGTTGAGGGTGGAGGGTGGAGAGAGGGGAGAGAAAGAGAAAAAGAAGGGAGATTTTGAAGAAAATGTAAACTAATTTGAGATTATTTTGAAAAAATATATTCCGACACGTTAGCAATAGCGGGGATAAAAAAATTGCGAGCTGACATGCCACGTATGGGACAACTCGACGTCGTTTGTATTTTGGGCCATGAGGTCCCTTTGAAATCTTAGGGATCAGTTTGATGACTTTTGAACTACATGGTTGCAAGTGTCAAATATCTAAACTACAAGGTGCTAAAAAGAAAATTTCCAAAGTTATGGTCCTGGCAATCGATCTGCAAGCTGATTTCCTTCGCGACATGTGTATCTCATCACAGCCAACCAATCATGTTGAATTAAGATTTGACACCTTGCAACCAATGGGGCCAGAAGATGATAATTTTCTTATTTTTTATTGGTGAATTTTATGCAACGTTTCATTTTTAATACTTATTGATGTGTTTTCCACTTTTAAACGTACGATACGACTCCAACTTCAACTAGCCGGCTGGTAAACCATATACAAACAATAAACAAAAATAAAAATGGAAACGCCCTAGAACTATTGTTTTAAAAAACGACCTGGAGTTCAACCCGGATTTTAGTCCGGACTCTGGGTCAACTGGTCCGACCGGTTGAACCGCTGGTCGGACCGGACTTTTTTTAAAATAAAAATATTTTTTTAAAATTATATATGTATAATCGTATATGTAATTACACTCACACCTCCAAAATTAATGAAATACATGCACAAATAGAATCAAATACATGTTTCGGGGAAGTTTTTTAAATTTTAGGGTTGAAAATCAGAAAGAAAATGGCAAAATTCGATAAGTTTAGGCTCGATTTTTCACTTTTTGCCAAAAACCTAACGAACTGGGATTTTCCGGGTCACTTTTCTGGTCCAACCATTCGGTCCGACCGAAAAATCTCCGGTTCACGAGGTTGGCATTCTGACCATGTTTTTTGATCAGCTAACCCTTCTGATTCGTGGTCCGACAGGTCCGACCGCCGGTCGGACCGCCATCTCGAAAACAATGCCTAGAACCGAGGAAACCCAAAAGGCGGCAAAAAGTCCGAAAATAAAATATTTTCCCTGGCCCCTTTCCTATTCCCGCCCTGCCTCGGGATCCCATCGTCCGATCCCCGTTTTATCCCTTCTTCCCTTCCAAGCCACGAGAGGACACCTCCTTAGAGCTAGCTCGTCCTCTTCTTCTTCTTCTTCTTCTTCTTCTTCTTCGATCAGCGAGGAAGACGCGAGGCCTCATCTTCATGTAATCGTAATTCTTCGAACTGCTTATCTTTTTTTCTTTCATTTTTTTTAATGATCTAGACTCCTTCGCTGCGGCGCTTTAGCGAGTGATTCCTTACTCTTATATTTTTTGCGCTTTCGTTTTTGGTGAAGTTGAAACGCGGTTGAGCCTTCGAGGATCGTTGCGTTTTGACGGTTATCGTCGTTGTTCGTCCTGGTGATTCCTGATGCTCTTCCAATAGATGCTTTAGTTTTATCGCAAATATATGAACATGAGTATGCATTATGCTTACTTGCCTTCGCACGCTTGTTGCGGATTTCGACTGCTCTGTTATTACCTCTTCGTTTGGCTAAGCACATTGATTCTAGCTGATCTGCTATGTGCTAAAAGTGATTCGCTGATCGCTGTTTGTTAAGTGATCTGCTAACAGTTGATCACGATGTACCTGTCATGGATTACCAGATGATACCTGTTTGCAACTTTTATCAACGCGGTGTTTGTAGATTGTAGAAAGGCGGTGTCGAGTTTTAGAAGTTTCTCTTGAGTTTAGGTTACTGACAGCTAGGCAAGCGAAGTGCTAGGGGTTAGTTTGTAGAATCCTTCAGTTGTTGGTGTTCTACTTGTTTTACAGAGAGTTTTTTTATGGCTGATGATCTGTTGATAAGTCTTTGAGTTTGGATGCGAAAATCAATGGTACAACAGTGGTGTAGAGAATGAAATGGAGAACTACATCTTTATTGATCTCAAGGGAAAACACTTGTTGACATTGGCTACTTCCGGAGAATGAACGGCTCGTATTGAGCATGAACATGATAACAGTATCTACATCATGAATGCCTAGAGTTCTCTTGGAACTTTCTTGCCTGCTCGACAGTGAATCTCATATGGTTAGCAGAATGTACAACAATGTTGTTAGTCTTGCATCAAGCAGCTTCTTTGCTAATCTGCTCCGTTTGTTTGGTTAGCTTTTTTCGCAAGGAGCTTCTCTGCATTGTAGACTACCAATCATTTCTTTTCATTCTTTGCCTTTGCTAACTTGTTTGCTGGAACGTGAAGCCTTTCGACCAGAGGTCTGGGAGCTCCTGTCTCCTTCTCAAAACCTCGCACACAGATAAACCCTGTAGAGTTGCCAGTTGTCAAGGTAAAGCCGACTGTTGGTTCGGATCATTGATAGATTTGCAGATAATATCTCATTTTGGTGACCAGCCATTGATATTAGCAAATAATGTCTATGTTTGACCCTTCTGTTTGGATTTTAAATGGTAGGAGCAGAAACTGATGCATGAGAATTAGGTTTAGTTGGATACACAATCTTTTTAAATTGGTAACTCATGGTCCTAATATCTTGGATTTAGCACATCATGTTGATATTGTATTTGCAAACTGTTTGTCTTCCGTTATTATCATAACATACCTTTTACCATTGCCTCGTTCATTAAGACAAAGCAAATTGATATAGATGTGAGAACAGTTATTGAATTGCTTCTGACAATTAAATAAACTCGTAATTTCAATTTTCTTTCATAACTATCAGCTGCACATGCCCCATCTAAGGCTAAAATATTGTTGGTTATAGAAGGGAATACATCAAATTGAATGGCATACCTTTCCAAAAGCAATGCTGTATTTCTTTGGTTGAGAGTCCTGTTAATGACGGTCATTTTCCATTAATTAGTATATCTTTGTTGCGTGTAACTTTTGTAACTTTGTTATCAGAGATAGGTGAAGGCCAGTGGTATCATCCTTACCCTTAAATATATTTGTACAAGATGTCCCAAAGTATGCCATTCTTCTTGGCAAATTCCATATCCATGTTCTCGGAACAACGATGGGGTTCATACTTGATTTATGATCAGCAAAAACCTGCAAGTAGAAGTAGGTAATTGAAAGTATGTTCTGTTGCATTTTAATCTCAGCTTATGTCTTCGTAGGGCTGAAATAGACCCAGGCTCATTTTTGTTAAGAGTGGTCTTCCGCTGCTAAAAAGGGTGTTGTATGATGCAAAGTTTTCTTGTTACAGATTTGTGAAAGCATCAGGTGGCTGTAGAGGATCATTGCGCAGAACAAACAGAATACAGAATATACCTCATTGACTTGAAAGTATGTTCCGTTGAGAGGGAAGCTTCCTTTCATTGCTGTTCGACAAGGTATCTACGCATGGAAAATAGTATCTGTCAGCTACGCTAACTGACAATTGTATAATATGCACCAATACGATAGTTTACTAACCAGCAACGTCCCTCTAACTGTTTCAGAGTTAGCCTCCCTGATACTGTTGCACGAAAAGCATGTTTTGCTGTTGCACAATTTGTCTGGTTCATGACATTCACATTCTTGCCCTGGCTGCTGAATTGTTCCTGAAGTCTCTCCTGAAGAAAGATAGTAACCGGCATTTTTAGTAAGACGATAGTATTTTTTTTTTGGGTGGAAATGGAGGGGCAAACTTCTATATATAAATATGAAAACAAAAACTATTACATCCTAAATAACATCCTACCCATAACTCAGCCTCCTACCTAATGGTCCATCTAGCTCATCACAATGACTACTACTCGGTGCGTGATCCCCCTCTTTCGAGATTGCGGCCACTGGCCAGTATTTTTTTCTTGTTAGGATCACAAAACTACCAATGAGGACATAATTGCATCTAATTTTATTATCCAACGAAAAGAAAGACCACAGTCACTACATGCTATAACGGTGTTTAAATCTATGAGAAGCTATTGATTTCCCATGAATTCATTTGTTTCTGTTTTCAGTCAAGGGCTTGTTTAGCCTGGGGTACTTTTAATCTAATTTTCCATAACAGAAGAAGCAAGATCCAAGTTATGATATTTCATGTTTACCTGGTGACCATATTGCAAGAAGGTATGGGCTGGGATCATCAGTTTCTCTCCTATCCATCTGTATTTTGTAGGAGATGGTCATAAATATTATTCGTTCATTCCATTTTAAAGAAAGTTGATTGCTTAAATGACATCGAGATAACTAACCCCTTCAAGGAGAGGGTGTGAATCTGGAAGTTCATACCTGCACAGGAGACATTAGAGAGTTGTTAGATCCAAATGAACATTTTCTTTTAGTTACGTATTGTTGTTACAACATAATGATCATGTGCTTATCTCCGTTTTCAAATATTTCAATTTTCCGTTGCAGTACTTTTTGGGCTGTCTCTAATCTCTATTCAGTGTGCAGTCGTGAAATATTCAAGTGGTATCATCACTATCATCTTAGGCTATTCTTGGGAGCTGAAAAGAAGCAATTAAAAAATTCTTGGTTTTGGCATCACTGGACCTAGTCTATATTAGTGCACTTGGCCTTCCTAAAATGATAATCTGCTGCTGCAGAAAATTGCAATTAATTTCAGTTTTCTTGTTGAAAGGCATTACTTACACTTGATGCTCTGTACGCAGACGACTCACAGTCTTCAGTTTTGGCATAGGTATGGAAGCAGCATTTGGATGTATAACGACCAATGCCTTGGACATGTCACCTCTTTGCATATAGTTCTGTACGTTTTCTGTGAGCTGTTCCATGTTGAGATTGATGGTGGGTATTTCATCGTAATCTCCAGAAACCGCATCCTCGATGTCTTCAATAATACGTTCTTCTTGCTCTGGTGTTGCTGGTTCTTCAATAATAGGTACGCAACTGTTTGCCCTTTTGAGCAAATAGTCAAACTCTTGCAGCAATGGCATATGATTGATTGGCATGCCTGGGTTTCTCTTATCGTTCAGGGGAGATATCAAAGTTGTAAGACTCTTTTCTTCTGGACCAGGTAATGCAAGTCTTGCGCTACATCAAATCAAATTCCTGATTCAGCTTGATTTCATGATAAATGACTGTCATTCATTATGGAAAATGGCAGGTTGGCATCAAATCAGCTTTCCTAGTAACTTTATTTTCCTTCTACGGTCAACTTGTTGGATACCTCTTTTATCATTTAGTTTTTTCTTGTATTTATTGCAGCTATTCCATTCTTCTATGTTTATTTCCCAGTATTATCTCTCTCTCTCTCTCTTTCTCTCTCTCTTATATCCTTCTAAAGTACTGAGCTAGTATTGAAAGTCATAACCTTGTTTAACATGGTTTGCCTTCCTGAATATGGAAGATGCTTATTGATATTCAGACTTTCCAAGGCCCAGGGCTTGAATAATGAGAGACTTGACTCAGCTGCCAGTATCAGTTGTGTGAAGTTTTATTTATGCATTCAAAATCTTGTCCAGCTCTTTGGTTCCCTGAAAATTCTGTATCCTAATATAACAAATATGATATCGCATGAGCTCGCCTGGATGCAACTTTCTTTTGGGCCGTGGTTATCAACTTCTACTAGTTCTTTTTAAGCCTAACTTGTTGTTTGTGCTTTTTTTTCTGCGACACTCGGGTCATAAAATAACTAGTCAAGTAAGTTGAGTATCGGCTTCGTAATTAGCTACTTTGTAGTTAAATTCTAGGAGCAGTATCAAAATACTTGGACAAACCTTGCAAAAGCACTTGCAAAGTGTCTGCATTCAGCTCTCATGGGACATGCGTTGCAGTTGGGTTTGTCTTTGGTGCAAAATACCTGCACGAATCAAAACTTAAATTTTATAAAGTTTTCAGAGTAAAATAAACTTGTTTGATCATAACAATTTTCCCGGATGAAGATTGCATTAAAATTTTACCTTTCCAAATGTGATCAGCTGGTAATGTAATTCATACCTGCACCCCAACAAGTGAAAAATAATTTATTTTAAGTTTGAATGTGCTGTGCATTTAGTTTTCTGCTTTTCCATGCATAAAGTTATGGCTATGCACTCTTTTTCTACTTTTCTGTGCATAAACTTGTCAACGATTTCACAGGATTAGTTAAGTGGTTACAATGTTCGCTGATCAAGTTTGCACAATCTTGGCCACAGATACTTCTGAATAGTGTCAAGCTCTGGATACCTGCGGATAGTGTCATTAGTATACTGAAATAAAAAAGCAGATAGTTTGTGGGCTGAATGCCACTTACAGTTCTAGGTGGTGTATCTGTAAAGTCTCTGGTAGTGGTTGGATAGGGACCCATCCCAACCGAACTGCTATTCGACCGACATTTGTATCAACCTTCAAAGTAGTTCAGCATAAATCATGTTGATATCAGAATGCAAGATTTATCTAGGTCTATAATTTATCATAGTTTATTTGGAAGCCTTACTGGGAATGCTAGATGATGAAGTGTAAGAAGGCGAACACACTCCACACTTTTTAAACCCAATCCTCGAACACTAAGCAAGTAATCCCTGCAAAATAGAGATGTTCAAAACTTCGAAAATTGAGTCCTTATTTTCTAGATGTTCGCGAGTCATTGACTGTATTCTGCTGAAGATGAAACAACTACAATTAAAGGAATAGATGCATTTGAGCTGTCTTACTTTGCCTTTTCAGGAGGAACATCTCTCAACCATTCAAGATCAATGCTTCCATGTTCTTCTACCAAGCGCTCAAGGAAATCCTGCAATATAAACGGCGTGGTAGTTGTTTCTGTAGATTTAGATACATGCACAATCTATTCAAGGCCATTTTACCTTAATCCGTCCTGCTAGCATCTTGTTCATCCCTCTTCCTTTGATGGCTTCTGAGACTTCACTTACATCCGCAGATGTTAGTGCTTCATAGTCAAGTGCATCCATCGTTTCTCGGCTTCTTTCTCTTCTTCCATTCGTTGTCTTTGCCTCTTTTCGCAAGCTATCCCAATCAACTACATCCTTTTGCCCTCCATATGCTTTTCCCTTTTTGGCCTTTAGAGGCTTGTTACTGGCGCCAGCCGTCCCCCTTCCTGTACTGTAAAGCTCTGGTGTTTGTTGCTGCAGTTTATTCTCGATTTTCAAATCCTTATCCGGTACTAGAAACCCGTCCTCAATGTCAACGATCTGGTTTCGCTTTGCAGCTTGTGCTCTTGCAAGATTTGCAGGGTGGTTAGAAAATGCAGTCTCCGAATGGGACGTTTTCTCTTCTGCAAGAATTTGAGTTTTGTTATGATGATGAGAATTAGTTTGCTTATACTGTTGTGGTTTGTTTGGCAAAAAGGTTGTGCTGGCTACTCGGTTTCCTTCATCTTTCGATCGCTCCCATAGGTGTGCTTCCATGTTGTTCATATTCTTGTCAGTTTGTCCAAACCCTTTGCTGGCATTGGTTCTGTCCATTTCTTTGCCGAATCTGGAAGACAGTAAAGGAAAAGAGGACATGGTTTCTTCTGCAGAAAACCCCAAAGTTTCACCTTGTAGAACCTCTGACTCTGCTGTTGCATGCCACCCATCGTTGCAGGAAGGGAACACTAATCTTTGCATCTTTGAAAATGTGCCAAATGTTGGCTGAGGGAATGTACATGAATCTTCATGTCTATTAAATTTATTCATCCTTGGCATCTGTATCATATCCATTAGGGTTCCTTGTTGATTCTCTTTCCAGGATTGCTCATGAAGTACCATGCTACCAGTAAAACCACAATAATGTTCTTCAAACAAGTTGATGTTTTTCAGATGGAGATTATCTGTTGAAGAGAAATCAAGGCTCCTATTGGGTTTGCATCCACTGGCAAGCTCTTCTGCTTCTGAGTTGGATCCTGAATAAGAACCCACTCCTCTAGTGCCTTGGACAATGATGGAATCGGAGGAACCTTGTGATGATATGACTTCTTCCTCTTGATTTTGACCATATACGCCTGTCAGGCATGAATTTTCTATCCACGAGCTCTCATAATTCTCAAAGAATAGTGTTGGTTCATGCAATGTTACATTGCTTTGATCCGAATGAGAACTAGATAACAACTCCTCAATCCATTTGATAGTTTCATTTGTTTCCTTGCTGATGTCTGGCTGTTTAACCATCATGCTTGTTGATTCCCTCCCACTGGTATTATTCCTGGTTGACTTGGGAGGAAATCTTGCTGCTAGAGTCATGAAAGCTGAGCTGCAACATGAAGATAGGAGAAGATATTGGTCAGTTCTTGCACAGTTACTTGTGTTGATGGTATAGGCTTTGAAGTTTAGCTGCAATGTTAACTGAGTTTACCTTGATAGGTGGTCTGTAACATTTTGAGTGAGGAAAACTCCTATCACTGAATCAACCACAGATCCCTTCCATTTCGAGAATCGCCTGTCTCCTGTTTTTAACCATGAAGGTAAGTTTAGTGTTATGAAAACCTCTCTGGAACTGGAAAAAAGAAAAGGTTAGGTAGCTGAATGTTAGCATCTAATTTTGAACCTTGATGGTGGGGCTGCCTAGTAAGATTGTTGAATGGCTTGATATTTTCTAGGAGTATATTTCCTGTGCTTATGTGTGACTTTTAGACATCAAATTTGGTCTACACATTGATAAGTACACTTGATAGCATTCAGGAGGTATTTGCTCGAGTGTTTCATCTTATGGTTCCATTATTAGATCACTCTTATTTTGAAAATGATAATGCTGTAACTGATTATTCTGTGGCTTTTCTTGTTGATTCATTTGATAATGCATGATGTAAAATTAAAAGTCTGTCAAACTCATGAACTGCACTCTTTCAGGGCTCACATCCTCGAGATGTGACCTTAACGTGTAACCATGAAAGAATTGATGGATTCTTATGGTAGAGTTCAAATACATGTATTATTGAAAATATTTTTTCTGAAATTTTATGAATTATGTAGACAGAAACTTCATTCTTCATCAAATAATCGATTGTAATCATAAATATGTTGAATGAACATGGACGTTGTTCATATTATGGCGGAGATCATATCTAACATGAAAAATTGCAGTTCTCTTGTATGCATGTCCTATCATTAGCTGTGTCACACGTGCTTGTTAAATCTCCTCGGCTGACGCACATGATTGCTTATGTAGTTTCTTAGTACTGGTCATTAGAACTGCATGAATTAATGAGTCTGCCATTGCAACTGGTGAGAAGAATTCGAAGTAAGGGCATGTAGAAGTACTGTCTTGGGTGTTGGTAAATCATACCTTGTACAAGATGCATTCTTGCGATGAATGAATCTGCTCGCCCATGAAAGACTCGTCTCTCTTCTTCCCACCATTTCTCTTTTTCCTTGTCCGTTGCTCTAGGGTCATCGCATTCTCCTTTTTCCATCAACAGCTTCCACACTCTCTCTGTCTCTGGGTCAAGGTCTACCTTTGGCCTGGGCTTATGTTTCTTAACTAATTCAAATCCCTCATAAGAGACAATTTGACCATCTCCTTTGTCGGGGACAAGGGCATTCTGCTCCATATTTTCTGCTTCATATGTTCTATTACTCAGGTGGAGTTTTTCCATCTGAGATATGATTGCTTCCATGGTAGAGTATACTGCTTGTTCACCTGCAAATATAACGAAGAGGTTGGTAGCATCATGCGCACATACAGCCTGAATCAAATAAGTCTGGACTGCTTCTGCTTGTAAATCATACAGATTTGATTTAATTTTTACTGAAGTTTGATGTACCTTGGCTGGTAAATTGCAGCCGAGGAGCTCGTGGAACGCCCTTTTGTTTTTTCAACCATTTGGTGTTTTCCTTTTGGTTGAGTGCAGGTTCTGTTAATTTACTGGTCTGCTGTTGTTTCAACATGTCTGTATTGCAGGCTCTAGACAGAATCCGATCTTCATGTATGGCCCTTGCCTCTGGATTTGGCTTGAATATATTGTTTGTTCTGGTTGTAGAGTCATAGTTGTGAGGTTCTGAAATTCCATTGTTTTTTCCTGTCCTCTCCATTCTGTTATATGCTTCTGGTGCAATGTGAGACTTCGACAAAGTATTCATAGCAAGAACCCTTTGATCGTAGCTGGTTTTAGAGATTCTATCATTCTGCCTCTGGTTGACCGCATCAATGTTCACATATGTATTACTTTGTAGTGCATATCTGATGGCATTGGCTGCTTCAGGTGATGATGAGCTTGAAACTTTGGCAGCTTTTGCATGAGAATACATGGCATTTTCTCCGGAGTAACCTTCAGCCAGTAACTTGTATTTGTTGTGGGTCTCTGAACAAGTTGCGGCAATGAATTTCTTAAGTTGCCAATGATCATCTCTGTGCACTGAGACTGAGCCCTCGGAGTTCGAATTATTACCCCCTGCGATGTCTATGCGATGATGCTTTCTCTTTGAGCTGTGACCTTCAAATGGATGTGAAGACTTCATTGGTATATATTGAAGATTTTTCTGTCTCGGTAGTCCCTCCGTCATGTCAATCCCTTTGTCAGTAGTTGGACCATTTACTTCTTCTTGCTTCCCTTGCGCTCTGTTGGCTGCTGTTTCTCCTGGTGACAGATTTATGCAGCCACTAATAATCTTATTTGAAGAATGGATGTCGTGTGCCAAGACAGGTGAATGATGGATGCCATGCAGTAATTTTCTCAGTTGGCTAATATGTGAGACTGAGTTGGTTCTATCCATGCTGTTCGCCCCCAATTTTGCTTCGGCAGTTAGGAAGTCGGCTTTCACATCAATCTCTTCATTATTCCTCATCTGCATCTTTGGAGCTTCTACGATGCCTTGTTTTTCAACTTTTGCTGGTTCTATAACAAAATCTAATGCTCTTCTACATGATTTCTCCGGTAATTCACCATTTGAGTTGCTGGTTCCTTCAGATGGATCTTTTTGTTGCGCTGCAGAGGCTTCGTGCTTCTTGTGTACATGTCTCCGTTTTCTGATTGGCTTCTCTGCATCTTCAACAGCAGATTCTTTCGGGGCTCTACGGATAGACTTACTCTTTCCAGTTTGCTTTGCCTCAGAGTTGCTAGATCTAGCAGTTGCAGCTTTTTTGGCTCTAGTTGGTTTTCCTTCCTTTATCACTTTGGGCCTGTGTTTCCTTCGTTTTGGTGGTTTCTTTGCTGGTGTCTGATTAAGGTCAATACCTTTTCTGCTTTCCGGACTCTCAATAACTTTTGGTTCTTCTAAAGGCGGAGGTGCAACTGCAGCTGACAATAAGTTCAGAATGTTTTGTAAAAGTCCATCGGATTGATTACGGGCTTCTTCATATACTGTGGGTAGAACCAAATTGCATTGTGTACCATATCCTTCTGTTGAACTTGGTCTTGATGCATTAGTTGCCACGGAAACCGGAATGCTTTCTACAGCTGCCCCATAGGTTGAATTTGCAGCCAGCTGACAGGAGGAAATGCATGAATTTGCATCATTCTCCATCCCGGGTGGGGTGTTTAAATCATACCAAGGGTGGTGAGGTATCGGAAGTTCATCTGCATTGAACATGTAAGTCGCTTAAAGTGTGACGAGCACTGCTTTCAAATAATCTATCTGAAATTCTCATAGCTTATGCGTTGATTCTCCTAGTCTTGTTTCTGATCTCTTATTTTCATCTCCAAGTCTTATTACGATTAAGAAGAGATGATTTATACCGTAACATCAATCCTTTTGACTTTGTTTTCACCTAAATGAAAAGCAGATATATCTTATCATGCTAAAATAGAAGTTACTTACTCTTTGATTGCAAGGACGAATTCTCATTGCTCCTGTAGATGTCTGTGGTCCAACTGCAACTTTGATTTCCGAGCAGCAACTCATCCAGGCTCCCTTGCCTCCAATTGACTTGAGACTGCAAATTTGGCAATGCTGGACGTGTTGACATGTTCACAGTGCTTTCGCATGTCCTGTATGGAGCAGCAGCCGGAGCAACATTATTCAGTCCCAAAATTCGAGCCCAAGCTGTATTCACATCTTGAAAGGCTGGTTGACATGACACAACAATAGAGTTGCTCAACATGCTGTTTGCTGCTGAAGCATCACCACTACCGAAATGGTTAGTGTTGCTTCCCATCTGGCCAAGTTGGCTAGTGAAATGGTCAGCATTGTTGGCCATACAACCAATTGGGCTACCAAAATGGTTGGCATTGCTGCCCATGCTACCTATTTGGGCAACTTGGCCAATTTGAGGAACTGCCGTTGTATCGATTTGGCCGGGATGATGCACCCCTTGACCAATGTATCGTGGCACCTCATGTATGCTTCTACCAGGTACGCCCATTCCTTGCCAGTTCCCCTGGTTAAATTGGTTTCCTTGTCGCACAACTGGCATTGAATTGAACTTCATTGGAATGTGCTTCTGCGGAGTGACTGGTATCCAAGAACCCATCAGCTGGATTTCGTTGTCGTCGTGAACGGACATTCCGGTTGGGAAGGTAAGGCTTGAATCCATTCTTAGATGAATAGACTACCTCCTAGCACTTCCCTCTCTAGCTCAATGACCTTGAACCTTCCTGCCAAATTTCCCTGAAATGCATTCCATTACAATCGAAACAGAAGTTGTAACTGACTTCCCTTTATACACAAGAACAACAACAAATGGCAAATGTTAAAAGACCAGGATAAAGCACAATCAACCCAATTGAATGAATTTCAATTCTGCTCTAAAAAAGCTGGATTCTTCATGTCCAGGAGACAAATATTAGGCAATCTCCAAAGAATCTTTTCTTGGTTGGTAGGAAAAAAATGGCATCCATTCTGAATTTAATGAGACTAAATAACAACTACAAGAAGAAAATAGAGAGAATGATTTGGATTTCATTTGCAGTTCAGCTTACAATGATCTCGTTGCAGTGAGTCAGCTCAGTCTCTTCAACCGAGTTAGGTGAAAGCAAGTTGTTTGCTGCTTTATAAAACGTACTATGTTTTGAGCGCCCTCCATTAGTTTTTATACTCGGGGCCGTACAGATTTAATGACTTGCCTGATATTTAAAAGAACCCAGGTTTGTGGATTTTCCATTTAAATCATTGTTTGTTTCCCCGAACTTGGTAATAGATTAAATCTCAAATAAAATCAACAGGTTTTACTGGAAATAAGAGATTTTGGGTTTTGCGAAAATAAATGTGTGCGTTGACGTTAGCCCACATTTAGCTGTCGGTTTACGTTTGTGTTTAAATCGAGTTCGTTGTATGTGGGCGGACAAAAGATTGCTTGCCTTCAGCTCAAAGGGATTCCAAAGGGAGCTCCCCGTGAATTATTTTCATTACGGTCCAAATAAACCAGGACAACAATTTTTTACATCAATGTGATCGTTAGGGTAGACGATTGAGTTTGGAGTTTAGAATCATGATTCACATTCTGAAAAGTTGAAAATTATACTTATAAGAAGAAGAATTATTACGATTGTTTCTAAATTTTTGACACTTTTATTTATGAAAATTTGTATACTTCCAAACATCTTTGCTTAGATGAGAATTTATTTGATAGTAGATGATCGCATAGACTGTTTTCATACGAGTTACCTCATCTTTTATTATATACATCCAAATCTGTGCCAATAACCCTTGTGAGAAGGGGAACTTCTTTCTTAAGTATGTAGTTAGACTACGGAATCTATGTAGATGGATGGTCGAAATTATATTTTTTAAAAATAAATTCTCAAAATTATTGAATATTAAAATCATCCCGCCAACAGGGCATAATATCTAATGCGAGACTGATACATAAGGATTGATTATAAAAAATTTGCCAGATGTGCATTCAACGTGAAATTGACACGTGGCTTCTAATTACAATTTGTTTGCTAACATGGCGCATCCAATGCGAGATTGATACGCGGCGAATAGTTAACCAAGAATACAAAATTACCATGTTAGAATTAGGTACACTTAACCAATTACATATTCTGGTCTCCAAAGAAGTTAAAAAAAAAACTTAATGGGAAAGGAGTTACATGGTCAAAAGCGTACACGACTTAATTGAGCATTTATTTTGCTCTTGCATAACGCGATTAATGTTAAGCAAGTAATAAAACCATAAAAAATATGAGGGGTATTCGTGCTTCGAAACGCACCATCATCACCATCATATTCTGATCTTACGAGAACTATTATCAATTACCGGAACTCGATAATGTTCGAATTTAATTGTTACATATTCGTAAAAAATCTGAAATCTCGAGGCAACGTTACGAAAGTACTCGACCATTCCCAGTTACGAGAAGATTTGTTTGCCATCACCACATGAAAAGGGACGGTCAAGAAAGGGGTCCATAAATCAGTTGTATATGGTGGAACAGTTGACTTGGTTGCACAAGGTAACAAACTATAGCCAACGAGTTGTTCTAATTTGATCAATTCTCTTAAAGTTTGAATCTTATAAACATAATTGTGTCAAGTCTGGATCACACCTAAATCAGTTGTATGACTATGCCAAATGGTTCAATAAAAACTATATCAAATACAATTGTGTGTATTAGCATTACGGATTTTAAACTATTTAACTAATATCAAAGGGCAATTTAGTTAGGGGTAAAAGGTGTTGACGAATTGAGAGATGTTTAGGGTCAGTTTTGATATAAAACTTACCTTCAAAAAATTATTTAAACTAATATTTTGAGTTTTGGGGAAAAATTATATAAAAATTTGGTGTAATTTTTTTTCCAGACATTTATGATCCAACCTGATTGAAACCTGACGTATTCAACGGTCTATTAAACATCCGAGTACCATATATTTTTGGAAAAATATAAAGAATAGACTATGTTCCAAATTCCGTGCCCCACCAATAACCTTTCCGAATTCGACTAAATAAACAAATCTTCTCGTAATGGAGGTGGAAGATGTAAAATCTGTGGAGCGGAGGTGGAAGATGTGCTTCACAAGCTGGTTGAATGCTCCCACGCCAGAGCAACTTGGTTTCTCTCTTCTACTGGTGTCGTACCTGTTAGAGAAGTTTTCCAAGACGCGAAAGATTGGCTAGAACATCATGTCCTGGCTCTGGAGGAAGCTGCAAGACCTGACCTTATTGTGCAACTTGCATTCACTAGCTGGCAGATCTGGTTATCACGTAATGATCATGCTTTTAATGGATGCAAACCATGCCCTCGAGTTACATGGTCAAAGAGTGCTAGGAAGTGTATAGAGTTTACGAGTCTTCAACTGCGTGAGACGCTCCCAATGATGGCCAGTTCTGAATGCTAGAGGCCCCCTGATATTGGAACTATCAAGATTAATGTCGACGCCTCCTGGAAATTTGCAAGTATCCTAGCTGGCTTGGCTTTAATTGTTTGAGATCATCAAGGAAAAGTGATACAATCCAAGACTCGTGTTCTTCTCCTTTCGTCAGCTTCTGAGGCTGAATTATATGCCATTGGTGAGGCTGCTTTTTTTGTAGAGAAGCACTACAAGTTCTCTATGTCCATCATTAAACTGAATTGTAAACTTGCAGTGGACTCCCTCACCATTCCAGGCTGTTTCTCACTTGCTTGGGAGCTTGAGAACCTCGCTTTGAAGATCCAATCTACTCTTTTAAGTTTATCTTTGTGTAACCTTGTGTATATACCTAGAGAAGCAAACTATATGGTAGATTGGATAGCTAAAACTATTGCTCTTTCTTTTGACTTGGAGGATTTAGTTAACAATCCTCCCTTTGAGCTTCGAGAGTTATTTATAACTCCTATGATTAATAAATTAAGCTCTCGTATTGATTTTTCAAAAAAAAAAGTCAAAGTGCTCCACTTCTCCTGCGCTTCTTTTTCATAAACATCTCCGTACCATGCTACTTTTTTTAATTGGGGATTTGTGGGAGCAAATTTGGTGGGGACTAGCATGAGAACTAAAGCAAACTAATATCACGGTCACGTGCAAACCAATATCACTACACATGCAAACCAATATCACTACACATGCAAACCAATATCACTTCCAATACAAACCAACCAATATCACACCAATATTACTACACGTGCAAACCAATATCACTTCACATGCAACCGATTATCTCCTGATAAGTTATTGACCATCAAATTTAAAAATATTCTTTACAATCGAATCTGACGGTCCAAAATTTAGTCTCCACCTAAGGACAAATTTTTTTTAGTCTCCACTCAATCCGTCTCAGAATTTGTCTTCTTTCTCACCGTTACTTGAAAGCTTTTGAAATTTAGGCAGAACCCATTTTAGGTTTTAGGCATTACTAGGGAACCGGAGGACTTCTTTGATTTGATCTGTGTTTGGTATATGCTATATCAGCAAGTCGTTAACTTTTAACTGTCGGTCGAAACCACATGATTCTAGTGTTTTTAATTCGCAAAATAAATGAGTGACGCTAATAAAAATTAATTCAAGTAATAAGATATTTTAATTTCTTAAAGATGTCTGTTTCTAAAATAAAATCCGACAACCAAACCTCAGCTCAAAAGGGATTAAAAATCAGCCTTTGTGGTCTCTATACATTGATAAGTGGGACTTGGGAGCTAATTAGGGGCAAGGTAGGGAGCTAATACGTGCCTTCTATTCTAGCTATTGACATCATCACATTAATGATTAACGAAAATACTGAGAATTAACGGTAACCTAACCTTTGCGAAAGGAAATTTAGTCTAATAGTATAAGGATTATCAAATTCTAGGAGGTATAGATAGACCTGGCCATTGTTAGAATTTGATTCGTGATTCGATTCGATTCGATTCATCTAAAATTTGATTCATCAAAATTCGATTCGAAATCGTCTTGAAACAAATTGAATACGGTTTAAGATTTTTATAATTCGTCAAACTAGCGAATTCAATCAACTTGAAACTTCCTGCCAAATTTCCCTGAAATGCATTCCATTACAAGAAGAGCAACAAATGGAAAATGTTAAAAGACCAGGATAAAGCACAATCAACCAAATTGAATGAATTTCAATTCTGCTTTAAAAAAACTGGATTCTTGGTGCCCAGGAGACAACTATTAGGCAATCTCCAAAGAATCTTTTCTTGGTTGGTAGAAAAAAAGGGCACCCATTCTGAATTCAATGAGAATAAATAACAACTACAAGGAGAAAAAAGAGTAAATGATTTGGATTTCATTTGCAGTTCAGCTTACAATGATCTTGTTGCAGTGAGTCAGCTCAGTCCCTTCAACCAAGTTAGGTGAGAAAAAAGTGAGAGAGAACAAATAGTTTGCTGCTTTATAAAACGTGCTATGTTTTGAGCGCCCTCCACTGGTTTTTATACTCGGGGCCGTACAGATTTAATGACTTGCCTAATACTTGAAAGAACCCAGGTTTGCGGATTTTCAATTTTCATTTAAAGCATTGTTTCCCCCAACTTGGTAACATATTAAACCTCAAATAAAATCAACTTGTTTTCCTGGAAAATGGAAATAAGAGAATTTGGGTGCTGCAAAATAAATGTGTGCGTTGACGTTAGCCCACATTGAGCTGTCGGTTTTACGTTTGTGCTTAAATTGAGTTCGTTGAATGTGTTCGGACAAAAGATTGCTTGCCTTCAGCTGAAAGGGATTCCATATGGAGCTCGCCGTGAAATATTTTCATTACGGTCCAAATAAACCCTTTTTAGGACAGCAATAATTTCATTGATAAAAGCTCTTCTGCATCTATAATAGTTGACATAAGATTAAATACGGAAATCTTGTATAAATAGAAGATACTTTGTGATCGTTTGGGTAGAAAATTGAGTTTGGAGTTTAGGGCAACGGTTCACATTCTGAAAGGTTGAAAATTATACCAAAATTTTTGTACTTTTTTATTTATGAAAATTCGTATACTTCAAAACATCTTTGTTCAGATGAGAATTCATTCATAGGAGATAATCGCAGACTGTTTTCATATCACAATTCATTCATAGACACACACACATATATGCCTAGAATCCTTATAAGAAGGGAAACTTTTTCTTAATTAGGTAGTCAGACTAGAGAAACTATGTAGATGGATCTTTGAAATAGAAATTTTGTAAATAAAATTTTTGGATATTAAAAAATATCTGGCCAGCAGGGCGCATCTAATATGAGACTGATATGCATCGACTGATTAAATATTGTTTCCCAAATGTGCATTCAATGTGAAATTGACACGCGACTTGTAATTATAATTTGTTTGCTAGCAATGCGCATCCAACGTGAGATTGATACGCGGCGGATCGTTAACCAAGCATACAAAATTACCGTACAATATTTGGTCCTGGAAAGTAGTATCCATGACCAATCTGGCAAGGATAAAAATGAGAAAGTGTAAATATAGGGACTCACGTGAAAGAGGGGACCAAAAGAAAGGGGATCTACAAGGGAGTGAGCTCCGCCTATTATTTAATGCTCAATTTAATATTTGGAATGTTCGACTTTAATTTTTTTTCCTTGCACATTTTTTTCCCGCAAAAAGGACTAACGTATTTTTATATCAAATAGTTTATCCCGTTATATCAAATGGTTTACCAGATTATTTAATTAATTATCTAATTTTCTTATTATAAGTATTTTTAATAATCGGATATATCATTCGATATAAATTGAGTAAACTATTTGATATAATCAGACATACCATTTTACCCTAGCCGAACATACCATTCAATATTATTTAATTTTTTATTATAAGTATTATTAGATATTATTTAAGTTATTATACATATTCGAGTATACCATTCGATATAATTGGGCATATCATTTGATATTAGTGGACATGCCATTTGATATAATCAAATATATTAGTGGGTAAACTATTTAATATATTCAGACATATAATTTAATTTAATCAGTCCTACCATTTAATATAACAGGTCGTACTATTTAATATAACATGACATACTATTTAATATATTTGGATGTACCATTTAATTTAAAAGAAAATACCATTTAATTTAACTGGATATCATGAACCATTTAATCATAACATCACGAACCATTAAATCATAAGATTGCAAACTATTAAATTATAACATAACAAACTATTTCCTTTATAAAAATTCACGTCAGAAAAATTCACACAAAAATTCATCAATCTCTTGAAACGTCAATTAAAGGGTCCACTCCAAGCCTAACAATTGAAACGCCAATTAAAGGGTTAAAAAAATACTATGAAAAGAAACCAACAACAGATTCCAAGTTCATCTACCCAAAAAGCTAAAACAAAAGAATCAAATAAAGAACAGTTCCCATGTTCTAATTACTTTCTTATTCTACAAAGACGCCATTTTTAAAGTCAACAAAATATTAGATTGTTGTTCAACGAACCCAATTAAAAGATGAACTCCAAAAGCCATCTTATTCAAACATTGAAAGCTTCCAAAAACGACACTCAACCACCAACTACAATCCAATAGAAATTGCAAGTTTAATTCCCTCCCCGTAAATGATTTAACCAACTAATTTACCATTCTCATTGGAACACGGCAGCTAAGGGGTTAGTGATGATTGTGGGGATCTAGGAAAGGGAGAGGGGAAAGAGAGGAGATGAAGAAGAAATAATGACAAAGAGAGAGAGAGGGTAGGGGAAGTTGATTAGAGAAAAAATGACAAAAAAAAAGAGGGAGATGGTGAGGCAACGCGGAGGAAAGAGTTAGAGAGAGAGAGATTTTTTTGAGAGGAGAGAGAGAGAGAGGTAGGGGCGTTTAAGGGTTGAGGGTGAGGGAAGAGTTAGAAAGGGAAGAAGAGAAAAAAGACAGTAATACCTGCACGAATCTTAGCCATCAGATCTTGTATATAATTTAAAAATTCAATCCAATGATTCTATTTTATCCAGATTAGTCGTGGCTCATTTTTCAAAGCCAGGACGGAATCCATTCCCCAAAATTACCATGTTAGAATCAGGTACACTTAACCAATCACATATTCTGGTCTCCAAAGAAGTAAAAAAAAGTTCATAATGGGAAAGGAGTTACCTGGTCAAAAGCGTACACAACTTAATTGAGCATTTATTTTGCTCTTTACATAACGGGATTAATGTTAAGCAAGTAATAAAGCCATAAAAAATAGAAGGGTTAATCATGTTAAAGTACCCAGTAAGACTTCGTGCTTCGAAACGCAGGATCCATCACCATCATATTCTAATCTTACGAGAGCAATTATCAATTATCAGATTTTGAATTTAAATATTACATATTTGTAAAAAATCCGAAATCTCCAGGCGTACCAAAGTACTAGACCGTTCCCAGTTATATGATTTTTTTTTGCCATTACCACAGAGAAAAGGGATGGTCAAGTCAAAGTGTCCTACTTCCCGTGCGCTTCTTTTTCCTAAATAGCTCCGTACTACGCTGCTTTTTTAATTGGAGATTTGTCTCCTTTTGATTTTATCTGTGTTTAGTGAATGCCATGTGAGCAAGTCATTGACTTTTAACTGACGCTCCAAACCACATGATTCTAGTGTTTTATCTATTCGCAAAATAAATGAGTGACAATTAATAGAAGTTCACTCAAATTGTAAGACATTTTAATTTCTTAAGTATATTTAATTTTAAAATAAAATTCGACAATGATTTACACGCACCAACCCAGCTCGGATTAGAAATCAACCTATGTGGTCTTGTACATTGATGAGTGGGACTCGGGAGCTATTTAGGGGGCAAGGTAGCCAGGGATCCCTGCATTCTAGCTATTAATGATCAACAGAAATATTGACAATTAACGGTAACCTTTGTACGTATTGGCGGCTTCAATGGGCGGGTTTTTTCTTCCAATCAGGTGTTTTTAAGCTAGAATTTAGATTTTGGGGTAGGTTTCAAAAGTATTCTCAATTTGGTATTCATCCTAAATCCAAGAAAATTAATCAGATCACTTTCTCGTAATCCAATTTAAAAAATCAGAAGAAGCTAGAAGCCGAGTAATCATATTGGATAGCGGGTGGTCCCTCAGTCCGATATTTCGTTTCCGATTACAGTTCCGTAATTCGAATGATCTCCTTTATCTGAACCAAAAAATCGGATTACGGAAAACTGATCCAATTAATTTTCTCAGATTTTAGATGGATATCGGATTGAGAATACTTTTAAAATCGAACCCAAGATTGAAATCTTGCTATAAAAAAAACCTGATTGGAGGAAAAACCCCAATGGGCTTCAACTCTCTGTCCTGCTGCTCAAATTTAAGTGCCCCGATCTTTCGGATTTTACATTTGTTTATTTAGTCAAATTCGGAAAGGCTGTTGGTGGCGCACGGAATTTTGAACATAGTCTATTCTTTGTATTTTTACAGAAATATATGGTACTCGGATGTTCAATAGACCGTCGAATATGTCAGGTTTTAATCAGGTTGGACCATCAACGTTGGAATTTTTTAATATCAATTTTTAATATAGTTTCTTTCTCCAAACCCAAAATATTACTTTAAATAGTTTTTTTGAAAGATAAATTTTATACTGGAATTGAACCCTGGACTTCTATCAATTCGTCAATGTCTTATATCGTTAGGTTTGATGTGGGTTTCTGATTTTTGGGGTCCTTGTTACCCTTGTAATTATCCTCTTTTTTCGTTAATAAAGATTACTTATAAAAAAAGAGTCAAATACTCTTTAGTATTAGTGTAAATAGTTTAAACTCCTTAATGCTAATACTAACAATTGTATTTGAATATACATTTTTATTGAACCATTTGGTATATTCATACCATATTCGGACCAGACATTATGTTTATAAAATTTAGCTGATAAAGCTAAAACAACCCAGAGAGATGGGTTTCATGGCGAGGGTAATTTTGGGGTCGTCTGGTTTTGCTCGCATTGAGTAAGCCAGGTCTGCTGTTCTGCAAAGTAATAAAGCATACTATTTACCTCTCAAGAAAGAAAAAAAAAGAAGCTAGAACAACCCTTCTGAAGCGATCGTTGGCTATAGTTTGTTACCTTGTGCAATTAAGTCACCGGTTCCACCATATTTATTTGAATTGAAAATAAAACAACTTCATGGGATCCCTCTCATAACGCCAGACAGGTGGGAGATGTTACTACAATTAAAGCGATTTTTTGTGGAGTCTCTTCATAACGTCAGGATATTTGTTCAGCAAGTAGTACAAGCTGGATTTTTATCCAGATCCATATATCGTCTCTGTGGGAGCTTAATTAGAAAGGATTGCCGAGACTCGAACCCCGCTTATTAGTGAATGCAATAATAATAATAATATCAAAATGGTATCGAGAAATAAACCATACAGCGGTCAGATCCATGAAAAGGAAACAATGCAGTTTTTGTGTCCAGGCTTCATAATGAAGCCCAACCTCTTTTTTTCTGGGTTTTGAGACAGATGGAATTTTTAGTGAAGTTTTCAACTGTAATTTCAGTACTGTTGTAATGGGGAAATGTTGGGAAAAAATTGAATGAAAGTTCAATGCAAAGTCCATAGTGGAAGGCCCAAGTGGAAAGCCAAAGTGGAAATGGAAAATGGCAATACTACATTGGAAAGTGCAACAAGTTTTCTCTAGTTTATAAGGAGATGCTCCTTATTGACTAGGAAATAAGTTGACCACCTGGAAGGATAGCCAACTCGGACCGCGGCGAAGATGGTGCGTATCCGAGCACGAGCACGAGCACGCGCTCGCGCACGTGCGCATGGCGCATTGGATGCAGGTCGCAATGGGCGCAGGTCGCAATGGGCGCTTTGTGGCGCACTTGGCACGTGCGCATCGTCGCGAGGAGTTGGAGGAGCCTTAGGTATTTTGCCCGAGTCCGGAGAGAGCTGCGTAGCTACCGAAGTGACGAGGGGCTGCAAGCGCCTTCCAGGATGGCCACCGAAGAGGCACGAAGGGCTGAACCATCCTAAAAATTTCCAGACGGCCGAAGGAGTGCGAGCGGTCTGGGGCGCATCTGGAAGGATCCAGAATGCCACCGAAGGGCCATGAGCGTAGCCAGCCAGCCTGCTGGCCGAACGGACGCGTCCCTTCGGAGTGCCTGCCTCCCTCCCATCCAGCGCATATAAATAGGCCCATCCCCCATCATTTGCACTCACTCCACTACAAGTTGCATAAGCATTCGTTAGCAATTGTAGGCTCTCTCTCCCTCTCTCAGAAAGTTTCGAATATCAGACGGTTCGCCCGAAGCTTCGAGGGTCGTTGTGCTAGGAACACGAAGTCCGAAGGTCGTTGTATCTTGGAGACGATTGCCGCAGCCCGTAAGCACTAAATACGGGGCAATCTCGTCTTACGGAGAAAGAGTCCAACTCTTGTCTCGACTAATAAAGATCCTAATCAAGTACACCACCTCTGACGAACAACAATCGTAAGACGAGATTTATGTACTTAAAGATGGCATCAACAAGCTCAGCACCAGTGCCAGCGGTCCCGGGAACTGTCCACGCCGAAAGGCCGGCCAAGTTCAACGGTACCGAGTTCAAAAGATGGCAACAGAAGATGCTGTTCTACCTGACGACGCTCAACCTGGTCCGATTCTTGAAGGAAGAGGCTCCGAAGGTGGCAGAAAATGAGGCTGATTAACAGAAGATCAACGCCCTCGATGCATGGAGTCATAGCGACTTCCTATGTCGTAACTATATTCTGAATAGACTAGACGACACCCTTTACAATATCTATGCAGGTTTCAAGACCGCAAAAGAATTGTGGAACTCCTTGGAGAAGAAGTACAAAACGGAGGATGCCGGCTTGAAGAAATTCATCGTCGGACGATTCCTTGACTTCAAGATGATCGACTCTAAGAAGGTGATAGACTAAGTGCAAGAGTTGCAACTAATCCTACATGAGATTTATGTTGAAGGAATGCAACTAAGCGAGTCTTTCCAAGTGGCTGCTCTGATCGAGAAGCTACCTCTTCTGTGGAAGGACTTCAAGAACTACCTCAAGTATAAGAGGAAGGATATGGGGCTGGAAGACCTGATCGTGAGACTAAGGATCGAAGAAGACAACCGAAAGTCTGAAGTCAAGACCGGCAGGACCAACTCCGAGGTTAAGGTACACCTCGCCGAAGGTGGTACTGGCAAGAAGAGAAAGAAGCCCGGGAACAAGCAGGAGAAGCAAGAGCCAAAGCAAAAGAAGGCTAAGAAGATCAAGGGCAATTGGTACAACTGCGACAAACCCGGTCACATGGCAAAAGATTGTCGCCTGCCAAAGAGGGACGATCGTGAGAAGGCAAATCTGGCCGAAGACCTGTCTGAGCTAGACTTATCCGCCGTGGTGTTTGAAGCCAATCTGGTGGATAATCCAAGAGAGTGGTTCATTGACACAGGGGCAACCCGACACATCTGCTCAGACAAGGAGATGTTCTCAACCTATATCACGATCAGCGGCCGAAAGCTGTTTATGGATAACTCTGCAACTTCTCCCGTAGTCGGACTAGGCCAGGTGGTACTGAAGCTGACCTCTGGAAAAGAGCTGACCCTCAAGGATGTGCTGCATGTCCCAGACATTCGTAAGAATTTAGTATCCGGCTCACTGTTGAGCAAAGCTGGGATGAAACTAGTATTCGAGGCTGATAGATTTGTATTGACCAAGGCTGGTACTTTTGTAGGAAAGGGTTACCTCGAGAGGGGGCTCTTCAAGATGAATGTAATAACTGTAAAACGTGCCTTTAATGGCCCTAATAAAGTTATCAATTCTTCTTATTTGGCTGAGTGTTCTAACTTATGGCATGATAGATTATGACACGTAAATTTGAGTTCACTAAGAAAGTTAGTAAGTTTAAATTTATTTCCTAAAATGGAGTTTGGCCCGAACAATAAATGTAAAGTATGTGTAGAGGCAAAAATGACCAAAGCACCTTTTCATTCAGTGGAAAGAAATACTACACCTTTAGAGTTAATTCATACCGACATATGCGATATGAAATAAGTGCAAACTAGAGGTGGAAAAAAGTATTTCATCACGTTTATTGACGATTGCACGAGGTACTGTTATGTACACCTCTTGAAAGGAAAAGTCGAAGCTCTAGAAGCTTTCAAGAGTTATAAGAATGAGGTTGAAAATCAACTTAGCACTAAAATCAAAATGATTCGAAGTGATAGAGGGGGAGAATATGTAGCTCCGTTTGAGAAATTCTGCCAACAAAATGGCATTATCCATCAGACAACAGCTCCATACTCACCTCAATCAAATGGCGTAGCTGAACGCAAGAATCAAACTCTTAAGGAGATGATGAACGCTATGTTGATTAGCTCAGGCTTACCACTGAACTTGTTGGGGGAAGCTGTGCTATCAGCTAATTACATTCTAAACAAATTGCCGCACAAGAAAAGGGACAAAACCCCATATAAACTATGGAAAGGGAGAAAACCTTCCTACGGCTACCTTAAAGTGTGGGGGTGCCTAGCCAAGGTAGAAATACCTTAGCCTAAAAGGGTGAGAATAGGACCCAAGACCGTTGACTGCATCTTTATCGGATGTGCCCACAACAGTAGTGCATACCGATTTCTAGTGCACAAGTCTGAAAACCCTGACATCAACGAGGGAATGGTCATGGAATCAAGGAATGCAACATTCTTTGAGAATATCTTTCCTAAAAAGGAAACGAAAGAAGTAAGCTCAAACAAAAGAAGTTATGAAGCTACTCAAGACTCTGATCAAGGTGCTGAGGAACCTAGACGAAGTAAGAGGACCAAGGTAGCAAAGTTGTTTGGTCTAGATTTTCTAAACTACATGTTAGAAAATGAACCTAGGACAGTCCAAGAGGTATTATCTAGTCCTGATGCTCCTCTCTGGAAAGAAGCTATCAACAGTGAGATATAATCTATCATGCAAAACCACACGTGGGAAATCGTGGATCTTCTACCAGGTTGCAAACTTTTAGGTTACAAGTGGATCCTTAAAAGGAAATACAAAGCTGATGGATCAATCGACAAGTACAAAGCTCGGTTGGTAGCTAAAGAGTTCAAACAGAAGGAAGGATATGATTTCTTTGACACGTATTCGTCGGTCACAAGAATCACATCCATTAGAGTGATTATAGCTATCGCAGTACTCTATAACCTCGAGATACATCAAATGGATGTAAAAACAGCTTTCCTAAATGGAGAACTGGAAGAGGAAATATATATGGAACAACTAGAAGGGTTTGTTGCCCCCGGACAAGAACATAAAGTGTGCAAGCTGGTTAAGTCACTATATGGGCTGAAACAGGCGCCGAAACAGTGGCATGAGAAATTTGACAGGACAATGATGTCAAATGGCTTTAAGATCAATAAGTGTGATAAATGTGTATACATTAAAGGCACGCCTGATGCTTACGTGATTGTATGTCTGTATATAGACGACATGCTAATCACGGAAAGCAGTAATGATCTTATTATAAAAACTAAGAACATGTTAAAGAACAACTTTGACATGAAAGATATGGGTCTAGCTGACGTCATACTGGGGATTAAAATCACTAGGACGGCTGAAGGAATTGTCTTGTCACAATCTCACTACGTTGAGAATGTACTCAAGAAATTCGATGCTTTTGACAAACCTCCGGCTAAGACTCTGGTAGACCTGAGTCTACACTTGGGTAAGAATAGAGGTGACCCAGTATCTCAACTGAAATATGCAAAGATCATCGGGAGTCTAATTTACTTAACAAATTATACACGCCCTGATATTGCATACTCAGTTAGCAAGCTTAGTAGATTCACGAGCGATTCAGGACCAGACCACTGGCTAGCTTTGAAAAGGGTTCTAAAGTATTTAAAACATACCATGAACCATGGCATACTTTATACTAGGTATCCAGCTGTATTGGAAGGATACAGTGATGTGAATTGGATATCGGACACTAAAGACTCCAAATCCACTAGTGGTTATGTGTTCACCATAGGTGGAGGAGCTGTGTCCTAGAAATTCTCTAAACAAATGTGCATAGCTCGATCCACCATGGAGTCAGAGTTTATAGCACTAGACAAAGCTGGGGAAGAAGCTGAATAGCACTTGGTCCCATTCTCAGAAGCTGCCCAAGTGCGAACCTGCAGAGGTATGGTAAGGTTAAGCGTCTACGTTTTTAATGATTCCTATACCAAAAAAAGGTGGAGTATGGCAGGATACTCTTAATGAGAGATCACCTATATAAGTGTGAAGTGAGGCCGCTTCAAATGGAAAAACACTTATGAATCCAAGATAAGGTCCATGGCCGAAACGAACACAACGTGAGAACCAAAGGATATTAGAGATATCATTGTGTAAATGTTATTGTCTTGGTTTACATAAAAAAATCTGACCAGTTCAAGACATCGCGTTCACTGAGCAGCAAGTAAATCCGATAACATCTTACTAGAGAAGGTTCAAAGCTGTAAGTTAGCTATCTCGATGCAATGATATTTCGTTGGAACTTTTCTTAAAAGTGTCAGCATGCATTAATCATCATTCATGTGGGGGATTGTTGGAAAAGCTTGAATGAAAATTCAATGCAAAGCCCAAAGTGGAAAGGCCCAAAGTGGGAGGCCCAAAAGGGAAATGGAAAGTGCAATCCCACATTGGAAAGTGGCACCAACTTTTCCTAGTTTATAAGGAGAAACTCTTTGTTAGCTAGAAAATAAGTTGACCACCTGAAAGGATAGCCAACTCGGACTACGGCGAGGATGGCGCGCAGCACCATCCGAGCACGAGCACGAGCACGAGCACGAGCACGAGCACGAGCACGAGCACGAGCACGAGCACGAGCACGAGCACGAGCACGCGCCCGCGCCCGCGCACGTGCGTGTGCGTATGACGCATTGGACGCAGATCGCAATGGGCGCTTTGTGGCGCACTTGGCACTTCGTACGTGCGCATCATCGCGAGGAGCTGGAGGAGCCTTAAGTATTTTGCCCGAGTCCGGAGAGAGCTGCGTAGCTACCGAAGTGACGAGGCACGAAGGGCTGGAACATCCCGAAAATTTTCGGACGGCTGAAGGGCTGCGAGCAATCCATGAAGGGACGCAAAGAGGCTGGAGCAATCTGCCTAGCGAAGGGACATCTTCGAAGAGCCACGAGCGATCTGGCTGCCTGCCTGAGTCGCATCTCTTCGGAAGTACCTCGTGTCCCTTCGGAGTGCCTGCCTGCCACTCTTCCAGTGCCTATAAATAGGCCTCTCCCCCTCATTTGCAAATTACCCCGAACACTTATTGCATAAGCATTCGTTAGCAATAGTCGTTCTTCTCTCTCCCTCTCTTAGAAAGTTCCGAATTTCGAAGGTTCGCCTGAAGCTTCGAGGGTCGTGAAGCTACGAACTCGGAAGCAGCCTAGTCATTGTATCTTGGGGACGATTGCTACAGCACGTAAGTACTGAATACGGGGCAATCTCATCTTACGGAGAAAGTGTTCAACTCTTGCCTCGACTAATAAAAATCCTAATCAAGTACTGCACCTCTGACATACAACAGAGTTTAGAAGCACGGGTGTTCCTGTCTCGATCTCATGGCCTCGAAGCTTGCACGCTTCGAGGCATGATCGAGGGAGGATGAAGAGTGGCGCGTACAATCTGCTCTTCATGTTCCTGCAATATTCCCTCCAGAAGACGTACTAGTTGGTTTCGTTTCTGAGATTCGTTTTCTGTCATTTAAGTATAAATGTTCTGATTCTGACATATTTGTGAACTGTTGTTTACTGTGACGTTGGATCTGTAAATTCTGGGGTTCGTGATATCCGTTTCTATCTGTTCTGACATGTGGGATGACTACATCCCTTTATATTTATTTTGTAATATATATATTACAATGTTAAACACGCATTTTTTAATGATCTTATTTTAGTTTTATAGAACATGTCCTAACGTATACTTTGTATTATCTGATTTGTTTTTTACTACTGTTGCAGAGAAAGTGGGTACAAGAACGTCAAGACTACCCGAGAAGGATCCGGAGTGGTCGTCCTAAGGTCGGCCTAATGGAGAGGGTGAAAAAGAGCTAGACTAGGGCTAAGCTACAATAAATAATAAAGAGCAATAGGTTTGTTTGTTGTGTTGATGATGATCTCCTCCTTGCCCGAGCCCTCCTTTTATAAGGAGCCCTGTCCTTGCTTCATCTTCAAGAATAGGAAGCTCCTTCAGATCGTTTCCAATTTAGCATGGCCTAGAATAGGAAAACTCCAAATGCCCTCAAGGAAAACCTGAAGATTCTCAAGATTTCCCGAGAAGTCCGCTCCACGCCATCGCTCAGAATGTGGAGAAACTCCGAAAAGTCTGCTCCACGCCATGATCATTCCTAATGTAGAGCGATCCCGAGAAGTCCGCTCCACGCCGTCGCTCCGAATATAGAGAGTCCTCTTGGACCTAGCATAAACCGACCCCGACAAAGCTTCCGGATCAAGTGCTACCAGGCCGTACCAAGCAAGCAATCCCGGCCCGGCCCAGATAGAGATCAACCCAACTCACAAGCCCGTGTGGGAAAAATTCAAACCTACCCGGGAAATGCTCTAGAAAATTCTATCTGACATGCTCGAACTTCAAATCACGATACGCCCAAGCAAGCGCCCTTGTGGGGTGCACCTACCCAGGTGTAAGGTAGGTGCGCCTACCCAGGCGCATGGGAGGTCTTCCTCCAAGCGCGTCGCAGCCTTGCTCCAAGCACATCGCGGTCTTCCTTCAAGCACACCGCTATCCTCCAAGCACACCTCAAACTGGCACCCTCCAAAGCCGCTCCATCCATGGGATGCGCCTACCCAGGCGCACCAAACCTGTGCCTACCCAGGTGCATGATCCTTGCGCCTACCCAGGCGCACCAAACCTGCGCCTACCTAGGCGCATAAAATGTACGCCTACTCGGGTACATAAAGTCAATTTCATCTCGCCCAGATTTTGTATCAAGACAAGTGCTATCCGAATTCGAAGTATTTCGTACCTCCACGAAATCCGAACATTTTTGCACTTCAACAACTACATACAAGACGATGAAGCAAACGAGAACAGAGCGAATCACATTCATAATTTCTATGTTTGACTATAAACTTGTCTGTTACACTCGTATTTAACAATGAAGTACATCCTTAGAGGGAAAGAGAAGATAAATACAAGTTAAAAAGTAGATATTAAGGCTTTTGACTATTTTTGCGATAGGGACTTAGGAGACGGAGAGAACACTTACAATGCTTGATGTTCAGATTATTGCGAGAGGAGACAATTACTTTCCTATAAATCCACATTCCGGTGAACAAATTTGGGATGGAAATGGAACGTGCTTTCTATATTCTGCCAATGCCCATAACGGGAAAACATTTCTGTATATTGGATAATGTAACATGCAATTATTTTTGAAAACTCCAGCAATTTCCTGCGTAAGAAGTAGAAAAAATGAGTATATAAGAATATCTATTTATATAAATGGACTCTTAGAATCTCCATATCCAACCCAAAATCTTAATGTGATGGGTTGGTAGATTATCTACACTTATAAACTTTGTCCCTCACTCGTATTTTAACCGATGTGGGATTTTTCAACACGCCATCTCAAGAAGATTGCACTAACTTTGACTTCACCAAATTGCGAGAATTGGGGGTCGTACTGTTGAGTTTGGCGAGGACAAAAGTAAAAGAAGAATTATTTTCATGTTTTGTTTCAGACTCCTAATTTGACCTAAATAAATTACTTGATGTACAAGGGTTTGCCTCTATATAAAGGCATGTTACCCAAGGGTTTTGTATTGCTTTGTGGCTTGGATCCATCAATAAAAGTTCTCCTTTCTTTTCGTGGATGTAGGCATTAGGCCGAACCACGTAATCTCTTATGTCCATGTTCTTTGCGCATTTTGTTCTCGAAGTTGCTGAATTTCTAACAAGTGGTATCAAGAGCTAAGGTTGGAGGATGTCGGATTACGGCGCAAATTTTTCTCTTGTGAAATTCGATGGTTCATCAAATTTTGGGTTATGGTAAAGGCGTGTCATGGATCTCTTCGTGCAACAAGGGATGGTCATCGCACTCTCGGAGAAGAAGCCCGAGAAGATGGAGGAGCAAGAGTGGAAGGAGATGGAGGCCAAGGCAGTGGCGATAATTCGCTTGTGCTTGACGGACGATGTGATGTATCATGTCATGGATGAGGAGTCACCAGCTGAGGTATGGAAGAAATTGGAGGCAAGGTATATGTCTAAGTCTTTGTCGAACAAGCTTTATCTTAAGCAAAGATTGTACGGGCTCAAGATGGAGGAGGGCTCAGATTTGAGCCAACACATTAATATTTTCAGTCAACTTGTGAGCGACTTGAGAAAGATTGATGTGAAGTTCGAGGAAAAAGACAACGCATTGTTGCTCCTGAATTCCTTACCAGGCTCCTACGAAAATTTGGTTATAACTCTAACTTGGGGGAAGGAGTCCCTGGTATTGGAAGATATTGCAAGTGCTCTGCTAGGGTTTCATCAAAGAAGGAAAACTGGCGATGAACAAGCGGAAGGACTGGTTGTGAGGGGTAGCCATGGTGGTCGTAGTGAAGATATAAAAGGATCCAAGTCGAGGTCAAGGAGGTTCAAAGGAAATTGCTTCAAGTGCGGAGAAAAAGGACACGTAAAGAAAGATTATCCGAGAAGAACTCGGGATCGCGAGGGAAAAGGATCGGGTTCCGTGAATGTGGCCTCATATTCGGACTGGTCGAATGGTGATCTTCTTTCTGTTTTATCAGGTCCAAAGTATTCTAATTCCTGGATTTTGGATAGCGCTTGTTTCTTTCACATGACGCCCAAGAAAGGGTGGTTCGATACCTACAAGTTTATTGATTCAGTTATGGTAACTATGGGTGATGATTCTACTTGTAGAATTGCTGGCATATGAGACTTGAGAATCAAGATGTGGGATGGTGTTGAAAAGAAATTGTGTGAGGTTAGGCGTGGCCCAAATTTGGAGAGAAATTTGATCTCATTAGGAGCTTTGGATTGTAGCGGGTACAACTACGAGGTTGTAGGCGGGCTAATTGAGGTGGTGATGAAGGGTGAAAGGGATGCTAGGAACACCTACAAGTTAGTGGGGAACACAGTTGTAGGTGGAGTCACCTCATTGGGTTCTGATGGAGGGGAGAAAAGCTCTTCTGTGATGGAGCGAAGGCTTAACATGAATGGTTTGAGTAGAGTTGGGATTCGCGGAGACAAAGTTAGCAAGTTCTCGGTATGGTTGTCTAAAGGGACATGCACGTCAAAGGTATTGGATAGATTTTGCATGGGAAATGCGAAGCCGTTGGTAGCATCACGAGCGAATCAGGTATCTCACTCAAGGTCAAACTGTGGAGTTCGGGACAAGTCGAGGGTTCTACTTGGTAGAACAAAAGGTTGTCTGTTGTATGCTATGGCAAGTAGCATTGGTTTGAGGCAAGAAGGTCCAGCGAAAAAGTAGTTCGAGGTTGCGGAGCATGGGGTTGACCGAAAAATAGAGAGTGCATCTATTGGTCACAAGTTTACTTCAGCAGGTGGACTTGCTAGTTGGGGTTCGATGGAGATTGGAGGGAAGACGCCAAGCAAGCTCGGAAGCTCGAGCTTGGGGGCTGGTTCCAAGTGATTGAACTAAGGTGGTGAGAAAGTTGAGATGGTCTTATTGATGGCGGTGTATCTATGGTCCGAGGTGGAATCGATGGAGTCAAATTGGTCTTGCAAGATCTCATCTCTTCATGGGGCGGTGTTTCATCAATGTGGAATTTTGTTGAAGTTCGGATGGAGCTTCATGGTTTGTCCACAGGATGATTTCTCGGCAAGGTGGAGATTGTTGAGTTTGGCGAGGACAAAAGTAAAAGAGGAATTATTTTCATGTTTTGTTTCGGACTCCTAATTTGACCTAAATAGATTACTTGATGTACAAGGGTTTGCCTCTATATAAAGGCATGTTACCCAAGGATTTTGTATTGCTTTGTGGCTTGGATCCATCAATAAAAGTTCTCATTTTTTTCCGTGGATGTAGGCATTAAGTCGAACCATGTAATCTCTTGTGTCCGTGTTCTTTGCGCATTTTGTTCTCGAAGTTGCTGATTTCCTAATACGTACGATCTGAACAATGGGCATGAGATCAACCAGCTCTGTAACCATTTTAGAATCTCCATATCTGACCAAAAATCTTAAAGTGATAGGTTGGTAGATTATCTACACTTATAAATTTGACCCACTCGTCTTTTAATTGATGTGAGATTTCTCAACATGGGCAGATAATTAATACATAAATTTAACTGGATTACCTGTTGGGGAAAGCTGCCATCTTCATTTTGGGAATTGATCAACAACTTTGCGCCCCGATGAAGGGGTGTGGGGTCTCTTTTGGCCTGAAAAGAAATTTACAATGTCAATCAACTTTGGATTAATAGCGTATCTAACCCATGGGTAGGTGGAAACTACTTACGTTAATTTTAACACGTATTTCGGAATATTGTTTATCACACCAAAACTTGCACGTGTTTAAAATTTTTATATCTAAGTATATTATCGGTGTGATAATTTCAATAAAGTAATGGATGCGAGAAATTTGTATGGCTAATTATTAATTACCTGTCCAGAAGCAATTAGGGCCAACATTGCCCACGCCGTGTGAACCAAAGTTGATTTGCGCCCTTCCAACGGTGTATAAATCTGAATATATGGCGCAAAAGCAAATAATTATATGGACGACGATTATCATTTTTTACAAGACAACTATATACTATACTTTACTTTTTAGTTAAAATACATAGCTTTTTCATTCTGACGAAAAATAAATTCAGCTTACTATTATTATAGTATTAAATATAAAGTTGTCTAATACTTTTTGGGTTAATTTAATATTTATGGGTGCATACATATATAAATTTATATTTACAAGTATAAATTCTAATTTAATCAATTTTAGTATAACAAAATTTTGAAAAATTATTTTTTCGAAAAGTAAAAAATAAAATTCGACAGCTTAGTCTGAACTTGCCGGTCCAATCGGGTGAACTGATTGACCTAACCGGTTGAATCTTTTGTATAAAAATGACCCAACCTCATTGTCGGCTCCTGGCCCGAGGACTAGTAGTCGACAACCAGTCCAAGTATCTTCCAAATTTTGATATACTGTAAAACGATACTGTCTTATTGTCGTGTCACGGTTCAAAGTTACCTTTGCAGGGTTTGAGAGGTAGCTCTCCCCCCAACCGCCATCATCCGATTGTATATTTAGCAAGAATTCCACCCCTCTGCGCATAGCTGGACAATTGTCGCAAGTCTTTCTGGCTGCATCCAATCCAACAAGCGCGAACCAAGTGCCGTAGATGAAACAAATTCCCCAATTCCCATACCTGCAAGAGAAGATTCTCCAAGATTACTCACCTACTTGTCCAATATAGATACCACCAAGTACTTACAAATTATGATTTATTTTAGTATAACTAAGAATTTGAGTATTTAAAAATATTAAATATTTATTAAGAAACTTTTTTATCATTATTCAAAGAACTGTCTAGTTCGATTCTGAATTAGTCGACACATGATGCGAAAATGAAGTCATATACGTACCACGAACCATCGGGAAATTGAATGTCTTCAAGATACTTAATGGCTTTAGTGATGAAATCTTCAATTTCTTTTGTTCTGTGTTCCGGAAACTGCTTCGTGAACATAGCAAAGGCGTGGATTGAAGATGATGTGCACTCGCAATAACTAATTAACCAAATCATAGAATAATATTCAATTTTTTAAAAATAATAGTGCTGGAAAAGAAAAAAAATTAGAGAGCATGTGAGAAGGAAGTTACTCGTGCTCAATAACAATGTTCTCCAGAAATTCCATTGGGTTGAGAAGCTAAGCACATGGGAAAATGATATAGTAATGTCAGTTTTAATTAGATATTACAAAAATTAACAGAAACGTTAAGAATATTATTTGCATCAATATTGGTGCATTATTTTCTTTTCCATACCTCTAACCATTTTTCACCTCGTACCGGCTCCCATCCTGCTAAACCTCCGTTTTTATTCTGCAACCAATCGCAAATCATAACTAAAAATGCAATTGTTTTTACCGCAAGGCGAGAGAAAAGTGGCGTGTCACATATGTATTCACATGCACATTAGTTAAATAAAATTAACAATGGTTAGAAATTTATCACTAAGAATATCATTTTGAAAAATCTCAGTCACTAAAAATATCAATTTAGAGAAATTTTTATCTCAAAAAATAAAAAATTAAAATCATGTAATATTTAGTTAAAAATGCGTCAAACCACGTAATATTAAAATGAACTTTTATTTATTTTAAAAATAGTTAAAATAAAAAATTTAAAAAATTTAATATAATATCAGAATGAGTCATATTTAAAAAAAGTTAATCTACCCATAAATATTTTAAAAAAGTCATATTTAGTTAAAATTTTCAAATTAGTAAAATAAATCCACCTACCCATAAATATTAAAGTTTTTGGTTGGATATTTAACTCAAAATTATTAATCAGACAACTAGTTATCTAGATATTGATGGATATTTCTTAATTGAATTTTGGTAGCTAGTTTTATGTTAGTGGTTTCAGGCGTCAAACAATTTTCCAGCATGATGCCAAATATTCTCCAAAAAGTAAAAGAAAATACCTGAAGTGAAAGTATGATATTGACAGCGTCAAATATTCTCTGAATTTCCATTTTCTGACCAATAAACTCCAAAGGTAACTTCTCAGCATAAAGAACACACTGTCCAACATGAAAATTCACGTGATATTTATTTCAGTCTTCATGCAATATATGTCCGGATAATACAGAGCTAATATTTACTTAAAAAAAACTAAATAACCAGCTAATATTTTTTGCATGTGAACCTTTAGAGCCTCAGCGGTACAATCGGAGAGTTGCCAACCGTGATCTTGATCGGAAAAGGTCCATGATCCTTTCGAGATGTGACGATACATGCTCTCGAAGTCTCCTACTGGATTCTCCACCACCTTCAAGTATCATGGACTTTGAATTGATTAATGTACAATTACACGAGATGTGCGAGTAACAACGTGTCGCAGAATTGGCCCGCTCTAATATATATTTAAATCTTCATATCTAACCTAAAATATTAAAAAAATATGTTGGTGAATTTTCAACTCTTACATATAAATTCACCACACTTGCAAATAGTAATGTAATAATTTTAACACTTATCTTTTCAAAAAGTGTATAAATTTGAATAAGACGGAGCTAAATGATAAAATTCAATTGGTTTGAGATTTGGGGTTATCTTCATCGGTACGTACCTGGGATTTCTTTATAAAATCATATGCCTTAGCTATTGTTGACTTGAATTCGTCGCCAAGATCGCTCATAAATAAAGCTTGAAAGCCAAACGTTGCGTCCCATAATTGACTTCCGAAGCTCTGTGTTTTTACTTTATATTAATGGGATCTAGAAAATACTGACTAGTACAATAAATCAAAAATATAAAAACCGGCACTTAAAATTAATACACTTTTACCCACTAACCTGAACCTTCATACCATCTTCTGCCATCCACAAGAAGTCTGGAACTCTTGCTAGGTGCTTCTTAAAATAATCACCATCGGGATCGTCCACCCAGCAAGCAAGCATGCACAGAGCCTAAATTAACGAATAATCACAAATTGTTATGCGAATACGAGTATAATCAACAGGAAAAATAGTTCACTTACATATTGTAATGTTTGGACCATTTTCACGTTGATATTATGTGGTACAAAAGTCATAAAATCAGTGACTTATTTTTTAAGTTTTGATATTGTTGTGGGTAAAGAGGTTACAAGAATGCTAAGAGAACCCGAGACGATCCGGAGTGGTCGTCCCAAGGTCGGCCTAACAGAGAGGAGGAAAAAGTACTACAGCTAGGGCTGAGCTAAGGGAAAAGCGATAAAGAATAAAAGTTGTTGTTAGTTGTGTTTGTGGTGTCTTCTTCTTCGCCCAAGCCTTCTTTATATAGGAGGACGCCTTGACCTAGCACTGACCTTCAAATTAGAAAATTTTTAATTAGGTCGTTTCCAACTTAACCCAGTTTAGAATAGGAAAATCTAGACCGACTTCCCAAAACAAAGAGATTTCGGCCTTGAATAGGAACTATTAGGCCGTGACGAACAAGCAAACTCGGCCTAACAAAGAACATTCCAAATCTTGACAGAATATCGGAGATCCTGGCTCAATATAGGAAAATCTCCACCGCCTCGTCCTTCTCGAACATCTCCACAAAAATAACATCAACGCCTAGACGAGCCGGGCCTCTGTATCCAATTCGAGGCAAGCTTGAACACCCAAACATGCCTTATGACGTATCGGCCAACCACGACCCCCAGATGAGCTCGAGTACCTAGACAATCCAAGAAGCCCAAACACACTTACCATAAGCGAGATGAGAGAGCCCAAACCTCATGCGGCCCAAGCGAGCCAAGCAACCCAAACGAGTTCTTCGCAGGCGAGCTCCTTGTTGAGCGAGCCCAAATCCCATGTGGCCCAAGCGAGCCAATACTGAGGCAAACCCAAAGAGACACAGGTGAGCTCAAAACTGATGCGAACCCAAAACCTAAGTGAGCTCCAATAACCTAGGCAAGCTTGGATGCCCAGGCGAGCTCCGGGCCCAGGCGAGCACAACGTAGGCAAGCCCTATCAGCCCAAAGCGAGACGAGGCAAGCTCAGTTGGCCCAATAATTAGGCGAGACAATGTGAGCTCAATCAGCCCAAAATGAGACAAGGCGAGCTCAACCAACCAAAACTGAAGCAAGCTCTGCCTGCCCAACACCGAGGCGAGCGAGCTCTTCCAACCCAGCGAGCGAGCTCCACTAGCCTAATCCATAATACGAACCCAAAATGAACGAAACTGAAGGTCGGCTCCATCCAAATCTAAGATTATTTTCAAAACCCAATGTCCATAGGCGAGCCGGTACTCTCCCAATAACTCCAAGGCGAGCAGCTCACTCTCAGGCACATCAAGGTGAGTCGGCTCACTCAACTAGGTGAGCATGTATTCAAATAGATTTTTAACCTCATTACACTTTAAATATGAAGAAAACATTAACTATAAAATTGTAGATCTTTGTTATCTTTACGTAGAAACTTGAATCATCTCAATCCGAACTCTGGACGAAAAGTTATGAGCATTTTACCAAAGTATGTCACGCAGGCGGATCAGATCAGGTGGACCGCCTGCTCGCCCAAGACCAGGCGGACTCGCCCACTCGTCCCAAAACCACACAGACATGCCCACTCGCTCCAAAACTAGGTGGACTCATCTTGATGTGAATTTTTGACCATGCTACGCCTCAAATCTGAAAAAATTTGTAAACTACAATTTGTCTTATCTTTTCATTGCCGAAGAAATCAATTCAATCTGCTGCCCAAGTCAAAAGATATGATTGATCTACCAAAGTCTGATAAAGCTGAGATCGGAGAACTCCAAAATGTGTTAACAATGCTGAGATTGTTTTTGTACCTCAATAATGCCCCCTACTCGTCAACGCTTTAGAATGATCAGGCGAGAAGCGTTGACGTGGTCCTTAATCTCCAACTTGGCATCCTTCACCTAAAGTGGAGCATAACAAAGATGAGCAGCTTGAAGAGGTCTAGGCCATCGTTCTGAGGATATAGCCGGCCGGCTTATAGGGTGACAAGGTGTAGACCTCCAATTGCCTTGTCACCTCGCCTATTGCTTCACTCCTCATAAGTAATGGGGAGTACTTGCTCCCTTAGTGTGGCACTAATCAGTCGGTAGCTTGAAAGAACATCTCGCTCGATCGAGCTCGCACATTAGGCAACCCAGCCATCTACGCTACTTCAGATTACCCTTATTGGTATCATGGTCCCATCGTAGAAGGTCGCCTTTATGGTCATTATCATGTCGGTCCGGTCGACCTCATCCCGTGAGATCCCCAAACTTGACACATCCCGTGACAAGGTCGACTGAGACCTCATTGCTCTTATGGCTGTCCTTGTCCTTCTGAAGATAATCCCCTTTCGAGCGAATCTCGCTTCTCACCTTAGATACCCACTTGCGAATCCACTTCTCGCGTAAGTCAGTAGATGCCTTTGGGCGAACCTCTTTAATGTGCTTGAGATCCTTTCACTTTTTTTCCTTAGAGATTTCAACCTCATTGGCCCGACCTTGAGTCAGGGTCGAACGGTGTTTCACTCGTGAGTGAGCTAGGAGGGCGTTTTGCCCCATCAGCTTGGCTCTTTGTTCCACCAGTTATCTTTCGAGGCATTTGATAACTTACTTTTGTTTCTCGACCTGCCTCTCAAGGTGACGTCTCCGAGTCTTAGTTATGACGTCTTGTGTTGGTGGTTCAGAGGTGACCCTTTTATCTCCAAACCGGTTAAAGGTTTTTCAGCGTGGGTTGAACCCGTCTTGAAGGTCTACCTTGATACAAGGATGATTAATTTGCCATGTTTCATGGGCTCCTCTTGGACGATAGAACTTCTGGGTCCTTGGAATGCCACTATCGGGTGGCCGTCCTTGCTTCCTGAGTCTTGCCCCCCTGGGTCTTAGAATCAGCCTTTGCTTTCTCAAGGTCTGGCCGTCCTTGCTCACCGAGTCTTACCCCCTATATCTTAGGGTCGGCCTTTACTTGCTTTGGCCTCTCTTCCATTTGGCTTCGTTGGAGGCCAACCATAGCAACGAAAGCACTAACGCAGGGGTCGATTAAAGGTTGCCCCCTAAGATATTGATGTGAATCTAAGCCCTCTGATTAAAAGGGTTGAGATTGTCCTTCTATCTCCGGATGTTGGGTAGAACCAAACATCAACCGATGATGGACGTTGTCTTCATCGAGCTCTCCTTATCTCAACATCACAAACTGAAAGATTTGAGTTGGAGTAGGAAAGCTTGGGTCCAGCTCTTCTTGCTCCAACCTCACGAATTATGGTGATGGGGTCAGAACAATGTCATGAAGCATTAGGCAGTTGTCAGCAATCACCATCTCTTATTGCCCAAAAGAACCTTCTTGGGTTTTCTCATACATAGAGGACTCTTGCACCTACGGGTACTTGGAAGCCCCAATCGATGGAGATTGACTGAGTAAACTTGTGAAATCTGGAGTCTCGACATCATGGTAAGGTAAAGACCATACCGGTACATCGCGGTAAGGTAAAGATCACACTGATTGCTCCGAAGTAGGCTGAGTGAAGGGTGATGACCTTATGTGCGCCATCCTATCATCGAGACTGGGGGATGTTTACCGAAGTGCTTCGTCCATGTAGTTCTGAACTCTTAGGGGTTGGTTAGAGAGTCTCTGATATGACTCATTATTTCACATCCGGATTCCGTCGCTACGTCTCATCACCTGCTCAATACCTTGTTGACCATCTTTGTTATCACACTGAATCTTTTCAAGTTGAGCAGTGATAACCTCGAGCATCCCGACTATGGTGGTGACCATCATCCATTACCGAAGGAATCAACTCAATTCGATGCCCGAGTCAAAAGATATGAATGATCTACCAAAGACCGACAAAGCCGAGATCGGAGAACTCAAAAATGTGTTGACAATGCCGATATTATTTTTGTACCTCAACTTTAATAATAAAAATGGTCTCCTAGAAAGGAAGCAGTTTGCCTACAAGCCATGTCATTGGCTACGTGGAATATTTTAAATGATGTGGCACATTAGGCGGCAACGCAAAGAGACTGCCCATAACACTGAATCTCAAAACTCCAATCACTTGTATAAATTCAAAATGGTCCAAATAACATTCTTTAAAAAAATAAATTGTTACACCAATAATTATATCAGTTAAAGATTAAAACATAAACCTTCGTTAGTTTCTATTATGCCTTTTGCTATTAAACCAAATGCCAAAAATCACATGTTATGTAAATGAACTTCCTTAATGAAAAATGAGAGAGAAAATGAAATATATTTGGTAAAAGAGAAAACATGGATAAAGTAGCAAGAGCACATGTTTGAAAAATAAGTATATTCGATAGTAATGTATATGTTAAATTTAGTAAATTAGTACCTTTTCTACGCAGCCAATGGTAATGTATCTACTACATTCATCCTCATAGTGAATATGTTTCATTGTTACTTCAAGAGCTTTCTTCCTTATCAACGTGTTAAAAGGCCAACGAGTGAGTAAAGGCTCCGACAATATGTATAGCGAGTCCCAGATGAAGTTCTGGACAGATGAATGCGGATAGAATAGATCCTCCTGCAACCCAAGGGCAAAAGTTGATCAAGTTAACACAATCCATTTTGGATCACATTTGAATATTTGAGTTGCCACATCATCACCCACGGAGATAAAAAAATCGTGATGACAAGCTACGTCATTATCGGAGCAACACCATGACATTCCATATGGTCGCGTGGTCGAGAAAATCTGTTCGAGTCCTTCAAGTGTCGAAAATTGAAATATCTTAAACATGATTGACGAGTTTCAAAAAACAAGATCTTAAGTGTCAAACGACTATACTGACCGTAAAAAAAATGTCAAACGACTATACCACGTGAAGTTTTCTCTATATTAAGTACCTTGGCACACAAATGGCGGACTTGTTTCCATGGAATAGTATGATATGGTTGGGTGAAGAGCTCCTCCCGCAATTCCAAAATAAGAGGCGTGATTGGTCCAATAAATCTCTTTCCATATAGATAGGACATTGGCATGTATACCAACCGACAGTAGCACCACATTTTTGCTGCATTTTTTAGCATCAAGAACAAAATCATCAGCTCTTTTGCTGGAATTTTTTATTATTATCTTGAAATTTTAGAAAATATTTAGTTTAATACTTTGTTATGACTAGTTAATACCTGGATGTATGGGGAAATAAGAGGGAAAAATCCAAAACTCTGGAGGCATAGGGTTGCATCCTAACCAATCAAATAGGCCTAGTATCTGTAAATCAACGGAAAGAGGAAAAAATTAACCCAGAATGCATTTTTTGCATATACAATAAAGTTTCTATAAAATAATAAATTTTAGGTCATAGAACTTTGTTAATTTTGAGAGCTATTCATTAATCTTTTTATAGTCTATTAGTGGGTTAGATACGTATATAGAATCTGAGGGTGATTCTTATTATCTTAACACATAGTTACAATTTATTTTTATATCACCCGTTATCAATTCTTATTATATCGTTTCTTGCTTCTTACTAATTCATTTTTTTCACTTTTTTATTCAATCTGAGAGGTGACCAACCGAAAGCCAAGTCTTCCCCCAAGAAGGGAGGTGGGTGACGCCACCATGGTCGAGGATCCATCTTCTTCCTCTGGAGCACATCTCAGTGTCGGGGCCTTCTCCAAGCATGCGGAGACAAATATAGCTGAAAGTTGTACAAAACATGTTGCTGTGCCCTTCTATGTGCAATCCCCATCCACCATCTTCGTTCTATAATCACATACAAATCCAATTCAAAGAAATTATTAATCATTTGTCCACGATTTAATTCGTGAAATTCATGAAATAATTAGACAAAAAATTGGAGTCGGTGCTTACCTGATGATTGTAGATGTAGCGGAAGATTTCTTTTCGATATTCGGAAGGGAACATAGTGTTAAGATGCCCGGTGATGTAGAAACAGAACACCTATTTACGTTTTTTAAAACACAAAATAATTAAATCAATTTAATACATTGCTATAATTTAATGACCTTTGTAACAAATAACATCTTATGATTAATTTCTAGTGACCAACAGCCCAATTAACAGTGTGACCGGTGGACCGACAACCCGAATGCATTGCGACCCCGGGACTCTGAAGATTACTACTGTAATTATCCCGGAAAGACAATTGTACTAGAAAGTTATTCATAATTACTGTCTGAAATAATATGACAATTTTCGACAAAAAAGTCGAAGTTAAATTACTTACAAAAGGAGGCAGGAAAAACAGAACACCAGAATTCTCAGCTGGCCAGTGGCCGTCACTTGCTTGGAGAGCTGAGAAGAAATGTGCACATCTTCTTAAAGCAGCGGTGGTCTTTTCGCAGCTCACTTCTTCTCCTTCCCCAATTTCTACTGCTGGTATTGGTTGTTCGAAGTTTTTTTCCCTCAAAACCTACACACACATATAACAAATTGGGAAAAGTCCACTTAAGTACCCTGTAGTATCGCGAAAAATCAAGTCAGTACCCTGTGGTTTAAAACGTATCAATTGAGTCAAACTTATTCCAATTAAAATCAATTAGAGGCCCGGGCAGCTGCCCGGAGCCTGCCCGTTTTGCCCGAACCTCAACCGGCCACGTGAAGTAGCCACATCAGATTTTTTTATGACGTGGCACCCACGTGTACCCTCCACCCCTCTTCTTCTTCCCCACTCTCTTCTTCTTCCCCTCTCTCTCTTCTTCCCCATTCCGAGGGCCCACTGGACCCGTCCGTCCACATGGACTCTATCCTCCCCGGCCTTCCCGAGGGTCCCACTGGACCCGTCAGTCCGTACACCTCCTCCTCCCCCGCCCCAACCACATTCTCCTCCTCCTCGTCCTTCTCGACGCCTCCTCTCTCCCTCCACACCGGAACCACCCACAACTGCTTCTTCTTCTCCAAAATGTCCTTCCTCCCCCTCTTCCTCACATACGCCCCTCCTAGTGAAGCCGAGAAGGGCACCCGAGAGGAGCCATTATCCGACCTGCCGCCGCCGAATTTCGGGTCCATGGGCCCGGACAGAACCTCGAGCTCCAGCGGTCCCGACAGGAAGTACCCCTCCCCGCTGCGTGGCCCCGGCTAGAGCGGCAACGCCGAGAACAACACCGTGCTCTCGGACCCTCCCCGACTGACCGCTCCCCCTCCCCCACCGGTGCCTTCATAGGCACCATAGACGGTCCTAGGAGTGAAGGTATTAGCGCTGAAAGCGGCCCTGGAGATAGCCTTGAACCCTGCCGAAGCCGGGGAAGAAGAGAGACGGGAAGAAGAAGAGAGTGGGGAAGAAAAAGAGGGGTAGAGGGTACATGTGGGCACCACGTCATCAGAAAAATCTGATGTGGCTGCTTCACGTGGCTGGTTAAGGTTCGGGCAAAACGGGCGGGCTCTGGGCAGCTGCCCGGGCCTCTAATTGATTTTAATTGGAATAAGTTTGACTCAATTGATACGTTTTAAACCACAAGGTACTGACTTGATTTCTCGCGATACCACATGGTACTTAAGTAGACTTTTCCCTAACAAATTTAATCAAGAGGTCCCGAATTCGAACCCTTAAAAATGCAACGGTATTAAATATTTGTTGCGAGAGTTTTGCTATAGCATTCAAAAGTTCTACCTGACTCGAACTTAAATCAATCCGTTCATTAGATGTCTAGATACCAGGTGATATAAAAAAATTACGATACCTGAAGTTGCCAGAGAAGGTCAGAACTGGGTTTGATCTTAAACCGGTTCCTTGTGAAATCTTCACGAGTTTCTTCAATCTGAGCTCGCTCCTCTGGAGTACCATCGTCGGGATCAAATTCCCATATCTGCCTCCCCACGAAATTATTTGTACTGAACAAGTAAGGATTATTTCCACCCTCCGCAACCTTTAGCTTCCACATTTTCTAATTTTTTGATGAAAGACTACGGGGCAAGGGTCCTTAGGCTGTTTATTTACTCGTAAAGAGGGAGATAAGCGTTAAACACATCTATTATTGGACCTCAGATATATAGGGAATTCAAGATTGGCCAGAAACGATCAGTCTAGCGTTGTTTATGTCCCGCCCAATAATTATTGTGAAGATGAGAAATTAAATATGTAGGACAATCTTCAATTATTGTGAAGATAAAGATGCTATCCTCGAAGAAGCTTCACTTGCAATTGTAGAGAAGGACAATTCCAAAAAGGGGTTTATTTCCCCGACAATTTCCTGAATGAGGTTGTCAGGGGATGTTTTCCTTGTCTGGGGTCGAGCCGGAAATCGCTTAGTGGGGAGCGTTTTTGCTTCGCACAAAACCGCTGCTCCGGCAGCATTTTCGAATGAAATCGCTCCAGCTGGAGCGTTTTCAGTCAAGCCGAGCTGTCCGTTGTGGCGGAGATATTCTCGGCTCGGCTGGCCAAAAACTGCTCCAGCGCGAGCATTTTTTTAAACCAAAAACCGCTCCGCCGAGAGCGTTTTCTTTTTTTACCAAAAATTGCTCCGCCGAGAGCTTTTTTTTATACCAAAAATTTCAGCAATTTAATTCCAATTGTCCCATTTAAACTAGACCCCGGTCTTAACCATTATACAACTTGTTTATTAAAAATAAAGAGGAAGTAATGTTTATTAAAAATAATAATATTCACAACTTGTGGAATTCCCTTTGATAAGGTTGCAATGAAAAAGTACATCTAAATAAAAAACTCTATCTTGAAGTTAATATGAACAACTAATTTCGTAATATAATACACCCGGCTAAATACAAAAAAAATCCACAAACTGGCCAAAAACTGGTCCAGGCAGAGCGTTTTCAAGCTGGTCAAAAAAGCCAAAAAAAGTCGGCCAAAAAATTATTGCTACCGGAGGTAAGCTTACAATTTTATCCTCAAAATTATATTTTTACCAGGGTTATTTCTGTAATTGAATAAAAAACCAATTAAACCCTACCTCCTCCTTCCTCTCTGCTGTTTGCCTCTCCTCTCCGCCTCCTTGAGTAAAATTTTTTTCCTCTCCTCTAATTTCCTCTCTTTTTAATTCCTACCAACACAGATCCAAGGTAGGCCGACCCGGACCACCGAAGACCCAAGGAAGCCCAATCCCCGACCACCGGAGACCCAAGGAATTTCCTTTATTTCCTCTCTCTCGATATTGCATGTTTCCGGTTTGACATCCCAGCTTTTTTTTGAACAATAGAAACGCTCTATCGTATGTTGTCAATATTTTGCCAAGCTGGACTCGTTATTACAGATGTTAATTGCCCAATAACATATACTACCATATATACTATACATGTAAAAGTTAGAAAATTAATGGAATCTGAGATTTATTACGACAAAAATTTAAGAGATTTATTGCAAGCTTACATGTATAATGGTTAAGACCGGGGTATGGTTTAAATGGGACAATTGAAATTAAATTGCTGGAATTTTTGGTTTAAAAAAAATGCTCCCGGCGGAGCAGTTTTTGGTAAAAAAAAGAAAACGCTCCCGGTGGAGCAGTTTTTGGTAAAAAAAAATGCTCACGTTGGAGCGGTTTTTGGCCAGCCGAGCCGAGAATATCTCCGCCACAACGGGCAGCTCGGCTTGACTGAAAACGCTCCAACTGGAGCGATTTCATTCGAAAACGCTGCCGAAGCAGCGATTTCGTGCGAAGCAAAAATGCTCCCCGCTGAGCAATTTCTGGCTCGACCCCAGACAAGGAAAATATTCCCTGACAATCCCATTCTGGGAATTATCAGGGAAATAAATCCCATTTTGGAAAATTACTCCACAAGAGCCGTCATTTTTTTCTCGATTCCTGCGCCGAAGAGAGAGACCGAGTGGATGAGAAGAATAAAATAGACGGTGGGCTCCAATTGGTCATTTACCGGGGATATAATTTCCCTTCTTCTGCTGGACCACGGGCGGTAGCGATGGATAAAGGCCCTGGCTATTCGGCCAAACAGATTAGGAGTACCGGATAGCAGATTATGAACATATAGTAGATAATAGATCGAAGAATGTATTTGGTAAAATTTACTAATAGATAGCAGATTATATATTTTTTGTTAAATTAATTATTAATTTATAAATTAAGGCTAAATAAAATAATCTAAATTATTTATTTAAATTAAAATAGTGATAATTTAATATATTACTTATTTATATTTCTAAATAAATATTTTGATAAAGAACAAATGATTAACTTATTGAATATAATAGTTTCTTACATTTGGTAGGAGATAGGAATAATAATATCGAGAATACCAATACTATGTCATTTATTATAGTAGATAATTTAATATTTATTACAACATCTTAAAAAAAATACTGCATTATCATTTATTCTTATTCTAATTATAATATAGTCAAAATTATATTAGTATACCTTGTGACACTAATATATCCATATGAAATGATACTAATATAGCATGCGAAGGTCAGAACTAGGGTTGATGTTAAACCGGTTCCTGGTGAAATTTTCACGAGCTTCTTCAACTTGAGCTCGCTCCTCTGGAGTGTCATCGTCGGCATCAAATTCCCATATCTGCCTCCCTACGTAATTATTTGTACTAAACAAGAAAGGATTATTTCCACCTTCTGCAATCTTTAGCTTCCACATTTTTTACTGCGGCCCCTCTTCGCTAATTTATTTATTTGTGAATGTAAGAAATTAATTGAACTTAAAATCTCCAATACGAAGGGACACCTATCATGTGTAATTTTATTTAGATATATAGTGAATTCGAGATTGCGCAGAAATGTTCGTCTAAAGTTGTTGTGAAGATTGTTTCTAAATGACCCCGATCCTATATTGATTGGGAAGTTAAATTTTTTGTAATAGGACTTTGGCCTACTCTAACTCTTTTACTTTTGTGTTTAATTTTCGTTTATTCCTTGGAATATCAACCTCGTTGCGGATTGGCTAAGTTGGGAGTGTCGAATTGGTTCTCTTCATCTCGCTTGGTTTACTTTGCATCTGCCTCAACTGATGCACTTCTATTCACAGATTTTTCTATTTGATATATAAATAATGCTGACTTTTCCCCTAAAAAAGTAGTTGTAAAGATAAGAAATCAATTATGTTGCTCCAACAACTTTATTTAATATTCCACCAATAAAAAACAACTTCATTTAATATGTTGAATAATTTCCAAATTTGGTGTCGGCAACTTGCATGGGAAAATAATGGATCTGGTTTACTTGGAAATGTGATGATAATGTTATATTTTCTTTATGTTTAGATAGATATGTAGTTATAATTTCTTTATTTTCTATAATATCTTGCGGTCTCATTTGAGCACTATCAATCCTTGTTTAGTGGGTAACTGTTTTAATATAATTTTTTACATTCGTAAAATCTGAATTTTACGAATTTAAATTTCTCTTATTGGATCCTCTCACATATCATTTTCTAAACGGTTACATTTAAGTTTTGCTTCCTGTATTACGATAAGGAGATGTTGAGAGAGATGACTTTTCAATATGATAAGGTTGATTCTCCAGGTATGTAATTAAGCTTTTCTTCAGTTATTTGCTTACTTTAAGCACGTGCAGATCCTGTGAACCTATATGTAACTGGTATATTATAAATAAAGTTACATTTTACCTCTCAAAAAATAGAAAGAATCTTTTTTTTGTTTCAAAGTTAAATATCGAGAGAGTTTGTTATTTGATATACGTAGGGATGGCAATGGGTAGGGTAGGGTAGGGTAGGGTATTGATAAGACCCTACCCATACCCTAATTTTTTTGGATGGACCCATACCCTACCCTCGACCCTACAAATTTTTTATTGTTAGATTCATACCCTACCCTCCTGGAGACCCAGGGTCTACAGGGTTTGCAGGGTCCGACCTTGTAACGTTCTGCATTTTGATAATTTTTAATCAAAATTTAATTTTTATATAAAATTTAAATAAATTCAAGACATCTACTACGTTACACATCAATATTCAATAAAAAATTGATGAAACATCAAATTTTGCAATTTAATTTCAATAGTCCAAGGTTTTTTTTAGAGTTTGAAGTACATAAACAATTCAACAAAAGAAAAATATAGCATGTCAGCTTCTAATGATCCATCATTCACAACATCTTCTAAGCTAGTTGCAGAATAACATAATAAATTTGTTAAAGTTAACCGTAAAGTATATTATATATATTATCAATACGGTCTAACAAGGGTCTAACTAGAGTCTAATTAGGGTAGAGTCTAAAATATGGGAAAAATGTAAGGGTAGGGTCCGACCCACAGGGTCTAGCTATAGATTCATACCCTACCCTAGACCCTACCTCTAAACATAAACCCATATCCATACCCTACCCTAGACCCAGTCAAAGTCAACATACCCTAGACCCGTAGGGTAAGGGTAGGGTCCGACCCTCAGGGTATGGGTATTTCTGTCATCCCTAGATATACGCATGGAGAGGGCTCAGGTCAGGTTTGGACTAGGCCCATCATCACCATTCAGACTACACAAAAAGATTCACGTGTCACAATGACAAATTTATAATATTGAATATTACACAAGAACAATTTTGGAACACATTTTTCGTCATGCTCGACAATAATGGTATGACTATTTGAAATGATATTGATATGATTATGTAAAATGATACCCGTATATTAAGTGACACTAATGTACTTATGTGAAGTTATTGTATATATTTATATATTAAATTGTATTTTGTCTTATAGTCTATTTTGCCATTTTGTCATCTAGCTTGGTACCAAATTGGAAAGAGTAGATTTGTTTCAATCTCACATTGATTAGATTTGAAGCTTGAGCATGTTAGATAGGTTATAAATAAGTGAGTCTTTTGATATACTAATAAAGCTCATTTGGACTTCCATTCTTTATGGAAGAAACTAATAAAAACTTCATTAGTTCAAATCTTATATATATATATATATATATATATATATATATATATATATATATATATATATTTGAAAGAAAGAAAAGAAAGAAAGAAATAATATAAAAATAAAGAGAGGGAAGAATCGGGGTTAGATAGGAGCAGAACTAGTCCCTCCAAAAATAGTCAAAATTATATTAGTATATCTTGTGACACTAATATATCCATATGAAATGATACTAATATAGCATGTGAAGGTCAGAACTAGATTTGATCTTAAACCGGTTCCTGGTGAAATTTTCACGAGCTTCTTCAACTTGAGCTCGCTCCTCTGGAGTGTCATCGTCGGAATCAAATTCCCATATCTGCCTCCCTACGTAATTATTTGTACTAAACAAGAAAGGATTATTTCCACCTTCTGCAATCTTTAGCTTCAACATTTTTTACTGCGGCCCCTCTTCGCTAATTTATTTATTTGTGAATGTAAGAAATTAATTGAACTTAAAATCTCCAATACGAAGGGACACCTATCATGTGTAATTTTATTTAGATATATAGTGAATTCGAGATTGCGCAGAAATGTTCGTCTAAAGTTGTTGTGAAGATTGTTTCTAAATGACCCCGATCCTATATTGATTGGGAAGTTAAATTTTTTGTAATAGGACTTAGGCCTACTCTAACCCTTTTATTTTTGTGTTTAATTTTCGTTTATTCCTTGGAATATCAACCTCGTTGCGGATTGGCTAAGTCGGGAGTGTCGAATTGGTTCTCTTCATCTGGCTTGGTTTACTTTGCATCTGCCTCAACTGATGCACTTCTATTCACAGATTTTCCTATTTGATATATAAATAATGCTGACTTTTCCCCTAAAAAAGTTGTTGTAAAGATAAGAAATTAATTATGTTGCTCCGACAACTTTATTTAATATTTCACCAATAAAAACAACTTCATTTAATATGTTGAATAATTTCCAAATTTGGTGTCGGCAACTTGCATGGGAAAATAATGGTCTTGGTTTACTTGGAAATGTGATGATAATGTTATATTTTCTTTATGTTTAGATAGATATGTAGTTATAATTTCTTTGTTTTCTATAATATCTTGCAGTCTCATTTGAGCACTATCAATCCTTATTTAATGGGTAACCGTTTTAATATAATTTTTTATATTCGTAAAATCTGAATTTTACGAATTTAAATTTCTCTTATTGGATCCTCTCACATATCATTTTCTAAACGGTTACATTTAAGTTTTGCTTTCTGTATTACGATAAAGAGATGTTGAGAGAGATGACTTTTCAATATGATAAGGTTGATTCTTGAGGGATGTAATTAAGCTTTTCTTCCGTTATTTGCTTACTTTAAGCACGTGCAGATCCTGTGAACCTATATGTAACTGGTATATTATAAATAAAGTTACATTTTACCTCTCAAAAAATAGAAAGAATCTTTTTTTGTTTCAAAGTTAAATATCGAGAGAGTTTATTATTTGATATACGCATGGAGAGGGCTCAGTTCAGGTTTGGACTAGGCCCATCATGACAATTCAGACTACACAAAAAGATTCACGTGTCACAATGACAAATTTATAATATTGAATATTACACAAGAACAATTTTGGAACACATTTTTCGTCATGCTCGACAATAATGGTATGACTATTTGAAATGATATTGATATGATTATGTAAAATGATACCCGTATACCAAGTGACACTAATATACCTATGTGAAGTTATTGTATATATTTATATATTAAATTGTATTTTGTCATATAGCCTATTTTTCCATTTTGTCATCTAGCTTGGTACCACATTGGAAAGAGTAGATTTATTTCAATCTCACATTGATTAGATTTGAAGTTTGAGCATGTTAGATAGGTTATAAATAAGTGAGTCTTTTGATATACTAATAAAGCTCATTTGGACTTCCATTCTTTATGGAAGAAACTAATAAAAGCTTCATTAGTTCAAATCTTATATATATATATATATATATATATATATATATATATATATATATATATAACATATATATTAGAAAGAAAGAAATAATATAAAAATAAAGAGAGGGAAGAGTTGGGGTTAGATAAGAGCAGAACTCGTCCCTCCAAAAATAGTCGAAACTTTTTAAACAGAAAGTGCCTCTTCGTGAGTTACCGCCATTGGGTTTAACGACACATTGCTGAGACGACCCTTGGGTGCAACGACAAATACCTTTACAAAGGCACATTCTTTGAGAAAAGCTGCACTGGCACATAGTGTAGTGGCTCTTTCCTAGGGAAAGTTGTGAATGTTGGAGACAACGACTCTTTTTCGAGAAAGGTTGCAAAAATGTGTTGTAACTCTTGATTATCTATATATACTCGAATGAATTAAAGAGCCGAATACAGAAATTGAATTCCTTTTTCTGCAACTTCTTTTTTCTTTCAAAATACATTCGAGTCTGTCAAAATTGCGAGTTCTTGCTTCATGAAATTCGTAGGAGTGTAGCTTAGGCATTTCTAAGACACATAGACTTTGTATCCTGAAAGGTTAATTCTTTGAGACCATTTACACCATAGTAGAAAGAATTAGTACTTTTAAAAAATATCATTTTTTGGTGTGTCCAGCATATATTTTTTTTAACTCCATTACGCACAAATATACAACAAAAGTGACACTTGTATGCCCATGTTAAGTTATATTAGCATACCATGTGATACTAGTTTAGCCATGTGAAGGTCAGAATTGGGTTTGATCTTAAACCGGTTCCCGATAAAATTTTCACGAGCTTCTTCAACCTGACCTCGCTACTCTGGAATGCCATCGTCGTCATCAAATTCCCATATCTGCCACCCTACGTAATTATTTGTACTAAACAAGTAAGGGTTATTTCCACCTTCTGCAATCTTTGGCTTCCACATTTTCTACTACGACCCCTCTTCACTAATTTATTTATTTGTGAATGTAAGATATTAATTTAACTTGAAATTTCCAATACGAAGGAACACCTATTATGTGTAATTTTATTTATATATATAGTGAATTCGAGATTGCTCTGAAATGTTAGTCTAAAGTTGTTGGGAAGATTGTTTCTAAACGATCTAGGAAATTGAATTTCTTGTAATAAGGTTTAGGCGTACTATAGCTTTTTGTTCAATTTTCGTTTGTTCCTTGGACTATCAACCTCGTTAGCGTATTGGCCAAGTCGGGAGTGTCGAATTGGTTCTCTTCATCCAGCTTGGTTTACTTTGCATCTCACATATCATTCTTTCTCGTATGGTATTACGATAAGGAGCAATAGTTGATGTTTAGAGAGATGACTTTTCAATATGATAAGGTTGATTCTCCCGGGTTGTATTTAAGTTTTTCTTCCTGTAGATACTTAAGCATGTGCACATCCTGGAAATCTCTATGTAACTGGTATATTATTAATAAAGATACATTTACCTCTTAAGAACTAGAAAGAATCTTTTTTGTTTGTTTCAGAGTTTTTTTTTGGCGGGGAAAATAATTTATTAAGGAAAAGAAAAGAGAGAACAGAAACACGAAAAACCTAAGACCTACCCCTGTTGATCCCACATCCTGGGCAGTCCAAAGGGGTGGGAACCCCTGATCAATAGACCAGCGGAGAGCCCGAAAACTCTAAGACATACTCCGCTGAAACCCACAGGTTGGGCAGTCAGAGTGGCGTCCGTAGCCAATAGGTCAGGATGACGCCGCCTATCCACTAACCCAGCTGAATCCACAAGTCGGCAGTCTGGGGGTCCAGATATCAAACAGCAGTCCAATAACTGAGCGCCTATAGTCCTAGCCCCGAGACATCCCATACAAGAGATGCCACCCACCCTCTCACCTCGAGGAGAGAAGAAAAAACTGAAATCCCACATACCTTTCGTGTGTGGTTGCAGCCGGGGGCCTCTGTAAAAAACTCAGTCACCGCCAAACGACAGAGAAAAAGAGAGCCTAAAAACCTGTTGGAACTGCGAGAACCTATTACAAGAGTTAAGCAGAATCAACCGCCAATCCCTGACGCCCCTGCGCAAACTCACATAAATCATGAAGTGAAACGAAAGTGTGGAGAAATAGATAAGTCCCGCCCTATATAAAGAAGCAGGAAATCAGGGGCATTCGACCACCACCCATCAAAAAGAAGCTTAGATAAAGCATCGGCCACCGCATTTCCTTCCCTGAAAATATGCGAAACTCAAAATTTCATTGCGCGCAAACAATCCTGCACCCGCAACAACCGTGTCCTGAATTGCCATAGAACCGGAATCAACCTGGACTCAAAAAGAAAAAAGACATAAGTAGAGTCAGTCTCCAGCCAGAGCTGATGCCAATCCTGCACATGCGCTGTCTCTACTGAAATGAAAGCTGCAATCATCTCCGCCTCATAAGCATAATGAACTCCTAGCTGCTTCACAAAACAACCTTGAACAAATCCCCTGTGATTACGAAACACTCATGCCGCTGTAGATGGGCCTGGAGCTCCTTGAGCACTACCTTCAATGTTGTATTTAATCCAACCTGGAAGAGGACAGTGCCATTTAACCTCCAAAACTCGGGGAGCTCTACCCGACTTGCCAAAAACTTGTAAAGAACTCAAAATAAGCAACTCCTCCTGCGAATTAAATATCTTACCAAGCTCAAGTTTCCCATATTCAGCCACAAGAGCCTTAATTTGAGCAATCACCGAGAGGGGGCCCTGCTTGCTATCCCTAAAAATCATGTCACTCCGCTCCATCCAGAGGCTCCACACACAAGAGACCACACCTACTCGCCAAAGTGTACCTAGCTGTGGGATAAAATACCGTTGCATTGCCCAATCCAGCATGTCAGACAGATGCGCCCTATTCCACCGTTGAACATGAAAAATATCAAAAATTCGACACCAGACCTCGTTAGCTAAATTGCACGTGATGAGGACATGATCCGTACTTTCTTCATTGTTCAAGCAAAAACAACAAGAGGAGGGGCCAATGAAGCCCCTACGTCGCAATGAACCTAGCGTAGGGAGGCACCCCCTTAATGCACGCCAAACTGTCAGTGAATGCCTTACCGGGATGAATGAAGCCCAGATCCACTTGCCCCAGTTGACTTTTGGAAAAGCTAAGGTTTGTTATTTGATAGTTTGTTTCGAAGTTAAACATTGAGATAGTTTGTTATTTGATATACGTATGGAGAGAGCTCAGCTAAGGTTTGTTATTTCACAGTTCGGACTACACAAAAAGATTCGCGCGTCACAATGACAAATTTGTAATATTGGATATTACATAGGGATAATTTTGAAAACACATATTTGGGCATGCTCACCAATACTGGTATAACTATGTAAGGTGGTATTTATATGACCATGTGAATTGACACTGCTACACAAGGTGACATTGATTTGTCTATGTGAAGTGACACTGATATACTCATGTTAAATTATATTAGTATACCATGTAACACTAGTATACACATGTGAAGTGATATTAATATAGCATATGAAGGTCAGAACTAGGTTTGATCTTAAACCGGTTCCTTGTGAAATTTTCACGAGCTTCTTCAACCTGACCTCGCTCTTCTGGGGTGCCATCGTCGGCATCAAATTCCCATATCTGCCTCCCTACGTAATTAATTGTACTGAACAAGTAAGTATTCTTTCCACCTTCTGCAATCTTTAGCTTCCACATTTTCTACTACGGCCCATCTTCGCTAATTTAGTTATTAAAAATTAATTAAACTTAAAATCCCCATTACGAAGGAACACCTATCATATGTAATTTTATTTAGATATATAGTGAATTCGAGATTGCTGAAAAACGTCCGTCTAAAGTTGTTGTGAAGATTGTTTTTAAACGACCCTGATGGATTGGGAAGTTGAATTTCTTGTAATAAGGTTTTGTTGTACTCTAGTCCTTTTACCTTTGTGTTTAATTTTATTTATTCCTAGGAATTTCAACCACATTGTGGATTGGCTAAATCGGGAGTGTCGACTTGGTTCTCTTCATCCGGCTTGGTTTACTTTGCATCTGTCTCAACTGGATTCACTTGTTATGAATTCAGCAACTAGAGAACAAAACGCGCAAAGAACACGGACACAAAAGATAACGTGGTTCGACCTAGTGCCTACGTCCACGGTGAGAAAGGAGAACTTTTATTGATGGATCCGAGTCACAAAGCTATACAAAATCTTAGGGTAACATGCCTTTATATAGAGGCAAACTATTGTACATCAAGTAAGCTATCTATGTCAAATTAGGAATCCAAAACCTAGTCCGAATAGAATAGGAAACAAGCCCACAAATCATTTTCTCTTTAATTTCTCGACATCTCTAACAACTTCTGTTTCTGTATTCGATATATAAGTAATACTGACTTTTCCCCCTAAAAAAGTTGTTAAGAAGATAAGAAATTAAATATGTTGCTCCCACAACTTCATTTAATATTCCACAAAAAAAACTTGATTTAATATGTTCAATAATTTCCCAATTTTGTGTCGGCAATTTGCAAGGGAAAATAAATGGTTCTGGTTTACTTGGAAATGGGATGATTTGGTATCGGCAATAATTTCCAAATTTGGTGTCGAAATAAATATGTCGGCAATTTGCATGGGAAAACAACTTCATTTAATATATTTTCTTTACATTTAGATAGATATGTTACTAGGTCTTTTTTTTTAATTTTTTACACCACACCAGGATTTAAATCCTCGACCTCCTAAAAATAGTACACTCCTTGTACTGCTAGGCTAAATGCCTTGGTGTTACTAGGTCTTCATTTTCTTAAATATCGTGTAGTCTGAGTTGATATTATCAATCCTTGTTTAGTGAATAACTATTTTAATATAATTTTATATTAATAAATTTTAAATTTACGAATTTAAATTTCTCTTATTGGATCATCACACATATCATTCTTTCTAGAATTGTTACATTTAAGCTTTTCTCCCTGTATTACGATAAGGAGCAATAGTCGATGTTGAGAGAGATGACTTTTCAACATGATAAGGTTGATTCTCTAGCGTTGTATTTAAGTTTATCTTCCTGTATTTACTTAAGCATGTGCAGATCCTGGGAACCTCTAAGTAACTGGTATATTATTAATAAAGTTACATTTTACCTCTCAATAAGAAATATATATTTTTTGTTTGTTTTAGAGTTAAATATCAAAAGAGTTTGTTATTTGGTATAAATATGGAGAGAATTCAGACTGGGTTTGGACTACTTTCATCAGCACATTTTGGACTACATAACAATGACAAATTTGTAATATTAAATTTTACACATGGACAATTTTGAAAACACGATTGACTTTTCCCCTCAACTGATGCACTTCTATTCACAGATTTTCCTATTTGATATATAAATAATGCTGACTTTTCCCCTAAAAAAGTAGTTGTAAAGATAAGAAATCAATTATGTTGCTCCAACAACTTTATTTAATATTCCACCAATAAAAAACAACTTCATTTAATATGTTGAATAATTTCCAAATTTAGTGTCGGCAACTTGCATGGAAAAATAATGGTTCTAGTTTACTTGGAAATGTGATGATAATGTTATATTTTTTTTATGTTTAGATAGATATGTAGTTATAATTTCTTTGTTTTCTATAATATCTTGCGGTCTCATTTGAGCACTATCAATCCTTGTTTAGTGGGTAACTGTTTTAATATAATTTTTTACATTCGTAAAATCTAAATTTTACGAATTTAAATTTCTCTTATTGGATCCTCTCACATATCATTTTCTAAACGGTTACATTTAAGTTTTGCTTCCTGTATTACGATAAGGAGATGTTGAGAGAGATGACTTTTCAATATGATAAGGTTGATTCTCCATGTATGTAATTAAACTTTTCTTCCGTTATTTGCTTACTTTTAGCACGTGCAGATCCTGTGAACCTATATGTAACTGGTATATTATAAATAAGATTACATTTTACCTCTCAAAAAATAGAAAGAATCTTTTTTTGTTTCAAAGTTAAATATCGAGAGAGTTTGTTATTTGATATACGTAGGGATGACACTCTAGAGGAGCGAGCTCAAGTTGAAGAAGCTCGTGAAAATTTCACCAGGAACCGCTTTAAGATCAAACCTAGTTCGAACCTTCACATGCTATATTAGTATCATTTCATATGGATATATTAGTGTCAAAAGGTATAGTAATATAATTTTGACTATTTTTGGAGGGACGAGTTCTGCTCTTATCTAACCCCGATTCTTCCCTCTCTTTGTTTTTATATTATTTCTTTCTTTCTTTTCTTTCTTTCAAATATATATATATATATATATATATATATATATATATATATATATATATATATATATATATATATATATATATATATATATATATATATATATATATAAGATTTGAACTAATGAAGCTTTTATTAGTTTCTTCCATAAAGAATGGAAGTCCAAATGAGCTTTATTAGTATATCAAAAGACTCACTTATTTATAACCTATCTAATATGCTCAAGCTTCGAAACTAATCAATGTGAGATTGAAACAAATCTACTCTTTCCAATGTGGTACCAAGCTAGATGACAAAATGGCAAAATAGACTATATGACAAAATACAATTTAATATATAAATATATACAATAACTTCACATAAGTATATTAGTGTCACTTAATATACGGGTATCATTTTACATAATCATATCACTATCATTTCAAATAGTCATACCATTATTGTCGAGCATGACGAAAAATGTGTTCCAAAATTGTTCTTGTGTAATATTCAATATTATAAATTTGTCATTGTGACACGTGAATCTTTTTGTGTAGTCTGAATGGTGATGATGGGCCTAGTCCAATCTTGAAATGAGCCCTCTCCATGCGTATATCTAGGGATGGCAAAAATACTCATACCCTAAGGGTCGGACCCTACCCTTACCCTACGGGTCTAGGGTATGTTGACTTTGACTGGGTCTAGGGTAGGATATGGGTATGGGTCCATGTTTAGAGGTAGGGTTTAGGGTAGGGTATGAATCCATAGCTAGACTCTGTGGGTCGGACCCTACCCTTACATTTTTACCATATTTTAGACTCTACCCTAATTAGACTCTAGTTAGACCCTTGTTAGACCGTATTGATAATATATATAATATACTTTACGGTTAACTTTAACATATTTATTATGTTATTCCGCAACTAGCTTAGAAGATGTCGTGAATGATGGATCACTAGAAGCTGACATGCTATATTTTTCTTTTGTTGAATTGTTTATGTACTTCAAACTCTAAAAAAAACTTTGGACTATTGAAATTAAATTATAAAATTTGATGTTTCATCAATTTTCTATTGAATGTTGATGTGGAACGTAGTAGATGTCTTGAATTTATTTAAATTTTATATAAAAATTAAATTTTGATTAAATATTATCAAAATGCAGAACGTTAAAGGGTCGGACCCTGCAAACCCTGTAGATCCTGGGTCTTAGGGTATGAATCTAACAATAAAAAATTTGTAGGGTAGATGAGTGTATGGGTCCATCCAAAAAAACTAGGGTATGGGTAGGGTTCCTGGTGAAATAATCTTTTTTTTTGTTTATTTTAGAGTTAAATATCAAAACAGTTTATTATTTGATATAAATATGGAGAGAATTCAGACTGGGTTTGGACTACTTCCAACAGCACATTTTGGACTACATAACAATGACAAATTTGTAATATTAAATTTTACACATGGACAATTTTGGAAACACGATTGACTTTTCCCCTCAACTGATGCACTTCTATTCACAGATTTTCCTATTTGATATATAAATAATCCTGACTTTTCCCCTAAAAAAGTAGTTGTAAAGATAAAAAATCAATTATGTTGCTCCAACAACTTTATTTAATATTCCACCAATAAAAAACAACTTCATTTAATATGTTGAATAATTTCCAAATTTGGTGTCGGCAACTTGCATGGAAAAATAATGGTTCTGGTTTACTTGGAAATGTGATGATAATGTTATATTTTCTTTATGTTTAGATAGATATGTAGTTATAATTTCTTTATTTTCTATAATATCTTGCAGTCTCATTTGAGCACTATCAATCCTTGTTTAGTGGGTAACTGTTTTAATATAATTTTTTACATTCGTAAAATCTAAATTTTACGAATTTAAATTTCTCTTATTGGATCCTCTCACATATCATTTTCTAAACGGTTACATTTAAGTTTTGCTTCCTGTATTACGATAAGGAGATGTTGAGAGAGATGACTTTTCAATATGATAAGGTTGATTCTCCAGGTATGTAATTAAGCTTTTCTTCCGTTATTTGCTTACTTTAAGTACGTGCAGATCCTGTGAACCTATATGTACATGGTATATTATAAATAGAGTTACATTTTACCTCTCAAAAAATAGAAAGAATCTTTTTTTGTTTCAAAGTTAAATATCGAGAGAGTTTGTTATTTGATATACTGTATATACGCATGGAGAGGGCTCAGTTCAGGTTTGGACTAGGCCCATCATCACCATTCAGACTACACAAAAAGATTCACGTGTCACAATGACAAATTTATAATATTGAATATTACACAAGAACAATTTTGGAACACATTTTTTGTCATGCTCGACAATAATGGTATGACTATTTGAAATGATATTGATATGATTATGTAAAATGATACCCGTATATTAAGTGACACTAATATACTTATGTGAAGTTATTGTATATATTTATATATTAAATTATATTTTGTCATATAGTCCATTTTGCCATTTTGTCATCTAGCTTGGTACCACATTGAAAAGAGTAGATTTGTTTCAATCTCACATTGATTAGATTCGAAGCTTGAGCATGTTAGATATGTTATAAATAAGTGAGTCTTTTGATATACTAATAAAGCTCATTTGGACTTCCATTCTTTATGAAAGAAATTAATAAAAGCTTCATTAGTTCAAATCTTATATATATATATATATATTTGAAAGAAAGAAAAGAAAGAAAGAAATAATATAAAAACAAAGAGAGGGAAGAATCGGGGTTAGATAAGAGCAGAACTCGTCCCTCCAAAAATAGTCAAAATTATATTAGTATACCTTGTGACACTAATATATCCATATGAAATGATACTAATATAGCATGTGAAGGTCAGAACTAGGTTTGATCTTAAACCGGTTCCTGGTGAAATTTTCACGAGCTTCTTCAACTTGAGCTCGCTCCTCTGGAGTGTCATCGTCGGCATGAAATTCCCATATCTGCCTCCCTACGTGGGGTTATAATTTTCGGATCCAATCCTTTAGGTTTTCATTCATTGCATGGGATATAACAAGTGACCTTTAACTCAGATATGATGTAGATAAATAGTTTCCTTCCCTAAACATTTGAGTCAATACGTGAGTAATTTAGTATAGATCAGTGATTACAAAGGAAAAAAATAACTGACTAAAAATGGCTGGAGTGACCATACGTGAGTAATTTAGTATAGATCAGTGATTACAAAGGAAAAAAATAACTTAGTAAACATGGACAAAAAATTATTAAAGAATAGTAACATGGGTGTTTTTTTCTCCCATGCGAAATTATATTAGTAGACCAAGTAATACTGATATGTATATGTAAAGTGACACTGGCATGCCCATGTTAAGTTATACCTGTATACCTTGTGACACTAGTATACCCATGTGAAGTGATAAAGTGATAGTTAGAAATGAGTTTGATCTTGAACCGGTGGTGAAATTTTCACGAGATGCTTTAACCTGAGCTCGCTCCCTACTTAATTATTTGTACTTAACAAGTAAGGATTATTGCTCATTTCTAAATACAGACAATAGAAAAATACTACACTTCCGGATCCTGCGACTAGGACTTCCTATAAATATTGAGCCAATCTAGGATGAGTACCACACGAGTACAGGACGAGATCCCAGGCAAATGGCCATCTTAGCTGATAGCCAATACTACTACCTAATCTTATTTGCTCTTTTTGCCATCTCAACCCTAACCCTTTTTTCTATTACCCGGAAATCATCAAAACGATCCAACTTTTGTCCTCCAAGCCCCCCAAGCCTACCGCTCATTGGCCACCTTCACCTCCTCTCTTTCCAGTTAAATAACAGCTTCCAGGAACTCTCCTCCAAGTACGGCCCCTTCCTCTTCCTCCGCTTCGTCTTTTTTCGTTGCGTTGTGATCTCGTCGGCCTCGTTGGCCGCCGAGCTTTTCAAAGCACACGATGTCCAGGTCTCGGGAAAGTTCCACTCCCACTTCGACAGCAAGATGATCTTCGGGAACTGCGGGTTCTTCTCCGCCCAATATGGAGACTACTGGAAGTTCATGAAGAAGCTGTGCGTAACAGAGTTGTTCGGGAACCAGCAGATCATCAAGTTCGGAGGCCTCAGAAGGGAAGAAACCCTAAAATTGTTGCGCAGAATTGTCGACAAGGGGTTGATGAACCAGGTCGTTATTTTTTCATATAAGTATAATTTACACCCGCTAAATATTGAATCCTGCACCTTCGTCAATTCATCTCAGGTTGTTGATCTTCGCGGAGAGTTCATGGATTACACAACCAGCACCGTCTGCAGGATGGCGAACAGGGGCACGAAGCTCATCGACGATCCCCAGGAGGCCGCGAGGAGGAAGAAGCTCATCGTCGATGCACTCGACTTGGCGAGAAAGACAAACGTGGGCAACACGTTTGGGCCGTTCAAGGAAATCGTGTTCTGGATGTACTGGAAGAAAGCGCAAGATGCCATGAAAAGCTTCGACCTGTTCTTGGAGGGAATATTGCAGGAACACGAAGAGCAGAGAGCTGAAGACGACGATGGGGAGGTCAGAGATATGTTGGATATTCTCATGAAGGTTCATCGTGATGATAAGGCTACGTTTATGATTACCAGGGACCATATCAAGGCCTTTATCATGGTAATTAATGATCAATTTCTTGTTGTGTATGAACATTATTTTTTTTTCTAAAAACTAACGGTCATCATGACATAAAATAATAGTAGTTGATTTAATATGGAATGGTGAAACTATAAAGGGAAAAGTATATTTTAGTAGAATGTGGTATCACCGATTATTACTTGAGTATCATGTAGTTTAAAAACTCATAAAATCGGTCCAATTTATTTCAAATTTTATCACTTAGAGGAATTGGTATCCGTTCGCTAATTTTTTTTTTCTCAAAATGCCTATATGGTGACTAGGTTGCTAGTGACTGCGATCACTCGATAATGATGTAGCATGTGTATAATGATCGAATCAGTCCATATTAGTTTATATATGTTTTGAAAATTTCATTTTTCTCTCTCTTCCCTCATCATCTTCCTCTCTCTCCTGGTCCTCTACTCCTCTCCCCTCCTCCGTCCTCCTCTCTCTCTCTCTCTCTCTCTCTCTCTCTCTCTCCTAATTTTTGGTCGCTGAGAACCAAACCTCAACAATGCTGGCTCATAGAGAATCTTCTCTCTCAACCTCCCCTTCCACTGAAAACTTCCCCATAGGGAACGACCTCGGCTTCTGCTTTACCAGAGGCTTCCCCGTCCACGGCTAGGGCATCGTCTGCGGTGCGAACAACATGTATGCCAGCTTCTTGTGCATGGATATTGCACTAATTCAAACTTTTGCAAATTACAAGACCTTCGCCTAAGAGCGATGGATAGGAAAGAGAGACGGACCCAGAAGAACAATGGTATTTATGTTAGCCACGCTACTTCAACAAATGCTCTAAGCAAGACAATAATCCATACCCAATGTCTAGAACTTTGTTAATTAACAGATTAACACCTCTCTTCCTCTCATGGATCACCCACAACCATCGTCTCTTGAGCTTCCTCTTCTCTGTCTTCTTCTTCGATCCTTCCAAATGCTTCTTCTTCTCCTTCTCCTTCTCCTTCCCCTTCATTTTTAGATGATGCCATCCACTTTCTCTGTTTTCTTCTTCGATCCTTATGCTTCTTTTTCTTCTTCTCCTTTTCCTTCTCCATACTCTTCATTTTCAGATGATGCCATCCACTTGACCGATAAGTTCATCAAGGTAATGAAACTTTGATTGTTTCGGTTTCCCTCATCTTATTAAAGTGCACGAGGAGGAGAAGGAGGAGGAGGAGTGTTAGGAATTCACAAGTGAATAAGAATGCACATAAGAACATGAACATAAGAGATTACGTGGTTCGGCCTAATGCCTAAGTCTATGGAGAGAAAGAAGAACTTTTATTGATGAATTTCTGAGCTACAAAGCCATACAACCTAGGGTAGCATACACATGTATATAGAGACAAACCGTAGCATCTCATGGAATTTGTCCAGGTCATCTAGGAGTCTGAGAATAAAGAGTCAGTGTAAACAGAAAATAGTCGTCGCATTGGACCTGGCGTTCGCCACCCTCTGGCCAATGTTGCCTATTTGCTGCAACTAGTAAGCTCCCACTTGCTCTTCACATTCTTGCCAACTCCCAACAATCTCCACCTTTGGTGAGAAGTCATCTCATGGAAGAACCATGAAGCTCCACCCGAATAACAACAAACTCTATCTTGATGAGAAATTGCCCCTTGAAGAAACAAGGAGTCCTCCTAAACCAAACCGACTCTACCAACTCCACCCAGAACCATAAATACTTCATCATCAATAAGACCATCTACACTTCTCTCCATCTTTGTTCAATCACTTGGAGACATCCTTCAACCTCGAGTTTCTCTCGAGCTTGCTTGATGCATTACCTCCAACCTCCATTGAAGCCCAACCTACTAGTTCACATGCTAAAACAGCCTTGTGACTAATAGACACTCCTCTATTTTCTCAGTCACCCTCATACTTCACAACCTCGAACTGCTTCCTCGTCGGACCTTGTTCCCTTTCCACCAAACCAATGTTACAAGTTGTAACATACAGTGGGCAGCCTTTTGTTCCACCAAGTAGAACCCTTGACATGTTACAAACTTTACTGCTCTCCTTAAGTGAGATAAATCCTGATTTGCCAGTAGTGTTACCAACGGTTTCGCATTCCCAATGCCAAACCTACCCAACACCTTTGATTTGCATGTGCCCTTGGATAACTATAGCTCCTAGCTAACCACCACTTCTACGAAACAACCATAGTTTTTTGCTAACCATATCTCTGTGAATACCCATTCTAAGAACCCTCTTGGCTGCACTCAACACATTCATATAAAGACCTTGCTCCTTCATATGATCTAGCCTCATATGACTTGGGTCTTTACCAACAAATAAATCTGTTAGTGTTCCCTTCATCTGTCAGTGTTCCCTTTCATCCTTCATCCCTACCATCGCATCTTTCTCCAACTTCATTAGCCTAACTTTATTACTATTCCCCTTATAATCCAAGATCTCTCACAAAAAAAGGTTATCAAAATGCTTTGGACTTGATGAGACAGAAAGTCAGTCACTATTTGTCTTGTCCGAATATGTGGATTTGGTTGTGGATGTTGTTCCCCCTTGTTGTCTTGATTCTCAATTCGTCCTGGATAGTCCCTTTCACGTGCCCCTTTTTTCGTACTTGAAGAAACTTCCATTGAACTTCTTTGACTCTGACCTTGATCCTCTTCCAAAAACTAGTTGGTAACTCCTAATCTATGACATGATACATCACGTCATTCGCCAAGCACAAGCGAATCGTTGCCACCATCTTGACCTCTAACTCTTTTCACTATTGCTCCTCCATCTTCTCAGAGTTCTTCCCGAGAGTGCGTTGACCGTTCCTTGTTGTAGCAGATCCTTGACATGCCTTTGTTATAACCCAAAATTCGATGATCCATTGAACTTCACCAAGAAAAACTTTGTACCATTATCTACCACCATCAAACCAAGCTCTGATACCACTTGTTAGAAATTCACTAAGGAAACACGAACACAAACAAGAACACGAACACAACAGATTACATGGTTTGGCCTAATGCCTACGTTCAATAAGAGAAAGGATAACTTTTATTGATGAGTTTCCGAGACACAAAATCATACAACCTAGGGTGACATGCTCTTGAATATGTTGACAAATCTTAGTATCCCACAGAACCTATCTAGGTCATCTAGGAGTCCAAAATAAGAGTCGAAGCAAAACAAGAACATCCATCGCGTTGGACCCAGCATCCGCCAGTCCTCTAGTGTTCGCCATCCACAGGCTATTATTGCCTATTTGGCTCTAGCCAGTAAGCTCCAGCTTGCTCTTCAGGTTCTCGTCAACTCCCAGCAAGGAGGAGGAGGGATAGGACTAGGATAGTGAGAGGAAGAAGATGAGGGAAGAGAGAGTGAGAATGAGGGAGGATGAGAGAAGAGAGAGGAAGATGGATTTTCAAAATATATAAACTAATAAGAACTATTTTGATAATTAACCACATGACAAGTCATTATCTAGTCATCCCAATCACTAGCAACCTGGTCGCCATGTATGCGTCAAAATGACGCCGTTTTGAAAAAAAATTACGAACCGGACACCTAGTCCTCTAAGTAATAAAAATTGAATAAATTGGATCGGTTCTATGGATTTTAAACCACAGGGTACCCAAGTGATAATCGGTTACCCACTCTGAGATTCTCGTGTTTGGTCTTATATCTTCTAGGATCCCAGGTGTTTAAAAATGACTATATTGTCCCCTGTGTTTGGTTTTATTATACTGCCAGGTCCCTATTTTCGGAATTAGTGATTTCCTCTGGCGAACTCCCACTTAAAAAGACATAAATGTCCCTCTCACTTAAAAAATAATAAATCCCTCTTTCCTTCTCTCACTCAAACCAAACACAGGGGATAACATCATCATTTTCAAACACGATGGATCCTAGAAGAGATAAGACCAAACACAAGGGACCCAAGAGTAAATTACCCTATATTTTTCTAAAAACTAACAATTGTATTACATTTCCCAGATTTAAGTATGTTCAGATTATCACATTTGAGATTATCACCTTGCTAATTATAAGTGTCGTAGGCTTGCTTATAATTGTGAAAATTTATCGACCCATTAGTATAAAACCAATTTGATCTCATGCCATTAGCCTCAGAAGACCCATATATTTATTATCCCACTTCTTTTTAGAAATGATAGCATCCTCTTCTTTTAATTGTATTTTTTTTAATGAGAAGTTCTCTTTCAATTAAGAAATCATATAATGATTTTCCTATTTTAAAATTCTTTATTATACTATTGGGCAAGTCGACAATATTCTTTCTTGGGAAAAGTCCACTTTAGTACCCTGTGGTATCGACCGAAATCACTTTAGTACCCTGTGGTAAAAAACTGATCAATCGAGTCATACTTATTCCAATTAACATCAAAAAGGGCCTCGGGCAGCTGCCCGGAGCTGCCCGAACCTACCCGAGCGCTGCCCGGGCCACGTGGCCAGCCACGTCACCAATTTTGATGATGTGGTGCCACGTCACCAATTCTCCTCCTCCTCCGATTTTCTCCTCCTCCGATTTTCCTCCTCCTCCTCCTCCGCCTCCTCTCCTCCGCATTCCTCCTCCTCCTCCTCCCCTCCTCCTCCTCCTCCTCCTCCTCCTCCTCCCCGCGTCCTCCTCCTCCTCCTCCTCCTCCCCGCGTCCTCCTCCTCCTCCTCCGCGTCCTCCTCCTCCGCGTCCCCCTCCTCCTCCTTCTCCTCCTCCTCCTCCTCCCCCGCATCCCCCTCCTCCTCCGCGTCCTCCTCCTCCCCGCATCCTCCTCCTCCCCGCGTCCCCCTCCTCCTCTGCGTCCCCCTCCTCCTCCTCCTCCTCCGCGTCCTCCTCCTCCGCGTCCCCCTCCTCCTCCTCTCCTCCTCCTCCCCACGTTGCCCTCCTCCTCCGCGTCCTCCTCCTCCCCGCGTCCTCCTCCTCCCCACGCCCCCCTCCTCCTCCGCGTCCTCCTCCTCCCCGCGTCCCCCTCCTCCCCCGCGTCCCCCTCCTCCTCTCCTCCTCCTCCCCGCGTCCCCCTCCTCCTCTCCTCCTCCTCCCCGCGTCCTCCTCCCCCTCCTCCTCTCCTCCTCCTCCCCGCGTCCTCCTCCTCCTCCTCCCCGCGTCCTCCTCCTCCTCCTCCCCGCGTCCCCCTCCTCTCCTCCTCCTCCCCGCCTCCTCCTCCTCCTCTTGGTGACGTGGCGCCACGTCATCAAATTGGTGACGTGGCTGGCCACGTGGCCCGGGCAGCGCTCGGGTAGGTTCGGGCAGCTCCGGGCAGCTGCCCGAGGCCTTTTTGATGTTAATTGGAATAAGTATGACTCGATTGATCGATTTTTACCACAGGGTACTAAAGTGATTTTGGTCGATACCACAGGGTACGAAAGTGGACTTTTCCCTTCTTTCTTAGAAGTCTTTCATTTAAAAATGTCTCAGTGGGTGTCAGAGATTTTTCTTGTTGACATACCACCGCCAAGAAGTGGATGATTTTTTCACATTTGTTTATCAAAAAATAAAAACCATTTTTTCCCAAGTATACTTGGTGATTTTAATAGTGGGTGTCGACTTCAGATATCTATGCATCCGATTAGACAATTATAACCACAAAATAGTAATATATAAATCGGCCAAATTATATCATACTAAAATAAATTTTTATCGAAAATTACATTGATTACAA